>CM040121.1:443418506-444109420 GCA_022559845.1 Amorphophallus konjac | reverse complement strand
CGGCCAATCACGCTTCTGTTTATCAAAAGCGGGTCTCACGTCATTTTCAAAAGAAGGTAATCGAAAGAAAGTTTGAAATAGGTAATATGGTTTTGAAAAGGAAATTCATCCGAACAGGTGGTCCAAGGCTAAGTTGCAGCCAAACTGGGAAGGGCCGTTCGTCATCAAGGAAGTCTATCCAGGTAATGCCTATCGGTTGACAAACTCAGAAGGAGAAGAACTGGCAAATCCGTGGAACGGGTTATATCTCAAACGCTTCTATCCCTAAAAAAGAGTCTAACCACGTGCTTCCCTAGCAATGCAAGCCTCCCCTGTTCATAAGAATCACTGAGAGAAGCTGAACACACAAACACGACCCTTTGGTCCTGTCCCCAGTTCCGCCAAACACCGTTTCCCGGGGCCACACTCTGGAGGAAAGTTGTAGTCCCTGTACGTTTCTTGCTTCGGCTGAACCCAAGAATGAGGAGTAAATAAGGAGGCGATGCCTGGCCTGGGTACCCTAATACGAGATAAGTCTCAAATAGGGGCAGTTCGTTATGACCTGAAGCCACAAGAAAAAGAAAGAAAAAAGAGAGGAAAAGAACAAAAAGGAAAATGAATAAATGAAAATATTTGGAACAACTGTGGTAGCTTAAGGTTCGATGACGAACACAAAACCCCGGCGCAACAGACCGAAACTTTGAGGGGTACCAGGAAAGAATTCAAGTCTTAAAACCTCACATGACGGGTGTAAGCTTGTCTCCGTATTCTTTTTTTCTTTTCAGGACAAAGCTGAGTACCCTGGGGGTGGCCCTGGCAGAACACCGTCAGGCAAATATAAGTTCGGACCAGGAGGGTCCCTTCAATCACACGCCAATCTCACGAGGAATCCTCAGGTTACGAGGGAGGCATGTCTTGTTACGGAAGCATCGGTTTTCCAAAAAAAAAAAACAAAAAACAAAAACAAACAAAAAAAAAATCAAATATTTCAAAAAAAAAAAAATCAAATATTTCAAAATCCAAAAACAACAAATATTTCAAAATCAAAAAAAAAAAATCAAATATTTCAAAATCCAAAAACAACAAATATTTCAAAATAAAAAAAATCAAATATTTCAAAAAAAAAAAAATCAAATATTTCAAAATCCAAAAACAACAAATATTTCAAAATCCAAAAAAACAACAAATATCTTTAAAAAAAAAAAACTTAAAACCCAAAAACATTGAATATTTCAAAATCCAAAAATATTAACATTAAAAAAAAAAATCCAAAAATATTCATGACTTGCATTCATGGCATGCATGCATTGCATTGTTATCATTTCTCTTTTCCTTCGCTTATTTAATAAGGCTTGCCCCTTGACCAAAAATCAAGCACTGGTTACCTCCGCACTTGTCACAAGGCAAGGGGCTAAGCCTAAAACAGATTTAACCTGTTTCATTGCTAATAGTGTGCAGGACGATGGAGCAAGAAGACGAAGTAACAACAGAACAACTGCAAGGGGCAAAATCAGTCACTCCAACTTTTATTCCTGATACAAACAATTCTCGCTCTCAAACAAGGCACTCTACTTATCAAGCATCATAAAAAGGAAGGGAAAGTACAATCACTCAATCCTCCGCTGGGCATTCCCGCAGGGGCACATCTCTCTCAGTTCTCTGATATACGCCTGGCGAGTCTCGGTCGCCTCTTCCACCTCTGCTGGCAAGGCACGCACCTTGCTGATTCCCCACATCGCTAGTGCACTCCTCACACTCTGCTCATCGTGCTCAGTGCCAATCTGTCTAGCCTGAAGAGAAGGGAAGTGCGACAACGGAGGAAGCAAGGTCCGCGGTACACCGACCTGCAAATGGCACCTGTGTGGATAATACACGGCCAGTACGGTATCACTCACTAGCCTCAAATCCAGACCCTGTCCTCTGGGCAGTCTGACCTCCGTAGTCACCAAGAAGTTAGGCCGCATCACGAACCTCTCCACGGGTAGCCGACTCAGGTACCTGCGCCATTCTTCTCTGGTCCGCATATCCCCCGTACGGCACTCCACCTGCGAAGAGAAACCAAACCCGCCACCGATAAAGGAAAGTGGATGGCTCCCGAAGATCCTACTCTCAGTCTCTATGCTTGCCCTAGGGATAAACTTCAGTCTCACGCCCACCCAACACTCTAAGAGAATCATAGAACCAAACAGTGGACCACTCAGGGCAGCAGAGCTAAGCCCTTCATAAAAATAGGCTAAGATAGCCTGGGAAATAGAAAGCCCTCTCCATATACCACTGATGGTGCTAAGGATGGGAAGATCTAGCACGTGGTCGGCTGACGGAAAGAGGATAGCACCACACAAGCAAATGGATGCAGCCTTGGCAATAGCCTCATGCCACCCGCATTTGTTCTTACAATGTGCCACCACCCACTGGCTGAGAGGAAGAAGGTGAATATGACGGGCTCCCACAAAGGTCTTGATCTCACTCGGGTCTTCTATGAATTCGCTAAAGATGGCAACTGGATCTATAGGGGCAACTGTGTGACACACTAGATCCTCCTCCCCAACCCTAGACTTAGGGAGAGACAGATAAGCCTCTACTTCCTCTAAAAGGACGGTGGCCTCAAAGGATGGAAAGATAAAAGTGTGGGTCTGTGGGTGCCACATTTCTATAAGGGCTGAAATGCTGTGCCAGTCAAAGGAAATCTTTTGGAAGTTACGACCTAAGAACAGCAAGGATTGTAAGTGCCAAGAATTAAGGATGTGGGTTACCCCTAGGGGCAAGGCACGAACCATGGAGCCACCCACTTAAGAGAAGAGTATCGGCGAGAGCCAGGAAGGAGCTAAAAAGGAGAAAACGAGGAAAGTAATGCAGAAAGAAAGAGATATTAGACGAACAGAATCAAATGAACCAAGTTTGAAGTGATTTAAACATACCTCTCTAGAAGGATTTGAACTGAGATGTCGAGGAATAGAACCCAAATGCGCAATCTCCTCTCGCTCCTTCCTCGCAGCCTTAGGGCCTGAATGGTCTCCCTCACCCAAAGAATGCTCACCAAAACTCCTCTTCATGATGATTTGGTGGTGATTTAGAGGGAAGAAACTTAAGAAGGAGAAGAAGAGGTTGGGTTCAGCCTGAAGGCAGAGCACCCCTTACTTATAGGAGGTCTCATCCCGTGTTTCGCTCCACTGGAACGCATGATGCACGAGAGCACACCAGGATTGAATGGGCTTAAGGGAATTCAATTTGGCTTCTAAGATCGTGCTGATTGGCGGTCGTACGATAGACCGTCATTCATATAAGCACGGCCCAATGGAGACCGCTATTCTCATGTCCGCGGTCTACCATGGACCGTCGTTCTTCAGTCGGCCAGCGCCAAATAGCGGCTTTCCCTTGACCGTTATGTTACATAACGGCTATGGCATCGCCGTTATTCTTAAGCAACCCACGGCCCTGTCTTGGCCGTCCAATTGAAGAACGGTCTCATCTGAGCCGTTTAACTGTTGAATGTATCATTGTTGTGAAATTCATGTGCCAATGAGTTTTGATTGCAGTTAAAGCTAAACAACATCAATGTCCCGCCGTTACGCCTGCACAGGTAAGTCAGGTATGGCCCTCAATCCCTCAAAACTCTTATTGCATTACTATATGGTAATAAACATCTATCTCGAGAACCAGTCGATTCTTCACGCATTCTAGGATCTGACGTTCCCCGTCAACAAAAACACATGATGATCTAGGTATGCGTGTCTAATCTTCGGAAAGGCCGCTAAGTTGGAAGAAGTCAGGGACGACGGTTCTCTCTTGCACGCTGTGGTTGCAAGAAGTGTCCTGACCCTGACTCATTCAGTTCTGCAATAATATTCTCGAGTATTTTATATTTTTATCCTTTGTTTGCATACGATTTTACATGTTTCTTTCTTTTAGCCCAGCATGCATCACAAGCACCTTTTGAGCATTCACGACCTACGGTCTGCCTGAGAAATGATCTTGCGTATGATTGACTGTTTTCTGTGTTCCATGTCCCACCGAAGGAATAATTCCACTCCAAAATTAGAAGGTATTTCTTTAGACCTAATTGTTCGGTTCTGATGAATTAAGTGTTTCCCTCGTCTGGAGTTTTAAAATCCTTTTAATTTCGCTATTGCCAGCTTCTATATCGCCTCATTTAGGACCACAGCTTGTCCGCCGACGAGGCCGCTCCTTGCTCTTTTACCTTAGTTCCTCCAGATTCAGGTTTAACACTCAGTCCCACACTACCTTGCAAATTGGTTCGAAGGTTGCCGGAAGATTTCTATGGCTTATTGGTATGAAACGGGTGTCGTATTGCCTTAACGCTCGCTTTTGCAGTCCACTCCGCTTCATCTCCGCTACAATTCCATGTTCCATGACGCCTCCACTACACCTCCGCTCGTTCCCTTGCAAGGCGGACGTTAAGGAGGGGCATCTGTTGACACCCGTTTTTTACCGATGAATCGAATCAGTTCCTGCGTCTCAGTTATTGATGTCCCGAACAGTCAATCACATGAAAGATTATTCCTCTGGCAGTATTTTGGGCTCTTCCCAGCGAAGAAGGCCTCCCTCCCTCTCATTGGATTTAACGGTCTGTTATAAACCGTTTTTCTCAATATAACGGTCCCCACTTGGCCGTTGTGTTCCGCTGCCCCGGGTTATTTGAATCTCGTGATACGCTTTGTATAGCGGCTCAATTCCAACCGTTATAGTCAATATAGCGGTCGTCCCTGGGCCGTCATTATTTGCCGACAAGAAAAGGGTTCAGAGGCCCGACAGTCGGTCATAGCCACGTGCTTCACGAAAAGTTGTTTGTCTGGGCGTTGACTCCTCTTTAAGTATAACGGTTTTTCTAGGACCGTCATGTATATTGAACGGTCCCTCCAAGACCGTCATATATTTTTGGCGGCCTTCGTAAGACCGTCATTTTTAAGGCCACCCAGATTAGACCACCGTGATTCCAGGCGGATTAAGAGGAGAATGTCGTTGGCAATATTGACACGATGCTCTCATTTACCGGCCTTTGACCGACCATCATTCCCCTTAACCCCTGATTAAGCTCGAAGCCGTGGGCTCTATATATATAGCTCACGGGTTCTGACAGAAAGAAAAAGGGGGGGGGGACCATCACGAAGTGCTGTCGAATTCCATCGCCAAATCTCATACAGCATACGCCCGTTCGTCAGGGAGTGGGGGCCTTCTACATCCCTCGCAGGCCCCCGGTGCAGGGAACTTCACGCTTCGTGTCTTTGTGTTTCCTTCTCTGTTTGCTCACCACACACGCCTTTTCTTCACTGCATCACACATCACATACATCATTTCGTTGGCATTTCTTATCTTTCCTACTGTTTCCGGCGCCCTAAACGGGGTTTCAAAACCTCCAGGTATCGCCGGGCCATGTTCTTCCTTTGCTTTATTTCAATTAGTACACCTACTACACTATCATTTAGCTAATCTCCGTTTATCTGTGTGTTTCACCGTTTGCTTTCAGGTCAGCAACCAAAAGCACGAGGCCCGGAGTGGAGGAACGGACCCGCATTCTCCCGTAGCTTCCGAGTCCCGGCGCTTTCACCGGGTGGCGATCACGGTCAACAGCTTCATCTTTCCTCCTGTTGTTTTTTATCTCTTCAATATTATTTAACTCGAGGAGGAATAACATATCAACATCCCGCAGTTGGGACATTGGCTTGACGGGCAGCAGCCCGGAAACTTTCACGGCGCGGAGGGTCCGCGACCACTTCTTCTTCCTTCTTCGGGGGCAAGCCCCTTTCTCTTCTCTCTTCTGCCCCGTCATACATAGGACGGCGGTGGATGGGAGTTAGTTGGTGGGCAGGTTGGGTCCGCTTGGGAACCCACACCTGTTTGGCCTTCCTCGGCCTGGGGGCCGTTCTTCCTTGGCCATAGTGGCCGATTTCTTCTCTTTCTGCCCTCCTTCCAGCGAGGGCCTGGTATGCATTGTGGACAGGGATGGTGGGGATGACTCGATCCGGAGCCACCCGTGTATTGCGTCTGTTGAGGAAGACGCGCATGTCGCCGACCATCATAGACTTCCCGGACTGAGATAGAGTCCCGGTGATCACAGCAGCACTCCTTTGAGCTTGGCGACGTTGACGTCCTCCAGGGTGCTTGTTGACGATATTAGGGCGGGTCCCACGTATGACGTGGTGCACCAAACAGCTAGCGGCCGGGGCCGGACTCTTGGATGAGTCGTTGCAGCAGGGAGCCTTTAGAGGCTCCATTTTTTCCACGGCTTCCTCGACAGGTGCCGGGGCTTCAACTTCCAGCATATCAACAAAGGCTAACCCCAAGAAGTTGGGGAAGCCGACAGCGGTTGGGAAGCTACCGAACTCCATGGGCACCGCCAGGTACCCTTGGGCATGTCCAGCGACGACCGAAGGACCAAAGCCAACGCCAGTTAACCCATTGGTTGTCATCGTGTGCCTGTAAAGACAAACGAGCCAACGATCAGTAGCCTTTGAGAGGGCCTCGAAGACCAAGTATCTCGGCAAAGAGATGAAAGGTGACACCGGTCCCACCGGACGTGCCAGACTTGTTTGCGAATCTTTTTTTTTATATCTTATTATTTCACGTGTTGATCAACCAATTAACTAACTGGTAATTAACTGACTGATTGACGACGCGGGCGTGCCAATCACGTACGTGACAACTTTATTGTGCGCTCGTTCTGACTTGGTCAGACGAATGTGAGGTTCGGTAGGGACCAGCAGTCCGCCATACCATAAAGGCTATGGCGTTAATTACATCCCTCACGAGGAGGGAACACCTTTGATTAATTGCCGAGATAGTGGGCTGTCGAGGCCGGAATAAAGGATGCAGCGTTATGAGTACGACAAGATCACATGTGATTTATTTATCATGCAAGGGGGACATAATTCATTAAATTAGAGACCCTAGGTACGTGACGGAAGACGTGGGTCTGAAGACCACCATCGCACATAGCAGAAACTTTCGATCGGGCATAACCCGACCTTCCGTCAACGCCATTCGATATGCCCGAGGGTCTATGCAAGCATGCAGGCATGATGATGATAACTATACTAAGCATGGAAATAGAATTATGACAGTAAACAATGCTTAATCACATTCATTGATCCCCGTCAGAAGAGAGGGAAACGATAGCACAAGGGTGATGACGAAAGCAAAGTGTTCACACACATGATATAGTCAACATGGTAAAAAGGTTATTCGGAGCATGAACAGCCCTTGCCTTACTTAATCTACCGCAGATTAGGGTAGTCAATATCGACCATGGGAGGCCAGGATTGCCCTGAGAGCAAACGAGAGATTAGAACGACATAAAAACATGAAATGGCGTGAGAGATAGCTTCCACGGCGCGGTAAAGCATAGGTAAAAGGGGTTAATCCGGCGTGGCCTTATAACCAGTTAACACGGCACGCAAGGCACGGGGCACGCCGGTTAAAGGCACGCCGGGAATTCATCAAGGAAAAGAGAAGGAAGCATGAGTCACAAGTTAATACGGCGCCGGGGGGGCCGCGCCGTATTAAGGCGCGCCGGTTTAAGGCCACGCCATTTTAGCTTATTTTTTTAGGCATTTTCGAACCTTTTAAGTTTATTAAGCTTCCATTGAGCATTTTAGAGTTGTTTAGGCAACTGTTTGTTTGATTGAAGTCCAAGAACCTCTGGAAATGATGCAGTGAGTCAGTGCGAGGTTCATACTCGAGCACTGAGTCAATTGAGTCCAGAACGAGCATCTCATCATGGCTTTAGTTATGCTGAGTCTGTCCAAAATTTGACAGCATCTCCCCTGAACATGAAGAGTTGCAGGGGAGAATCGGGGTCATACTCACTCATGGAGTAAGCCCCTAAACCGCCGGTATGCACGGAGGCAGCCAGCAAACCCCATCGGATAGGATACCCCGAGGACTAGCCTGCTAGGGGAACCGAGGCTCCGTAGGGGGAAAGATAGAGAGATGAGGCCACTGATGATGGGAGCAGCACCCCGAGGGCTAGTCTGCGAGGGGTGGACAACCCACAGCTTATGACTCATCCCGCGGGGGAATTGACCATTAGGAGAGTGGAGCTCCGAGGGCTAGCCTGCGAGGAGCATACGTCTCTTGGCCTCGATTGGGTCTCAGGTTGTCGAGGCTGAGCTTATTGGGCTAGATTCCCTTTGTTACTGTCTACTATGATCTTGAGGAAGCTTCTACCATCGAGGGGTAGAGGCCTCAATCATCCAGCAGTTTATGTGAAGCAACGGGGGATGTCCCCCTCCTCGGGTGATTGAGACGAAATAAAGGAATCTCAGAACGGTTCACATGACTATGATGCAGAGGGGTAGGAGATGCACAGAGGAGACGGGCTAATCATAGAGGCATATGTTCGAACAGTTATGGCGCAACGTTAAGGCGACGGATCCTGTAATCCCAAGGGCGACTCCCACTTCGCAAGCCACGGGGCAATATGAAGGGAGGAATTAATAGGAGTTAGGCCCTCGATAGCATGGCAGAAAGAAGCATGCGCAGAAGCACACCTCTGTCCACGGAGAGGATGCGGAGACCCTTAAATCAAACACGAGCACGGTCGAAGGGAAAACCCCGGGGAGGGGTGTTTCTGTAGCCCACGATGCTTCGGGGCATGATCGGGGCTTCGGGGAAACCAGAATCAAAGAACACGCGTGGAAGACCTTAAACATACACATCGACGTAGATAGAGAAGGGGACAGAAGTTTCGAATCATTCATTCGACCTGCTGGTCCAGACATTCATATACACATTGCCATCCCAGAAACGGGAATGGGCTATCATTTACATGTTAAGAGCCCGGCGCCGGCATCATTGCTCGGTCGCCGTTCATCATTCGCAGGGGAATATACAGTAAAAGAGAAGAAATCGTAGAGGAGGGGAGGGGTTGGCTCATATCATTGCCATCCCTCCCCTCTCTTGCTTACAACTGCTAGATGGAAACCCGAAAGAGAGAAGAATCTACGGAAGACAGAGGAAGACAGGCACCGGTGCCCACCTGTTCTAAAAAACAGAGTATCGGCCCACTCCTTCTTCTCCGGCTCCGGAGGACTTCAATCGGAACGGACGAAGACGGCCGCCAAAGGACGCTCAGACAGAACCCCCTTTTTCAAGAAAGCTCTCTCTCCCCTTGGAAGGCCTCTCTCGAAAGACTCTCCTCTTCTTCCTTCTGTCCCCCCTTTTGCTTCTATCTGCCTCTCTTGAAAGCCTCTCCTAAACCTCTCTTCTTCTTTTTAATCGAACAGCCCGTATATATATATATACATCGGTTCGAGACTTCATCCGGCGTGGAGATTTGGCGCGCCGGGGAAGAGCCTTCTACAACCTTTGCGCGTCGGCACAATAGGCCGCCGGATAAGGGGTTCTTTGCGCGTCGGGCTCAAGGGAGTGAGATTGGGGCGCGCCGATTTAAGGCGCACCGTGCTATGCTCCTCGCACGCTTCGAGCCAGTTGATGAGTCCGAGGATGATTCCGGGGGTCACCGTGAACATTTATCTTGCCAATGCTCCTTGAAACTTCGACGAGATGTCATGTCGAAGCTCCCAGGTTGACGTACGGCCATTCCCGAGACTCCAGATAGCTTTGATTTGATCATACGGGCTTTCCGCTGACACGGCCTTCGGCTCTATGATTCGTGCTGCTGGCTTGGTCTGGCTCGTGCCCAAAGCTCCTTAGGGGGTTGGATAACACCAGGGATAGTTCCGCCTGAGCTGGGTGATCATTCGGCCACTAACGGGCCCATCTTGGCGGGAAGCCGTACCCATGCGGGGTGATCGGGATCTTCTGCCGTCAGAGCTTTCGATCCTCCGTCTCGGGGAACCAGGGGGACTCCTTCATCTTTAGGAGAGCCTTTCATAAGGCGGGAAGCCACTGGGTAGATCGTCGTCCTTGATCGGACAACGGGTGTAGTGTATGCGGCACGACAGAGTCGATGCCGGTTCATTGGGCAGGCTTGATCACACTGCCGGTTGGTTGTGAGTTTGTCTCGACTCTCCTGAGGTGAAGTCCCCGTGTCCATACGGGGTGACTCGAGGCTCTGGCAGCTTGAGAAATCTTCAATATGTTGATCTTTATCGGCTTCCGTGCTTCAGCGGTCTGGGTCATTCGTCCTTATGGCTTGGTCGCCGACGATCATATTTTGGGTGCCAACATACGTATAAGTACAAAACACCAAAAAAATAAAAAAATAAAAAATCCAAAAAATCCAAAATCCAAAAATATGTTTTGCATCTGCATGAGCATTTTTGCATGATCATATTTCCCCCTTTTGCTTACATTTTGCTTGCTTGCATGTGCATATCACGTTTCCTTTTTCTTCTAAATCTCGTTAATAAGATTTAGCCCTCTGACCCTGCATCAAGAATGGTACTATCTTCTTTTGGCACGGGGCTAAAAACATACTACACTAACCTTTTCCCTTTAGTGTGGTTGAAATAGGTAAGAAAGGGAAAACAACATCAAGGCAAGTTCACTGAAGAAAGCGCATTTCATTGCCAAACATGTCCATTACATTCCATAGATACAACATCCTAGGGACATACCCCCAATGTACAAAAGAGGCAGCTGCTACTCAGCTGCGCATCTATATCTCTCTCTCTCTCTATCTCCTCCTAATCTGTGCCAGTGCGAGGTCGACTCCACCAGCTGTCAACCTCGTCTCCGCCTCTGCCTCTTGTGTCCCGCAGCCGTGAGGGCCGTGAAGCTCTCGAACCTAACATAGCTGGCTGGACTGTTCCCTGTCCTGCAGGGGACCGCATCATACCCATAAGCTCATCCATGGTGAAATGCACATCTCCCAAACATGAGTGACTCGGAAGGAGTCGCAGGCCTAGCTCCCTCTCCTGGAGCACCTCTGCCCTGGTACCTCCGCAACACTCGTCGTCGCAAGGCCTCTAGCTGATCGAGAGCCCGCTACTCCCGAACTGCCATCGCCATCTCTCAAGCACGATCCTCGGCCTCTCTTTCCTTCGCCTCGGCTAGGTGACCCTCGATCCTCTCAATGGAACTCATCTCTCCTATGCATCAGGTCAACTCCTCTATCCGTGCACCTTGCTCTTGCTGGATGGCCATGCCGGCCGCTATCTCCTTCCTCTGCAGAAAATGAACAGTCATATAAAGAATAAGCAAAGATGACAAAGAAGAGAACTACTTTCAACTTAAGTGCTAGGTTCTTACCGCCTCGGCCAGCTCGGCTACTCGCTCCTCGGCTCGCTCAATAGCCTCAGCTAGGTGATCCTCTAGCTCCTCCAGGGCACCAGCTCGAGACGAAGGTCCGGCCTCCCCTCCTGCTCTCACCCGCACATAGGCCAACTCTCCTCGCTAGCACGGCAAGGGGCAACTGGTTAGTCAAGCTCAATCAATTCCAATTCCAAATCAATAAATTTGTTCTTGACTTACCATCTCTCAGATCTCGTGTCGCAAGTTCACTATCGTCTGATTAAAGACACTTATCCGATCCTTGAGTATCTTAACACTCTCAATCTCAGACATCTGCACACCATAGTCCCAAGCTCACTTAGCACTTTGCTTAAAACAAGAAACACCACAATTGAAAGCTAAAAGAGCTACTCACCTCTTTGGTGTCGAGACGAAGCCGTCTGACATACCGATCCTGATAATCTGCCAAGTAAATCTCGCTACTCCTCACGGTCTGGTCATGCTCCAGTGAGGGGCCGTCCTGTAGTGTCTCAGCCTATCTGCGGTAGCGGGAGGCCCAATCCTGATCGCTCGCCGAAGTCCGGCGACGTCCTCGGTCCGATTCATGCTCAGCTGGAATCGCCAGTGGCGGCTTGTCCCATCCCAGGGTCCTCTGCACTAGGTGAAGGAAGAGCGGCTCCCTCAGGTTCACACAGAATAGCACTGTATCCTTGCGGAACCAAGCTTGCCCCTCCCTCACCCAAGGCTGGGTAGTGATGTCCTCTGTCGTGTAAGGGGTCCAAATCACCTGCCACACATCAAAGGAAAAATGAACACCTTGCTAATTGAGGACTCAACAAAATGCTAAAGCAAATCATACAACTCTTTTCCAAAACACTCACCCGGTGGGGGGGGGGGGTACTCATCTAGTGCTATCCTAAGGTCGGAGAGTCTAGTGACCACTAAGCGCCAATCCCGGACAATCTCCCATCTGGCAATCAAGGGAACCACCTGCATTAGGGCTCGCGGGATCTTGCCACGACCTAGAGGGAACCGAGTGTACCCCCAAATCTGAAACCACAAAGAGCAATTGATCAATCAGTCAAACTTTTGAATCAACATGCTTAGAAGGGGTAGACTTATACCTGTAAGAAGGGCGTGAAATCTCCCAAGTTCCCTGAACCTGGGCGTACCAGATCCAAGTGGGCGAAGAGGTGCGCCAGCATCGCCCTCCCCCACGCAAGCTGAGGTCCCTGTTCTAGATCCCGCACTAGTAAGAGATACTTCAGATTCACCTTATTTGATGCGGTAGCAAACAACAATCTCCCAAAAAAGTGCATACACTCATTTCACTTTATAGTCTATCAGGTCAGTGCATATACTCATTTCAGTCCTGAAGGTCGGTGCATATGTAGGCCTATGCATATTTGGATTCTAGAGACAGGTCGATGCATGTCATAGATAGGTCGATGCTAGTAAGCTAGTGACTGCAGCAAAGGTCGATGCTAGTAAGCTAGCGACTGCAGCGTAAGTCGATGCTAGTGAGCTAGTGACTGCAGCATATGTAATATCCTGGATTCTTCATATCAGAATCGGAGAGCTTTCGGATCGCTTTCGTGGGTCCTGATCCGTGTTTTACGATCCACGCGGATTTTTCCCTTGTATAACTTGCGGAACCCTGTAGAGAGTTGACCATTGAGTTTTGCTACTCAAGGAGGATATAAGTGCGTTGTGCTCGTTCCGAGGATCGTGAAGACTATTTTTTCATATTTTTTGAATTTACAAAATTTCGTGCCAAAAATCAGATTTTAAGAAATTACCTAATTTCTTATTTTCTTTTCCTTTTTCTTCCTTTACCTCTCTCCTCTCTCTTCTCTCGCCGTTCACTCTCTCCCCCTCTACTCCGGCTGCAGACGAAAGAGGCCCGCAAATGTCGTGGAGATGCCGTGGAGGTATCGTGGAGTGTGCTGGTGTGAAGAATAGAGCGTGGTGTTGGCACGATCCCGTTCGATGGATTCAAAGCTGACGTGCGGTTCGTGTGATGGTTTTCGACGTATCGTGGCTATTTCAGCGCGTGAGATCTTCGGTGGAGGTAGGGGGACAGATGCCCTACTCTTTTAATGCGTTCCCTCACGATTTGGAGCCGAACGGTGCGAGTATGAGCGAGTTTTGCTTCGGTTGGGCGAAAAGCATGTTCGGGGGGTGTGAGCCATTTCACCGTTTCAGGCGACGATTTTTAGCTTAAGTGGTTTCATTTGAACCCCTGGCATGTTGGGAATCATTTCCCTCCAATTTTATTGAATTTGGTTGAGAATCGGAGTCGGTATGAGCCCGACTGTCCACGTGAGTCGTTTTGGGTTGATTCGTGGGAATCGCCCGTTTCTTACATTTTTGCACGTGATTTGGCCCCTTCCGGCTTGTGGAAGGTTGGCAATGTGATTAGGGTTGTTTCCCCGTCGTTCTGGCGATGATTGGGGCGTGAAAAATGGGTTTTCGTGAGGATTTTTCAGTTTTCACTCCGTGACGAGAACGCGCTGGTCGTGTGTGCCGCATTCTCAGTAGAACGTGCTACAACAATGCACCGCGTCTCATGTCAGATATGAATAGTAGGGAGGTTAGGAACGCAACCTAGGTGATGGGCGTGATCCTCTGTGAACACACTCGAGGCATTGGTCGCGATTACGCGAACGCGCTCGAGGTGTTGGCCGCGTCTCTGTGTTGTCACGCTCGAGCTTCTGGCCGTGACTATGATCATGACCTGAGTGAGTACCGCGTCTCTGGGTTATCACAACCGAGGTAAGCGCCGCATTCTGATGACATCGTGACCTAAGGTAGAGACACGTTAATCATCGTGATGCAGGGTATAGGCGCATTAATGTTTTCAATTTTTCATGTCATATTTGAGCTATTTCGGGCTCTGGTGAACCCAAGATTCAATGCCTTCTTGGCCTTTGACTCGGTGGATGCCTTGGGTGTTCTGTGAGAGTCATATGTGTGTTAAGGGATTCCGGAGGAGTAACTTTATCCCACATAGTGTCTAATGCTGTGTCCTTTCTGATTATTGTGGCTTTGACCCCATGGTTAGCCCATTGTTCCGTGGATGTCTTGGACGTCCTATGAAGGCTACGACGGTGTTATAGGGTGTCTGAGAGGGCCATTGTACCGAGTAGTGTTTTGTGTTATTTCGAGATTCATTATGGTTTCTGGTCAACCCGGTTGTGACCCAGTGGTTGGCACGTGACCTTGTGAGTGTCTCATCTATCATGTGAGGATTGAGACATGGTTTCGGGCACTTGGAGGTGTTGTCATACCTCAGTTTGTATGCCATGTGGTTTGAGGGCTTTTAGGAATCCCTTGTGTTCCGTGTTTCATGTTATATGAAATTGAGAGTCCGTTGTGCGGCTCGAAGGCCGAGGACTCATCGTTGATGTGTTTCCCATAGTTTTTGGCTTAGGGACTAGGCTGATTAACAGCGTGTTGCTGTGATGTGCGATGATCTTAACCTGAGTCTTGTGACTCAAGGATCGTTGTCAGCAGGTCTAGTTAACTATCCTGAGTCTGGTTGTAGTGGTGTACTGTATTATGCTTCGAAGTACGTGCGATAGGTGTGTGCTTACCCTATCTGTACTTCGGTGTTCGTAGTTTTGGACTCTCTATGTCTAGTGAGCCTCCACTAGTCGTAGCCTGACGACACTTTCCTGTGTGTCAGCCCACCTAGTAGTGGTGGCGGGGCAGTTCCCGACAGACGGTTTTTAGGCTAGTTTCCGTGGGCCCCCTTGCTTTGCGGTAGCATCCTACTGGGGGGAAAAACTAGCTAGAGGCCTGGCTCAAGGCATTGGGCTTGTGTGTGCACACGTGGTCAGGGGCGGTTGGACGAGCACCGACGGGCGTGACAGCTGACTAGTCACTCGTTACTTTAGTTCCTTGGTTCCTGTTGAGTGTCTCAGTTACCGCCGTTCCAAGCGTGTGCGAGATACATGAGACGTAGTGTAAGACGTCAGCGGACACAACTGGCTGTTCTTATAGTGAGGAGGTGCTTCTATCACTTGACGCATGACTCTTGTGACTTGTGTTTTCGTGACTTTTCCGAGTAGCCTATGTTTGGCTTCGCTCGAGGTTACGGGTTTTGTAGCATACACGATGGTGAGATCGTGTATGTCTTGTGCCTTTGACCGTGTAGCTCTTTAGTTAGTCCTTTACCTATTTTGGTAGGCTTTGCATGATAGGGTTTCGTGATTTGACGATGGATCGATAACTCTCAACTTTGTGAGATTGGGGTGCACCTTTCTGCTGCTGTTCGGAGTAGTTTAGAGGGCCGAGGTTCCTTCGGCTGCCGTGTTTCAGTGTTATGGCTTTCCTCTTTACTTTTACAGTTGTCACTCCTGCTTTGTTACTGCTTTGCTTTAGTGTAACACTGCTATTACTGTGTTGTTTTGTGATAGGGTTCTACGGGATCCCTACTGTGCCAGTGACATGAGGCTCACCCCTGACTTTTTAGGTGTAGCTTTTCTACCTAGTGGTTGGAGGTTCCGATGTGTGGTAGTTCTATGTTGCCAGCGTTTGCCAGTGTCGGGCTTCCCCCGACTTAAGGGTATGTTTCCCTTTCTGTTGCACTGTACTTGTCTTTCTCTGGACTGGACTCTGTTAGTTTTAATTTGTTATAGAAAATGTAATTTTATTTCTGTTATTTTAGCAATCCTGATCATTGAAATTTAATTGCTTACTACTTTATTTAGAAGTTCAATGTACTATCACATACCTTTCTATCCCTTCGGAGCTTTTTCGCTCTTGGGTGGCCTCACTGGTTCCAAGTGGTATCGGTTTTACCCGGTATCCGGTGTCTGGGTCGCCACAACATATGTCAATGCATGTTATAGAAGGTTCGATGCTAGTAAGTCATCACTTTCAAGGTCGATGCACCTTGTGCATTCATTATAAAGATAGTTCGATGCATTTTCATTACAGAGTCAGTGTGTCTGGCAATTAAGGTCTACCTATATAACACTAAGGTCGATGTTTCTGTTCTGACCTGCTGCATGTGTTAGCTATAAAGTCTGATGTATCTAATTTATGCATCGATGCTCTTGAAGAATTTTGTGCATACATTTATATGAATTGCCTGAACTCATGAAGCATCGGAAACTGCATTTAATAATAATTATTACATGCTTCATGAATCTCATAAATCTTTGATTTTGCTTTGACAGAAAGGAAGAACCAACCCAAATCCATGATCAAACACCTAGGTTGCATAAAGGCAGACTGAATTAATCTCACGAGGAACTTAAAGTGAACCGGATTAAGGGCACGTGATCCAAGGTAGGAAGCTGAACTAACATCCTGCCACATGGATTGTGTAATGACCCAAGATCCGGATATCGGGAAGAACCCGATACCATTCGAATCCTGGCCCGCCGCGACCCAAGATCCGGATATCGGGACGAACCCGATACCATTCGAATCATGGCCCTCCGCCCACGAACCCGATACCCGATACCATTCCTCCCAGACAAGGCCAACCTGGACCACGATGTCCAAGGTAAAATCACTACCACGCTGTCGTGAACACAACACTAATAAGACGCAACCTCGGTGAAGCCACTGGTACCCTGGCCACTACCTCGGAAACACCGGACGGTCCAGAAAACCACGTCTTGCAGACGGGAAATGAAACCAGAGCAGGAGAGTCATATCTCACGTGACAGGAGTACCTGCCCACTAGAAGCAAGGCCGGATGCGTCCACCGACGACTTAGTCCACAGCCTCAGGTGTCTCGCTGCGGCGCCCCAGGCGGAGATTGATACACCGTACAAGTAACCACAGAACAAGGGTCTAGTCGGGGTCATGCTCGTCAGCACGGGTCCAAAGTCCCCGACCACGTGTGCACACACTGACTGACTGCGCTACGTCAGGCCCTCTAGCTGGTTCGTCCTCCTGGCCCGGACTCGAGCTGCCACAGTAGGAGGCCCACGGCAACCAGCCTAAAGCCGTCTCTCGGGTAGCCTCACCCCCACTCCCTGGTGGGACCACACGCGTGTCGGAAGGCTATGACTAGTGGGGAGTCACTAATGTGACCACTCTCCAAGGAGAAACTCCGAGAAACACGCACCACCCTGCGTAAAAGTCACGAATAACCAAGTGGCACCGAGCCACTGGACTCTGGACAGTCTTCTAGACTCACTAAATCTAATTGTCCTTGAGTCACAAGACTCGAGGTCAAGACCGTTGCACCAAACGGCTCCACGCTGTCAATCTGACCTAAACCTAGGGTCAGAAACTCGGCACGATGACTCACGAGGTAGTTCACAACTGCCGAGATCATTCCCTCAAAAAGTGGAGCTAAGAAGCCCTCCAGCCCCAGGGTGGGTAATTGGACTCGCAGTCCAAGGCCATACACATGGCCCATGCGAAAAACACAGAAGCACGGTTCCAAAGGTAGCTCACCAGCCACCACGCTGATTACCCATCCCAGGGAAAGCGGGAAACCTCCAGCCCCAGGCCGGATGACTGGACTCGCAGTCCAAGGCTTTACACATGTCCCACTCAGAAATCACTTTTCGGAAGAACTCACAACGTGCGGGGAAGCCCCCACCGCACTCAAGCCGATACACGACGACTCGATCTAGCGAGAACACAGAAGCCCACAACACATGGGGTCACCTGGATCCCCAAAACCCACAGGCACGCCAATTGAGATAAAGCGATACCTCTGGACATCCCAGAAACAGCCACAGAACCCAAGGGACGTCCGGGACACTCACGAGACCGAAGGTCGACCGTCAGGTCACAATCGGGTCGACCGGGGGTCTACATAACACAACCGGAGCACAAGAGGGTTGCCCGGACCCTTAGACCCACGGGAACACTGATCGAGGTAAAGTGATACCTCCGGACATCCCAAAAACACTGCCACATAACTCAATGGACGTCCGAGACACTCACGAGACCGAAGGTCCACCGCCGGGTCGACTGGGGGTCCACATAACACAACCGGAGCACAAGAGGGTCGCCCAGACCCTTAGACCCACGAGAACACTAATCGAGGAAAAGTGATGCGGGACGAGACACGGACACGGCAAGCTCGCGATCGTCCCTTGATGAGGGAAGCGTCGGATGTGCGCGGTTGAGAAACCGGCTGTGAGCTAGGGTGGTCGGCTCTCACTTGTGCCTGGATCGGGTCACGGGACGGTAACGCTCTCTCTCGCAGCAGTGATATTATAAATTGAAAGCGAGCTAGGTATCCCTACACATGCTCTCTAGCAGCGGCATATAAAGCATATAAAGAATTAAGCTAATGCCAAGTGTAAGGGTGAAGGCGATACCTCCACGCTCTCGGCGTGGCGAAGATGGGACCCAGCCAGAACTCGTACCCCCGGGAACTTAATACATTATGGTTACAGCAATGCAATTAAGCCCACTCCATGCAGGGAGGTAAAGGGCGACACAAGTGGGCCTGGGAGGACCAGTTTCGGGTTGACGGGCGGTTCCGGACGATGCTTCGGCTTCACGCGTACTCGTGTTAGTGGGGGGGCCCACGTATTGACCGGAGGGGTCGTGTGGGGCCTGATGACTCCTCTGTTGTGGAGACACCTGGAAAGCGTTCCCCTGGGATGGCGAGCTGCTGGAACGACCGCCGGACGCCGGGCGGCCCTCGGACGATGCTCGCTGGGAACTCGGCCATGAACCTGAAAGTTCTGTTTGCAGGCGCGCGACTCAGAGAAAACTGCTGCTACGATCAGCCCCGTCGTCGGAATGCGACGAGATTAGTGCCGTTGGAAAGCTGACTCAGAATAATTCAACGTAGAGGTCTTAAAAAAAAATAATCAGATCTGTATTTCTGATTGTTGAATTTACAATCTTGCTGAATTCGGGCCAGAACTGCAGGGGTAGGATCTATCTTCTCTGAAGATCGACATTGACCGGGGAGAAGACCTCCGAATCTGGAAATGATTTCTTCAGAAAAGTTGAAGGTCTCTGAGAGAAGAATCCGGGACTATTTTTGGTTTTTTGATTGGATAAGAAATGGATTTTCTGGGATGTTTTTACTAGACATGGGTCGGATCTGGGAAACTGTGGGCAGACTATTCTTGGGAAGTTGGACGGTTTTTGTAAAATACTTGGAGGGTGAACCAAAAATTAAGAAAATTCCTGGTGGTAGAGGGATGTGGACAGAACTCCCAGTAAATTTGGGCGTCCCAAAAAAAATCAAAATATGGTTCGAATGGGGTAGACTCAGAGCTAATGAACAGTGAACAGAACCAGGACAGATCTGGAACTTGGAATTGGACGAAAATCAAAAAATAGCTAAAGGATGAATTTTGACGTGATGTTTTTTGTGGGGATAAGGGTTCTAGAGGGGAACCAACCCTGAAATTGTTAGCTTCAGAAGATGAAGGGAGTGATAGCAGTAATTCGGAGAAGAGGAACCTGTCCTGAGTGGACAGAACCACCGAAACCGTTGGCAACGACGCGTCGGCGGCGAGACGATGGCGGCGGCGATCACCGGAGCTTCTTCAGATGAGAGAGGGGATCAAGGGGGAGGGGAATTACACTCTAGAAGGGGGCTGGAGGTGGAGGAACCAGAGAGAGGGAGGGGAGGGGCGCAAACTCCAAAGGGGGGGCAAATGCCTATTTTCTCTTCATTAATTCATTCAATATGAAAAATACAACCTTATATAGGATGCCAACCAAACTCAACCTCAACCCTTGGATCTAGGGGTTTGGATTGAAGGGCTGGGATACATTGTGAATCACACATTTAATACATTAGTTTAATCTAATTTGACCATACTTATTCAACCTTGGACTAGATCCATTCAAACACCACCTAACAAGCCTAATAAGGCCAAAAGAGGGGGCGTCCCCTTCATGGGCCTCTCTTGGGCCTAGGCTGGTCCAAGGGCAGCCAACCCAACCCATTAACTCAAGTCTAGACTTGGGCCTTCCAAGTCTTGGTGGCCCATGAGAGGGAGTGGCCCAATTGGGCCTTAAATGACTAATATGGTCCATAAGGGTGGCACTTGGTCCAATATGAACTAGGCTTTCTAATGGACTCTACTAATGGCAATCTAACCTTGGACTTGACATAACAAATGGCCCATTGGCTTGATATAAGCCTTACAAGGAGCCCAAAAGAAAGAAAATACATAATTACAATCTCATACAAGCCATAACTCACAAATACACTCCACCCGTGTAATGAAATCGCCTTTGATGCCCCATCAATTCTCCCCGGGTGGGAGGAACTCGACCCCGTCGAGTAGGGGTATGGCTGCTCTGGTACTTCGGTGGATCTGTCACCGTGCCAAGTAACGTGGGTATGCTCCACTCCAAATGATCGGCACCTGCTCATTCCATATATACTCGATATGCACACTGCTATGGCTAAAGGTGGTCACTCCGAAGGGGCACTCTCAAAAGGGAGGAAACAGCTCGAAGACTCACTAGGAATCACCGCTGAGTCCCTATAGGTGACTGATCCGGGTATAGAAGTAAAACCGATCCCATACTCATCAAGTGAGTCCACTCGCCTCTTACTCGTAAGAGACCGACAACGAGCTTGCACAAGACACATGCAGACTCACCATGCACAGACACACGAATGCAAACCACGCAAACAATCGACTCAAAATCACCACACAAAGAAAGCACACTGACTCATGCACGACTCTAGACTAAGGTGGTAGCATCAAACCCACTAGGTGGCGGTATCCGGGGCGGCCGAAGGGTCGCCCAACTCTTCTCCTAAAGCGTAGTACTCATCGGCCAGTGCCTCATCGGCCTCGTAACTGACACACTCAAGCTCGGGAGGTGCGGATCCTCCAACACCTAAGGCTAGGGTGGTGCGAGCGGGACACTCACTAGCAATGTGGCCGTACCCGTGACAGTGGAAACATTGTATTCGCGATCGACTACTCTCCCCGACAAGAGGGGACTTACCCTTATCATCCCGTCGGGTAGGGGGTGTAGGCAACAATGGGGGAGGTGTAGGTGCCTTGGACAAGAGTGGAGGGGGTGCCGGTACGAGAGGACGGGCTATACGAGCTGGGGGACGGGCAAAGGGTGCCGGAGGTTAGGATGGAAATAGATCCCGGGGTGGAGGACGGCGAGGCCGTGGAGCGAAGTGCTCCTGACGGGTGGGCTCCTGAGGTCGAGCCATGGGAGGCCGCTGATGCGGGCCTATAGAGTGACGGGGCTCGGTACTACGGAGAGGGGTGGGGCCCAACCGATGGCTAGACTCGAACTCTCCCTCAAATTGCTCCATCTCGAGAGCAACCTGGTATGCCTCTTCCAACGTCTTGGCATTACGGCGGAAAAGCTCATACTGATAGTGTGGCCGCAAACCACGTCGAAAGCGGGAAACGGGCATGGTACTCTCCTCCGTGACACCACATCGTAGAAAGTACTCATCAAACTCCGCGATGTATTCGGAGACGGACCGGTCTCCCTGGCTAAGACTTTGCCATCTATCGATGAGTCGCTGGCGGTATGTGGGAGGAAGGTACTTTTGCCGAAGTTTATTCTTCATCTCGGCCCATGTGTCGATCAGGGGTTCTAGCCGCTGAAGTAGCAGGCTCTCCACATTCTTCCAATAAGTTTGTGCCTGCCCCATAAGTTTCATGGTGGCAAATCGGACCCTTCGACGCTCCGACATATCATACCATTCAAAATAACGGTCCATGCCAAACTCCCAATCTAGGTAGACTTTCGGATCCAAAGACCCGTAAAAAGCGGGAGGATCCGCTCGCACGGTCTTAAGGACCCGATCATCATCCTCATCTCGTTGTGGCTGAAAACCACGACGGCGTTGACCATACCCCTCGTAGGCATTGTCGGACCCATAGTCCTCGAGACCAAGGTCACGGTGTGGTAGTTGGGGAACCCGAGGAGGGGCGGGTGGAGGAACCAGTGGTGGCTGGTTTTGGGCCGCGGGAGCGGCCTGGACTTGGGCCATGGGAGCGGGTTGGACTTGGGCCCCCGCGGGAGGAGGTGCGGGTGGACCTTGGGCTGCCCCAGGAGGGTCCCCGTGTGACATCCTATCTAACCGCCCAACGAGGTCTTGGACCGACCTATCGGAGGTCTCCATGCGTCCCTCCATGGCCCTAAGGCGACCATCCATATTCTCGGAGAAGGTCCGAAAGTTAGCATCGGATTGGTCCAACCTAGCCATAATGGCCATCATCGCCTCTTGTAGGGAGTGGAAGTCTCCCGAGGTATCCCATGGGTTGGCCATAGGTGGTGGTGGTGGGGGTGAGTACTGAGTACCCCGACGAGTGGGCATGCAAACACACCGACTAGAAGACGCCGACTAAAGCAAAACACACTAATGCAAATGATGCGCCAAGACTTAACCAAAACTCGATACGTGGCGGAGGCAATCGATCCGAAGATCACTCGCGCAAATGTGCGGCCTTCCCGATAGGCGTAGCCTAACGTTCGGACAACACCTTTTGATATACCGAGTAAAGGGATGTATGCGACCCAAAAACGACTCTTTTTGTTGTTTTGAAAATATGATGATCCTAGACTCGACTTAAACTGACTAATGACTCGATGTAAATGACACTCTTTTTTTTTTCTTTTTGACACCCTAGACTCAAAGTCGCTCTGATACCAAATTGATGCGGGACGAGACACGGACACGGCAAGCTCGCGATCGTCCCTTGATGAGGGAAGCGTCGGATGTGCGCGGTTGAGAAACCGTTTGTGAGCTAGGGTGGTCGGCTCTCACTTGTGCCTGGATCGGGTCACGGGACGGTAACGCTCTCTCTCGCAGCAGTGATATTATAAATTGAAAGCGAGCTAGGTATCCCTACACATGCTCTCTAGCAGCGGCATATAAAGCATATAAAGAATTAAGCTAATGCCAAGTGTAAGGGTGAAGGCGATACCTCCACGCTCTCGGCGTGGCGAAGATGGGACCCGACCGGAACTCGTACCCCCGGGAACTTAATACATTATGGTTACAGCAATGCAATTAAGCCCACTCCATGCAGGGAGGTAAAGGGCGACACAAGTGGGCCCGGGAGGACCAGTTTTGGGTTGACGGGCGGTTCCGGACGATGCTTCGGCTTCACGCGTACTCGTGTTAGTGGGGGGGCCCACGTATTGACCGGAGGGGTCGTGTGGGGCCTGATGACTCCTCTGTTGTGGAGACACCTGGAAAGCGTTCCCCTGGGATGGCGAGCTGCTGGAACGACCGCCGGATGCCGGGCGGCCCTCGGACGACGCTCGCTGGGAACTCGGCCACGAACCTAAAAGTTCTGTTTGCAGGCGCGCGACTCGGAGAAAACTGCTGCTACAATCAGCCCCGTCGTCGGAATGCGACGAGATTAGTGCCGTTGGAAAGCTGACTCAGAATACTTCGACGTAGAGGTCTTTAAAAAAAATAATCAGATCTGTATTTCTGATTGTTGAATTTACAATCTTGCTGAATTCGGGCCAGAACTGCAGGGGCAGGATCTATCTTCTCTGAAGATCGACGTTGACCGGGGAGAAGACCTCTGAATCGGGAAATGATTTCTTCAGAAAAGTTGAAGGTCTCTGAGAGAAGAATCCGGGACTATTTTTGTTTTTTGATTGGATAAGAAATGGATTTTCTGGGATGTTTTTACTAGATATGGGTCGGATCTGGGAAACTGTGGGCAGACTGTTCTTGGGAAGTTGGACGGTTTTTGTAAAATACTTGGAGGGTGAACCAAAAATTAAGAAAATTCCTGGTGGTAGAGGGATGTGGATAGAACTCCCAGTAAATTTGGGCGTCCCAAAAAAAATCAAAATATGGTTCGAATGGGGTAGACTCAGAGCTGATGAACAGTGAACAGAACCAGGACAGATCTGGAACTTGGACTTGGACGAAAATCAAAAAATAGCTAAAGGATGAATTTTGACGTGATTTTTTTTTGTGGGGATAAGGGTTCTAGAGGGGAACCAACCCTGAAATTGTTAGCTTCAGAAGATGAAGGGAGTGATAGCAGCAATTCGGAGAAGAGGAACCTATCCTGAGTGGACAGAAGCACCGAAACCGTTGGCAACGACGCGTCGGCGGCGAGACGATGGCGGCGGCGATCACCGGAGCTTCTTCAGATGAGAGAGGGGATCAAGGGGGAGGGGAATTACACTCTAGAAGGGGGCTGGAGGTGGAGGAATCAGAGAGAGGGAGGGGATGGGCGCAAACTCCAAAGGGGGGGCAAATGCCTATTTTCTCTTCATTAATTCATTCAATATGAAAAATACAACCTTATATAGGATGCCAACCAAACTCAACCTCAACCCTTGGATCTAGGGGTTTGGATTGAAGGGCTGGGATACAATGTGAATCACACATTTAATACATTAGTTTAATCTAATTTGACCATACTTATTCAACCTTGGACTAGATCCATTCAAACACCACCTAACAAGCCTAATAAGGCCAAAAGAGGGGGCGCCCCCTTCATGGGCCTCTCTTGGGCCTAGGCTGGTCCAAGGGCAGCCAACCCAACCCATTAACTCAAGTCTAGACTTGGGCCTTCCAAGTCTTGGTGGCCCATGAGAGGGAGTTGCCCAATTGGGCCTTAAATGACTAATATGGTCCATAAGGGTGGCACTTGGTCTAATATGAACTAGGCTTTCTAATGGACTCTACTAATGGTAATCTAACCTTGGACTTGACATAACAAATGGCCCATTGGCTTGATATAAGCCTTACAAGGAGCCCAAAAGAAAGAAAATACATAATTACAATCTCATACAAGCCATAACTCACAAATACACTCCACCCGTGTAATGAAATCGCCTTTGATGCAACATCAAAAAGTGATACCTCCGGACACCTAAAAACATGGTCGCGGTACTCACAGGGTGTCCGAGACACTCACGGGGCCATAGGTCGGCCATTGGGTCTCAACCGGACCGACCGGGGCCAAAAATAGGCCAAAACTCCGCATTTCGGTCGACTTACCCAGATGGGTCAGTCGATCGAACTGGGCAGAATGCCCAGTTCGTAGCCACCGCCTTCGGTCGACCGGACTGCCCGCACCGGTCGACCGAACACGGTGAAACCCCAATTCGAACCCCGCCGTTCGGTGTCGATCCACGTCCAATCACCCTCGGGTGATGGGGAAAACATGGGGAACCCATTCCCCAGTCTCAAAACCCAAAAATGGGAGGAAGAAACGGAGGAAATGGCGCTCGATCCGACGAATCTGTCGCACACCTGTGGGGACGGATTTTATTCTTCATATTAATATTATGGTTTGTTTAGATTTATCTCTTTGGTTTGCTAGAATATTAGGTGTGCCAGTCACCGTAGTGACAGTTTTATTGTGCGCTCGATCTGACTTGGTCAGTCGATTGTGAAGTCCGAGTCGGGACCAAAAGTCCGCCATGCCGTAAAGGCCATGACGTTAATTACGCCCTCCCCTAAGGAGGACAACCCTTGATTAAACGCCAAAGACAGGAGGCCTCGAAAGGCAATCAAAATTGTTAATGCGCGAAATACAGTTTTCATGCTATGGGAGAAAAGAACAAGTGACAGGCAGATTTGTTGAGTTTAACGAATTAAATCGGGCAGCATAACCTTCGACTTTGAGTCATGCCGGGTAGGGATAGAAGACCATCCACGCAGTGGCGGGACGGAATTCAGATAATGGTGCGGACACCAGGGCGATCACGTGACACGTCGGCGAACCGACGGTGCCATACGCGGAGCGCAAAGTGGACTACATCAGCTTCCCATCGAATTGGGGATCATTTGGCTTCAATTTGGACACTTTTAGCATTAAATTTGGGCTTGTATTGAAGATTATACATGGGTTTTCATATTGGGCTGGTTGCTAGACCCTTAAAAGGCCAAGTGGTTAAAGGCCCTTAAGCTTTCCTTAAGAAAGGAAAGGCCTTGGACCAATATGAAGCACCCATTAGCCTAGCAAGGCCCAATTGGGCTCCCTTTCTATATGGGCTCTCTAAGTGGGAGAGGCCTCATTCTAGAATGGGCTTCTTTCACTCTTGGGTTCTTAAGATGGGAATGGCCTTAAGCCATATTGGCTTGTTGGGCTTGCTTAAGCCAAGGCCACCAAGTGGCCCATTCTAGGCCCAAGAAGGGGGCGCCCCCTATTTTGGCTTATTAGGCTAGTTGGTTTGGTTTTTTTCTCTTCTTCATTCACCACATGGGGTATTAGATGGCTGCTAGTCAATTTTCCAATGGCTGCCACCTAACATTTTACAAGAAAATTCAAAGTTAGGTAAGTCACCATTGCCCCTTGTCCCCCCCTTTCACTATCACATTGTAATGGGTTCCCCACCCTCTCTCATTGTGTATCCCACGCAGCCCCCTCCCCTCCATTGCCTATTTAAAGGCTTGTACAATGTGTGTTTAAGGATTGATGAAAATATTTTGTGAGAAATTACCTTAAGTGAGTGATTCACTTCTCCTTCTTTGGGTGTGACTCCCAACCCTGTCCTGTGACTAGACAGCATTCAGGTCGTGAGACTTGACCCTCTACCCCCCTCTTTCTCTTATCTTCTGGTTCCACCTGATTTATCCTTGATACTACTACGAGTTAGCAAGGATTCAGCGTTGGTTTCGTGTCGATCCGAGTTTGGGAGCGCTGGTGGCGATTTTCCTCGTGGCGGCGCGCAGATCTGTCCCAGAGTGCAGTCCAGATCTAAAGATGTCTGTGTATTAATTTTTAGAGCCCAACCCCGACGCCATATGCAGTTGCTTTCTAAAGCGAAGTCGTAGTGTTTCAAGTCCTCTTCGCGTTGCCACTGGTTTCGCCTCGATCCGTGACCGGTGCTGATCGTGCCAACATATCTCGTGGGATCACACAGGCAGGTCTGAGCAGGTCCGGCTGAGATCTGAGTCGACTTTCAGAGCCTGCCCCATCTTCATCCGGCTAAGATCTGTGTGATAGGTCTTTCAAGTATTTCTTCCTCAGGGCGTCTCCGACGTTCTCCCACAAAGAACGCCCCGATCTGACATCGGCAACCATTATTTCATATTTTTACCGTGTTGCTGTGCAGTTCTGTGAGCACAAAACCAGAACCAGAGAAGTTTCATCGCTGCGCCCAGATCTGAAAGCATCTGATCGCGCCCTTCGGAGTGAAGATACTACATCCAGTCGCCGACATTCTTCAACAAACGGCGCTCCGATCGGGCATCGGATCTAGTCGTACCAACCTCCGTAAGCTCGCTGCGCAGGGTGACCAGCGCAGGCAGAACCGGGTCGGCTTTCCGTCGGCGTACCCGAGCGGCTCCGGCACGCGTTCCTCGCCTCCTGCGAGTGTGGCCCGTCAACCCGGGTTCCAGCAACCCCAACATTGGCATTTGTAGCCCTATACCTCCCTGCGTGGAGTGGGCAAATATTTCTGAAAGTGTAATCTTATTGCATTTGTATATCGGGGTTGTTCAGAAATCGGCCGGGAATCTTCCCCACGCCTAGGCGTGGAGGTACGTGCTCGTTCCGATCCTCACATTTGCTGTTTAGTATACTTTCTATATTTCTGCGTTTGTGAGATTAGGGCCGTTAGCCAGTTCAAATTCACCGCGATTGTGAGTTGTGAGCACCCGTTCCGTGGCTCCAATCGAGCACCGAGCGCGAATTAGCACCCTAGGCGATGGTGGTTTCTTAATCGCCGCGATCCCCACGTTTCCCTCGCAAGGGACGATCGTCGGGCTCAAGAGAGTCGCTGTTGAGAGACATCTCCACCCGGAGAATACCATGGTGGTCAGCCGCCCGGCTTGCCTTAGTGTGCTAGTGCTGGTCGCACATCGAGTCGGTCGTACGTCTTAGCCCGAGTCGGTCATCCGTCCCGCATCAGATAATCATTAGGGTATTTCCCCTTTGATACTTCCGCTTAATCGGATGCTCCAGAAGATTCATTTCCCCCAAAAGATGGAGCCAGACGGGAAGTGTATAGGTGACACTCCCTCGGCTCACCGGGGTTGATAACGTTAGATCGGATTTCGGCAGCATCTCCCCTTAACTCGGAACATGCCCGGGGAAGAATAGGAGATCATCCACGGAGTGTCGGGATGAAAACCGAAAGAGAGGGGGCGCGAGGCCCCAGCACAGTGTAAATGTCGGGGAGGCCATTCCCCGTTAGTTTATTTCCTAGGGTATGCATGATGACCTCTGGATATCCCTCGGCTTGGTATGGTGAGGTGATCAAAAGTTGGACAGAGGAGGAAAGGTTCTAGGCGTGGCAAAATGGGCATAAACAGGCTTCCCAGCGCGGGGAAAAGGGGCTCTTGGCGCGCCTCTTAGAGGGGCTTCTCGGCATGGCTTTAGCAGGTTCTCGACACGGTCAATAGGAGGGGCTTCTCGGCATGGCTGGAAGAGGGTTCTCGACGCTCAATTCTCGGCGCGCAAAAGGCCGCGCCGGGAGCTGTTCACTGCGCCGAGGGATGCTGGCGCCGGGAAGGTGGTGGTTTTGGTGTCGGGAAGGTTTTGTGGAGTTTTACGATGCTCTGTTCTGAGGATTTTCTTTGGGGTTTAGATGATGACTGGGGGATTTTAGGATGCAAACTAGGAGGGAGTCAAGGGCTTTACCAGGTTAACATCGAGGAGCCACAGGGCTGAAAGGGGGGTTCAAGGGATTAAAGTCATCAGGCATTCAAAACCCTCTGGAACAGGCTTTATGCCATTCATGTCGCCGGCCATCCAGGGGATCAAGAGATGACTCTCTCTGATCCCTGTAATGGCCCCGATGGCTTGGGAAACTTAAGAAGGCTAAAGACTTCATTGCGTTAACATCATCGATGTCGTCGAGGGAGAGAGAGGGGGACAAAACTCAGGAATCCATAGAAGTAAGGATTGGGGTTCTGCAATATCTCCGTCGAGACTACAAGAGAGAAGAGTAGCAGAGAGCGTTTGACAACCACCTGGGCTAACGATAGACACTCGAAACCATGGATTCATTGATCAAACAATGCAACAGAAAGGTTAACGACAACAATCACCAGAGAGGGGTGAGGGAAAAGAATCCCGGGCTTCCATTCATTCAATCAATTTTGTCGTTTACATTCGGCTACTGTTGGCACCTAAAATATGATCGTCGGTGACCAAGCCATAAGGACGAATGACCCGGCCCACCGAAGCGCGGGAGCCGATAAAGATCAACACATCGAGGATTTCTCAAGCTGCCAGAGCCTCGAGTCATTCCGTATGGACGTGGGGACTTCACCTCAGGAGAGCCGAGATGAATCCACAACCAACCGGCAGTGCGACCAAGCCTGCCCAATGAACCGGCATCGACTTTGTCGTGCTGCATCCACTACACCCGTTGTCCGATCAAGGACGATGGTCTATCCGGTGGTCCCCCACCACATGAAAAGGCTCTCCTGAAGACAAAGGAGTTCCCCCCTGGCTTTCCAAAACGGAAGACCGAAAGCTCTATCGGCGGAAGATCCCGATCGCCCGGCATGGGCACGGCTTCCCGCCAAGATGGGCCTATTAGTGGTCGAATGATCGCCCAGCGCAGGTGGAACTATCTCTGGTGTTATCCAACCCCCTAGAGAGCTCTGGGTACGAGCCAGGCCGGACCAACAGCATGGATCGTAGAGCCGAAGGCCGTGTCGGAGGAAAGCCCGTACGATCAAATCAAAGTTATCTGGAGTCTCAGGAACGGTCGTACGTCGACCTGGGAGCTTCGACAAGACATCTCGCCAAGGTTTCGAGGGGCATTAGCGAGATAATGTTCACGGTGACTCCCGGAATCATCCCCGGACTCATCGACTGGCTTGAAGCGCACGAGGAGCATTAGCCCGGCGCGCCTTAAACCGGCGCGCCCCTCATTCGATGCCCCTGATCCCGGCGCGCTAAATCCCCTTCGACGCCTGGCTATTCTGGCGCGCAAGTCACCCTATCGGATGGCTCCAACCCCGACGCGATAGGCTGATGAAGTCTCTTCCCGGCGCGCCAATCCCATCCGGTTTAACATTCGAACTCATGCCCCTATATATAGATGGCTGTTCGAGAAAAAAAAGAGAAAGAGGAGGGGAGATCAAGTGGGAAGAGAAGAAAAAAGGAAGAGGGCTTTCGGGAAGAAAGAAAAGAAAGGGAGCCGAGAGGGAGTAGGGTTCCTTCATAGAAGCTTCCGCCGGTCATCTTCCTCCTCCCCGATACCCTGTTCTAGGAACAGGTGGGCGCCGATGCCGGTCCACTTTTCACTTTCTGTAGATTCCTTCTTCTGAAGTTTCTGCCCATCGAATGTAAGCGAGGGGGGGAAGGAGCGGCGATGATATGAGCCGATTCTCCTCCCCCCCTCCATGCGATTTTCTTTGATTTCTTTCTCCGCTGTTGTGCTCTGCATATCCCCTTGCCTCTGCTACCGGCGAACGGCGACCGAGCAATGGTGTTGGTGCCATGTTCTGATTATGTAAATGCTGAGCCATTCCCGTTTCTGGGATGGTAATATATATATATGCTGAATGTTGGGATTAACAGGTCGAATGAATGATCTTCACCTCCCCTTTCTTATGTATGCGAATGCGTGCGTATGAGGCTTTCTTTGCATCGTTCTCTGGTTCCGCTTTCCCTGAAGTTCCTAGCATGCCCCGAGTCATCGTGGGCTACAGAAATACCCCTCCCCGGGGGCTTCTCTTTCGCTCATCTTCATGTTTGATTCAAGGGTTCTCGCATCCCCTTTTCTTCTCGGATGGAGCTGTGCTTCTGCGCGTGCCTCTCTCCATCATGTGCAGGGTCCCTCCCCTGAGCGTCGCTTTCTAATCGTTCGAGCATATGCCCCTGCCGCGGGCCTGTCTCACTTATGCATTTACCACCCCTATTCATCATCATCTGAATGGTTTCGAGGTTTTCTCATCGTCTCGATCACCCGGGGAGGGGAACAATCCCCCCGTGGCTTCACAGAACTGCTGCGCAACTAAGAACCCTACCCCTCGATGGCAGGCGTTTCTCCCTGAGCCCACAGCAGATAGCAACAGAGGGGTCTTGGCTCAACGAGCTCGCCCCCAACAATTCAGGACCCAATGAAGGCCAGGGATATGTGCTCCTCGCAGGCTAGCCCTCGGAGTTTCATCTTCCTAATGGTCACTCCATATAAGGGATAAGTCATACACTATGGGTCATCCACCCTTCGCAGGCTAGCCCTCGGGGTGCTGTTCCCATCGTCAATGGCTTCATCTCTCCGTTTCTTCCCCCTATGGAATTTTGGTGCCCCTAGCAGGCTAGTCCTCGGGGTATCCTATCCAATGGGGTTTGCTGGCTGCCTTCGTGTAGACCGGCGGTTTAGGGGCTTGTTCCATAGGTGAGCATGACCCCGCTTCTCCCCTGCAACTCTTCAGGTTCAAGGGAGATGCTGTCCAATTTTGGACAGATTAATAATGAATAAACCATAACGAAATACTCATTCTAGACCCAATTATCCCGGTGCTCGAGTAGGAACCTCGCACTGGCTTATCACGTCATTCTTGGAGGGTTCTAGACTTCAATTTAATAAACAATTGGCCTCAAATAGCTTCAAAATTCTCAAAATGAACTTAACAAACTCAATAGTTGCGAAATTCATAAAAAAGGGTGGGTTGAACGGCGCGGCCTTAGCCGGCGTGCCCTAATCCGGCGCGGTACCCCCCCACGCCGGATTAACGCTAGACTCATAAACAAAAATATTTCTTCGCGCCTTTCAGGCGCGCCCTAAACTGGCGCGCCCCAAAGTCTTCGCGTCGTATTAACATTCATGATGGCTGCGCCGTATTAGCCGCTATACCTACGCTTTATCGCGCCGTATAAGCTATCCTTACATGGTCGCGCCGGTTTTGAAACCTCTTGTTGCTTTAATTGCTCATTTGCCCCCGAGCAGATCTCGTCCCTCGGGGTTGGCGTTAATAAATCACAATGGGTAATAAATTGAATAAGGGAGGGGCCAAGTGAGCCCGAACTATATTGTTATCATATCTTCATTACCATGTCCGTTAGCATTGTGCTTTCGCTATCACACTTGTGTTGCCTTCCCTCTTCTCGATGGGGAGTAATAAATGTGGTCGATTATCATTTGCTTCCATGAATTCCATTATCAGGCTTAATATAGTCACGAACGCCATGTGCGCATGCATGCATAGATCCTCGGGTATATTAAATGGCGTCGACAGAAAACCGGATTACGTCTGGTCGGAAGTCTTCGCTATGCGCGACGGTGGGCTTCGGACCTATGTCCTCCGCCACGTACCGAGGATCCATAATCCCATGAATTATGCATCTTCTGCACGATAAATGTATGCATCCTGCATGCTTTCATCATGATGATCATGTAGCTCTTTTTAATTCGGCTTCGACAGCCCGCTATCTCGGCAATTAATCAAAGGTGTTCCCTCCTCGTGGGGGATGTAATTAACGCCATAGCCTTTATGGTATGGCGGACTGCTGGTCCCGACCGAACCTCACATTCACCCGACATGGGTCAGAATGAGCGCATCACAAATTTGTCACTCATGTGACTGGCACGCCCGCGTCGTTAATTGATCATTTGACTACCAGTTAGTCAGTTGGTCGATCGACCCGCGAAAGAAAGAAAAAGGTCGCAAACAAGTCTGGCACGCCTGGTGGGACCAGTGTCACCTTTCATCTCTTTGCTGGGATATTCGGGCTTCGAAGCCCTCTCAAGGCTACTGATTATTGCTTCGTTTGTCTTTGCAGGCAGATCAATGAAGATCAACGGGATAGCTGGCATTGACTTCGATCTTTCGATTGTCGCTGGACACGCGCAAGGGTACCTAGCGGTACCCATGGAATTCGGCAGCTTCCCTGCCGCTGTGGGCTTCCCCAACTTTTTGGGGTTAGCCTTTGTAGATATGCTGGAGGTCGAAGCCCCAGAACCTATCAAGGAAGCTGTGGAAAAAATGGAGCCTCTGGAGGTTCCCTGCTGCAAAGACTTGTCTGAAAGTCCGGCCCCGGCCGCTAGCTGTCTGGTGCACCACGTCATACGTGGGACCCACCCCAATGTCATCAACAAACACCCTGGAGGACGCCAGCGTCGCCAGGCCCGCAAGAATGCCGCTGTAATCATCGGAACTCTGTCTCAGTCCGGGAAATCTATGCTAGTCGGGGGTATGCGCGTCTTCCTCGACGGACGCACTGTACGGGTGACCCCGGACCGAGTCATCCCCAACATTCCTGTCCACAATGCCTATCAGGCCCTCGCCGGAAGGAGGGCAGAAATAGAAGAAGCCGGCCACTGTGGCCAAGGAAGCCCGGCACCCAGGCCGAGGAAGTTTAAACAGGTGTGGGTTCCCAAGCGAACTTGACCTGCCCACCAGCTAACTCCCATCCGCCGTCGTCTTGTGAACGACGAGGCGGAAGTGAGAAGAGAAAAAGGCTTTCCCCCGAAGAAGGAAGAAGAGGTGGTTGCGGATCCTCCGCGCCACAGAAGTTTTCGGGCCGCGGCCCGTCAAGCCAACGTCCCTGCTGCGGGACGAAGATTCCAACAGCCTGCTGACAGAGCTCGGCTGGCCTATATTCCTCCTGCTGGAGGTCGACAATCACCCCCCGTCCTACACCAAGAACGGGGTCAAGAAGAGATGACCTGCTTGGTCAGAAATTATTTCCGAGGCTTAGGCAACCCCTCACTCGGACAGCAGCGACTGATGCAGATAGTCGCCACTGAGGAAGACTACTGCCCATCAATGGCAGATGAAGGAAATATGGGAGATAGAATGATGGTGTCGTCAGTCGACGACAATGGATATAATGACGGCTTCAAGGTCGAAGCCGATGAAGCCTTCCCCGAGCGGTAAGAAAGAAGAAGAGTTTCTGTGTTCGAAAGGCTGACCTTTCCGCAGCAAGCCAGAAGGAGGGTCTATCAACAAAAGAGAAGGATGCAAGTTTTCACCTACAACATGGCTGGTATATCTAACCAATACGGGGAGCTTCCTGAAGACCCCCAAGAATTGGCTCAATTGGCCGCACGGCCGGGGCCGACTACCCGCAGAACAGAAGCAGCAAGAGAGCTTCTGATGATGGTTAAAGGGAAACAGTCCCAGGTCTATCCCCACTGGGATGACAAGGCCCCCGTCTTGACCGCTAATGTGGTGACGGCGGAAGAAGAAGACGACGTCCTCCTCGACATCCTGCCTGAGGGTACGTCCGGGGAGACAACAGAGGGTATCCCCACCACTATAGACCCATCAGTTCTGATGCTACTACAAAAATATCAACGGGAGATAGACTCTCTGAAGAAGCAGCTGATGGAAAAGACTGAACATTCATCGGCTTCTAAACCACCCGAAGTCCAGGGTGAGTCATCCCGGGGAGCGGCTCGTCGCAATGACCCTCCACCGCCCTATACACTACCCCAGCCGTCAGAGCCAAGCATGGCGATAGCACAACAGCGGCCGCCACAGCCTCAGCCACTGTTACCTCCGGTGCTCCCTCAGGTGCACCCGACACCCCCGCTGCTGCATCCTCCACAGGCGACCACCCTGGTCACCCCATACTTGCAGCCGGCACACTTCTATCCAAAACCGGTTGACCCCACGGTCGTGAACCGGATGATGGTGGAGAGGATGATCGAGCTGAAGCGCGCAGAGAAAAGTGAAGGCGACTACGTCGCATTTGATGTCTATCTGGTGCCCTACCCGCAACACCATGCAGCTAAACAACTTCCCCCGGGGGTCAACAAGCCGCCTAAGTTTGACAAATTCAACGGGAAAGTGTCCCCTAAAGAGCATATTGCATATTACATGACCGTTATGGGTGATCTGGCCACCGACGAGTCATATTTGCTGAAGTTCTTCGGGTCCTCGCTGACAGGGCTCGCATTTGAATGGTACTCTAGCCTCTCAGCCGGGTCAATCAGTGATTGGTCGGATATGCAGAGAAAGTTCAGAGAAAGATTCCATGTCACAGAGAGGGAGGTCACAGTGACTGAACTCTACTCAACAAAACAAAGGGCAGATGAGACAGCCCTTGATTACATCAAGAGGTGGAGGAACCTCGGAATGAGATGCAAGCGGCCCCCGCATCAGAAGGACGCGGTACAAATATGCAAACAAAACCTCAGGAGGGAGGTCCTGGAGAAGATGATTGGAATGGGAATATGGTCGTTCGACCGGCTGAATAACGTGGTGGCCGAAGTGGAGGCTTTCCTAGCCAAGCCTGTCCCGGTGTCAGCTGCCAGCATAGCCCAGAAAGGCAAGGCTGCGGAACGGCGCCCCACACCTAAAGAAGCGAATGCGCTTGATATCAAGGCGTTCGAACAGCAGAAGGAGAAAGGCAAGAAGGCGGCGGCCTCGCAACCTGCGAAAGCTCTAGATGATAAAGAAGGTCCTTCGCTCAGGGACAAAATGAAGAAAGCCTATTCCTTTCCAAAAGACAAGACCCGAGTCCTGTTCGACTGGGTAATAGAATACAGCATGGTCACTCTGCCTGAGCCAAGGAGGCCGGAGGACCTGAAAAGAAAGGATAGTCCAAGATTCTGCCCCTACCACCAGATGTTGGGACATCCAATCGAAGACTATTATGTTTTCAAAGACATCATCGAAGGAATGGTAAAGAAGAATGAAATAGAGCTGGGAGAGTACAAAGTAGACCCTCCTCTGCCACATGAAGCCCCTCTCAGGAGAGCAGCAATCAACATGATCTCCCTCTACCAGGCCTTACCCGAGGAGATCTCTGAAGCAAGCACACAGAGCACCTACGAAATCCATTTCCTGGTGCCCGTGAAAGAATAGCAGGTGTGGCAGCAGATCCCTGTAAAGCACAAGAAGAAGAGGGCACCTCGCCCGAAAGATGGGGCACATACCCGTGGCGTTACACCCCGGCCTGCTCCGCCAGTGGTAGCACCCGTATGGGTCACTCCACCTACAGCCATCAGAATACATACACCTAACAGGAGGAGACAGACTCCGCTACCAGTAATCAAGGAAACCAATCCTGGGGTCCTTCGACTACAGCACCTGATTGAAGGGCTGGATGAATATGTGCAGCCCGAATTGAAACCTCTGCTGGTACGGGACCACGTCCCATGGCAAGAGCTGGAACAACTCTCACTCAAACAGGTGGAGGAAGCTGAAGCAGCATCCCCTGAAGAGGTCAGCCTGTTCTGGGGGCAGGCACCCGCAGAGACCAAAAAGAAGAGAAAGCAGAAGAAGAAGAAAAGAAAGGCCGCTGGGGCCAATAAAGCACAGGTTGTCTCCTGCAATACCCTATCAGCACTCTTCAACCTACCCGGAGAAGAGGAAGAAGAAGAAATTTGCTTCACACCCCATGCTGGGGGAGGCCAAGCCGAGGCCGCAACTGCTGCACATGCCACTCGGTCAGGCCGAAGATGGGGGCGCCAGCCACCACCCAACCACAACATCATGTTCAGAGGGGAGCAACCCTACAAGACACCTCCGTCGGAGGTTAAGGGAGTTCAAATCCCCCCTCCGTCAGGCCTATCCAACAAAAGTGGGGGCAAGGCAGTCCCTTCATTCCTTGAATTTATGAAAATGTCAAAGGGGAAACAGCCCTGTCAAGAGGCTAACCCTACACCCGGGGCTATTCATCCGCAGCCAGCGCAATCTACTGAGGATGCAAATGCAGATGGAGCTTGCCCTACAACAACTAATAAAGAAGACCCGACAGCCGGTGCCAGCCAAGAGGATGCCGAGTCCGAGGAAGATGAAGCAGGTCCGTCTGGACCCACAAATCAAAACCTCCCCAAGTCCAGATGGGCTGAAGAGATGAAGCTCTCCAATGTCCAGGCTGGGAGTCGAATAATGAAGTTGCTCAAAAAGCTCCCCGCTCGATTTACGATCTGGGAAATTCTCTCTTTGAGTGAAGAAACTCGACAGGCGATCATCACTGCTCTGCAGACGCCTGCTCATTTTGAAGCCTGCATAGCCGAGGCTATACCAGAAGCCAGTATGACCTTCTCTCCGGAAGACATGCTACTACCTACTGCCAGCCACAACAGGCCGCTGTATATGAAAGGGCACCTGAATGGAAGGGAGCTGAACAGAATACTGGTTGATCCTGGTGCAGCAGTCAACATCTTGCCATACAGAATATACGAGAGGCACCACTTTAATGTGCATCTCGAGAAAGCCGGGGATATGCGTATCGCTGGCTTCAACCAAAAATGTGAAGTATCTATGGGAGTGGCAGAATTTACGCTGACCCTAGCAGATTTCACTACAACAGTACAGTTTCATGTCATTGACTCTCGCACCTCCTACAAGGCGCTGCTCGGCCGCCCATGGCTGCATGAGAATATGGTGGTGCCCTCCACGCTCCACCAATGCATCAAATACAGCTTCCAAGGGAAGGAGGAGAGGATATTTGATGATCTCCACCCGTTCGAGGTATTTGAATGTCACTTGGCAGACGCCAACCTATATACGGGGCCTCCCCAGAAGGTTTCTGAAGCTAAAGCCCCCATAGGGGCCTCGAAGAATAGATCGGGTGACGGTTGGTATCCACCACCGCCACGCGGATATATCAAGCCGAAGGTGCTCTCCCACATCACAGCTTCTGGAGACGTCGGCAGAGTAACACCCCCAGCATTATATCCCAAAGCTAAGGAAGTGCAGGTCAATCGACAATGCGACCGCATCGGAGTCCCGACCGGCCTCACCAAGCCAGTCCTCGGCCTCAACGACCCCACTGTCGAACCTTTCAAAGCTTGGGAAGTGACACAGGAGGATGAGCCCAGCAGCTTGTTCTATACAGCTGAGGAGCATCCCACTCGGGAAGACACAGACTGCAGCCTCCCTGAAGATCTAGCCAACCCGCAGGTTCCTGTCCAAGGTCTGGCGTTCACGACCGATCGGATGGCCAGAATGTTTCAGAAGCAACACCTTCCTCCAGATCAGTCTCAAAAGTGCAAAGAAGCTTTCCAGAAGATGTGGTATCCTGCAAATCTGGATAAGGAAATGAGACGTGTCTCTCAGCATCCAGGGTTGGGCTTCACCCTGGAGGAATATTATTACAGTGGGCGGTACGAGGTGGATACTATCTCCGCCTTCTATCCTACTGAAGATAGCCCTCTGGGGGAAATCTTTGATGAGTATCCGGTGGAAGCCGAATATCTTGAACTGGCTCGGTCCGGGAAGCAAGAAGTAGAAACCTCGACCCCTTGCCGATGCTGGGAGCAAGTTCATGTAAGGTTTCGCACAGCACCTACGGGCGACGCAGCGGATAACAAAAATTTAATTTGCCCGATTCCGGTGTTATGGAAAGCTTAATCTGTTCTCTAATCGGTGTTTCTAATACCCTAATTACGGGTTGCGTGTTTCACCTTGCGCGGAACGACGCTGTCCGCTAAGCCCGATGCAGAGAAACCGAGCCGCACAGCTGTACGGCCTCTAGAGCAGATCCACACGGACCCTTGCGCAGCGACGGTACCCCCCCGGCACAACTTTCCCCGGCTCTAACACCTTCTGGAGAGAGAGAGAGCAAGGGGGAGAAAGGGGGGAGGCTTAACCTCTCCCTTAAGCTTAATGCTTGGTTAGCTTAAGGGAAGGAAAGGAAGAAGCTAAGAGTTCGAATGAACTCACGTAGGATTCTATATATAGAGATTTGGTCATTTCTGAAAGGGCTCCAAAAGACCAAAATTATATATATATCCTATCTACTATTATACATATGTATTAAGCTCCATTTACACTCCTTTCCAAAAGGAATTAAAAAGAATTAATACATACACTTGTATAATAATAAACCGTCACCCAAGAATCCATTGTGTGTGATCCTCTAGGCCCACAGTCACTCTAGTTTAAGGTCCATTAACTTCTAATTCCTAATTAGAAGTAAATTAAACGTATTATTCGCTTCTACAAGAGCCGAATAATAGTTTAATTCATTCCGAACCTACGATCACGTTGGGTCAAGCAAATCCGCGTGATCCTAGAGGACGCCGGGTTTAAACCAGCCTGTCTGGTACCTGTAAGTCCACAGTTACCGCATCGATATAATCCCTCGCTCCTTCTATGAGTCTGGTACGATCGAGGGTATGGTTTCTTTCAAACCCCATGATCGTGTCATTTGACTATGACCTCCTTAAAGTGTATGACGTCCGTTCTAAACGAACTCACACGACCCTGGCCAGGGATTTAACGGAGCGTCAATGTCATGACCCATTAACTGTCTGATATATACCCGACAGTGAGCGATCCCATCTTGACCATTGATGATCTTCACACGTATCCTGGAGTGGTTAATGACTCAGTAACTCATGACTTATGGTTAAAGTCACTTAGCTAAGTAATTAAACCATTCCAATCCTTGTGCAAGATCCGATCAATGTCTCAGGTCAAAGGACCAACGATGCTACTGTGACCGTTGGATCTTCAGTTGACATTAGGTATAATCAACCATCTGAAGATCCAATAGCGGATCAGTTCAGTGCACATCCTCCAAGGACATACACCTACACATATGTGTTGGTGCCCCGCACCAATGACCATGAGACTGGTCACTGACACATCATGTGTACTAGTTCAATAGGTAATCAAAGCCCCCGAGTGATTACCCTCCAACCAGGAATAGTTTAAGGTATGTGTTCATGTAAAGTAAGTCTCATGTCCGAGATCCAATCTCGAGCTGACTTTACAACCACATACCCTAGGGACAACGTAAAGTAACACAATCGCATATTTACACTCAAACACCACTTTATTAATGAACAAGATCATACAACTATTGGGCCTACCCGACCCGAAATTGGCCTGTAGCACACCAACACTAACAGTTCATCCTGAAGAAGCGGCCTTTCAAGCCGAATTTGATACAGCTAGCAGCAGCGAAGCCGAAGACATTCAAGAAGTAGGAGTCTCTCCCTCCACAGGGGTCCTACTAATGACAACTTCAACACCCTTTCTGCCAATCAAGGAAGCCTTGGTCAACTCCAATCAAGGGGAGCCAGCTACCAGGAAAGAAAAAGCCACTTCTGCGAAAGATACAACTGTCCCAGAAGGCGAGACTTCCTCAGCTTCTGCTATAAAACCAGTATGATGTCCGAATCCGGCAGTAAACAACTACCAGCCCGTTATGGCTGCAACCCCATCCACAAACACCAAGGCTGCTCTCTCATCCTTGGAAGCTGCGACGGTAATGGATTTGCTAATAGAACAATCCACCCAGCCGCTAGCACAAGAAATCAAGAAACCTCAAGAAGCTCTGGTGGTGTCTGACGAGGAAGTCGAAGTACTCGACCCTCAAGATGGTATTCCAGACTTCGTTGACCTCCAACCGGCACCTCCGGAGATAGAAGACGGAGGCCAGGCCACAGTCGATGAACTAATAGAAGTCAACTTGGGAAATGAGGAAGACCCTAGGCCCACCTTCCTCAGCGCCCAACTGTCCCCAGAAGAATGGGAGCTGTACATCCAGCTGCTGCTAGAGTACCGGGATTGCTTCACCTGGACTTACAAAGAGATGCCAGGTCTAAGCCCCGCTGTCTCACAACATGAGCTAACAATCAGCCCTGAGGCCGAGCCAGTGAAGCAACCACCACGGCGCATGAGGCCAGAGCTCACCACCCAAATTTGTGCTGAAGTCGACAAGCTCATTGACGTGAGATTTGTTGAAGAAAACAAGTACACTACATGGTTGGCGAATATCGTCCCCGTGAATAAGAAGAATGGACAGATCCGGATATGTGTCGACTTCCGAGATCTAAATAAAGCCTGCCCTAAAGATGACTTCCCGGTGCCAATAACCGAGGTCATGATTGATGCTACAACCGGCCATGAAGCCCTGTCATTCATGGATGGGTCTTCCGGTTACAATTAGATTTGGATCGCGGAGCCTGACCGAGTCCATACTGCTTTCCGAACTCCTAAAGGCATTTATCATTACAAGAGAATGTCGTTCGGACTGAAAAATGCTGGCACAACCTATCAGCGCGCAATGACCAAAATCTTTGACGAGTTGCTCTACCACAAGGTCGAATGCTACATAGATGACCTGATGGTCAATACCAAAAGAAAAGAAGATCATCTGCAAGACCTCCAGATTGTCTTTCAGAGGCTGAGGCAGCATGAGCTAAAGATGAACCCCATGAAATGTGCGTTCGGAGTGTCGAGCGGAAAATTACTGGGTTTCATCGTCCGATATCGGGGAATCGAGATAGACCCCGCAAAGATCAAAGCAATTCAGGAGTTACCTCCGCCAAGGAACATCTCCGAGCTGAGATCACTACAGGGCCGCTTAGCTTATATCCGGCGGTTCATTTCCAATTTGTCAGGGCGATGTCAGCCTTTTCACAAGTTGATAATGAAAGAGGTTCCCTTTTATTGGGATGAAGATTGCCAGACGGCCTTTGACAAGCTGAAAGACTATTTGAAACCTCCTCCAGTGCTGGGCGCACCGGTGAAAGGACGACCATTGATACTGTATATAGCAGCTACACATAATTCTCTGGGGGCAATGCTGGCCCAGAATAATGAAGAAGGGAAAGAGCAAGCCCTCTATTACCTCAGTCGGAGACTGGTCAGAACTGAGGAGAAATATACTCATATTGAGAAGATCTGTCTGGCGCTGGTCTTCGCAGTTAAGAAGCTCCGACACTATATGTTGTCGCATGAAATCAGCTTGGTGTCCAAAGAGGATCCCCTGAAGTACATCATGTCTCAACCGGCACTCAAAGGCCGCTTGGGCAAATGGGCGGTAATCCTTATGGAGTTTGATATCTCCTACGTGCCGCGCAAGGCCGTCAAGGGCCAAGCTATTGCAGACTTCTTCGCTGAGCACCCAGTGCCCGGGGATTACCCGTTGGAGCCGGAGCTTCCTGAAGATGAAACCCTAGAAGCCGTGCAAGTACAGCCCTCTCTATGGCAGCTATACTTTGATGGCGCTTCCAGAATTAACACCTCTGCCACCGGATCATCCAGGGTCAGAACAGGAGCAGGCATAGTCTTGAAATCCCCAGAAGGAGAAGTGGTACATACATCCTGCTCCATAAACAAACAATGCACCAACAATGAAGCGGAATATGAAGCCCTGATAATCGGGTTGCAAATTGCTCTGTCCATGGGAATTCAGATGCTAGAAGCATTCGGAGACTCCATGCTAGTTATAAAACAGCTGGAAGGAGAGTTCGATGTGCGAAAGCAAGAGCTCCTCCCCTATCACCAGTTGGCAACTCGCCTGATGTCAAGATTTTACTTCATCAGCATCAAGCACATCAATCGAGGCCGGAATGCTCAGGCAGACGCCCTCGCTAAGCTGGCCAGTTCATTGGCGGTCCCGCCAGACACAAGCCTGAATATAACAGTGATCAACCGCCGACAGGTCCCTAGCGTAGCAGGGGTCCTGGCCGACGAACAAGAAATGGAAGTAGCAGTCATCGAAGGGGTTCAGCGGCCCGATTGGCGAGAGCATCTCCTACACTGGTTTCAACACCAGCAACTTCCAAAAGAAAAGGAACAGAGGATGAAGCTCCTAAGGATCAAGGATTCTTACGAGATGCGAAGCGGGACCTTGTTCCGAATTATGGCAGATGCCCGAAGGAAAATCCTACTCCGTTGCTTGTCTTCAGCAGAAGCGGGACAGGTGATGCAGGAGGTCCATGCAGGATCAGCTGGAGCACACCAGGCTGGCCCGAAGATGAAAATTGAGATAAAGAAACTGGGTTACTATTGGCCCACTATAGTTGATGATTGCTGCAGGTTTGCCAAAGCTTGTCAGAAGTGTCAAGAACACGCTGATGTGGCAAGGAGACCTCTAGTGTCATTGCATCCCACCCTACCAAGCTGGCCGTTTGCTCAGTGGGGCACGGACGTAGTAGGGCCGCTACCAGCATCTTCATCAGGGTGCAGATACATCTTAGCAGCTACAGACTACTTCTCCAGATGGGCGGAGGCAATAGCACTAAGAGATGTGATGGGAGAACTAGTTGCAAGGTTCTTCCGGCAGAATGTAATATTTCGGTTCGGGATCCCCAGCCGAATCATCTCTGATAATGGCAGTCATTTTAGGAACCAGAAGGTTTATCGGCTGGCCGACAAATACAAAATCGACTGGAGGACATCGTCCCCCTACAACCCTCAGGCCAATGGACTCGCAGAAGCCTTTAATATGACATTATGTACATTGCTGGCAAAGACTGTCAAGTCTAATAAAAAAGATTGGGAAGAAAGGATGTACGAAGCACTTTGGGCCTATCGTACTGTCTACAAGACCCCAACCGGCTGTTCACCTTTCTCCCTCGTCTATGGGTCGGATGCTGTAGTGCCCATTGAACTTGAAGTTCCTTCATTGCGAGTTGCCATCCAGCACGGACTAGTCAGTGGTGAGCAGACCAATGCAGAAAGAAGATTGGAGGAGCTCGCTGAGCTCGAAGGAAAACGCCTCCAGGCACAGTAAAACATCCAACTCTACCAAGCTCGCATGGCCCGTGCTTTTGACAAGCTAGTCAAGGGTCGAGAATTCAAGAAAGGAGACCTGGTAATGGTCAAAAGAAAAGAAGTGATGACCTCCAACCCCAAAGGGAAGCTGGTCAAAAACTGGGTCGGGCCGTATATCGTCCGCCGAGTATATGAAGGGGGTGCCTACGTCCTTGTAGACCACAAAGGAGTCATTCAGTTCTCTCCCCTCAACGGAAAACACATTAAGCTGTATCATGCAGCGCAGCTGACATGTCCCGAGTGATCGGTCGGAGCTAACTTTTCCTTGGTTAGTGGCACTCCGCCCTAATCAAGCTACCTCCCCTTTGGTTAGTGGCGTTTCGCCCTAATTAAGCTACCCTTTCCTTGGTTAGTGGCACTCCACCCTGATCGAGCTACCTCTCCTTGGTTTAGTGGCACTCCGTCCTAACCAAGCAACCTTTCCCTTGGTCCAGTGGCATTCCGCCCTGACCGAGCTGCCCTTACCTTGGTTTAGTGGCACTCCACCCAAACCAAGCTATCCTTTCCTTGGTCTAGTGGCACTCCGCCCTGATCAAGCTACCTTCCCTTGGTCCAATGGCATCCTGCCCTGATCGAGCTACCTTTTCCTTGGTTTAGTGGCATTCCGCTCTAATCAAGCTACTCTTTCCTTGGTTAGTGGCACTCCGCCCTGATCGAGCTACCTCTCCTTGGTTTAGTGGCACTCCGCCCTAACCGAGCAACCTTTCCCTTGGTTTAGTGGCACTTCGCCCTAACCAAGCTACCCTTTCCTGGGTTTAGTGGCACTCCGCCCTAGCCGAACTACTTTTCCCCTTAGTTTAGTGGCACTCCGCCCTAACCGAGCTACCTTTTCCGTGGTTTAGTGGCACTCCACCCTAACCAAGCTACCCTTTCCTTGGTCTAGTGGCATTCTGCCCTGATCGAGCTACTCTTGTCCTTGGTTTAGTGGCACTCTACCCTAAACAAGCTACTCTTCTCCTTGGTTTAGTGGCACTCCGCCCTAACCGAGCTACTCTTCTCCTTGGTTTAGTGGCACTCCGCCCTAACTGAGCTACCCTTTCCCGGGTTTAGTGGCACTCCGCCCTAACCGAACTACTTTTCCCCTTGGTTTAGTGGCACTCCGCCCTAACCGAGCTACCTTTTCCTTGGTTTAGTGGCACTCCCCCCTAACCGAACTACCTTTTCCTTGGTTTAGTGGCACTCCGCCCTAACCGAGCTACCCTCCTCCTTGGTTTAGTAGCACTCCGCCCTAACCGAACTACTTTTCCCCTTGGTTTAGTGGCACTCCGCCCTAACCGAGCTACCTTTTCCTTGGTTTAGTGGCACTCCGCCCTAACCGAGCTACCCTCCTCCTTGGTTTAGTGGCACTCTGCCCTAACCGAGCTACTCTTCTCCTTGGTTTAGTGGCACTCCGCCCTAACCAAGCTACCCTCTCCTGGGTTTAGTGGCACTCCGCCCTAACCGAGCTACTCTTCTCCTGGGTTTAGTGGCATTCCGCTCTAACCGAGCTACCCTCTCCTTGGTCCAGTGGCATTCTGCCCTGATCGAGCTACCCTTTCCTTGGTCCAGTGGCATTCCGCCCTGATCGAGCTACCTTTTCCTTGGTTTAGTGGCATTCCGCTCTAACCGAGCTACCCTCTCCTTGGTTTAGTGGCATTCTGCCCTAACCAAGCTACCTTCCCTTGGTCCAGTGGCATTCCGCTCTAACCGAGCTACCCTCTCCTTGGTCTAGTGGCATTCCGCCCTGATCGAGCTACCCTTTCCTTGGTCCAGTGGCATTCCGCCCTGATCGAGCTACCCTTTCCTTGGCCCAGTGGCATTTTGCCCTGATCAAGCTTCCAAAAAAATACGCCGCACCGCCATTACGAGCCTTAAGTTCGGACTGGCACGAAAGCCCTTACTTACGTTAGCATTATCTCCGCGCTAACAAATAAACCCGTGTCGGCTGAAGATTTTGTGTTCTAGCTGGCATTCTCACATTGTTGCCACTACGGGCCATCTACTGTCGACCAGGAGTCGAACATCACACTTCGACCTGCCACCCTATACATATCAAAAAAAAAGAAAGAAAAGAAAATGGGGTTAAAAATAGAGATACCCCGCCAGACTTGCTCCTATATTAGGACAAGTGCAAAAATGGCTATAACCCAGCTGTGGCGAAAACCCGAAGGGGCGCTACAGGCAAAATCGGGTACCCCGCCTAGTGAAAACCTGAAAGGGCGCGGGGGCAAAAGCAAGAGGGGGCTGGCTCTGGCGAAAACCCGAAAGGGCGCTTGAGCAAGTAAAGTGGTAATTTCCAAATTCCTCTCCTATTCTCCACCCAATGAAACTCCAAAAGGGACAATCATCAAAGTCCCACCGGAGATCCTTTAACAAACCCACATTCGACCCTCGTCATCATCGGCGAGATCGGTCGATCTCTACCCCTTAACTTGGACCTTACGTCCCTGTTGATAATCCCATCTTTGCTTCGGCATGTGACCCATGTTGATGAATAAACCCATGGTCGACTCTCGTCATCATCGGCAAGATCGGTCGATCTCCACCCCTAGACTTGGACCTTCCGTCCTCGCTAATAAACCCACCTTTGTTTCGGCGATAACCTATGCAGATTAATAAACCCACATTCGACCCTCATCATCATCGGCGAGACCGGTCGATCTTTACCCTTAGCTCGGATCTTACATCCTTGTTAATAGACCATGTCCTTTGCTTCAACATCTAACCAGTGTCGACAGACCGAAGCAGGGTCCAATCCTTGTCATCATCGACAAGGCCAGTCAATATTTTCGAGGTCTAGTTCTTCTACATCCCGAATTCAAAAAAAAAGAAAGAAAAGAAAATGAGGTTAAAAATAGAGATACCCCGCCAGACTTGCTCCCATATCAGGACAAGTGCAAAAATGGCTATAACCCAGCTGTGGCGAAAACCCGAAAGGGCGTCGCAGATAAAATTGGGTACCCCGCCGCGTGAAAACCCGAAAGGGCGCGCGGGCAAAAGCAAGAGGGGGCTGGCTTCGGCGAAAACCCGAAAGGGCGCTTAGGTCAGTAATGTGAACAAAATTCGCACAAATAATAAATAGTGATGAACCATCCTCCGTCCGGAAGGCCATTCACGAGGTCGAGGCGGAGCCTTCATCCGATATCCCACTTATACACCCCTTTCCGATTTTTGTCACCATCGGCAAGACCGTCTACCCTTTTCGACCCTTGTCACCATCGGCAAGATCGGTCGCTACCCTTTCCGGTTTTTGTCATCATCGGCAAGACCGTCTACCTTTTTCGACTCTTGTCACCATCGGCAAGATCGGTCGCTACCCTATCCGGTTTTTGTCACCATCGGCAAGACCGTCTACCCTTTTCGACCCTTGTCACCATCGGCAAGATCGGTCGCTACCCTATCCCGTTTTTGTCACCATCGGCAAGACCGTCTACTCTTTTCGACCCTTGTCACCATCGGCAAGATCGGTCGCTACCCTATCCTATTTTTGTCACCATCGGCAAGACCGTCTACCCTTTTCGACCCTTGTCACCATCGGCAAGATCGGTCGCTACCCTATCCTATTTTTGTCACCATCGGCAAGACCGTCTACCCTTTTCGACCCTTGTCACCATCGGTAAGATCGGTCGCTACCCTACCCGGTTTTTGTCACCATCGGCAAGACCGTCTACCCTTTTCGACCCTTGTCACCATCGGCAAGATCGGTCGCTACCCTATCCGATTCTTGTCACCATCGGCAAGATCAGTCGCTACTCTACCCGATTTTTGTCACCATCGGCAAGACCGTCTACCCTCTTCGACCCTTGTCACCATCGACAAGATCAGTCGCTACCCTATCCGGTTTTTATCACCATCGGTAAGACCGTCTACCCTTTTCGACCCTTGTCACCATCGGCAAGATCGGTCGCTACCCTATCCGATTTTTGTCACCATCGGCAAGATCGTCTACCCTTTTCGACCCTTGTCACCATCGGCAAGATCGGTCGCTACCCTACCCGGTTTTTGTCACCATCAGCAAGACCGTCTACCCTTTTCGACCCTTGTCACCATCAGCAAGATCGGTCGCTACCCTACCTGGTTTTTGTCACCATCGGCAAGACCGTCTACCCTTTTCGACCCTTGCCACTATCGGCAAGATCGGTCGCTACCCTAGTCCGGTTCTTGTCATCATCGTCAAGACCGTCTACCCTTTTTCGACCTTCGTCATCATCGACAGGACCGGTCGCTACCCATTCTCGGGTCTTGCCATCCTCGGCAGGACCGCTTACCCGCCAGTTTTGATATACCCTCTTAAGTCCCCCGGACTCTTGGCTGGCATAGGCCGTTGTTAGTCTCGAGAAAAGTCACGGCGCGGTGGAGCGAACACCTCACCCCTTTGCTGAAGGTGTGAGCTCTCTCCTGCCCTAGTGACTAATACACTCGGATTAGAAACAACGGGCGAATGGAAGAGAAAAGAATACTGACAAGATGGAGTCTTCATTCAAAAAGCACGATGGAGATTTTCCATTACTATGAAGTAAAAGGTACATGTTACACGGGCCATCCCCCGGAGTACATGAAGTGCGTCAAAAAGGGAGCAAATAAAGAGAAAAAAAGACTACGGCAGAGGGCGTCGGAAGATGTCCTCCAGCGCAGGAATACCCAGGGAAGGATGGCGGGTCAGTTCTTGCAATCGGAACTCGGTGGCCTCCAGCTCAGATAGCTTCTCCTCGAGGAAAGCAGCTTGTCCCTCGGCCATCTCTGTATCCTCCGCCCTCTAGACTCCCAGACGGTCTACTTCTTCAAGTTTTGCCTCTACCCTTGAAAGTTCGGCCTGTAATGCCGCCATCCGGGCCGTTAGGAAGCTTCGATGTTGTAAAGAGGCCTTGGCTTCATCCCTCATCCTAGCTATAGTCTCTTACAGAGAAATGAGGGTCGTTCAGCTTTCAGCCCGCTTCAATGATATGGCCGCCAGCTGGTCAGCTGCTTCCCGGGCTAGAAATTCCCTCCTGTTTACATACTTCAAGAGCATGACTACCCGCGGAGTCCAATCATCCATAGGGCAACTAAAGGCCAACAGCGATCGGGAAAGATGCTCTATCAAGCCCCTCAGCTGAACATAAGTTAAATCTCTGCTAGCCGTTATGGTCTGTTGAAGAGTCCCCAAAAACTACCACACAAGGTCATTTGAAGATTGAAGACCCAGTGTCGACGTCTCAGGTAGTTCAAATTCCACTCTGCTATCCACAGTAGCCCAGATATCATCGGCCGACCTGGAAGATGACGATGGCATGAGCTGCAGTCCACTGCGGAGAGTATGCCGGGAGCTCTGGTCAGCAATCCGTCTGCTGGAGCCAGGTCTTGCAGCCCCAGCACAACGCTCCATTTCCTGACCTCCCCGGGGAGATAGAGGGGTCTTCCCCGCATCACACATTCGGCCAGGCTGTCTCTCTCCACCAGCAAGGCCTGCTCGACCTTCCGAACGGCGAACACATCCCTCTTCCCCTGAAGGTTGAAGCGTTGAAGAAGGGACATCCGGTGCTTGTCCGTGGGATAATCCCTCCTGGTCACGCCCTCTCTGTCATAATGAAAAGAGTCACCCCCGAGGATAAGAAGACGGCTGGTGTCCACAGTGTCTGTCTCTGAATCCGAAGACTCTGCAACTATGGCCACTTGGCCGTGCCCCCAGTCGAGGGAATTGACATTCTCCCATGTCACTACGGCGTGAGAAGAAGAGCTAGACGCCATGATAGCTGCAAAAAGGCATATCAAACAAAAGTTAAAGTCAGAAGATAGCTGATCAAAGGCGAATTTCTGACAAAATTTTGGCAGAGTCTCCCTAGCACAGGGGATTGCCAAAGAAAAGTGGGAGCGCGTCCACTGAGGAACGACCCCTAAAAGGCAGCCATCGGCATTGCACCGAGGCCCAAAGGAACACCCGGGGAAATAGCTCCGAGGGCAAGCCCTGCTAGAAGCCTCCCGGGGCCCAAAGAAAGGGTTTTGAAACCCAAATGTACAGCATCCCCCCACTCACCCGAAGGAAAAGCCGCCGCTCTCGGCGCCGCAGGAAGAGAAACAGGAGGAGAGAGAAAAGAAATGCGCAAATGAAAGGCGATGAAGGAAGAAAACAAGAGAGAAAGAGATATATAGGGGAGGCCTCCCTGCTGTTAAACCGGCGCGCTATTTAGCGCGCCGAATTAAAAAGCTTATAAGCAAAAGGCCCGCCAGGAAGAACCGCACCGGATTAACCAATCCAATGTAAAGGCCACACCGGTTTAACGAGTTAACACCCAAGGCCGCACCATATTAAAATGAAAATGGTGCCGGACTAACATCCGTGCCAAATTAAGGGCCATTCAGAGCTCCTGTCAACCGAAGAAGAGATCCGTCCAGATGAAGTTCATACGTGGGTCTTGCTGCACCCGTGCCTTGCTCACAACACCCACGTCTGGGGGGCATTTGTTGGCACCTAAAATATGATCGTCGACGACCAAGCCATAAGGACGAATGACCCGGCCCACCGAAGCGCGGGAGCCGATAAAGATCAACACATCGAGGATTTCTCAAGCTGCCAGAGCCTCGAGTCATTCCTTATGGACGTGGGGACTTCACCTCAGGAGAGCCGAGATGAATCCACAACCAACTGGCAGTGCGACCAAGCCTACCCAATGAACCGGCATCGACTTTGTCGTGCTGCATCCACTACACCCGTTGTCTGATCAAGGACGATGGTCTATCCGGTGGTCCCCCACCACATGAAAAGGCTCTCCTGAAGACAAAGGAGTTCCCCCCTGGCTTTCCAAAACGGAAGACCGAAAGCTCTGTCGGCGGAAGATCCCGATCGCCCGGCATGGGCACGGCTTCCCGCCAAGATGGGCCTGTTAGTGGCCGAATGATCGCCCAGCGCAGGCGTAACTATCTTTGGTGTTATCCAACCCCCTAGAGAGCTCTGGGTACGAGCCAGGCCGGACCAACAGCATGGATCGTAGAGCCGAAGGCCGTGTCAGTGGAAAGCCCGTACGATCAAATCAAAGCTATCTGGAGTCTCAGGAACGGCCGTACGTCGACCTGGGAGCTTCGACAAGACATCCCGCCAAGGTTTCGAGGGGCATTGGCGAGATAATGTTCACGGTGACTCTCGGAATCATCCCCGGACTCATCGACTGGCTTGAAGCGCACGAGGAGCATTAGCCCGACGCGCCTTAAATCGGCGCGCCCCTCATTCGATGCCCCTGATCCCGGCGCGCTAAATCCCCTTCGACGCCTGGCTATTCCGGCGCGCAAGTCACCCTATCGGATGGCTCCAACCCCGGCGCGATAGGCTGATGAAGTCTCTTCCCGGCGCGCCAATCCCACGCCAGTTTAACATTCGAACACATGCCCCTATATATAGATGGCTGTTCGAGAAAAAGAAGAGAAAGAGGAGGGGAGATCAAGTGGGAAGAGAAGAAAAAAGGAAGAGGGCTTTCGGGAAGAAAGAAAAGAAAGGGAGCCGAGAGGGAGTAGGGTTCCTTCATAGAAGCTTCTGCCGGTCGTCTTCCTCCTCCCCGATACCCTGTTCCAGGAACAGGTGGGCGCCGGTGCCGGTCCACTTTCCGCTTTCTGTAGATTCCTTCTTCTGAAGTTTCTGCCCATCGAATGTAAGCGAGGGGGGGAAGGAGCGGCGATGATATGAGCCAATTCTCCTTTCCCCTCCATGCGATTTTCTTTTATTTCTTTCTCCACTGTTGTGCTCTGCATATCCCCTTGCCTCTGCTACCGGCGAACGGCGACCGAGCATTGGTGCTGGTGCCATGTTCTGATTATGTAAATGCAGAGCCATTCCCGTTTCTGGGATGGTAATATATATATATATATATATATATATGCTGAATGTTGGGATTAATGGGTCGAATGAATGATCTTCACCTCCCCTTTCTTATGTATGCGAATGCGTGCGTATGAGGCTTTCTTTGCATCGTTCTCTGGTTCCGCTTTCCCTGAAGTTCCTAGCATGCCCCAAGTCATCGTGGGCTACAGAAATACCCCCCCCCCCCGGGGGGGCTTCTCTTTCACTCATCTTCATGTTTGATTGAAGGGTTCTCGCATCCCCTTTTCTTCTCGGATGGAGCTGTGCTTCTGCGCGTGCCTCTCTCCATCATGTGCAGGGTCCCTCCCCTGAGCGTCGCTTTCTAATCGTTCGAGCATATGCCCCTGCCGTGGGCCCGTCTCACTTATGCATTTACCACCCCTATTCATCATCATCTGAATGGTTTCGAGGTTTTCTCATCGTCTCGATCACCCGGGGAGGGGAACATTCCCCCCGTGGCTTCACGGAACTGCTGGGCAACTAAGAACCCTACCCCTCGATGGCAGGCGTTTCTCCCTGAGCCCACAGCAGATAGCAACAGAGGGGTCTTGGCTCAACGAGCTCGCTCCCAACAATTCAGGACCCAATGAAGGCCGGGGATATGTGCTCCTCGCAGGCTAGCCCTCAGAGTTTCATCTTCCTAATGGTCACTCCCTATAAGGGATAAGTCATACACTATGGGTCATCCACCCTTCGCAGGCTAGCCCTCGGGGTGCTGTTCCCATCGTCAATGGCTTCATCTCTCCGTTTCTTCCCCCTATGGAACTTTGGTGCCCCTAGCAGGCTAGTCCTCGGGGTATCCTATCCAATGGGGTTTGCTGGCTGCCTTCGTGTAGACCGGCGGTTTAGGGGCTTGTTCCATAGGTGAGCATGACCCCGCTTCTCCCCTGCAACTCTTCAGGTTCAGGGGAGATGCTGTCCAATTTTGGACAGATTAATAATGAATAACCCATAACGAAATACTCATTCTGGACCCAATTATCCCGGTGCTCGAGTAGGAACCTCGCACTGGCTTATCACGTCATTCTTGGAGGGTTCTGGAGTTCAATTTAATAAACAATTGGCCTCAAATAGCTTCAAAATTCTCAAAATGAACTTAACAAACTCAATAGTTGCGAAATTCATAAAAAAAGGTGGGTTGAACGGTGCGGCCTTAGCCGGCGCGCCCTAATCCGGCGCGGTACCCCCCCGCGCTGGATTAACGCTAGACTCATAAACAAAAAATATTTCTTTGCGCCTTTCAGGCGCGCCCTAAACCGGCGCGCCCCAAAGTCTTCGCGCCATATTAACATTCATGATGGCTGCGCCGTATTAGCCGCTATACCTACGCTTTATCGCGCCGTATAAGCTATCCTTACATGGTCGCGCCGGTTTTGAAACCTCTTGTTGCTTTAATCGCTCATTTGCCCCCGAGCGGATCTCGTCCCTCGGGGTTGGCGTTAATAAATCACAATGGGTAATAAATTGAATAAGGGAGGGGCCAGGTGAGCCCAAACTATATTGTTATCATATCTTCATTACCATGTCCGTTAGCATTGTGCTTTCGCTATCACACTTGTGTTGCCTTCCCTCTTCTCGATGGGGAGTAATAAATGTGGTCGATTACCATTTGCTTCCATGAATTCCATTATCAGGCTTAATATAGTCACGAACGCCATGTTCGCATGCATGCATAGATCCTCGGGTATATTAAATGGCGTCGACAGAAAACTGGATTACGTCTGGTCGGAAGTCTTCGCTATGCGCGACGGTAGGCTTCGGACCTATGTCCTCCGCCACGTACCGAGGATCCATAATCCCATGAATTATGCATCTTCTGCACGATAAATGTATGCATCCTGCATGCTTTCGTCATGATCATCATGTAGCTCTTTTTAATTCGGCTTCGACAGCCCACTATCTCGGTAATTAATCAAAGGTGTTCCCTCCTCGTGGGGGATGTAATTAACGCCATAGCCTTTATGGTATGGCGGACTGTTGGTCCCGACCGAACCTCACATTCGCCCGACATGGGTCAGAATGTGCGCATCACAAATTCGTCACTCATGTGACTGGCACGCCCGCGTCGTTAATTGATCATTTGACTACCAGTTAGTCAGTTGGTCGATCGACCCGCGAAAGAAAGAAAAGGTCGCAAATAGCTACAGAGATATAATTCAAACGATAACAGAGAAAAGCTTTAAACATCATTCAAATAGAAGAAAATGCGGAGCGCGCGGGCTCCTTTTATTTGCTGCAACACAGAAATAAGAGAAAAGAGAAGGGACCACCACGGGAGATTGCTCCGGTGGGGCGAGCGGGATAAATGTAATATAGCAAGATATGAGGGTTAAACGGCCATAGCGGGAAGTGACTTGCCGCGGCCTCGGGGGGGACGGGAATGGTGCAGAAATCAAATAGCAAGAATTTAAACGGCCATTGGGGAAGTGACTCGCCGCGGCCTCGAGATATGAGCAGATAAGAATATAACAGAATATAAGGAGAATATAAAGAACGGGAATTTAAACGGCCATTGGGGAAGTGACTCGCCGCGGCCTCGAGAATATGAATAGATAAGAATATAATAAAATATAAAGAGAATATAAGAACGGGAATTTAAAGGGCCATTGGGGAAGTGACTCGCCGCGGCCTCGAGAATATGACCAGATAAGAATATAACAGAATATAAAGAGAATATAAGAACGGGAATTTAAACGGCCATTGGGGAAGTGACTCGCCGCGGCCTCGAGAATATGAGCAGATAAGAATATAACAGAATATAAAGAGAATATAAGAACGGGAATTTAAACGGCCATTAGGGAAGTGACTCGCCGCGGCCTCGAGAACATGATGTGATCGCCAGGGGCCAAAAGACCCCAAAATAAAGAAAGTGACCGCGCTTACCTCAAGAGTGGGAGATGGCGGGTTGCTTCTTCCTCCCCCTTCGGCCGACCGACGGAGAGGGCTTTCCTTGGGTACCCTTGCAAAACAACGACAAACAAGTAAGGAGTGGATTAGAAAGATGAAGGTGTAGTATTCAAATCCTTGCGATAAAAATAACGAAATGATGGCAAGGCACACACCTGGTTGGTGTTATCTTTTAAACCCCTCTCGGATACGAGTAGGAGGAAAATACTTATGATGAATGGCGATTATGCCGACGTAGGAATAGAAAAAAGACTCCCTTATAAGGGGGATGGAGGATGCGATATGATGAATGCAAGATATCTATGAAAGAAAAGGAGAGAGTGGCTTATTGGATGGCCGATAGTGAGATCCGGCGGAGCTTCGGTAGCGTAGGGACGACGTGGAAGTACGGTGGACGAGGACAGCCTTCCTCCTGCGAGCGCAGGCACCCGAGAAGCCGACAGAACCTCCACCTACAAAAGACCCCACGGGTTAGAAATGACTCCGGTAGCCTCTGGGCTCCGGCAGCCTATCGGATCTCTTAGAAGCTCCTTCAGAACTGAGGGGGTGGGCCTCTATTTATAGGGCTCCGGGGGGTGGAGGCGTCCAGGACCCTGGACACCTCCATCAGGGCCGAAGTAATATTTTATTCTATTTTTATTCATTTTTTTCGAATATTTTTGTGGAGGCGTCCAGGGTACCGGACGCCTCAATAAGGTCCACCGAACTCCACCGAAAGCCGCACGCGGTTTGGCACAACGCTTGGTTTTGTGAGCGGCGTCTCGTGATTCGGAAATGGGCGCGTCCAGTTGTCTGGACGCTTCCACAATTGACTTTTTTCACACACGACAAACCGACGATCGGTGGGCGGGGCCCCGTGAGCAAGGTGATGGAGGCGTCCAGGGTCCTAGACGCCTCCATAAATATATAATTTTTATTTGATTTTTGTTTTATTTTTTATGATTATTGATATTATTTTTATTATTTTTACATTGATGGAGGCGTCCAGGCAAGTGGACGCCTCCATGATTTTGATTTTTTTTATTTTTTGGTCATTGATGGAGGCGTCCAGGTGCCTGGACACTTCCATGATTTTGATTTTTTTATTTTTTTTGGTCATTGATGGAGGTGTCCAGGCGCCTGGACACCTCCATGATTTTTCACGGAAAAATTCAAAAAAATGTAAAAAATTCATAAAAATAGGAAATCACCAGAGTAATTAAAAATGTGAAGGCCGCCATGGGGTATCATAGTGTAATATGAGACTTACTCACGGTAATGTCAAGAACGGCGTGTCTACAGCTGTCCTGCCTTTGCGTCTGCTTTGCAAGGGAGTGACACGTAATGGAATGGTATCGAAGTGGAGTGAAATGGAGTGGGAATGGACTGATAAGTTGATGCCAAGGTGTGATGAGACACGCTTTTGAAATTACTGTTTGAAATTTTTCCTGGAGTTTCAGTGAGGCGACCTTGAAGAAGGACTTTCAAATTTTGACGATTGCTTGGACAGGGTTAAAATAAGGGAGGGTGAGATGTGCACTCAGGCACGAAAATAAAGGAGACCAACTTCTCGGTGTGGAAGTACCTGGGTCATAAACCTGCAGGTTTCACCTTTGGGGAGCTGTTACCAGCCAATGTGGAAGTGCTGCGGCCAAGGTGGGTCAAACAAAATAAAGGAATATCTGAGGGTCTATCCAAACAAGGGTCTCCTTTGGAAGAGCAGCGTAGGGCCACTTCAAGGAAACTCAGTATTTCATTCGGAACGGAATATCTCATATTTGTAAGAATTGGAGCACAACGGCTTTCACAATAGAATCACTCGAATGATCTTCCGCAATAAATTCAAAGTCCTATATGAATGCATGCTGGGTTTAAAGAAAAATTTAAAACAAACTAAAATAAAAACTAGCCAAGGATAATATTGTCAACTCGTTAAGAATGGGTCAGGATACCGATCCGGTGAGCTGATACTGGGCTGAGGCCCGTTTATCCGCGCACCAACTCACTGAATGGAACCGTCGTCCCCATGCTACCACAAGTTAACGGCCTATCCGTATAACCCAAATTCTTCCGGGATCATCACTGTTTTTGTTGAAGGGGAACTCAAATCCCAGATTCGTTCGGGCCGCAATGTCCTTGACATGTTCTAGTAGCATAGGTATCATATACTATGATGCATGACATGGTGGGACCAACCATCGAAAGGTGGGACAGGAGATAGGACAAAGACGTCCGTTAGTAAAACCTGCACAGACCAGCATAGGTTAGTAACATCAGAAAGTAGCAGATTTATAACAGAATCACACCACAGTACAAGGGGGTCTAGACAAAACTCTGACGACTGACCAGTGTAGCGCCTCTCCTTTCCTACACTTCTTCTCTTGCACCAAGTTGTTTCGAGGCATGCCTTACGAGACTTTTGCCCTGGACAGAAGGGAACTACTTTGCACAGAGAGATTCTGTTGCTTTCTTTTGGGCGCGTCCAGGCGCGAGGACGCGTCTTAACCCTCGAATTCAAATTTAAATCGCCGGGCGGCCTTTCTTCTCTCGTGCCTTACCCGCAAACGAGCCCGCCTTCCGCCGAAACTCGCTTGCCCGTCTTCGTCTTCTTCCCCTCGATCGATGGAGTTCGATGGTCTGGACCACAGCGAAGGTGGAGAGGGACGCGGGACACCTCGCCTGAGGAGGGACGCGCCAGAGCACGGAACGGCGTCCATGGAGGAGGAAGGGCCGCTTCGGGCCCCCGAGGGACCCGAGGGGCCCGATGTCGCGGAGGGAGGTGAACACGGTCTGGTAGGTCCTCCGATCTCTTCCTCTTTGATCTATTTTGAGTTTTAAAGTGAGCCGTGGGGGGAAAAGGTTTTGGCGAGTGTTGCACTCAAATGATGGATGCGTCCTTGACAGGAGACGCGTTCTTGTTATGACGCGAGGCCCTTCTTTCTTGATGCAGGACATGGCAGAGACCCCGGGTTTGGCCGATGAATGGGCGAGTGCAGATGAGCCGAGCCGTGTCAGGAAGGAGAGTTGCGGCAAGGCGAAGCTGGAGGATTGGCGCATACGTCTCCCTGGACAGCAAGGGAGCGTATTGGTGCAGGACAGTGCCAACTTCCTGCGGCAGCAAAGAGAGAGTTATGCGGGGCTTCTCCAAGCCGGGGATACGCGCGACGTCAACGGCTCGCGTGCCCAATTAGCCGAGGTCAGGCGGCAGCTGGCCGCCACTCAACAGGAAATGTCGCTCCTGGTAAGCTAAGTGCTGCATTTTCTATTTTTAAATGTGGAGCTTAGCTGACGGCTGTTGTTTGTTCATTCCAGCGTGCCCAGCAGACAGCGATGGTGGGAGTGGCTGGCGGCTCATCTTCCAGTTCCTCGGCCCCTTTTCTTGAGATTGCCTCCCTCCGGGAGTAACTTGCCGGTGCGGTGACTCGGGCTGCCTGGGCGGAAGAGGAGCGTGATGCCTGGGTGGCGACTGTAGCAGAGCTGCGACATCGCGGTGAGGAGAGACCTTCTCCAGACATCCTGGAGTTAAGGGTTCTTCTGCATATGACGAGGCGAGAGGCAGAGAGAGAGAGATCCGAGAGAAGGGCCGAGCGACAGCGAGATCATACCGAGAGGAGGGCCTTGGAGGCCCAAGTGAGGGAGCTCCAGCTGGGCCTTCAGGTTGCGATGCAGAGGCTAGGAGCGATGGAGACGCGCTACGAGAGAGGGCGAGAGTTTGGGGAGCGACTCCGCCAGTCCAGCCGCTTTGCTGCTAGTGGCTTCTTCGCCACGCCAGGGGAGGAGCAGCGAGTCATTACTGTGGAGCCGGAGCCACGAGGCGAGGCAGGTTCTACTGCACGGGGATCCAGGAGGCTTCTGAGGGACCCTCACCTCAGGGGAGAGGAGAGGGACGCCTAGAGGGATGAGCATGAAGATAATGGCAAGAGTTGGCGAGCTAGTGGACCCGCCTCCTCTCTATGATTGTGATGTTTATGACAGCTTATGTAGAATTATGAATGGAGTGATTTAATTTTCTGCTGCTTGTTTGTTCTCTTGTGCGTTCCCTCTTCGCCATGCTTCCTTTGTACTGTTTCCATTTGATGTGCCTGTCAAAACTCCACCCCAAGTAGAGAATCGCGTCTTGTTGTGACCATTTTCTACGGGAATCTGCCGTCGAAGTCAATAATGATGGCCCTAGTCCCTTTTCTCGGATGTTGTGTCAAATTTTGTGGACGTCCTCCAAAACATGATAGGGTATCCCTAGACAACATAGGGGGCTAGTCGTCATATTCTTCGTCCAATCAATCACCCTATGCGAGTGGTGAAGTGACACACGGGACCGCATGGCAGGTGTCTCATCGCGAGGGCTATCATTAAAAGGTGATGGAAGCAATCTTGGCCCGCACTCCTTCCATTTCTATAAATTCTTGTCCCTTTTATCCTCCCAGGTATATCGAGGGCTAATTCGAGGAGCACAAGTTCTCACGGGAGAGGAGGAGTTCAAAATTCTGAGAGTTGGATGGAGGGTGAATCTTCCCACTCCTCGAAGAGAAGCAGGTCCAATGGTAGTAGTTCCAGGAGGCTTTCGGACCTCGAAGGGCACTTCAGCGAAAAGACCCGATCGCAACTCGTAAGCCAAGTTTTCCTGCCCTTTCTTCCATTCTTTTTTCTTCCTTTCTTTCTGACCAAACCTCCTCTCCATTCCCTGCATGCGTAGAGTGTGATGAAATCACAGATCTCATGGGAGTTGGTAGTGGCAGCATACCGAGGTCTCCCAGATTTTCAGAAGGCGAGACTAGACGTGATGGGATTTGGCACCTTTCTTCGGATCGAGCCACTCGAGCTCGAGCTGGTCTTGATCCAAGCCTTGTGTGAGAGATGGGACCCAGTGAGTCGGGCATTCTTGATGCCCTGGGGGCACATGGTGTCCCGCTTGGAGGATGTGGTCCGGATCACAAGCCTGAAGGTGGAGGGCGAGGCAGTGACCGGGGTCACTTATGCGGATTACCGAGAAGGTGCTCGGAAGCTACTGGGTTTGGACCTAGATGGTCGAAAAAATAGGTCGGTAGCTAGGGCGTCCCTCATGGATGCATTAGGGCTCACCGACACTCGTCGGCGGGACGATGAATCCTCAGAAGAGTTCATGGAAAGGATGGAAATAGGATGTCGTGCCATGTACTGCACAGATTTCAGCAACTGGGAAAGATGCAACATAGATTTGAGGAGATTTCTCCTCTTCCTTTTGGGGAGATTGGTACTGAGCTTGAAAGGGGATGGTATCCAATGTCGCTTCCTGGAGCTGCTATCAGACCTTGAAAGAGTAGGGTACTACGCCTGGGGAGCTGCCATGCTGGCGCACTTGTTTGCAGGCCTGTTCCAAGAAGCGGATCGTGAGATGGCTGTGAGTGGTTTCACACCATTCATCCAGGTATTTTTGGTTTTGCTTGTTTTGTATTTTTTTGTGTTTTTTTTTTTGCAAGGTACTGATGACCTACGCCGAGCAGCTGTGGAGCTATTATTACCTCCCCATGGGGAGAGCTCGGCATTGGTGACCCGCGATGGTGCCGCTAGTCAGGCGGTGGGAACCCATCATGAGTGCGGCACCCCTAACCTACCAACTAATGGTGCTAAGGCGGGAGCTACAGGAGTTCCCTGCAGCGATGGTAAACTGGAGACCCTACTCAGACATGGTCGATGCCGACCAGCCGTGGGTTCTAGCAAGTCGTGCCCGGTTCGGACGAGAATTGTGGATGCACTGCCTGAATGAAATCGAGCCGCTTCAGCTACGATTGGTTATGAGGACTTTGGGACTGGCTCAAGAATGGGTGGATTCAGCTGCGCCACCTTGCGTTGGGAGAGAGACGCGAGGACCGGCGACCTGCATTGACTGGCGTGTGCAATTCCCCGAACTTTACGAAGACTGGCAATGGGGTGGCATAATCGTGGAATCGTAGGCACGGGATAGCGAGGATTACCTGCGTCTATACAAGACAAGGTACGCAGAGCGGTTCCAACTCCGGGGACTTGCGGAGGTAGGTCTCCCCCTTTTCTCTTTTCTTCTTTCTCCCTTTTTTGGTTTTCTGGTGGAAATGCTGACTCGTATGGCTGCAGGATATCCGTGATACGATGATAGCGACTTTACGAACTCGCTTGGCAGAGATGGAGCAACGGTTGGGCGATGCCCGCGGAGCTACGAGTGCCTTGGTAGGTGTACAGTGCGTTCCTAATTAAAACCACAGATTCCAGATGTTGGCTGCTAATTCACGCGGTCGTAGCATGCCCAGATTGGCGCGGCTTCCCCAGCGATGGGAGTAGGTGGTGCCTCTTCCAGCTTGTGGATTCCCACCTCAGAACTTGACTTGCTTCATGCGCAACTTGCTCACGCCACGCAGCGTGCTGTGGAGGCAGAAGGGATGCTCTGTATACAGGTAAAAGTTTCAGTGTTGAGTTCTCTTTGTTTACGCCTTATCGCGTATCTGAGATGGTACACTCGGCAGGAAAAGGAGACGGAAGAAGCGCTTGCCCAAGCTGCGCAGAGGGAGGCTTGGATAGCAGAACTGGAGAGGGAACTGCTGCGTCATCCTGATGACGACTCCTCTAGGGATGCCGTGGAACTGAGGATCACTCTCCAGTTGGAGAGGGAAGACCGTGAGAGAGAACGTGTAGAGAGAGAAAGAGACGTAGAGAGAGAAAGAGCCAACAGATTGACTGAAAGGGAGGAACGAAGGGCCATGGAGGCCCAGTTGTTCGAACTCCGAACCAGCCTTGGTCTTACTGAACAGTGGCTGAGAGATGGTGAGGAGCACTATCGAAGAGCACGAGAGCGTGGCTTTCATGTTGGTAGCTTCTCTGCTGCTTCCGTGCATCAATGCCGGGGTGTGGGAATAGGAAGGGGAGTACAGAGCGGTAGGAGTACCGCTTTTCGTAGTTGGGTAGCACCTTTGAGAGCGTTTTGTCTGGATAGTAGTGGGACGAGTAATGCAGAGAGAGAGGTCGGAACTTGATGTAATTTTTTTAGTTTTTGGAATAAAATACAAGGTTCGGTTTGTTTGATTTTCACCTTTGCTTCTGTTGTCTGAATCCTTGCACACATCACTGAAACAAACAAATCAAAATTTTTGTTCTGACTTGGCCCCTTGCTCAATAAGCAAATGGTCACATTGACTGTCCTTGATAACTGGTCAAGGGGCCAAGCCTTTATTTAAGGAACGCGAGAGAAAGATGCAGTGATGATAAATGCGACAAGCAAGCACACGAATGCAAGCGGTATTAAAAGTGAGATGCTGCTCGCAAATGCAATCATGCAAAATTGATTTATTTTCTTTTTTATATTTGACATTTTTTAATCATAAAAAAGATTTTTTTTGTTTGTAAATATGTACACTTTCTCTTTTTCCCTTTTTTGTTGTTTTTATCATTTCAATTTTTTGTTGCTAACGCCTGGCAAGCACCCAAATGGCACCTAACCTACGTGAGAACATGGGTTTCTTACTAACCTCCCAGGTATCCTAAGTGCACATCTAGGTTGATTTGGGCCTCTAGACCCTTCGAATGATGATCCCGCCGGCTAAGACTTACCCTGATGACAATACCGTCATGCCATGCTTAGGCTCCCAGTCGCTTCCGACCACAGGGATTCACCCAAAAGATGTTTGAGGTAAATGATTTGTCCGACCCGGGTCTGTTTCCTCACAACTCTAGATGGTATATGATGGAACACCCTGGAACCCTAACGACCAACCGTGCGATGCTGACCCGGAATCAAACGCCGTCGCACCCATAGGTGACGCGCTTGCATTGGCCTAAGCTCGAGGTTAAACAAGAAGACATCAAGGTGGTAAACAGGGGTGTTGACCAGCCAGAAACATGGAGACTCCTTCGCAGCGATAGCTTTTGCTTTTCAAAGTAGGCAACCAAATGTGTATATTAAAATAAGGTCGCAGACCCTAGGCAGTTTTCACCCTTCAGAAACTCCATCGAACCTTCATCTTTAGAGGGAGAAGGAAGAGTGTAGGGGATAAACCTCCTGATAGGACCGGCAAAGCCGTTAACCCGGCGAGCGAATAAGGGCCCATTAACTCTTTCCTTTCGGACAACTTCGGACCAAATCTCGAGTATTTACATTCCATAGCCCCCCCCTTTTGTGGATTCGAACTTTTGCTTTGAGGGGTTCCATTTATCGCATCAGGCACGGTCACGACCAGGCTCTTGATTTTGATTTTGTATTTCTTTTTGTGAGGGAGATATAGTCGTTTGACGTTTGTGGGCTCCCTTTCGTATGTCTGCGGGGACACTGCCCTCTTCTCGTGCTCTGATCGATGCTCGAGGAAATGGATCCTACTCTTGCCCTTGGGGTTTTGAGTTTCGGTTTCTCATGCTCAGCATTTTAAGGGCGCCGACTGTCTCATTTGGTCGAAGGGAAAAGAATAAAGATTACAACTTCCGGAGATCTTCTTGGTGGGGCCCCACCGTAGGTGATGCTACCGACTTTTTTTTTGAATAAAATACATAAGTGAGCACATGTTAGCTTCCTTCGAGCGAGCATAGGCCGACGTGGCCGGACAGGGATCTCCACAGTTCTGGCAAACCAAGACCCGGTGCCTACCAAGCCTTAATGGGCCCTATCCTAACATGAAGGTTAGATGCAGTGACTTGACTACATGGTGACCACCAGGCATTGGCATTTTGAATTTTCCATATTTTTAGTGGTTTTCAATATTTCTTTGTTTTTGATGTTTTCTATCTTTTCATCTTTTTTTGTTTTGTGCTAGGGGTAGTATTTCTTAAGATAAAGCCCATTCCAAGGGTGGGATAACTCGGTCCCTTCGGTGTTGACTAGCTTGTAGGCGTTGCCAGGGTACACGGCTTGAATTACAAATGGTCCTTCCTAATTGGGTTGGAGCTTAGAACGCGGACCTCCAGGTTTGACAAAAATTCTTTTTACGACCATCTCACCGACTTTGAATTTTCTCTCAACGACTTTCTTTTGGTAAAAGCGAGCGAGTCTATTTTGATACACACGCGCGTGTTCGGCAGCGGCCAGCCGCTTCTCATCCAAGAGTTCCAACTGGGCGAGGAGTGAATTACGACGATCGTCGAGGGGAAATTCCTCGTCCAATTGTACCCTGAGAGAAGGGATTAGAGTCTCGTACGAGACTACCGCTTCCATACCATAAGTAAGGGCAAATGGAGTCTGCCCGGTGGGGGTACGGATTGAAGTGCGATAGGCCCATAGGGCTTCGATAAGTTTTTCTGGCCAGTCTGAAAACTTACTAGACTCGCAGGTTTTTTTGATGATTTTGAGCAATGTTTTATTGGTGGCCTCCGCTTGGCCGTTACCTTGTGGGTAATAAGGCGATGAATGATGCAATGCAATTACGTACCTTTTGCAGAGGTCGTATAGGTCCTGAGAAATGAACTGTGACCCATTGTCGGTGACGATTGTGCTTGGGAGGCCGAATATGGCGAGGATGTTCTTCATGATGAACCTGCAGACTATTGATGCCCTGATTTCCGCATAAGCTTCGGCTTCGGCCCATTTGGTGAAGTATTCCGTCGCAGTAAGGATGAAAGATTTCTGCTTGGTGAGGGAATTGGGATCACCTAGGGGACCAATGATGTCGAATGCCCACATGGAGAAAGGCCACGGGGAGGATATTGGATGAAGTGAGGAAGATGGTGAATGGATTTTATCGGCGTGAAGTTGACACTTGACACACCTACGGACATAGACAACACAATCCTCTTCCATAGTGGGCCAATAAAAGCCTTGGCGAATGATCTTCTTGGTGAGCATCTGACTATTCACGTGGCCACCGCACACACCCGAGTGCGTCTCCTCTACACATTTCCAAACCTCATCGTCACTAAGACATCTTAACAGGATACCAGTAAGGCTCCTCCTATAAAGTAGACCTCCAACCAATGTGTATTTCTGAGCCACTCTTCTTATGGCTTTCTTGTCCTCTGTGGTGGCCCCTTCAGGATAAGACTGATCTTGGCAGTATTTGACGATTTCATAGAACCATGGTTTCTCTTCATCAACCAGTTCTTCTTCGGCCTCTGCCAACATGATTTCCCTCTTCTCAAGGATATCTTCTTGCAGGATCTTCCTTGCTATCCTGTCTTTGATATTTACGTAGGAAGCATCATCGATTGCAGGGGCGTGAAGTTTGTAGATGGAAATGGACTCAAACCATCTTCCTAGAGGGAACCTTATGGATGATGCCAACGAGACGAGGGCATCGGAGAGAATATTCTAATGACGAGGGACATGAACAAAGATCAGTTTGGTGAATAATTTGGCAAAGGCAGCAGTGAGTTCTTGGTATGGCTTGAGTTTGGGATCGCGAGTGCAATATTTAGTGAGCACCTGGTGAAGGATGAGTTGACTATCACCTACGACTCGTAACTCAGTGATACGAAAAGAATGAGCGAGTTCTAGGCCAGCTAGAAGAGCTTCATATTCGGCTATATTTTTGGTAACTAAAAATTTGAGCTGGTATGCCAATGGGAATGTGAGGCCTTCAGGCGACAGGAGGGCGACGCCGATTCCTCTCCCTTGAGAATTCAGAGCTCCATCAAAATATAGCGTCCACATTGGCTCATCTGATTGGTTGACGGACATTAGTTCATCATCTGGAAACTCTGATTGGACGGGATCGAACTTGGGAAGAGGATGGTGAGCGAGATGCTCGGCTATGGCATAGCCTTTAATCGCCTTTTGCTGGATGTAGGTGATGTCGAACTGAGAGAGAAAATTCTGCCAGCGTGCTAGCCTATCCGTAAGGACGGATTTCTCCAGAAGGAATTTGATAGGATTCCTTCGAGCAATCAAGTGGACCTCATGAGCCAAGAAGTAGTGCTTCAATTTCTGCACTACCCAAACGAGGGCAGCACAGGTTTTCTCCATGACGGTGTACTTCTGCTCACAGGGATTGAGAAGTTTGGACAAGTAATAGGTTGTCCGTTCCTTACCTTCTTCATCAGCTTGTGCGAGGACGGCTCCCACGGAGTCATCCAAGACTGAGACGTAAAGGATCAGAGATTTTTCTAGTTTTGGTGGAATGAGAACGGGTGGACTAGCCAGATATTCCTTCAACCCTTCAAAAGCTTTCTGACATTTAGAATTCCAGTGGAATTCTACTCCTGGCTTGGTCAACTCGTAGAGAGGTCTACACCTTTGTGAATGTTGGGACACAAACCGACGAATAAACTGCAACCTCCCGATTAAATCTCGGACTTCCCTCGAATTCTTGGGAGGCGGCATATCCCTGATAGCCTTGGCTTTGTCGGGATCTATCTCGATCCCTCTTTTACTCACAATGAAACCCAACAATTTACCCGACGACACACCAAACACACACTTCTTCGGGTTCATTTTCAATTGGAACTCCCTTGACCTCTGCAAGACCTTAGCCAAAACTTCTGGATGTTCCATCCTGGTCCTTGATTTCACCAATAAGTCATCCACATACACTTCCAGATATATGTGCATCATGTCATGAAATATGGCCATCATCGCTCTTTGGTAAGTAGCTCCAGCATTCTTTAATCCGAACGGCATGACCATGTAACAATATGTTCCCCAAGGGGTAGTGAATGACGTCTTTTCCTGATCCTATTCTGCCAAATGAATTTGATTGTATCCTGAAAATCCATCCATGAATGAGAGGGTTTCGTAGCCTACCGTGTTATCAATCAACACATCAATGTGAGGTAAGGAAAAATCATCTTTTGGACACGCGCGGTTAAGGTCCCGGAAGTCGATACAAATCCTGACTTTCCCATCTTTTTTCATGATCGGGACAATGTTCGCCACCCATTGAGGATAAAGAACGACTCTAATGAACCTGGCTTTATGGAGCTTATCGACCTCTTCTTTCATTTTCAAAGCCATTTGAGGGTGGAAATGCCTTAACCTTTGTTTTACCGAGACGGACCCTGGTTTTAAGGTTAAACGGTGTTGACGGCTTTGGTGGATTCTTCTACGGCGGTTGACGGCTCGTCGAATCTCTTTATTCCACTAGCGTATGCGCCCGCCGCATCCTCATATTCTTCACCCTCATCGTCAGTGGGGCATTCTTCATCCGTGATCTCGTAGACTCCATACCCCTCATCAAATGCACAGTCGCCCTCACATTCTATTTCCGGTAGCCGGATGAGATTTTCTAACAACTGGGGGATGGCAAGAAGGGCCTGACACCTGGCGGCTAAATCCAGAAGGAATCGACGAGGGATCTGCCTACCCTTAGATTTCTTCCTAGGTACTACCCTTGACCTATCATTCCTAGATTGACTGACAATATTTACAGAAGAAGAGGAAGACAAAGAGGATGGTGTAGAATGTATAGGAGAAGACCCCTCAGAGGAGGGGTAGAAAAGGTCGCTCATCGGACCTTGGACGGGTGGTCCGCAGGGCGGGACGCACCCGTGGGAGATGTAGGAGGTTTCCTCAACGAAGATGTGTTGTTGGGGAGTTTGAAAATTGACGTTTTTTTTCGTTTTCATTTTTGATGACAAAGCAGTGAAAAGAGATTGGAGGAGAGAGAAAAGTGGTTATAGCTAGAGGATTGTGAGACTCATAGAGTAGATCATGGTTGAAGACCTGGCGCGGGTTGAGAAGCCCGCGTAGGTATGTAAGCAGAGAAGGGGATCTGGGAAGATCATCAGACAATTGTCTGGCCCAGGAAGAAGATATCAGCAAAGGTTGAGACGAGTGGATGGAGAAGATGGCGGCTAATGAGCCGTCGATGGCAATGTTGAGGACGGATGAAGATCCGTCGATGACAGGGTCCTTCTGGCGAGGACGAGGATAGTTTGGAACCTTGGTAAGAGTGGTAATATTCTCTGATATTCCGAAGATCAATGGTGGTCCTTCAAGCTGCGGAGACGAGAACATCCTTTCCAGTGCAACGGAAATGTCCCGTATGTCGAACCATTTGTCTCACTCGCATTCTGGATCTTTGATCTTGCCTCTTTTGGTGATCCTCGGACATTTTTCAGCCAAATATACAGCATGTGATCCCCCATATGCTTCTCGTGGGTAATCTCCCATCTGAACAACGGGCCCTCTGTTGAAGTGGTTCGATAGAGTCCATGTGAGGGGCTTCCAATCCGCCTTGAATAGTCCTTTGAAGCCTAGGCCAAACCTGCGGTTCGGCCTAATTTTCTTTGGCGGTTTGAGTCTACCCTGTAACTGTGCGCCCAGACCTTTACCCTATTGATAGCCGATGTTCCTCATAATCTCCCAACTTTTGGAGTGAAAAGGGAGACATGATGTTGAGGTTGCCCTGACCGGCTCCTTTGGTGCTAGTGGAACGTGAGATGAATCACGTACGTCCAGTAGTGACAATATGGGCCGATGAGACGGCCAAACAGAGGGCAGAGAGGTGTTGATAGCATCCACTGTGTGAAGGACAGGTGTACTGACCACTTTAATAATCCTCCCATTGTAAGGAAACTTCAGGCACTGATGGTTGGTGGAAGGCACAGCGTCCATGGCTTCAATGTAAGGGTGACCCAGTATAGCCTTGAATGTGGGGTCCATGTCAGGACATGGAATTCCGTGAGAACTGACATAGGGCCTAGTTCTGCCTTCAGAATAATCATCCCCTGCGGCGGTCTTTTGCTATTGTCATAAGCCGTGACTGTGATCGAGGAAGGTCTTATTTGTTCCTCGTTGACCCCACACAACTGAAGGGTGTCCATGAAGATCACATTTATGGACGCGCCTGTGTCCACAAGACACGGGTTTATGGATACCCCATTAATTTTTATTGAAATGCACAATGCATATTTCCGAGCTTCCTTGGGAGCGAGCTCATAGTTGTGGAACATGATGGCCGGTTGTGTGTCTGTTGGGGTCAGGACGGTCGAAATCTTCTCCACGGGGAGGTCATCATTAACCATGACTTTTTGAAGATATTCCATCAAGGCCGCCTGGTGGGATGTGGATCTTTGAAGTAGCTCCAGGATGGAGATCCGAGCAGGCGTCTTGTCCAAGTGTTTCAATAGATCATACTGTGTTCCAGGGATAGCTCTTTCTGGTTGTTCTCCATCATCCTTCTCTGGCTGAGATTGCTCAGGATTCTGACTATTGTGGGGGAAAACCCTGTGGAAAATCCTTCCACTCCGGAGCACCATTGCCTGCGGCTTTTGTACCTCTATGGGGGTAGCAGTGGGTTTTAACAGACATTTGAGGGGTAGTGGTGGAGGAATGGTTGATGAAGCAGGGGTGATGACGGGAGCAGTGATTCTGATGAGGGGTTTGTTAGGTGGAGGCATGGTGGAGGTAGAGGGGATATCACACGGATTATGGAGGATAAGGGGTCTGGAAGGTGGAGGTGGAGACGAAGTAGAAGTGGGTAGGGCTTGAAGCGGGCAATGATTTTGAGGTGGGTGATGGGTAATGAGTGATTTTGAAGGCATTAGTGGTGATATGGTGGAGAAAGACGGGGTTATGTATGGTTGACGGATGATAAGGGGTTTAGAAGGCGTAGGGGTAAATGTGGTAGAGGTGGATGGTAAAGTGGGGGAGTGAGAGAAGATGAGAGGGTGTGAAGGTGTAGTGGAGGGTGTCGTTTGATAGGAGATCGGGGTGCGGATGAGAGGGCGTAATGGTAGTGGAAATGGTGAAGGCGATACTGACGCGGGTTGATGAGAGAGAGGTGCTACCCGGGCAAGGCAAGGGTGTTGCGTGATGATAGGATTGGTGGTAGAAAGAATAGAGGTACTTTCTGGGTGCCACACCTGCTCTCTCCCGACTTCCGGGAAGGAGGAGATGGGGTTAACATGATTATTGGGCTGTTGGTGCTCCGGTAATGGATTCTGGATTATGCCCATGTTGGGCTGTTGTTGTGGGGCCTGCTGAGGCTGTTGTTGTTGTTGTGGTTGCTGTTGCTGCTGCTGTTGTAACTGCTTCTATGGCCTATGAGGAGGTCTCTAGCCTTGAGAGCGGCGACGTATCGTCTCATTTCATCCCAATCTATTTGATGTTCATCATTCATATCCTGGATGTAATCTTTGAAATGGAAGCAGTAATCTACTGTGTGTCCTGGCTGCCTGTGGTAGACGTAGTATTTGGAGGTATCAACATTCGGGGGCCACACGGGCCTTTCCCTGGGTAGCACAAGTATGTTTGAGGCCATGAGGGCATTGAAAATATCTGCCAGAGTTTCTGGCAACGGTGGATAGTAGGCTCTCTTGGGACCGACCGGCCTCCTTTGTTGCTGTTGGGGACCATAATTCCCCGGGGGTGGAACTTGGTTGTACTGAAGTGGTGGTTGTGGTTGTTGTTGCTGGGGTTGACGTAATGGGGGCATATTATCCTGGGGTGGATTATTTTGGGGTGGAGGACGAAGAGGGAAAGGACCTGGTTGGAGGGGAAGTCGGGGCATTTGTGGAGGCCTTGGGTTGACTGCATAGTTGGCATTGTTGACCGCACCCACTTGCTCATTTGTCACGACCCCTTCTGTGGCTCCGCCCGGGACACCAGCGCCTGTCTTTCTGACCACTTTGGGCTTCGGCGACTCAAACATGTTCATAATGGGGGAGTCTTTTAACTAGGTTTGGATGTACCGGGCCCTTTCATAGAGTTCCTCCATTGTAGTAAGTTTATTCATGGCCAGGACGTGTCTGAACTGTGGGGTTGCATTAGACACAATCATCTTCACATGTTCGGGCTCGGAGAGGGTATCACTTATTATTTCCGCCAGAGACCTCCATCTATCAGCATAGCGGACAAAATCCTCGTCAGGCTTCATCTTTTCGGCCACTAGGTCGGTAATGGAGAGTGAGGGACCGACCCTATCCCTATATTTCTGCAAGAACCTTCTCTGGACTATTTCAAAATTCTCGGCCTCGCGGGGCTCCAAAGAATTGAACCACTCTAGCGCGGGACCATCCAATGATCTCCGAAAGAGGTATGCCAGGGACCTCTGATCGTTTTGCCAATAGGAGGACTCATACATGAAATCCTTGAGGTGAATGAAGGGGTTGCCGGTACCATTGTATCTGCGGTACGTGGGCATTTCGGAGGGAGGAAGATGAATGACGGGAAGGATTGGCAAAGCAACCTCCGGGGTGGCTTTCACGTCCACCATTCTTCTCAGATTTTGAAACTGCTCGTCCATGCGATTGAACCTATTGAGGAGCGATTGGGTGAGCTCCTCTGGAGGTGAAGGTGGCACTTGCCACTGGGGGAGAAACTGTCTCCCGGAGACTTGAGGGGGGAACCCCGAATGAGAGGGAGCTGCCGGACCGCCGACAGTCGGCCCCGGCTGAAGCGGTATGTGGGGAACAACGAGAGTTTGAGATTGTAACGGGAACTGGAATGAGGGTGGTTGTTGGCTCGCTTGTCCTTGAAGCGAGGGAGACTGGATGGCTTGCACCAATGAAGGAGATGGAATGGCCTGCACGGATTCTTGGAGAGGTGCGATGACCGGAGTTGATTCCTGGGGCGTGGGGGAAACAGATTTCCCTTTCAGAATGGCCTGGAAGGCCCGGAGCTGTTCAGAGGAAAGCTCCGTGTTGGCAAGGACGCCCAGTAAGGAAGAGATATTCTGTGGTGGGGACGTGTCCCCGGTAATAATCTGCACCTCATGCGAGGGCTCATGAGAAGGACCCGAGTCCATAGCATAAACTCGCGGGTCAGCTAACAAACCACGACTAGGGTGGTTCTCCTCAAAAGACTCGTGAGCCATGCTCATAGTTTTCTCAGAACGCAAAAACATACACTAGCAAGCAGGTAGCAGAGATTATCAAACAAGTGGATGCCTTTACGCCTTTTTTTGTGTTTTGATTTTGATGATTTTTTGTGTTTTTAGCGAGATCCGAAGTTCACACAAAATAGGGACCCTAGTTTATTTTTGTTTCACCGCCGTGTCAGCTAGGGTCTCTCGTCTCACCACGAATGGGATGACTAACTCCGGGGAACTTCAATGGTACAACCAGCCCAGTGAACGAAGAGGAGATTCTTCGATGTCGGGGACTTACGGAGGTCCCAGTGGAGGAGATTCTAGTCCGTTGAGAGGAATTCTCAAACGGAGAGTCCTTCCTTCACCGGGAAAGGGTGATCCTTAGAAAAAATGAAAAAAGATATAAAAGAGGAATGGATGTATGCAATGGAATGCTGACAGAGATATAGAGTAAGAAAACAACAGAAATAACAAACATATAATAAACACCCAACCAATCACAACTGACAGTGCTGCCGTGAGCACAACGGGGGCGCGCGAGGGTGCCAAGGTGGAGAGGCACGGACGGTGCCGAACTTGCAAGGGTAGCCAAAAGGAAGCAGTAGATGTCCCACCGTGATCGTCAATATGTGAGCGACGTCACGCGGTTCGAGGAGCGAAGAAGACGCGGAGCGCGCGGGCTCCTTTTGTTTGCTGCAACACAGAATTAAGAGAAAAGAGAAGGGGCCACCACGGGAGATTGCTCCGGCGGGGCGAGCGGGACAAATGTAATATAGCAAGATATGGCGGTTAAACGGCCATAGCGGGAAGTGACTCGCCGCGGCCTCGGGGGGACGGGAATGGTGCAGAAATCAAATAGCAAGAATTGAAACGGCCATTGGGGAAGTGACTCGCCGCGGCCTCGAGAATATGAGCAGATAAGAATATAACAGAATATAAGGAGAATATAAAGAACGAGAATTTAAACGGCCATTGGGGAAGTGACTCGCCGCGGCCTCGAGAATATGAATAGATAAGAATATAACAAAATATAAAGAGAATATAAGAACGGAAATTTAAACGGCCATTAGGGAAGTGACTCACCGCGGCCTTGAGAATATGAGCAGATAAGAATATAACAGAATATAAAGAGAATATAAGAACGGGAATTTAAACGGCCATTGGGGAAGTGACTCGCCGCGGCCTCGAGAACATGATGTGATCGCCAGGGGCCAAAAGACCCCAAAATAAAGAAAGTGATCGCGCCTACCTCAAGAGCGGGAGATGGCGGGTTGCTTCTTCCTCCCCCTTCGGCCGGCCGACGGAGAGGGCTTTCCTTGGGTACCCTTGCAAAATAACGACAAACAAGTAACGAGTGGATTAGAAAGATGAAGGTGTAGTATTCAAATCCTTGCGATAAAAATAACGAAATGATGGCAAGACACACACCTGGTTGGTGTTGTCTTTTAAACCCCTCTCGGATACGAGTAGGAGGAAAATACTTATGATGAATGGCGATTATGCCGACGTAGGAATAGAAAAAAGACTCCCTTATAAGGGGGATGGAGGATGCGATATGATGAATGCAAGATAACTATGAAAGAAAAGGAGAGAGTGGCTTATTGGATGGCCGATAGTGAGATCCGGCGGAGCTTCGGTAGCGTAGGGACGACGTGGAAGTACGGTGGATGAGGATAGCCTTCCTCCTGCGAGCGTGGGCACCCGAGAAGCCGACAGAACCTCCACCTACAAAAGACCCCACGGGTTAGAAATGACTCCGGTAGCCTCTGGGCTCCGGCAGCCTATCGGATCTCTTAGAAGCTCCTCCAGAACTGAGGGGGTGGGCCTCTATTTATAGGGCTCCGGAGGGTGGAGGCGTCCAGGACCCTAGACACCTCCATCAGGGCCGAAGTAATATTTTATTCTATTTTTATTCATTTTTTTCGAATATTTTCATGGAGGCGTCCAGGGTCTCGGACGCCTCAATAAGGTCCACCGAACTCCACCGAAAGCCGCACGCGGTTTGGCACAACGCGTGGTTTTGTGAGCGGCGCCTCGTGATTCAGAAATGGGCGCATCCAGTTGTCTGGACGCTTCCACAATTGGCTTTTTTCACACACGACAAACCGTCGGTCTGTGGACGGGGCCCGGTGGGCAAGTTGATGGAGGCGTCCAGGGTCCTGGACGCCTCCAAAAAATATATATTTTTTATTTTTGTTTTGTTTTTATGCCAAAGCTGGCATTTTTATATTTTTTATATTTATTTTCATGGAGGCGTCCAACGGCCTGGACGCCTCCATTAATATATCATTTTTTATGTATTTTTGGTCTTAAGAAATAAATTAAAGTAATGGAGGCATCCAGGAGACTGGACGCCTCCATTAAGACCCCCCCCCCGGGTCCGCTGAAAAGGCATCGACAGCTCCCCGACAGGCACCCTTCCTGGTTTCGGAACCTTTCGGTGCATCCGATTGGTGTTGATGCCGTCCGAATGCCGCAACGAGATGATTCCGGATACCGAAAAGGGCGGAAGAAGATTCAAGAAAAGGAAGCACTCGAGCGATTCAAAATGCGTAAGCCATCGCGGGGCGTCGTATAGTAATATGAGACTTTCTCAGGAGACGTCAGGAATGGCGTGTCTACAGTCTCCATTGTGCACAATTTGTCCGGTCCTACAAAGAGAGGTAATGATATCGGGGGACACCCAATTTTCAGATTTTAGGTCAATGAAATCAATTTCTACGGGCTCTCCATTAGGTAAGCATGCATGGGATATGATTGGGAGAGGGGCCATGTGACCCAAGACTCAATGTTAACAATGATGGGTTGACAATGCACGGTTCGGACAAGAATGCAAGCATGCCCTAGGACTTGACTTGATAGAGACAAGTCAATGACTTGCTCTGATACCACTTGATGTGACACCACTTTGGGGTGATAGTCACAAGACTAATGCTTCCTCGGACCTAAGTATGCAAGCACAACCACAAGGCTAAGAAGCCTACCTAAGCGAACCTTCGTATGGCGCACACACTCAACCCGGGGGTAACTCGGGGATGCCGAGTCAAGGAAGTGGGACAAGACCCTTGCTGGTAGAGGGCCAGCAACATGCAAGGTAAACCTCTTCTTGGGGAATGAAAATCCAACTCAATGAGTCGGCAATGGCCAAAGGGCGCGGGTCACTCACTCACACCCACGGTGGTCGCACAAAGACGGTGGAGACTTAGGATCGGGCGCTCTCTCCCTAACCGACGGTGCAATTGGAGAATATTAAATGAACAAGCATAAATGAGAGCAAAGGACAAGTTCTCACCTAGCCGGTTTGAAGAAACCGACTCCGGTCGGAGACGTGGGCGAGCGAGGAAGCGTGGGTTCCCCACACGCCGCGCCGGAGAAGCTTGACCTGCTCAAGTTATTACAACACTACACCTCTCGTAGGAGGGGGACCTTGGAGTGGGGGTTAACAGATATTACATCCAAACTACCTCCACACAGGGAGGGGCCTTCAGCCGGCCAAGCGGGGAGGGGTGGAACCGAACTCGTAATCAATAAGGGACCAATGTCGGCTCTGCCCGCTTTCTGTGAGTGCTGATAGAAGGTCGAAGAAGTAGCTGCTGTGACTGATCCCGAATTTTGTTGGGGACGAGACCACCTGGAAATTCTTCATAGGAAGATGGGGAAGTCGTCCAAATTTTGTTGATTTCTTCTGGTATCAATGCTGGTCTGTGTGGAGGCTTGAACAAGGTGGCAGTTCTTTGGATCTGACTGCTTCAGGTTCTCGACAGCAGGAAGAAGGGGATGCCACGACCGCTCCTGAGCTCAGAATCAAGTGCCGCTAGAGTCGTTGGAACCGTGAACGAGTCCTCTTCGAAGCAAGACTGACGGGGAAGACAAATGTTGTCGGAGAAGACCAGTAGGCTCTGAACACTGATGAGAGGTCGGTGCAGACTGTGGGGAAGCAGAACCGCGCACCCGGGGGAGAAAATTGAGAACTCCTGGATCCGGACGCCAAACTGAGCTCTGCCTTTTTGGGATAAAAGAAGACTCAGAGTAGAAGACGTTTGATGAAGAACTCTTGCTCAGATTCTTAGTAGGATGGCCGCAGTCGCGCTGCTCATCAGGTTCAAGTGCTCTGCCAGGGTAGCTTCGCGCAGTCGAGGGAGAATAGCTCTCCCGGGCAGCACGATGCTCAGATGACGACGAAACGACCACGCTTGGTTAGCTCTTTGGATGACCTTTCCAGAAATATGGACTTGCCACTATAAAGATTGGGGAAGAACAGTAGAATGTGCTGCTTTCAGGACCCTGCTTGATGCCTGCGAACTGGGAACTGCAGGTTGAATTTGATTGGGGGGAATGGGGTATATGGGAGGGGAAATGGGGTGGATGGGTGTGGGGGTGACTCCTAGCTGTGAGGGGGTCTGGGAAAGGGTGTTCCAAGGTGTGGGAGTGATAGAATGGGGGCTGGAAGGGGGTGTTTGCTGTGGGTGAGAGAGGAGCTGCGAATTTGGGGGCTTGGAGGGAGAGGGGAAGGTGAGGGAAAACAAGTGGGTGGAGGGAATGTGAATTTGAATTTCCCTTAATGGGGGGTGATCAATGGTGGTCTTGGGGATGGGAAGAAGTGCCTTGGGAAGGTGGAGGGTTGCTTGGGGAAGGGGGATGGGTAGTTGGTGGTTGGATGGTGGAGCTAGGATTGGGTGGGGGTCTATTGGGACTAGGAGTGGAGTAATGTTGAGTGTGGGGAGTTGAGGAGGTATTAATGGAGGTGGGTGGGAGAGAGAGAGGTGGTTGGGAGGGGAGGAGAGAGAAAGGGGCGCAGCTTTTAGAGTGAGACAGTGGAGGAGAGAGAAAATGGCTTTCTAGAGAGAGAGGTAGAGAGAGAGGGGGGGGATAGGGGCTTCTCACCCACTCAATTGGCTTCTCACCAAAAGAAGAAGATTTAAGTTGGACACTAGAAAATTCAAATATTCTTTCATTCATTAGTTCAAAATGAGGGGAATGGGGCCCTATATATAGGCAACCCACATTTTACAAAAAGACCCTGACATTTGACTCAAAGACGAATAACCAAGGGGGTAGGGGGCGCCCTTGGGCCTAGCCCAATTAATTGGGCCCAATAGCAAACTAAACAACCTAATGACACTCAAACTTAGGGAAATAAACCAAAGACCTAGATACATTACTCTAATAAAAGGGAAATTACAACGATATGACTCAATAAAATAAAGAAATAGAACACATGACTCATAATAAATGGCTAGACCATGACGTGCGCCTCCGAGATGACGAGACGGGCCGAGAGTGCCAGGACGGATGGTGATGACCCCATCACACTCCCACAGCCCTTGCCTCAGGTCCTCCGGAGAGGGGAGGGGCTCACTCTGTGAGTAGCCTCGCGCCCGTTGGAGCAGGGCGGCACCTGCACTCGCCTCCAGCAATGGCTCTGGCGGGGAGGCGAATGGAGGCCACTCGACCCCTAAATCTAGGGGGAGGTCTCCGGACGTAGCCAGCACTCCAGTGGAACCTGCATAGTTCCAACAAACACCAAAGGGAGTCAGTAACACAAAAAAGACTTCCTTCGATAAACAAGGTGAAAAACCTAACAAAAAGAAGGAGACGAATCTTGGCTCCTTACCTGGAGCAAGTCCAACTGTCCCTGCGGCATCATCTGTCGGAGTCAGGGAAGGCAACTGCACCTCCACCTCCACAACATCACCTGTCGGGGTCGAAGAAGGCAATGCTTCCTCCATCGCCTGGTCATCTCTAGCAAGCACAGGTGGGACAGGGGGCTCCTCCTACCCGCCCTCATTAGGAGCTGACATGTGCTCCTCCCCAGGAGCTGATGCTGCAAGTAGTTCAACAACATCCGCACTCTGCCTTATAGAGCCAACAAGCACCAAATAAGGACGAAAAGGACCATCGCATACCTCCAGAAGTGGTCCTCGTCGGAACCTCCCTACCAGTAGAGGCCCCGGAGGATGAAGAGCTCGAGCTCGAACTCTCCTCTGTCTCCATCTCCGAGTCACCGTCATCTGAAGAGTTCGACGAGGTCCCCGACGAACTCCCAGAGGTGGCCGAACCAGAAGCTCCTGCAAGCCAACGCATCAAACGAGGTCATCACAAGACCCAGCTCTATACAAGGGCTCCTCTCCAGCTAAGAGTTGCAAATAGAAACCTCACCGACCGGAGCACTTCCCTCCGAAACGTCTTCCCCACGTCGGGAGTACGAGTGGGCATGTTCCCATTGCTGTAATTATTGAGTGTTAGGTTTCCTGGGAGTACGAGTTTTCGGCTGGGTCCGTCTTCCCCACGCCGAGCGCGTGGAGGTATCACCTTCGCTCCCTTACGTGGCATTTTGCTTAATTTCATATATGCTTGTTTATGCCGCTGCTAGAGAGCATGATAGGGTAATTAGCTCGCTTTCTATTTATATCACCGCTGCTGCGAGAGAGAGCGTTACCGTCCCATGACCCGATCCGGGTACGAAAGAGAGAGCCGACCACCCTAGCTCTTGCCGGTTTCTCAACCGCGCACGTCCGACGCTTCCCTCGTTAAGGGACGATCGCGAGCTTGTCGTGTTCGTGTCTCGTCCTGCATCACACCTCATGCGAGGGCTCATGAGAAAGACCCGAGTCCATAGCATAGACTCGCGGGTCGGCTGACAAACCACGACTAGGGTGGTTCTCCTCAAAAGACTCGTGAGCCATGCTCACAGTTTTCCCAGAACGTAAAAACATACACTAGCAAGCAGGTAGCAGAGATTATCAAACAAGTGGATGCCTTTACGCCTTTTTTTTGTGTTTTGATTTTGATGATTTTTTTTGTTTTTAGCGAGATCCGAAGTTCACACAAAATAGGGACCCTAGTTTATTTTTGTTTCACCGCCGTGTCAGCTAGGGTCTCTCGTCTCACCACGAATGGGATGACTAACTTCGGGGAACTTCAATGGTACAACCAGCCCAGTGAACGAAGAGGAGATTCTTCGATGTTGGGGACTTACGGAGGTCCCAGTGGAGGAGATTCTAGTCCGTTGAGAGGAATTCTCAAACGGAGAGTCCTTCCTTCACCGGGAAAGGGTGATCCTTAGAAAAAATAAAAAAGGATATAAAAGAGGGATGGATGTATGCAATGGACTGCCGACAGAGATATAGAGTAAGAAAACAACAGAAATAACAAACATATAATAAACACCCAACCAATCACAACTGACAATGCTGCCGTGAGCACAATGGGGGCGCGCGAGGGTGCCAAGGTGGAGAGGCACGGACGGTGCCGAACTTGCAAGTGTAGCCAAAAGGAAGCAGTCCATGTCTCACCGTGATCGCCAATCAGTGAGCGACGTCACGCGGCACGCGGAGCGAAGAAGACGCGGAGCGGAGCGAAGAAGGCGCGGAGCGGACGGGCTCCTCTTGTTTGCTGCAACACAGAAATAAGAGAAAAGAGAAGGGGCCACCATAGGAGATTGCTCCGGCGGGGCGAGCGGGACACATGTAATATAGCAAGATATGGGGGTTAAACGGCCATAGCGGGAAGTGACTTGCCGCGGCCTCGGGGGGACGGGAATGGTGTAGAAATCAAATAGCAAGAATTGAAACGGCCATTGGGGAAGTGACTCGCCGCGGCCTCGAGAATATGAGCAGATAAGAATATAACCGAATATAAGGAGAATATAAAGAACGGGAATTTAAACGGCCATTGGGGAAGTGACTCGCCGCGGCCTCGAGAATATGAATAGATAAGAATATAACAAAATGTAAAGAGAATATAAGAACGGGAATTTAAACGGCCATTGGGGAAGTGACTCGTCGCGGCCTCGAGAATATGAGCAGATAAGAATATAACATAATACAAAGAGAATATAAGAACGAGAATTTAAACGGCCATTGGGGAAGTGACTCGCCGCGGCCTTGAGAATATGAGCAGATAAGAATATAACAGAATATAAAGAGAATATAAGAACGGGAATTTAAACGGCCATTGGGGAAGTGACTCGCCGCGGCCTCGAGAACATGAATAGATAAGAATATAACAAAATGTAAAGAGAATATAAAAACGAGAATTTAAACGGCCATTGGGGAAGTGACTCGCCGCGGCCTCAAGAATATGAGCAGATAAGAATATAACAGAATATAAAGAGAATATAAGAACGGAAATTTAAACGGCCATTGGGGAAGTGACTCACCGCGGCCTCGAGAATATGAGCAGATAAGAATATAACAGAATATAAAGAGAATATAAGAACGGGAATTTAAACGGCCATTAGGGAAGTGACTCGTCGCGGCCTCGAGAACATGATGTGATCGCCAGGGGCCAAAAGACCCCAAAATAAAGAAAGTGATCGCGCCTACCTCAAGAGCGGGAGATGGCGGGTTGCTTCTTCCTCCCCCTTCGGCCGGCCGACGGAGAGGGCTTTCCTTGGGTAACCTTGCAAAATAACGACAAACAAGTAACGAGTGGATTAGAAAGATGAAGGTGTAGTATTCAAATCCTTGCGATAAAAATAATGAAATGATGGCAAGACACACACCTGGTTGGTGTTGTCTTTTAAACCCCTCTCGGATACGAGTAGGAGGAAAATACTTATGATGAATGGCGATTATGCCGACGTAGGAATAGAAAAAAGACTCCCTTATAAGGGGGATGGATGATGCGATATGATGAATGCAAGATATCTATGAAAGAAAAGGAGAGAGTGGCTTATTGGATGGCCGATAGTGAGATCCGGCGGAGCTTCGGTAGCGTAGGGACGACGTGGAAGTACGGTGGACGAGGACAACCTTCCTCCTGCGAGTGCGGGCACCCGAGAAGCCGGCAGAACCTCCACCTACAAAAGACCCCACGGGTTAGAAATGACTCCGGTAGCCTCTGGGCTCCGGCAGCCTATCGGATCTCTTAGAAGCTCCTTCAGAACTGAGGGGGTGGGCCTCTATTTATTGGGCTCCGGAGGGTGGAGGTGTCCAGGACCCTGGACACCTCCATCAGGGCCGAAGTAATATTTTATTCTATTTTTATTCATTTTTTTCGAATATTTTCATGGAGGCGTCCAGGGTACCGGACGCCTCAATAAGGTCCACCGAACTCCACCGAAAGCCGCACGCGGTTTGGCACAACGTGTGGTTTTGTGAGCGACGCCTAGTGATTCGGAAATGGGCGCGTCCAGTTGTCTGGACGCTTCCACAATTGGCTTTTTTCACACACGACAAACTGACGATCGGTGGGCGGGGCCCCGTGAGCAAGGTGATGGAGGCGTCCAGGGTTCTGGACGCCTCCATAAATATATTATTTTTATTTGATTTTTGTTTTTTTTATGATTATTGATATTATGTTTATTGTTTTTGCATTGATGGAGGCGTCGAGGCAAGTGGACGCCTCCATGATTTTGATTTTTTTTCTTTTTTTTGGTCATTGATGGAGGCATCCAGGCGCCTGGACACTTCCATGATTTTGATTTTTTTATTTTTTTTGGTCATTGATGGAGGTGTCCAGGCGCCTGGACACTTCCATGATTTTTCACGGAAAAATTCAAAAAAATGTAAAAAATTCATAAAAATAGGAAATCACCAGAGTAATTAAAAATGTGAAGGCCGCCTTGGGATATCATAGTGTAATATGAGATTTACTCATGGTAATCTCAAGAACGGCGTGTCTACACCACCTTCTTCTTCTTTCAGCCTCCGCAGCAACTTCTCTTCTCTCCTCCCTCTTGTTATCTGGCTATCTGAATATCTCTCTTCTCTTTTTTTCTTTTCTGCCTCTCTTCTATCTCTCCCTTTTCTCTTCGATGGATCTCTTCTATCTCTCTTCTCCTCTCTCCTCTTTTTCTTTTAAGTGGACGAAATGGTGGGGTTTTTATAGGCACAGCACCCACCCTTCTCGGCATCATCAACTTCGGCGCGTCTTTCGCACCTTCCCGGCGCGTCTCAGTCGATTGCGGAGGCTCCCGGCGCCTAGAGTCTACCTTCCCGGTGCCACCCCCATGGGCTTTGGGCTTTGGTGAGGAGTTCTCGACGCCACACTTATGGGCCCATTTAGGGCTTTTAATGTTTTGATCTCTCTCATCAGCGGGCTTGAGCTGTCAAAGATGCCTAACCTACCTTTTCATTTGCCAGTCCCTCGAATCTGTCTGAACCGGTGAAGGACTCTTAGTTGGTGAGTTGACATAGTATTATCAGAACATTTCTGGAGATTTTCATCAGTCAATAGACCGCAATTCTTTATCAGCACTGCCATCTAGGCGATGACAACACCGGACATCAACTTGGCCGGGGAGGGCTTCAGCCGGGTGATAGCTTTAGTGACGACTCTTCTGTAGTTCTGGCTTTGCAGAAATCCCTGGGATCTTCATTTCTGATTCAATCTTCTCTTCGGTCTCATCTTTATTCTTAATTATATTTTAGGTGTCAACAAAAGCCCCCCACCTGCAGGTAGCGGAAATGTAGAATAAATGATACGGTGCCTGCAGGTGCATCATTCAGCATCTGAACCCATTCCTCTTCGGGAGGAACTTCGGCTATGACCAGCACATCCCCACATCAGTTGCTCAGTTCCCTCTGGATAGTCGGGCCTAGCACGGGTCCACAATTGTTGGTGACGGCCGGTTATGGTGGGATTTCTTTCATCACCAAGATGGCGCAGCCTTCAGAGTTCCGACCATTTCTAACCGTGTTCCCCGTGTTACATCTGAGTACATCAAATGGTGGAACATTCGGACCAGCTTTTACAGGGATGGCAGGGGTGCATTCTGGGACGTGGCCGAGCGTTCTTTCTTAAAGCAACAACCCGGGCCAGTATTTGACATCACCGAGGCCCATCTGAAAAGGATTTATTCACAGCACCCGAGAGAGGCAGAAATTTATTTGGCCAAACACCGGACCTTGAAAGAAGAAGGCTCTGAGCCACCCACTCCGGTCTTTGCTGCTATTAATGAAGACACTTTTGTAAAGAACTTAAGGCAGTTATGCCATGCAGGGAGTGCTCAGCTGGAGACGCAACAGTATCCATTCCCTGTTGAAGAGCCGCTCCCGACAGCAGTCCCTTGGAAGGGTCCGACAGACAGATTTCATCCCTACAGGACGTTTGTGCGCCGGGAAGATCGAACTCAGACGTATTATAAGCACACGTCTTGGTTGTTTATTTTGTTGAATGTTCATGGGCTATCTGTGGAAAGCCCGATAGCTGGCATCTTGAATAAGCCATTGTTCATTTCTTTTCATTATGTTGACGGCTGGGGTATGGATCACCTTGACCTGTTTCACTGTCTTGATTTTCACGGTCACAGTGATTTGTCTACATTAGTGGAGAAGTGTCAGACGTTCGGTGACCTCTGCTGGCTCATTAAGGAGTCTGCCTCCCGCTCAAAGGAGGTGGCTTATCTGTACTGGCCACTTTCCACTTTCTATGATGGCCCGGCAGGTACGGTTTTTTTTCTTTTCTGACTATAGTGTCTTCTGCTCAGTGTTAAACTCTGCATTCATCGGTTTTCATTGCTCTTTTTGTGTCTTCAATAGACAGGCCAAATATAAAGCGGCAAGGACTTTACAGGAAGATCATTGCACAGGCTGAGAAGCCCGCTTATTTTGAAATTCTTGCAGCAGCACCGACCACCACTCCTCTGCCTCCAGACAAGAAGAGAAAAACTTCTGCAGTTAAGGCCGCAGTTGTGAAGGCCAAGAAGGCCAAAAAGGTTCATGCTTGGCAGCCGGCCTTGACAGTGACGGACACTGGGACCCCTCTCCCTGACATCCCCTCATTTGATGAGTTTGCATCTCAGAGGGAGGCCGCCCAGACGTCCGCTGAGGGTAACATTAATAACTTGCAGCTATATCTTTCATTATCTTCTTTGCTGAATTTCAAGGAGATCTTTGAATCCAACCCTTCCCCTTTTTTGTACAGCCCAAGAGCCGATTGTGGCGCCTTCTGTGGTGGACACCAGGTTGCCCTCTCCCACGCCGGCTAGCGAGGTGGAGGGTAAGTGTGCTTTCTCATATCTTCTTGCACATTTCAATTATTCTTCTATCATCTCTCTTACAAGCTTTTCACTGCAGTGACGGCCGGAGAGGAGGCTGGGGTCATAGCAGCAGCTCGAGATGTGCCTCAGCCACAGGAGGGTCATAAAACCCAGACGAAAAGGGGCATCATCCCTGCGAGGCGCATAGTTACCCGGTCCTCCTCTCAGCATGCTCCGAAAACAAAAGCCCAGCCCGTGGATAGTGTGGAAATATCTTCCAGCAGCTCTGCGACCGCCTCTAATGCAGAGGAAGAAGAAGCATGTTTCAGTGACAGCGAGGCGGATATCTCCAAATTAGAGGTTCCGTCCACATCTGCCAAAATTCTTCCACTGTTCCATCCTCCCAAATTGTTGGTGCTGTCTTCTGAGGAGGAGCTACAAGAAGAGTTCGCCGGTCTGGACACCGAAGCCGACATAACCCCTCCCTTTGTTGCTTCAGCTGGGGAGCTTTCCTCTCCCCTGCACTCTTTCGAAGACATCGACATCACATTGAGAGTGAGTCTCTTTTCTTTTCTTCTCATACCTCGTCATTTCACCTGTTTTTCTTTCTTTCATTGATTGCCTGATTTCATCTTGACTTGTTCGCAGGAACCTGCCGTCGCCAGCCTAGTAACAACTGCAGCTTCTGAGATCATTCCATCTAAAGCTTTGGCTATTATCCCAGTTCTGTCAACAACCTGTATGGGTATTTCTGGGATTGTTCGTCCCGTGCCAGTGAGGGTACAGTCTTATACGGACCTGGCACTGTTGGACTTGGGAGCCTCAGGGGAGAGCTCGGCTCTTATCCGGGTTTTGGATTTTAGAGGCGAGGTGGACCCAACTAGGGGTTCTGCTTTTGTACCGGCCGCAGTGATGACCATTGCACCTAAATCAGCGGTCCCTACAACGGCGATTATGGAGATTGATCCCCTGCCCCTTCGAGCCATAGCCCCTGCGGCCTTATCATTGAAGGAAGTGTCCGTGGCAGAAGAAGTGGCCGAGCAGGAGGCAGTTGCTGCAAAGGCGGGCCTGTTATCCATAGCTGGCCCAAAAGCAATCTCCATGGTTTCAGAGTCGGAGGAGGGGGTGCCCCAGGATGAGAGCATTGAAGATGCAGCCATTGTACTGGAGACCCATGACGGGACATCCCCAATACTCCCTAGCCCTTCTCCTCTGAGCAGTCAGATAGCAGTCCTTGAGGAGCTGGTGGTGGAAGAACATTCAGCCCCGCAAGAGGTTATAGAGAAGGCCCAGTCAGCCTCATCAGCAGATCTACCGTCTTCCTCCTCCCAGCCGGATGTTACATTATGGGCAGACATTGACAGTGAGGTGACTTTTGAAGTAACCCCCTCCCCTTCCTTCGGCTTTGCTTCATCCGAGAGCTTCATTTGGCAAAATCTGGACATGCTGCGCCAATTAGTGGAGTCCCAGCCTGGGCTGACTTATTTGCAGCTGAAAGAGATAGCCGAACGTTTCACCGCTGGTCTGCAGGCAATGGGCTGTCCCCTGGAAATATGGGCCCAGCGTGTTCTGTTGTTGTTAAAATTTGTACACCGTCGGTATTTCTTGGCACATATTATGTCTGACAGACTGGCAGCTTTGAAGTTGCAGAAGGTAGAGTGCAAATCTGAGCTGGAGAAAATGAGCTCTATCCTTCAGGAGCGCCAACGGCAACTGCAGTCCCTGTCACAGCGGGAGCAATTCGTACGCAACCGGATAAGCATTCTAGAGGCTGAACTGGCTGATCTTTGAGCTGAACTACCGTTGATAACAACCTCTTGGCCGCAATTCGCAGAGGAAATAGCTCTGTTGGAGGGGCATGTGGCATCTTTTCAGGACGAGTCCGCTCGGCTACAGGAGGAGGAGGCTCGTCTACATGAGTTGGGGGTTGCTCCGTATGTGGGTCTTCTGGCCTTCGAAGACAATTCCGGTGCCAGTGAACATCTATTCTCCCCCCTTTCTTTTGTAATACAATTCCCCCACAGGGGCTCCCCTTATACTCTTTTTCTTCTTCATATAGTGAAAAGGAATCTTTATGCTGGTCCCATATATAATTGTTTTTTACTTGCTGTACTATCATTGCTTCATGGTGATTTGGCAGCGGTTTTAGCAATCCTCATGTGAATAACCCGTACCTAGCAGGAGAGCGTCCACCCTTTCAGAGAAAGGATGGGGGACTTGCTCCATTGCGTGACGGTATCCGGAGGGTGCTCAAACCGAATTCCGTTGGTAGCAGCGAATGTCTTCTTCGGCCATATGTGCCGCAAGGGAGATTATTTGCAGAAATGTGAATGAAAAGGGTTAGAGTATCATCTGGAACGGGCGAATGGTCCATCCCGGGTAGGTTTCAAAACTGATCGGGATAATGTGCCAATCGACCAGTGGCTGATTTTATCATCGATATTGGATTTATATCGATGCAAAGAAGTTTTATAGGTTTCATCAGAATAGACGTAAGGTCTAGACTGGGTAAGCTTTATCGCAGGTGGGACGTGAGAGCATATGTGGTTTTCATTAGGAAAGACATAAGGTCTGAACTGGACAGGTTTCATCATTGATCGGACGAGGTGCCGGTCAATCAATAGCTGGTTTCATCATCGATATTGGGTTTATATCGATGCAAAGAAATTTTATAAGTTCATCAGAATAAACGTAAGGTCCAAACTGGATAGGGTTTCATCATTGATCGGGCAAGGTGCCGGTCGATCAATGGTTGATTTCATCATCGATATTGGGTTTATATCGATGCAAAGGAATTTCATAAGTTTCATCAGAATTAACGGAAGGTCTAAACTGGATAGGGTTTTATCATTGATCGGGCAAGGTGCCGGTCGATCAATAGCTGGTTTCATAAGAGTGGTGATGGGTTTTATCGTCGGTGGGACTTTTGAAAGGGGCCTGAAGACTTTATCAGGGCAGACGTAAGGTCTATCCTGCGAGGGTTTTATCGCTAATCGGACAGGATGCCGAGCGACAGATGGAAGGTTCTTGTAAATGGCGGGAGATGAAGGTAGCATGACATTGACATGGAACTTTTTAAATTACTACATTACTGACCCAAACGCCCTTTCGGGTTTTCGCCGGAGCCACCCCCTCTTGCTTTTGCCCACGCGCCCTTTTGGGTTTTCACGTGGCGGGGTACCCGATTTTGCCTGCAGTGCCCTTTCGGGTTTTCACCACAGCTGGGTTTTGGCCATTTTTGCCCTGTTCAGAATGCCCGAACAAGTCTGGAGGGGCATCTCTATTTTTAGCCCCATTTTGTCTCTTTCCTCTCTTTTTTATTTTTTCTTGTTGAACTGAGACTTTGGCTTTGTAAATTGCTAATCCATATGCTCAACTGTGTATGCATCGTCATTGATGTGGGTGTTAACATCAATGCAAGGGGTATGGGGTTTCATCGTCCACCCAGGCAGAAGGCCTGGGTCGACTTGAGTGTGTTTCATGGCTTAGGCGCAAAGCCGTTCACCGAAAGCATGACTGTAATCGTTAATGTGGGGATTAACATTAACGCAAAGGAATAGGATTTCATCATCTATCCAGACGGAAGGTCCAGATTGACTCGAGGATGTGTGTAGCAGCTCGAGCATGAAGCCGTTCGCTGGGAATATAGGTTTCACCGTTAATGTGGGGGTTTAACATTAACGCAAAGGAATGGGATTTCATTATCTATCCAGACGGAAGGTCCGGGTTGGCTTGAGGAAATATGTTGTGTTTTAATCAGAGTAGACGGAAGGTCTACCCTGGATGGGTTTCAGCATCGATCAGGCAGTGCGCCACTCCACCAGTAGCTGATTTCATCACCGGTATTGGGTTTATACCAATGCAAAGAGTTCTATCGATTTCATCGGGACAGACGTAAGGTCTAAACCGGATAGGTTTCATCGTTGATCGGGCAGTGTGCCAATCGATCAATAGCAGGTTTCATCATCGATATTGGGTTTATACCAATGCAAGGATTTCATAGGTTTCATTGGGATAGACGTAAGATCTAAGCCGGATAGATTTCATCGTTGATCGGGCAGTGTGCCAATCGATCAACAGCAGGTTTCATCATCGGTATTGGGTTTATATCGATGCAAGGATTTCATAGGTTTCATCGGGATAGACGTAAGGTCTAAGCCGGATAGGTTTCATTGTTGATCGGGCAGTGTGCCAATCGATCAATAGCAGGTTTTATCATGGTGGGACATATGATAGGTTTCGTCAGAATAGATGTAAGATCTAAACTGGATAGGTTTTACCGTGGTGGGTCTCGGACAGAAAGTGGAAGGGTTTCATCGGAACAGACGGAAGGTCTACTCCGAGATGGGCTTTAGCATTGATCGAGACGATATGCCTCATGACCAACGGGATTTCATCATCGGTGGGACATGCGGTGGATGTGCTACCGAAGGAGATTCATGAAGTGAACCTTTTGTATTACCACATTACTAACCCAAGTGCCCTTTCAGGTTTTCACCGGAGCCAGCCCCCTCTTGCTTTTGCCCACGCGCCCTTTCAGGTTTTCACGTGACGGGGTATCCGATTTTACCTGCAGTGCCCTTTCGGGTTTTCACCACAGTTGGGTTTTGGCCATTTTTGCCCTTGTTCAGAATGCCTGAACAAGTCTGGCGGGGCACCTCTATTTTAAGCCCCATTTCTCATTCTTTTTTTTTTATTATTTTTTTTTGATTCTCACGTCGTTATTAGAGTGTATGCCATTCATTGATGCGGGGTAAACATCAATGCAAAGGAGAGTAGGGCTTCCTCATGCAATTCAGACGGAAGGTCTGAACTGAAGCTGGTGGATGGCGGCTTGGGCATGAAGCTGTTTGCTGGGAATGTGGATCTTATCATTGGTGTGGGGATAAACATCAACGCAAAGGAGAGTGGTTTCATCGTCTACTCGGACGGAGGGTCTGAGTGACGTTGCTGTGTAGCAGCTCAGGCATGGGGCCGTTCACTGGGAAATGTGTACATAAGTTTTATCGTTGATGTGGGAAGGATGATATTTCCTCATGCAGTCCAGACGGAAGGTCTGAACTGATGCTGATTGGTAGCAGCTTGGGCATGAAGCCGTTTGCCGAAGGGGTAGATTCATTTAACAAGGACGAAGGGTCCAAGTTAAAGGAGTAAGCTGACCGATCTTGTTAATGATGACAAGGGCCGAAAGATAGTTGGATAGGATTTCCGGTGGGACTTTATGATGGTCGTCCTTCTCGGAGTTTATTAGGAAGGGTGAAAAGGGGAACTTTAAATTACTACATTACTGGCTCAAGCGCCCTTTCGGATTTTCGCCGAAGCCAGCCCCCTCTTGCTTTTGTCCACGCGCCCTTTCGGGTTTTCACGTGGCGGGGTACCCGATTTTGCCTACAGTGCCCTTTCGGGTTTTCACCATTGCTGGGTTTTGGCCATTTTTGCACTCGTCCGAGATGTTTTGGACAAGTCCGGCGGGGCACCTCCATTTTAAGCCCCATTTTTTTTATTTTTTTTTCTTTTTTTTAATTGACATAAGGAAGAATAAGGTCTCATTATCTCATCCGGATGGGAGATCTGGATTGATGTTGGTATGTAGCAGCTCGGGCCTAAAGCCATTCGCCGAAAAGGTGAGCGGGTTTTGTCGTTGATGTGAGGTAAACACCAACGCAAGGAGGAATGGGGTTTCATCACCTAATCCGAATGGAAGATCCATATCGATGTTGGTATGTAGCAGCTCGGGCCTAAAGCCATTCGCCGAAAAGGGTGAGTGGGTTTTATCGTTGATGTGGGGTAAACACCAACGCAAAGAGAAATGGGGTTTCATCACCTAATCCGGATGGAAGATCCGGATCGATGTTGGTATGTAGCAGCTCGGGCCGAAAGCCATTCGCCGAAAAGGTGAGTGGGTTTTATCGTGGGGTAACCCCAATGCAAAGAAGAATAGGGTTTCATCATCTAATCTGGATGGAAGATATGGATCGATGTTGGTATGTAGCAGCTCGGGCCTAAAGCCATTCGCCGAAAGGGTGAGTGGGTTTTATCGTTGATGTGGGGTAAACACCAATGCAAAGAAGAATAGGGTTTCATCACCTAATCCGGATGGAAGATCCGGATCGATGTTGGTATGTAGCAGCTCGGGCCTAAAGCCATTCGCCGAAAAGGGTGAGTGGGTTTTATCGTTGATGTGGGGTAAACACCAACGCAAAGAGAAATAGGGTTTCATCACCTAATCCGGATGGAAGATCCGGATCGATGTTGGTATGTAGCAGCTCGGGCCTAAAGCCATTCGCCGAAAAGCTGAGTGGGTTTTATCGTGGGGTAACCCCAATGCAAAGAAGAATAGGGTTTCATCATCTAATCCGGATGGAAGATCTGGATCGATGTTGGTATGTAGCAACTCGGGCCTAAAGCCATTCGCCGAAAGGGTGAGTGGGTTTTATCGTTGATATGGGGTAAACACCAATGTAAAGAAGAATAGGGTTTCATCATCTAATCCGGATGGAAGATCTGGATTGATGTTGGTATGTAGCAAAGGAGAGTGGCCCTCCTAATTGTCATCAGTCTTCATTTATCTGTCCATTAGCCACTCCCCCAGCAGGCAGTGGTGCGGCGTGATAGAGTTTCAGATGTTTCCCATTGAGTGGCGAGAATTGAATTTCCCCCCGATGGTTGACAACCACGTAGGCTTCGCCCTCGTAGACCCTCTGGACTACGTATGGACCCAGCCAGTTAGCAGCAAGTTTGCCTTTTGGATTGGAATCCATGACTTCTCTTTTCTTGACCATGACCAAATCTCCTTTCTTGAATTCTCGCCTTTTGACGAGCTTATTGAAGGCATTTGCCATGCGGGCTTGGTACATCTGGATATTTTTATGGGCTTGCAGATGCTTCCCCTCCAGCTCAGCCAGTTCTTCAAATCTTCTTTCAGTGTTGGTTTGTTCGTCACGAACTAGGCCATGCTGGACTGCAATTCTGAGTGACGATACTTCCAGCTCTATAGGGACTACTACCTCGGAGCCGTATATCAGTGAATAGGGTGAGCAACCCGTGGGGGTTTTATAGACGATGCGATATGCCCACAGTGCTTCATACATCTTTTCACCCCAGTCCTTCTTATTAGAGCTGACGACCTTGGCTAGCAGGGTGCACAGTGTCTTATTGAAGGCCTCGGCCAATCCATTTGCTTGTGGATTATAAAGAGTGGAGGTTCTCCATTCAATTTTGTATTTCTCGGCAAGCTGATATATTTTCTGGTTCTTGAAGTGACTTCCATTATCAGATATTATTCGGCTGGGGACCCCGAACCGGAAGATGATATTGTGCTTGATGAATCAGGCAACCAACTCACCAGTCACTTCTCTGAGTGCTACTGCCTCTGCCCACCTGGAGAAGTAGTCTGTTATAGCCAGGATGTACTTGTGTCCAGCTGAAGAAGTCGGTAGTGGCCCGACTACATCAGTTCCCCACTGAGCAAAAGGCCAGCTGGGAATTGTAGGGTGTAGAGGTACAGGAGGCCTCCTGGGTACAGTGGCATATTCCTGGCATTTCTGGCATGACTTTGCAAACTGGCAACATTCTTCAAACATAGTGGGCCAATAATACCCCAGCTTCTTGATTTCAATCTTCATCTTAGGCCCAGCCTGGTGTGCCCCTACTGTTCCGGCATGTATCTGTTTCATTGCTTGCCAAGCTTCTTCAGTAGATAGGCAGCGTAGCAAAATCTTCTTGCGGGCGTCCGCCATAATTCGGAACAAAGTTCCGTTTCTGCATTCATAGGAATCCTTAACCCTTAGGAGTTTCATTCTCTCTTCCTTGTTCTTGGGCAGCTGTTGGTGTAGGAACCACTGCAGTAGGTGCTGTCTCCAATCAGATGCCTGGACTTTGTCAACGGCATCAATCTCATATTCTTCAGGACACGCTTCCAGCATGCTGGGGACTTGCCGCCTGTTCATGACAATAATGTTGAGCGTCTCATCTGGCGGGACTGATAGTGAGCAGGCCAGCTTTGCCAGTGCATCAGCTTGAGCATTATGTCCCCGACCCACATGATTGAGCTCAATGTGGTAGAAATTCGCCATGAGGCGTATAGCCTTTTGATAATAGGGGTTCAATTCTGGCTTTCGCACTTCGAATTCTCCCTGTATTTGTTTTATTACTAACATTGAGTCACCGAATACCGGAAGCATCCGAATACCCATACTGAGGGTGACCTGGAGACCAATTATCAGAGCTTCATATTCACCTTCATTGTTGGTGCAGGGCTTATTTATAAAACAGGAGGTGTGCAACACTTCTCCTTCTGGCGATTTCAGCACAATGCTGGCCCCTACACGTATTCTTGTTTTCCCACTGGAATCAGTTTCTATTCTTGATGCCCCATCAAAATATAATTGCCACATGATTAGCTGGGTTTGACAGGCTTCGAGCACTTCATCATCAGGTAGCTCGGTCTCAAGCATAGCATTTTCTGGTACAGGGTGCTCTACAAAGAAGTCAGCCACAGCCTGGCCCTTTATAGCCCTCTGAGGTATATAAGTGATGTCAAACTCCATCAGAATCACAGCCCATTTGCCTAGTCGACCTTTGAGTGCCGGCTGAGTCAATATATATTTGAGCGGATCTGCTGCAGATATCAACCTGATCTCATGTGACAGCATGTAGTGTCAGAGCTTCTTGACAGTGAAAACCAGTGCCAAGCAGGACTTCTCTATGTAAGTATAGCTTTCTTCAGTTCTGATCAACCTTCTGCTAAGGTAATATAAGGCTTGCTCCTTTCCATCTTCATTTATTTGAGCTAACATTGCCCCCAGCAAACAATGCATGGCTGCTATATAGAGGATTAAAGGGCTGCCCCTGACTGGTGCCCCTAATACTGGAGGGGTCTTGAGATATTCCTTCAGCTTTTCGAAAGCCTCTTGGCATCCGTCGTCCCACAGGAACGGCACATCTTTCATCATGAGCTTATGAAAGGGGTGGCACCGACCCGACAAGTTTGATATAAATCGTCAGATGTAGGCCAGACGCCACTGCAGAGACCTTAGCTCAGACAGATTCTTCGGTGGAGGGAGCTCTTGAATAGCCTTGATCTTGGATGGATCAATCTCAATACCCCTGTGCTGGACAATAAATCCAAGGAATTTTCCACTGGTCACGCCAAAGGCACACTTCATAGGGTTCATCTTCAGCTCGTATTTCCGCAGCCTTTGAAACACTACCCTCAGGTCCTGCAGATGGTCTTCTTTCTTTCTGGTTTTCACCACCAGGTCATCAACATAGCACTCCACTTTCTTGAAGAGCAAATCATCAAAAATCTTTGTCATGGCTCTTTGGTAAGTAGCGCCGGCATTTTTAAGGCCGAACGGCATTCTTTTGTAGTGGAATATTCCTTTTGGAGTGCGGAATGCAGTGTGTACTCTGTCTTTCTCAGCAATCCAAATTTGGTTGTATCCGGATGAACCGTCCATAAATGACAGTGCTTCATGACCAGTGGTTGCATCAATCATTACTTCAGTAATCGGCACTGGGAAATCATCCTTTGGGCAAGCCTTGTTAAGGTCTCGGAAGTCAATACATATTCTGATCTGCCCATTTTTCTTCTTTACGGGCACTATGTTTGCCAGCCATGTGGTGTACTGATTTTCTTCGACGAAGCCAACATCAATAAGCTTGTCAACCTCTTTATTGATTTGGTTGATCAGCTCAGGTCGCATCCTTCTGGGCGGCTGTTTTATGGGGTTGGCTTCTGGATTAATCGCCAGCAGGTGTTGTGCCACATCGGGGTTTAATCCTGGCATTTCATCATACGTCCAAGCGAAGCAGTCTTTGAACTCCCTCAGAAATTTTATGTAATGTTCTCGGACCTTTGGCTCCAGCAGAACACTAAGAAAGGTTGGCCTTGGTTCCTGCTCTGTCGCCAAGTTTACTTCTACAAGCTCATCAACAGTGGCCTGGCCACCATCTTCAACTTCGGGCGGAGCCTCCTGTAAATCGATGAAACCTCCCGGGATATAGTTTTCCTCAGTTTCAAAGCTCTCTAATTCTTCATGCCGGACCTCGGCCAATGATGACTCATCATACAGGGCAGAAACCGTGTGACTTTGTTCAGCCTGCCCATGGGATATGACCAGCTCCGTGTACTACTTAAAGACTAGGTCTTCCATTTCCGGAGGCTTTACTGGCGTAAATTCCTCTGGGGGATCTATATTTTGCAGAGTTCGAACTTCTTCCAGAATACGTTCAAACTCCAAGCATTCTCTTGTATCATCAGAAATCCGGTCTTCATCCGGGGTTCCTGTGTCAAACTTTGCTTCGGCCTGGAACAGGTCTTCTTTGCAGGATAGTTCCTCCCAGCACCGACACACATCTGCTTCGTCAGATCTCTCTGCCTCTGGCTGGCTATTGGATGGCCCATCATCCAGTATAGACTGGTATATAATCTCTTCATCTTCTGAGGGGTAATCGTCATAACCCATCCCAGGAGGATCTTCATGTGAAAAGAAGGTGGAGATGACATCTACCTCGGCCTCATAGTATTCTTGTAGAGTGTAGCCCAATCCCGGGTGTTGGGTGATCTTCATCAGTTCCTTGTTGTTCTGGGGCGGATCCCAAAGTTCTTGGAATGCTTTCTTCTGGGCAACGGACTGCAGTGAAGGCATCTGCATTTTGGAGAACATCTGCGAGACCCTCTGTGTGGTGTAGTCCAAGCCTGTGATTGGCACCATTCGGCTAGTGGACTCTTCCGGGATCATGCAGTCCTGATCATCCTCCTCAATAGGCTCCCCGATATAGATTATGATGGGAGGCTCGCAGAAGCAAGGGACCTCCATGATCTTAAGTGGCAGCACTGTCTGGCATTCCAAACTGGCGACAGGCTTGACCAGCCCTTCCGGTACCCTGACTTGTGTATATCTTTCTTTCATTTCTTCATCAGTATCATCGGGATGAATGCTTGGAGGTGCAATCCGTGCAAAATCCCCAACATGAGAGATATGGGATACCTCATGCTTCTTGACATAGCCCCGTGGCGGTGGCGGAGACCAATCCTCTATCTTTGCTACCGACTTCTCCTGACTAGTCGTAGCTTCTTTCTTCTTATCTTTTTGCAGAATGTCCGCATAATAGGATGCATCGAGCATATGGCACTCGAAGACTTCAAAGGGGTGCAAATCTGCGAACACCCTTTCCTCTCTTGCCATCATGACAATACTTAATGCACTGATGCAGCGTGGACGGCACTATCTGGTACTCATGCAACCACGGTCGCCCCAACAAGGCCTTGTATGTGGTGTTGGAATCGATCACATAGAATCGTACCACAGTGGTGTGGTCCCCCAGTGTATGGTTGAAATCCGCTACCCCCAAAGGTGTCTCACACTTCTGGTTAAAGCCGGCAATCTTCATGTCTCTGACCTTAGTGAGGTGCATATCAAAGTAGTACTTCTGATAGATGCGGTATGGTAGAATATTTACAGCAGCCCCTGGATCTACCAGTATCCGGCTTAATGGCTGGCAGTTGAGATGTCCTCTCATGTATAGCGGCCTGTTGTGGCTGGGATTTGGAATCAACATGTCATCTTCAGTGAAAGTGACTGCCGGCCCAGAATTGACTTCTGTCAGTAGTGCTTCATACTGTGCTGGTGACTGTAGGGCATCAATAATTGCTTGGCGGGCATCCTCGCTAAAGGAGAGAATTTCCCATATAGAGAATCTGGTAGGGAGCTTCTTCAGCATTTTCATAATTTGGCTGCCTACCCGGACATTGGAGAGCCGCATCTCTTCTACCCAGCGGGGCTTTGGAGGCTCCCGAGGTGCTTGCGGCATTGCCTACCCACTTCTTGTTTCAGCTCCTTGGTTGGTTTCTTGAGGGACTTCTTCTGGAAAGACGGCCCTTGGTGTTGCTGGAGAATCTTTTTCTTCTTCCTCACCCTGCTTAGGCTTCAGAGCCGTTGATTGCTGGTGCTTGTTACTTCTGGTTGGTGTAGTTTGTACCGGATTTTTGCCCTCTAAATTGGATAAGAATTCAAGGAATGACGGAGCTCCATCCCTTTTCTTCTCTTCTTGGTATAGATTAGCAGGAGGAGGGATCTGGACACCTCGCATTTCCGGCTCTGGTATCTAATAAGGCTGCTCTCCCCTGAAAATGATATTGTGATTGGCTGGCCGGGGACGTCCCCATCTTCTCCCAGAACGGGTAGCATGCGCCGAGGTTAAAGCTTCAGCATGGTTGGCTTCCAATGGCGTGGTCGATACCTCTGCATCATCATCCTCCCTAGGCAAGGTGAATAGCACCGAGAGTGTATCGCAGTGTACTGTCACGACTTTCTTCTTTCTTCTGTTCCTTGGCTGCTTTTTCTTCTTTTGGTGCTTTGGCTTTGCTGGCTCCTGCCCCCAGAAGGGTTCAGTCTCATCTTTTTCCTATTTTTCCTCTGGTTTTTCTTCAATGGTCAATTCTTCTAGCTGCTCCCAGAGTATGCAATCTTTCACCAGCAGAGGCTTCGGCTCAGTCTGTTCATATTCGTCGAGCCCGGTGATGTACTGTTGGAGACGTTTTGCCTCAGGACTTATTTCTTTTTGTGTAGGAAGCGGAGTTTGCCTCCTCCGATTGTAGATGGGGATTCGGATGACAGGCTTCGTCTCAGCTACATGCCAAATCGGCTTTACTGGAGGTGGACCCGGCTCTGGAGTGGCATTCCGAATGGATGGTCCAGTTGTTCCGGCAATAGGTGTCCTCTTTCGGGTCTTCACTGGCTTTGTCTGCCACCCCTCCTGATCCCTTAATGGGGTAAGGAAGCATGCTTCATAAGTGCACCTAGTGCATTCTTCAACAGCCTCTTCGGGTAACTACTGATATACATAAATCATATTTGCAGCCATCCTCAGTGCTGGAGGTTCATGAGGGCGTGGAGGGTTCACCTGGTAATCCCCCAATTGCAGCTCACCCTTTTTGAACATACTTTCCATGACATCTTTGAAGACATAACAGTCTTCTATAGCATGCCCCAGTGCCTAGTGATATGGACAGAACAGTGGGTCGTCTTTCTTTGCTGCATCGGCGGGTCTCTTTGGTTCGGGCAATGTTACTTTGTTGAACTTATAGGCCCAATTAAACAGTGCACCCGTCTTATCTTTTGGGAATGAGTATGCCTTCCTCATCTTGTTCCTTAGGGAGACCTTTTCTTTCATTTCTGCTGGGCCTGCCAGCGGAGGAGCATCAGTTGTCTTGCTTTTTTCTTTCTGCTGTTCAAAGGTTCCGAAATCAACAGTGTTGGCTTCTGAATGCGATGGCCGTCGATCAGCAGCCTTCCCTTTTTGCATAGCAGGGGCGTTAGTGCCCGGACGCTTAGATAGGAACGTCTCGACTTCTGCAACTATGTTATTTAACCGGTCAAATGTTCTAACATCTGCCCCGATCATCTTTTCCAGCACTTCCCTTCTGAGATTCTGCTTGCATATCTGTACTGCATTTTCTTGATGGGGAGGTCGCCTGCATCTCATGGCCAGATTCCACCATCTTTTGATGTAATCCAGGGCAGTCTTATCTTGTTTCTACCTGGATGCATATAGTTCTGCTATTGTGATTTCTCTTTCTGTAACATGAAATCTGTCTCGGAACCTCCGCTGCATATTAGGCCAGTTAGCTACCGATCCAGCTGGCAAACTGGAGTACCATTCAAAGGCTAACCCTGTAAGGGACGAGCCGAAGAATTTTAGCAAATATACTTCATCAGTCGCCAGGTCGCCCATAATTGTAGTGTAATAGACTATATGCTCCATGGGGGAGCCCTGACCGTTGAACTTTTCACACTTCGGCGGCTTGCTAACGCCTGGTGGTAGTCTTTTGGCGGCATAATGCGCATGGTATGGTACCTTATAGACATCATAAGTACCAGAATCATCCCCGACTTTCTTAGACAGGTTCATTTCGATAATCTTTTCTATCATCAGTTTATTTGCCACAAATGGATCCACTGGTTCCGGAAAGAAGTATGCCTGCTGATGGCTGAGAGGGGTCGTCATGACCGTTGTATGTAGCGTCGGCTGAGGTGCAGGCACAGCAGACTGCATTTGAGATGCAGAGGGCTGGGCTGCCACCTGCTGTGGAAGAGGTTGACTTGGTGCCCTACCCTCGTTATTCAGACGGGGAACAGATGGAATGGCCACCTCGACTGAGCTGGAGGTCTGCCCTACTAATTCGGCCTGCTTAGAAACAGGTGTCTGTTCACTTCTCTCATTCAACTGTCTCTTGAGGGAATCAATTTCATGTTGATATTTCATGAACATCATCCAGATCATGGGATCCATGGCTGTTGGAATTTGCATCTCTCCCGAAGTCCCTTCAGCGGGGTCTAAGAGAGGATTGTCTTCCTCTTCAGTAGTCACCACATTTACTGTCATCGTGGTGACCCTTCGGGCTTCATTGACGGTCGAGAGGTCGTCTTGATTAGCAGCTACTATCTTATCTTTCACTGCCTTGCTTCTTCTTGTGACTGCACCCGGTCTGTGGGCCAGGCTGATCAATTCTTCTGGTTGATTTGGTAACATACCATATCTTCCGGCGACACCAGCCGTATTGCAAGCAAGAATCTGCATTTTTCCTCTCTGCCTACGAATCCTCCTTTTAACCTGTCTAGGATATGTCAGACGGTCAAACACGGACACTCTTTCCTCTTTTTCTTTCCTCTGCCGAATATCTCTCTCATATCTGGCCCTGCGGCCGTCTTCATAATCATTGGAGTCCGAGGACGAGATTCCCAGCACCACTTCCTCTGGAACCTCTTCTTCTTCCACAGTGCCCAAGGCACGAGATAGTCTTTGTTGCCCCAGGGAGGAGTTCCCTAGGCAATGAAAGTAGTCCTAAACCACCCGGTTCATCTCTTCCTGACTCTGCCCTTGTAGCTCTGAACGGGACAGCAACCTCTCCTGAGTCTTCGGCTGGTAGGCCAGCCTCGAGACTTGAGCAGCCAAGTATTCTGACCTGGGGTATCTGAATACATCGGCCTGTCTAGCGCAGGCCTTGGATCTCTGCGGAGCAGTAACAGAAGCGACTTCCTCCACTCTTCTTTCATCTTTCTTTCGAAAATCTCCGCCCCTCCTCCCGGGGTGAGTGACATCGATGTCTTTCTCCTTCTTCTCCCATCTCCTGCCCCCGGTCCTGGGGCAGACAGCAGCAACATATTCTTCTTCCCTTTCACGTTTCCTGCCCCCAGCTCTAGGGCGGGTGACGGCAGCGTCCTCTTCTCGAGCTGGTGCCCAGCTCTGAATCTTCTTTGGCACCCAAACTTGTTTGAACTTGGTCGGCCTAGGCGCCAGCGGCTGTTTACCCTCGTTCTCCCAGTTGGCCTTCCTGGTGGCCAACGGCTGGAATCTGTTGTTGGTATGGACCGATGGAATGACCCTGTCGGGCCGTGCATCCATGGGGCGGCCATTGAGGTTCACCCTCATGTTCCCCACCGTCATAGTCTTTCCTGAGGCCGAGAGACGACCTCCAGTTGCAGCAAACCGGCTTCTCCGGTTGTTTCTTCTTCTCCTACCAGTAGTGGCGGGGGCAATAGTCTTCTTCTCCAAGTGATGGACAAGGCAAGAAACAACAGCAGGGGCAGCCATCATCTTCTCTCCAGCTCTTGGTGCCACTATGGTCTCTATCGTGGCGATATTTCCAGTTTTGTTGTCGACTTGCAGCAGGTCGACGAACACTAGGCCCAAGCAGTTGGGCAGACCCACCGCCGGAGGCATGGATCCGAACTCCATTGGTACTGCCAGGTACCCCCCATGGATGTGGCCATCGACCACCTGCTGGCCGAAGTGAACAGCAACCAGTCCAGCCTCCATTTGTAGTTTCTGCGAGTAAGATTACCGCACAGTTAGAATTTTGAGAGAGGCCGCCGGGCCTCCTGCTTTGGCGTAGAGATGAAGGGAGACTAGGTCCCACCGGGCGTGCCAGCTTGTGGAGATGGATTTTATTCTCCATATTAATATTATGGTTTGTTTAGATTTATCTCCTTGGTTTGCTGGAATATTAGGCGTGCCAGTCACCGTAGTGACAGTTTTATTGTGCGCTCGACCTAACTTGGTCAGTCGATTGTGAAGTCCGAGTCGGGACCAAAAGTCCACCATGCCGTAAAGGCCATGACGTTAATTACGCCCTCCCCTAAGGAGGACAACCCTTGATTAAACGCCAAAGATAGGAGGCCTCGGAAGGTAATCAAAATTGTTAATGCGCGAAATAAAGATTTCATGCTATGGGAGAAAAGAACAAGTGACGGGCAAATTTGTTGAGTTTAACGAATTAAATCGGGCAGCATAACCTTTGACTTTGAGTCATGCCGGGTAGGGATAGAAGACCATCCACACAGTGGCGGGACGGAATTCAGATAATCATTAGGGTATTTCCCCTTTGATACTTCCGCTTAATCGGATGCTCCAGAAGATTCATTTCCCCCAAAAGATGGAGCCAGACGGGAAGTGTATAGGTGACACTCCCTCGGCTCACCGGGGTTGATAACGTTAGACCGGATTTCGGCAGCATCTCCCCTAAACTCGGAACATGCCCGGGGAAGAATAGGAGATCATCCATGGAGTGCCGGGATGAAAACCGAAAGAGAGGGGGCGCGAGGCCCCGGCACAGTGTAAATGTCGGGGAGGCCATTCCCCGTTAGTTTATTTCCTAGGGTATGCATGATGACCTCTGGATATCCCTCGGCTTGGTATGGTGAGGTGATCAAAAGTTGGACAGAGGAGGAAAGGTTCTAGGCGTGCCAAAATGGGCATAAACAGGCTTCCCGGCGCGGGGAAAAGGGGCTCTCGGTGCGCCTCTTAGAGGGGCTTCTCAGCAAGGCTTTAGCAGGTTCTTGGCACGGTCAATAGGAGGGGCTTCTCGGCGTGGATGGAAGAGGGTTCTCGACGCTCAGTTCTCGACACGCAAAAGGCCGCGCCGGGAGCTGTTCACTGCGCCGAGGGATGCTGGCGCCGGGAAGGTGGTGGTTTTGGTGCCGGGAAGGTTTTGTGGGGTTTTACGATGCTCTATTCTGAGGATTTTCTTTAGGGTTTAGATGATGACTGGGGGATTTTAGGATGCAAACTAGGAGGGAGTCAAGGGCTTTAACAGGTTAACATCGAGGAGCCGCAGGGCTGAAAGGGGGGTTCAAGGGATTAAAGTCATCAGGCATTCGAAACCCTCTGGATCAGGCTTTATGCCATTCATGTCGCCGGCCATCCAGGGGATCAAGAGATGACTGTCTCTGATCCCTGTAATGGCCCCGATGGCTTGGGAAACTTAAGAAGGCTAAAGACTTCATTGCGTTAACATCATCGATGTCGTCGAGGGAGAGAGAGGGGGACAAAACCCAGGAATCCATAGAAGTAAGGATTGGGGTTCTGCAATATCTCCGTCGAGACTACAAGAGAGAAGAGTAGCAGAGAGCGTTCGACAACCACCTGGGCTAACGATAGACACTCGAAACCACGGATTCATCGATCAAACAATGCAATAGAAAGGTTAACGACAACAATCACCAGAGAGGGGTGAGGGAAAAGAATCCCGGGCTTCCATTCATTCAATCAATTTTGTCGTTTACATTTCATCGGCTACAGAGATATAATTCAAACGATAACAGAGAAAAGCTTTAAACATCATTCAAATAGAAGAAAAGCCCACAAAAGGGGGTGGAAAGGGTACATAGGATGAGGAAATAAAACCCATTCGGATAACAAGAAGATGGGGGAGGGCGGAGCATTGACTCCTCTCCCTCCCCAAGCACCCACCTTCTTCTTCTTTCAGCCTCCGCAGCAGCTTCTCTTCTCTCCTCCCTCTTGTTATCTGGCTATCTGAATATCTCTCTTCTCTTTTTTTCTTTTCTGCCTCTCTTCTATCTCTCCCTTTTCTCTTTGATGGCTCTCTTCTATCTCTCTTCTCCTCTCTCCTCTTTTTCTTTTAAGTGGACGAAATGGTGGGGTTTTTATAGGCACATCACCCACCCTTCTCGGCATCATCAACTTCAGCGCATCTTTCGCACCTTCCCGGCGCGTCTCAGTCGATTGCGGAGGCTCCCGGCGCCAAGAGTCTACCTTCCCGGCGCCACCCCCCATGGGCTTTGGGCTTTGGTGAGGAGCTCCCGGCGCCACACTTATGGGCCCATTTAGGGCTTTTAATGTTTTGATCTCTCTCATCAGCGGGCTTGAGCTGTCAAAGATGCCTAACCTGCCTTTTCATTTGCCAGTCCCTTGAATATGTCTGAACCGGTGAAGGACTCTTAGTTGGTGAGTTGACATAGTATTATCAGAACATTTTCGGAGATTTTCATCAGTCAATAGACCGCAATTCTTTATCAGCACTGCCATCTGGGCGATGACAACACCGGACATCACCTTGGCCGGGGAGGGCTTCAGCCGAGTGATAGCTTTAGTGACGACTCTTCTGTAGTTCTGGCTTTGCAGGAATCCCTGGGATCTTCATTTCTGATTCAATCTTCTCTTCGGTCTCATCTTTATTCTTAATTATATTTCAGGTGTCAACAACGCCCTAAAAACATGATTTTCCCCCAAAACGCGCAATAAACCCCGCTCGGCTCACCACAGCCTACCAAAATCGTGGGAAATGAAATACATGAGCTGAGGGTCCATCTCCCTACCTCCACCAAAGATTTAACGCACTGTGGACACCGATCCACGAAGAAAACGTCACGAAACCCCGCCGGTATCCCACGCTCACGAACCGGCTTCACCTCGCCACCACACCTCGATCATCACCCCGTCCACGCCGCTCCTCACCCCACAGGCACCGCCACCTCACCCTCGTCCATCTCTGTCGGCCGCCGAGAGAGAAAAGAGGGGGAGAGGAGAGAACGTGAGAGAGAAGAGAGAGGGAAAGAGTGAGAGAATGAGAGATGGGGAGAGAGAGGAAAAAAGGGGTTAATATATATAAAAAACCCAAAAATTCAGAAAAATACTAAAAATTACTTCCGTGATCCTCGGGAGGAGCACAACGCGTCGGTACTGTCCCGGAGTCGGAGAACGCCACGGTTCGCCCTGCACAGAGTTCCGAAGACACATCAGGGAAAAATACGTGTAAAACACAAAATACACTCCGAGACCCACGAAAATGATCCAAAAAATCAGGGGCGTTACAGATCGTCTCATCCTCTACTCCTGACACGTGGCTCCCGAAGTGCACTTTCTGGATAAAGTCATTGGACGGGAGTGTGTCTTCCACTCGCCCAAAATCTAAAAAGCTCGTGGGACCACAGACTCGTAGTCTCCTGTATAAAAGGGGGATCAAGCAATCAAATTCGTAGGGTGAGTATATACGAAAGAAGCAGATCTGAAGAGGAGAGATGGGTAATGAGAATTGAATAGTGCGAGCTCTAGAGAAAAGGAAAGAAAGAAATAGAGAAGAGAAAAGAGAGTGTGTGAGCAGAGGAGAGAAAGAAGAAAAAGTTCTGAGAGAGAGATTGAGAGAAAGAATAGAGAGTTCAGGGAAGGGGATTGTGAGAGGAAGCAGAAGAAGAGTAAAGTATCCAAGCAGTGAAAGAGTGTGCAGCCAGAGCATCTTGAAGATCTGCTTGTTGTTGGCCTCTGGATTAGATCCAAGCCAATTTGCTCCTACGAGAGCTATATCTTTCCTACTTTCATTTCTTATTTTCTTGTGCTTTATTTTTCTCTGTTCTCATTCATAATTCAAGCTGTGTGTCAGCGTTGCAGAGGATCAGTTCCTCTAGACAACAAGCTGTGACACTTAGCTGTACCAAGTTATGATGCTCAGTGAAAGTAAGCTGTGATACTCAGCGGAAGCAAGCTGTGTTGCTCAGCAGTGGAAGCAAGCTGTGTTGCTCAGTGGTGTAAGCAAGCTGTGATGCTCAGCGGTTCAAGCTGTGAGTCAGCAGAAGCCTCACTCAGGTTTGAGTGGGGGATAGACGTAGGTCTGTGAGTAGCAGACCGAACCATCTAAAAACCATGTCCACCGTGGTTTGTCTTGCATTTTATTCCATATCATCTATCACCCTTTCGTAGGTTGCTTGTGTAGTTTATTTTTGAAGTTCATCTATTGTTATCCGTCCATAAACACTTCAGCTGCAAAGTGTTTGTCTGTGTGCTTAGTAGAGCCTCAGGCATAGCGTGCTTGCTAAGTTTTCGAGTGTGAACTGCAATAGAACATCTATTTAGATTGAGCCATCTGGCTTTATTTTCGTACAAATCCTTCAGACAAAGTTTTAATGGAAGTAATTTTTTAATGGGGATTAATTCACCCCCTGTAACACCCTCAAATATAGCTAAGGTGTACTCTATATCACCGAGGCGCCTTTTGAAGTATCGGCTCAGTTCTTGAAAAAGAACTCTGAAGTTAAGCGTGCTTAATGGAGAGTAGTACTGGGATGGGTGACCTGCCCGGGAAGTCCCTCGTTCTGGAGCCGATCACTGTTAGAAATGGACAAAACCGTGAGGTTAGTAGGCCAAAGCGGATAATACCTCGACGGTATATAGTACGGGGCGTGACAGAGAATGGTATCAGAGCTATACCCCAGCCGGAAGTGTGGGAACTAAGTGCCATGCAGGGTAAAGTGCTACGCTATGGGAGCCACCTCTTAAGTCCGTAATGGAGAAAAGTGCTACATAGTGGGAGCCACCTCTTGAGCCTGTAGAGGCCACCTCTAGAATCCTACCTGCCTGGGGGTTTGATTGTGTGCTATATGTACCCAGCGACGAGGACGTCGCTTATATAAGAGGGGTAGATTGTAACACCCTCAAATATAGCTAAGTTGTACTCTATATCACCGAGGCACCTTTTGAAGTATCGGCTCAGTTCTTGAAAAAGAACTCTGAAGTTAAGCGTGCTTAATGGGGAGTAGTACTGAGATGGGTGACTTGCCCGGGAAGTCCCTCATTCTGGAGTCGATCACTATAACTGACTCCAAAAGCAGTAAGGCACTAACACAACTCTAAGGAATAACTAGTGTAAACAACTATGCCAACTCGGCAACTACTAACAAGTACACTCAAAAGTATCACTCCTGTCCCTCCCCATCGGTATGCGCATCATCACCTGAACAGCCTGGAAAGGGGGGAAATAACAACTATGAGCTGACGCTCAATAGGAAATAACAGACAAGTTTACGTGATTAACAATTTAATAACATTTTCATATGCCATGCTAATAAAAGAAATAAATGACGATACAATGAAACAACGTAATAAAAGATCTTGCAAGGTCAAGAAATATAAGATAACTAGAATTTAACAAGAATAACATGTACAAGTGTAACAAGAACTGTAACGAGGAATGGCCACTAGCAAGTAACAAGAGATAACAAGTCAAGCACGATCAAGTAACAAGAGTAACAAGAGTTTTTCTATCGTAGACAACAAGCTAGTCATGCACTTGGTGCAATACCTCACCATGTCATTATAACATCCCATGGGCTCACTAATTTTTCGGGCGCTCTCCCCAGGACCAGACCGGGCCCTTATGATGCGTTGGCATTGATTTATTGGATACAGGATCCCAAGATCCGTCTAGACATTTAGTCAAATTCGTGGCCAATTAATCAGAGGAATTACTGTCCATAAGTATGAGATTTAAGGACTAACTTGTCCTTGGATTCATCAAATGAAAAACTCGGTATACGGTCACTTCTGTGCCGTGTGACAGGACATACGGCTACTACTGGCCGCATTACAAGAACTGGACCAAAACTCAGTCCACGAGGTCGAGAAAGAACGGCTGACAGTGGGCCACTCTACGGTATGAATGGTGCATTATGGGTCGCTCATGTCCAGAAGACATTAAGACCCATGAACAAGATATACGGTCCATACTGGGCCATATTACGGATATGTGGTCATAAGTTGGCCGCTGTTCTACAGGAGTAAAGTGGCTGACTAACAACCTAATAATCATATAAATCCTAATTTCATGTCAATTTACCAAGGATTAAGTTTTATGTTAACTCAAATTGCCAAAAAGATAATTCAAGATGATAAAGAGAATGAATAAGATCGCGTAGGAATGAACAACATGCAATTAATAGAAATTTAGTTACATAATTAACCACTAATCATGTGGGTTTCTAATTAACCATTGTGTGCGTTGAAGTGAAGATAGTAATCGGAATGTTTTTACACTATGATTCAATGCAGGGACCATTGTAACTTGAGATCATAGGGTTACATGCATGGGTCACTGGTTCCCCAAAAATATAGTTTTCAATTGGACTAGGTTGAATGGGTCGATCCCCTAACGGTCCGGAATGATCCTCGGGTCGAAAAACAACTAAAACGGGTCTACTGACATATGGGTCGACCCTTGGAAAAAGCAGGGTCTGCCTGTGTGATGGGTCGACCCCCACCTGCCCGCTGTATGGGTCGACCCCATGGGTCGACCCCCACACGGTGCAGGATGGGTCGACCCCATGGGTCGACCCTCGGGCAGTCAAAATCTGCTTGAGCATGGGTCGACCCCTTCCTTCACAGAACCGAACGTGACTTCGGAAATCAATGAAAGCTCACCCAATTGGGGTCTAATTGGGCTGGGATCTTAACCCCATACTCATGGGTTCTTGATAGACATACTAGGGTCATAATACAAGAGTTTGGAACATGAAATTTATCGAAAAATCAATCGAATCACAACCTATCTAGGAAGAACACTAAAAAAACCTAATTTTTAGCATGCTTCTACTCAAACACGAAATATTCTAAGCATGGTCTATGAAAATTGGGGCTTTATATATCAAAAGAAAGAGGGCTTGATGCTGATTCCAACCCTATATGACATGCTATATGGGGATCAAGATTAACAACTTGAAATCATGATTTAACTTAAAAGTAACTTGAAAGAACACATCATAAACCAAGTCTAGACATGCTCTTACTCAAATCAGAAATTCTCTAAACATGCTCAATAAAATTTAGGGCTTTCTACGTCAAATGAAAGCTAACATGCTGCTGATTACATCCATATATGTTAATTAGAGTTTGGGCTGTTATAACCTACCTCAATCAAAGAGAGAACTTATGAACCTAGATTGAAGAATGAACTTGACAGCACTTCAGAAAAATCCCGAGATCTCCTTGGATACCTAATAAAATTTAGGGCTTTTACTACCAATGGAAAGATCTCGTCGAGAGGAACAAAATGATGTACTCAAGTGCAGATTTTGGTTGAGAATGCCTACCTCAATCGAAGGAACAAAGATGAAGAAAGGAGGACTACGGGATGCCGACCCACCTCCACTAATCGACCAAGATCTTCCTAGATCGAACTCCACTGCGGCTGCCGCTGCTACCAAAGGAAACTAGGGTTGAAGAGCTTCATTTTTATAGCTCATACACCTTCTGGAGCCTTCGGAGCTGGGAGAAATCGACGATGCAAGGTGAGTGTTTGAAACGGCGCCGAAATGTTTGACCCAACCAAACTCGGCTGACTGCACGTTTTAGGGTTTGGTTTTCGATCAATTGATAGAGAGGAAATGATCCTTAGATCGTGGCCTTTCATTTGCTATCGATTTGGGGTCATTTGGTTGAGTATTAAGCTCTAATTTGACGGTTTAAGTTAAGGTTAGCTAAGGGTTAGATAAGTGTGCATTTTTGGGCTTAATCCACTGATTAGACCCAATTACGGATTTTTTCTGGGTCGACCACAGAAGACAAAGTTGTTAAATAAATGGTCCTTGACCCAATTAGCATTTTCCAAATTTTTATAAGGTAGTCTAAATTTCACTAGTTCTATTTACTAAGGAATTAAATATTAAATTCCGAAATTCATGCATTAAACCATTTTATTTCAATTTTTAATTAATAAAACTCAATAAATAAATCGGGATATTACACCCCCCTCTGAATCTCTATATTGCACCCAAATATGTTGCATCCCCATGGTTTTGATGATGTCAAACACCATAAGTCAAACACCAAAAGTCCTCATGAGAATGTGCATTGGATTTAATGATGTCATCATTAGCATTTTCATGATATGTGCATTTTCATATTGATGCATTTTCATGCTGCATAGAACCTCATCAGGTCGATGCTAGTATAGACCACATGCGACTAAGGTCGATGCTAGTATAGACCACATGAAACTAAGGTCGATGCTAGTATAGACCAAATACAGCTAAGGTCGACGCTAGTACAGAACACATGAACCACATGCATAGTAAGGTCGATGTTAGTTGCTTGAGTATGAAGGATAATGTCTGCGCTCATAAAACTAAGGTCGATGCTTGTATGACAAGATTAGCAGCAAAGGTCGATGCACATCGACTTGGCACAGCAACTAAGGTCGATGCACATCAGCGAGGATGCAGAACATGAAAGCCCACAACACATGGGGTCACCCGGATCCCCAAAACCCACGGGCACACCAATCGAGATAAAGTGATACCTCTGGACATCCCATAAACATAGCCAGGGAACCTAAGGGACGTCCGGGACACTCACGAGATCAAAGGTCGATCGCCGGGTCACAACCGGGTCGACCGGGGGTCTACATAACACAACCGAAGCACAAGAGGGTCGCCCGGACCCTTAGACCCACAAGAACACTAATCGAGGTAAAGTGATACCTCCGAACATCCCAGAAACATAGCCACGGAACCCATGGGACGTCTGAGACACTCACGAGACCGAAGGTCGACCGCCAGGTCACAACCAGGTCGACCGGGGGTCTACATAACACAACCGGAGCACAAGAGGGTTGCTCGGACCCTTAGACCCACAGGAACACTAATCGAGGTAAAGTGATACCTCCGGACACCCAAACAAATAGTCGCGGTACTCACATGCTGTCCGAGACACTCACGGGGCCATAGGTCGGCCATTGGGTCTCAACCGGACCAATCGGGGCCAAAAATAGGCCAAAACTCCGCATTTCAGTCGACTTACCCAGATGGGTCGGTCAACCGAACTGGGCAGAATGCCCAGTTCGCAGCCACCGCCGTCGGTCGATCGGACCGCCCGCACCGGTCGATCGAACACGGTGAAACCCCAATCTGAACCCCGCCGTTCGGTGCCGATCCACGCCCAATCACCCCCGGGTGATGGGGAAAACATGGGGAACCCATTCCCCAGTCCCAAAACCCAAAAATGGGAGGAAGAATCGGAGGAAACAGTGGTCGATCTGATGAATCCGTCGCACGCCCTAAAAACATGATTTCTCTCCAAAACGCGCAATAAACCCCGCTCGGCTCACCACAGCCTACCAAAATCGCGGGAAATGAAATACACGAGCTGAGAGTCCATCTCCCTACCTCCACCAAAGATTTGACGCGCCGTGGACGCCGATCTACGAAGAAAATACCACGAAACCCCACCGGTATCCCACGCTCAGGAACCGGCTTCACCTCGCCACCACGCCTCGATCCTCGCCCCGTCCACGCCGCTCCTCGCCCCACGAGCACCGCCACCTCACCTTCGTCCATCTCCGTCGGCCGCCCAGAGAGAAAAGAGGGGGAGTGGAGAGAACGTGGGAGAGAAGAGAGAGGGAAAGAGTGAGAGAATGAGAGATGGGGAGAGAGAGAGAAAAAGGGGTTAATATATATAAAAAAACCCAAAATTTCTAGAAATTCAAAAAAATACTAAAAATTACCTCCGTGATTCTCGGGAAGAGCACAATGTGTCGGTACTATCCGAGACTCGGAGAACGCCATGGTTCGCCCTGCACAGAGTTTCGAAGGCACATCAGGGAAAAACACGTGTAAAACATAAAATACACTCAGAGACCCACGAAAATGATCCGAAAAATATCCAAAAAATCAGGGGCGTTACAGCCCTCCCCCGTTAAAGAAATTTCATCCTTAAAATTCAGGACTAGCACCAAGTCACAGGGGAAGAACACATTAACCAACTGACAACGCTGTCAGAGCCCCAACATAGAAAACCTAGATTCTCACAAAAGCTCCTCTCCTAAGGGACACAACCAGACTACAATCACGAACGACACCTCGCTCCGCATGCCATGCACACCGGTCATCAGAGCAGGCATACACCAAGGGACACAGTCCAACATCACCTCAGTCACAACGAAAAACCAATCATGGCATCGCTGCCACCATCTCATTTACGGAGGAGACACAGTCCTCGTCACGAGAAACAGCTATCGATCCATCCTATGGTCGGAGGATAATTCACACATCAGCTTCACAACCAGTTGACTGAACTCACGCCTTGTTCAAAGGAACAACCAATCACTGAGCTTCCACCAGCTCACGCTTGTCAAGCCGTACGCTCTCAGCAACACGGCCACTCTTGCCAGAAGACAAGCTTCTCACAAATCCCAGATCCAGTCCGGGAAAACACATCACACAGATGGCCACCCAAGGCCTTGCTGGTATACGGCTCTCGCCATTCTCGAGCCCTAATAACCTGCACCTTCTGTCTGTGAACAGACCATCCATTGGTCACCAGACACACGTCAACGGGAAACCCTCGCTGGCCTAACAGGTACGATCCATCTCACAACAGGCCATCCGCTGACTCACACACAGACCGATACCACATCTGATCTCGAATCGAACACCTTCTCGGACACCGCATCTGATCTCGATCATCGCGCCAACTCAACCCTCTCAGGGGAGCACGGCGAAACCACATGACATGATCCTGGAGTCTTCGGTCTTCACCTCACTCGACTCAGACTTACAGGGGAAAATCCTCTCATACTGGTCACAGACCAAGGACCACCGTTCCAATGCCAACATCTCTTCAAGGACCTTCAATCACAGGCGTCACTCCTCCGTCCTGTCTCATCGAATCCTATCTCAACTTATCCAGGTGGACACCTGCCAATCCCGTTTCTGCCCTTACCACAGAGCCACGGGACACCACCGAAACAATTCATGGCACACGTCTCTAGGGGAGAAAAGTGCCATCCAATATTACGGCAACCTGGTCGCCAACGCCACGACCAATGCACATGGGTCCCCAAGCAATACACATCTCACCATGGTCGACTGCAAGACTAGCCTTACCAGTCACTCGCAGCAACCAACCGGAACCCATAATCTGCCAGAGATCACTTCCTCAAAACACGATCTCATCCGAGGACACGACTGGTGTAAGACCCGTGTCTTAACGGATTCTTAGTGGTTCGGATCTAGATTTTATTCTACGAATTTAGGCTATTTTTGGGTATTTAATCGAATTAGTTAAAGATTTATATAAATTTATTAGGCATTTATACAATTTTGGTTCTTTTAAGGTTAAAATGTAGTTTGAGGTTAAAAATCAAAAAAAATTATAAAATTTTTTTTCACTCACTCTCTCTCTCCCCATCGATCACTCTCTCCCTCTCATTTTCACTCTCTCTCTCTCTCACGTGCCCACTCTCCCTCTCTCTCAGTTTTGGCGCCATCGGCCTCTCTCTCGGTTTCGGCGCCTCGTCGCGGTTCGTGGGGCGTGGAGGCGAGACGGGGCGAGAGGAGCCGCGGCGTCCCTTCGCTCGCATGCGGCCCAAACTCGGTTCTCATCGCGATTGTGGTAGGGGGATGGAATCCTCGCCTCGCTAGGATCATTTTGACACCACATGCACCGCCATGCATGGTTGTTTTCCTCGAATTCTATGAAAATCTCCATGTTAGTGTAATTTAGCCTAATTTATGGAAAATCACTCCATGGGCATTATTTTTATGTTTTGATGTATAGATTAGCTATGGAATGTTGTGGTTTGATAGGTTTACATGTTTTTCACGTTTTCCAGTCGATCCGACTCGATCGGGAGGAAGTTCGGTTTCGAACTTCGCCCTTTTGATTTCCCGCTCTTGTAATGGTCCTTCCAGTGACCGTCACACTGTAACGGCCCTTAAGGGGTGCATTACATGCCTCGTGACGGCCCACTCTAGGGGCGTCACACTCAGTGTAGCGGTCGACCTATAGACCGTTACATGACCGTTTGACCGTTGACTTTATAGGGCGGTTGGCCTGACGGTCTATCGTATGACCATTAGAGCCGTGTAGCGCGCCACTCCTGGTGCATTACATCATGTAGAAAAACTGTAGGTTTATACCCTCGGGTGACTTTAACGGCCCAATGGGGATGCGTTATAGCCTGTGTAGCGCACCACCCTTCGACCGTCACACACTGTGATGTGGTAGCTCTCGACCGTCACACCCCTTATGACTTCAATAGTTGCATATTCAATTCTTTGCATATTCAATTCTTAAGGCATTCCATGTTGCATTTACGCCGTGTTTAAGTTATTTTATAAAACTATGGCTTACTTTTAGATCCCAGTAGAGTTGCTTTCTCTCTCCTTGTGATGGAACCACTAGTCGTAGCCCAGCGACCTCCAGTGTCGGCCCACCCGGGAGAGGTGGAGGGGTAGTCCCGTTACACGGTCTTTAAGCTAGTTCCGTGGGCCCCGGTCCAACCGTAGCGTCCTATAGAGGGGAATACTAGCTAGAGGCCTGGCTCTAAGTAGGAGTTAGTGTGTGCACACGTGGTCAGAGACTAGGACTGGCACTGATGAGTGCTGCTCTGACTAGTACTTGGTTTGGTCCTTTTACGCCTCTCACTTGGAGACTTTAGCCACGTGAGTTGCTTGAGACGCAGTATAAGCCGTCAGTGGACGCATCTGGTCTCTACTTTCTAGTGAGTCTTCCTTTCTCTCACTGTCACTTGGTTAGTTGAGGTCTATTCTATTGGTAGATTTAGCTCCTGACGCTATTATTTGATTAAATTTAGCATCTAGTTAGCTGTTTTAAACTGCTTAGATAGGTTTTACAGCTTTACTTTAATTGTGTTTTAATTATGCCATTGCATGTTTATTGTTTAAATACATGCTCTAATTGCTCTTATATTTGCATGCCTGCCTATTTAGTGCGAGGTAGGGATCCGCGTGACCCCTACTGAGTCTGGCTGTGACTCACCCTTTCCTCTTTTAGGTGAGCCGCCCCAGCCATCTGCCGGTGGTTCTCGTGTTTTCGGCGACCGTCCGTAGTTGTGCCAGCAGTAGTCGGTTCGTCCTAGTTGTACTTTTGACCGGGGTATGCCCCGTGTAGTTGTACATTTGGACTTTCTTTTGGCTGTGGGACTTGTTTATTTACAAATCTTGACTAGTGTCTATATTTTACTACTCTGATATTTCAAATTGCTTCCGCACTAAATTTTAAATTATCGTTCTAATTAATTTTGCACGTTGTAATTCCAATTCGTTATGCATCCCCTCGACAAACTCCCCCAACCCTTATGGGGCCTCATCAGCCTCTTGGGTGGCGTCCCCAGTTCTTGGTATTAGTAAATCAATGTTATTGACATATTGGTATCTGGAACTCTGGGTCGTTACAACTGGCAACACAAGTCGGGCACCAAGCCACCAACTCTGACCAACACGTCCTCAACCTCCGTCAGGCGACGTCCTCAACAACCCCATCTAGGCTCACACCGACGCCTGACACGGCTTCCATCATAGGAACTGGGCACTCATGCGGCACACTTGCCAACATATTTCCCCAACACACCATCCTGCCAGTGCCAAGAACCACAATACCTCAAGCAACGGCACAGGAACAACAAGTCTCATATAGAGGAACCAATCCTCAGATGCTTAACGCAACCTCAGGAAATCCGCCCATAGCAGCCAACGCTACGATCTTGAACCTGTGGGTTATGGGCCCACCACGCTTCTGCTGCGCACTCTGATCCACACGCGCATAGCCATCACGACAACTCGGGACTCATCATCTCGACAATCCACAACTCGGCTGGCCAACCTCAGAAAATAGGGTGAGGAAAGCTCCATTACCACGAACCTAAAGCACATATTCTCTCTCTTAATCTGGCAATCTTCTGCAACTCCGCAGGCTCCGATCCGCCGCGCATCGAAAAGTTCCAACACCAGCCAAAAATGTGAACACCGCCCAACCAGCACTCGCCCTTCCGGAACAGCGCCATTACCCTTACACACCAGGGGAAATGGGCACAACTCTCACAGGCAACCACCTTGCCAAAACACGGATCACGTCTCGCACGGACATTATGGCACATGAATGCCAACCAATCCGGACATGCAATGCAAGACGACGAACCTTAGCCAAACACAACCCTCTCCAATCAAAGGAGAAACCAACATATCTCCGACCAACGGAAGAATCTCCACGTTCGACCTGACCTTGAACCTCGCACATGCTGGGAACAGCACCTTCCAGCATCGAGAAAACCATCGTTTCCATCAGGTTAGTGCCTCCGACACACTCCGACACACTCGGCGAGTGTCACGTCGGACCATAATCACAGCATCTCTCGATGCACCACCACTGTAATTCCTCGAACTGCAACACATCACGCTAAGAGCCGCAACACGAGCCATAATCGACAACCGTCAACGCTCATCCTCGAGTCCCGAAACCACCGCGGAACCTTCACATCTCACTTGCCGCCACACACGGCGCATCCAAGACAGTGCACAACGGCCCCAATTCCACGATCTGGGCCAGAAGCCAAGCCACTGCCACACAGTCTCGAACCAAAACCAAGGTTACCACAACCCATTTACACTCAAAAGCGTAGGAGCAATTAAGAACTTACTGGGACAACTCTGCCCAATCCTGCCTCGAAATCTGCAAAACAATCGTGATCGACACGTCATTCCTGATGCCACAAAGCACGACGAGGACATCAGGCTTGAAAATCAGCAATTCACCGAGAAGATCCTCCGCTCACCTGAGCGCACCTCCCGATCAAAACACCCGCTCTGCCACCTTAAACCACAACCTTAACACATCAGGGACTGGGTAAACCTCAAGCTAGAGTGGCCAGACTCAACAATAGCTCCCTCAGAGCACGCTCATGGCCACTTAACCACAACCAATCCTTGCTAGTCACCTGACCTCGCTGTAGATTCCTCGAATGTCGCACCATAGCAACACACCTTCCGGTAACCTCTGCCCAACGCAGCACAACTGGGGCCACCATCGATGAGGGAGAAAGCTCTCAACCTCGATCCTCAAACCCCATGCCGGCACTCCGACGACGATAGCAACCACCTTCACAGCGCCAACACCGCGCACATAGGCTCTTATGCGAGAACCCAAGCGGAAATCAAACATAAAACCCTATGCCAGCTGCCGACTGTACTGGACCTTACAGACTCTGATCACTGCAATATATTGAATTCCCAGGTACGTCCATAACCACTGCTCTGATACCAGCTATAATGACCCAAGATCTGGATACCGGGAAGAACCCGATACCATTCGAATCCTGGCCTGCCGCCCACGAGCCGGGAGGGCTCAGAAGGGCTAAAAGGAGTATGGAGGTACAAAGAAATAGGAAATAAAGTAAGGAAACATATATAATAACATAAATAAATAAACAACTACAACAGAGTCCAGTCCAATAGAAAGTATAGTCTAAAGCAGTAAAACGTATCACATGCCAAGTGAACACTCGGCCCGGCGAGCTGGTAGCTAAGGACCTCCACGCAACGTCCTCGAACCTTGAGGAAGAACCACCGCAGCTGAAAAGCAGGGATGAGTCTCCAAACAGAGACTCAATAGGGGTCCCGCGGAACCCCAACAGGAAACAACGGCGGTAGCGAAAAGGAAAGCAGCACTAGCAAAGCAACAGCAACAGCTGCGAAGTAACAACTATGGCGAAGGGAACCCGTTTACCAACCCGCAACATCCGATAATACCACGACTCTACAGCTACTCCTACCAGTAACGGGGAAGACGGAACTCCCGATCTCACCATCGGGAACCGGACCACACTAACACCACCTACCGAGGTAAAAACTCAAGGCAGCTCCACCGTGAAGGCTTGTCCTCCCAGACAAGGCCAACCTGGACTACGTTGTCCAAGGTAACGTCACTACCACGCTGTCATGAACACAACTCTAATAAGACGCAACCTCAGTGAAGCCACTAGCACCTTGGCCACTACCTCAGAAACACCGGACAGTCCAGAAAACCACGTCTCGCAGACGGGAAACGAAACCAGAACATGAGAGTCACGTCTCACGTGACAGGAGTACCTGCCCACTAGAAGCAAGGCCGGATGCGTCCACTGACGACTTAGTCCACAACCTCAGGTGTCTCGCTGCGGCGCCCCAGGCGGAGACTGAGACATCGTACAAGTAACCACAGAAAAAGGGTCTAGTCGGGGTCATGCTCGTCAGCACGTGTCCAAAGTCCCCGACCACGTGTGCACACACTGACTGACTGCGCTACGTCAGGCCCTCTAGCTGGTTCGTCCTCCTGGCCCGGACTCGAGCTGCCACAGTAGGAGGCCCACGGCAACCAGCCAAGAGTTTGGCATTGACTAGTTAGAAATCTATTAGAATTAAGGCTAGGCTAGTTGCTCAGGGGTACAACCAAGAGTTTGGCATTGACTTTGATGAGTCTTTTGCCCCTGTAGCAAGGCTAGAAGCTATTAGAATTCTTTTAGCTACTGCATGTAGTCTAGGAATAACTTTACAGTAGATGGATGTCAAATCTACTTTTCTAAATGGTGAAATAAAAGAAGATATTTTTGTCAAACAACCCCTTGGATTTGAATGTTTTTAATTTCCTAATCATGTTTACAAACTTGACAAGGCTCTCTTTTGGTTAAAGTAATCTCCCCGAGCTTGGTATGATAGACTGAGTAAGTTCCTCTCCGAAAAAGGATTTTCCAGAGGTAAGGTTGACCAGACCCTATTCACAAAGGTATGTGAGAAAGAAATTCTGATTATTCAAATTTACGGAGATGACATAGTGTTTTGGGTCAACCAATTCATCCATGTGTGAGGAATTCTCAGCCTTAATGACTAGTGAGTTTGAAATGAGTTCAATGGGAGAGCTGAAATTATTTCTTGGACTGCACATCTTTCAGACCAAAGAAGGAACCTTCATAACCCAGGAGAAGTACATCAAGGACTTATTGAAGAAATTCAAGATGGAAAATCTTAAAGCTATAACTGCACCAATGGGGATATCTACCAGTCTTGATTCTGATCCGGCAGGTAAAATGGTAGATCCCAAGCTTTATAGAGGTATGATCGGATCCTTGCTCTACCTTACTGCATCTCGTCCTGATATTCAATTTTCAGTATGTCTGTGCGCTAGATTTCAAGCATGTCCTAAGGAATCTCATTTAATAGCTGTGAAATGGATTTTTAGGTATCTGTCTGGAACCCTAGACCTAGGCTTATGGTATCCTGCTAGGTGTGAGCTAGACCTTGTAGCTTACACTGATGCAGATTATGCCGGGTGTAGGATTGATAGGAAGAGTACTAGTGGATATTGTCAATTTCTTTGTGGGTGTCTAGTGTCTTGGGCGTCCAAGAAATAGCATACAGTAGCCTTATCCACTATCGAGGCAGAGTATGTGGCTGCAGGAAACTGTGCTGCCCAAGTCCTCAGGATAAAACACCAGTTAATTGACTATCTTATAAACCTCGGTTGCATCACAATCTTTTGTGATAACACTAGTGCTATTTTCTTGACCAAAAATCCGGTTTACCACTCTAGGACAAAACACATTGAAATCAAACATCACTTTCTCAGAGATGAAGTCAGTAAAAAGGAAATTGAGCTTGAATTCATAGCTTCTGAAAGACAAATTGCTGATATTTTCACCAAACCTCTTGGTAATGATAGATTTAAATTTCTAAGAAGAGAACTTGGTCTTTGCAAATTTTCAGCATGAATTTATTGATCATATCTGCTTCTAAACTTTAAACTTGGTTGACATTGCACATATTGAGGGGGAGTGTGAGCAGCGTCTTGTCATTCCTACAATTCCATCCCATGCATCTTGTTTTATCTCAAACATTTTGATAGGGGGAGCACAGAATAATTCTATAGGAGTCAAACTGATCTGTGTCAAATAATGTCGACTTTCTTTGTTGATATTCAGTGTCAACTTCATTGAAAACTTATTCTGTCAGATACACTTTTCATCTATCTGATATATCTTATCCATGGATTCTGTATCTGAACTTCTCTTGAAATCATGTGCCTAATCAAATGATAAACTGATAGACATGTTCATTAATCCAAGCTGCTAAAAATCAGATAGCTTCTCTAATAAGAAGATGTATTAAACCCTGAATGAATGGTTGGTTTAAACTTAATGATTGTCAGAGACTAACAACTAAACTCAATGAAGAAGGACTGTGGAATGCCCATTAATAGTTCTTAACCATTTCGTACATATCATGCTTAATTGAGTCTTTCAGAATCTGACCTTATCTAAACTCAGGCTGAATTGGTTAAGATAACCTAAAAACATGTATTGTTCTTAAACAACTCCTTCTGAAAATCAAATGGGCAGCTGAAACAAAATGATAAATCAAATACTCAAAAGACAAAGCAATGATTGAATGCACTGAGAAACTGGACTCTTCATCAATGAAATGAAGAAAAACTCATGTCATGAAGTGCTTCAAGTTATCTTTGTTCAAAAATTAAGAGGATAGTTCCACTGAGTAACTAGGGAACTGGCGTCTGATAAACGTGTACCCTTACGTAAAAAGATGGAAGCTATACCTAAGACAGAATAGTGGATCCTACTGAGTAACTAGGGGTACTGGCGTCTGATAAACGTGTACTCTGATGTAAAAAGGCAAGATTCTACTTGACTGTTCTAAAGCCAAAAAGAGAAGACATGTATGAAATTGTCTCTAAAATATTCATTCAGTACTATATAGCATGTTTAATCTCAATACAAGTTTTGGGTAATCCTGATGATGCCTTTAAACTTAGATATACAAGATTTAGTAAGACAAAAGTTGACATGTCCTATGAACTCCTGGTTAATTACTATTGAAAGTCTCCTCAGACTAGTTCTTACAGAGTGATGTAGATAGTCTCTCACCTTCATAATTTTTAAATCACATAAGTTCAGGAATGCTCTATATGCATTCTTATTCTAGAAGAAACTGTGCTTTACTTGCTTGATTACTGAAAAGCCTAAATACTTTGTCACATTTGATATCCTCTTCACTGTGGCACTTATCTCAGTACTCTCCTTCCCTATCCTTTCTGCTAATGGCAAAGGGGGAGATTTTAGGCAATGGCAGTTGATTTTGACGAGGTGTTTTTGTGAGTGAAAGTGTTCTGCATAAAGGGGGAGAGATTGTGCATTTATCTTGTTTTTGCATGGATTGTGCATTTATCTTATTTCTGCATGTGCATCTTTTGCATTGTTTTGCATTGTGCTTTCTGCATGGAATGTGCATTTATCTTGTTTCTGCATGTGCATCTTTTGCATTGTGCAGCATTCTGCCTTTTAATAAAAACCTTGTTGTCATCAAATTCAATATATAAATGTGTTGCCATCATCAAAAAGGGGGAGAATGTTGGATGTTGTGTTTTGATGATGTTCGATATTTGTCTCCTTCTTTGTTTTGATGATTGGCAAACATGATTGACAACATGATAGGCAATAATTCCTTGTTTACTTTTTTGCTCTTTGATGTTGATAAATATTGAGTCTTAGAAATGCCAGCATTTCATAAATCAATGTATATGCATTTCACAAATTATGTATGTGCATAGTTTGTCTCTTGAGTACAGACTCTGTGCAACCTTCGTTGATCAAGTTGACATTGTCTGTGCAATGTCTATGTCTAATGCATATAGAGTCTGTGCAACTTTCGTCATTGAGCATACAACGTAAAAGAGTCTGTGCATCCTTCGCTGAGGAAGCAGATAACATCGGTGCATGTTTCTGCTTATTGCATAAAAGGTCTGTGCCGGTTCTTCCTTTAAGCTTCATAATGTCTGTGCATATGTTTGCATATGTTTACCTCTATACATAACGTCAGTGCATGTTTTGCATCGCACACGTTGAGGTCTGTGCATATCTTTCGTTAGGTAAAACATAGCCGATGCAAGTTCCTGTAGTCTATTCATATAGGTCTATGCAAGGGCTGTATTGTTCATGAAAGTTAGTGCATGTCTTAGTTTACGATTAACTAAGTCAGTGCATTCGTTTGACATATGCATGCATAAGCCTATGCACATCTGGCTTGTGTGTACACAAGGTCAGTGAACTTGTGAACATTTTACATTGCCATACGGTCGGTGCATCTTCTATCCTATGCTTACCCAAGGTCGGTGCTGGCCGAGTCTCATGCATACAGGTCTGTGCATATATGCTCACTACGTCTGTGCATAATAGCTAGTCTTGCACAAACAAGTCTGTGCAAGTTACTATCCTTTCACAAGAGGCTAGGTTGGTGCATACTTTGCAGCTTTGAACATAAAACGTCGGTGCATTCTTTGTCTCTATTCTCCCAAGGTTGGTGCATTGTTCATCATTTGCACATATAGTCAGTGCATGTTCTTGTACATACGAAGGTAAAAGTCTGTGCACCCTTGTCCATGCATGTTTCAGTCAGTGCATCATGATCATTGTGTATGTAATGTTTGTGCACGTTTTCTTGTTGAACGTAAAGGAAGGTCTGTGCACATCTTGCATTGTCTTAAATCATTGGCATAGGTCATGCCATTGGCTTAGAAGGGTCTGTGTATATATGCTATGTTTGTCTGGAATGTCTGTGCATACCCTATTCTATGCCAAGTCAAACTCGGTGCAATCCTTTCTCTTAACTAACTCTTGTCTGAATTGTAGGGTAAAGCGAGCGCATCATAGAAGCCTATGATTGAGCACGTGATCCGAGGTAGACATGTCCAGAAGATTCTGCCAACAAGGATATGCTCACCAATCTAGTCCTGACGCGTGTCATCTTCAGGAAGGCGGGAACGAGCTCTCCACACGCCCAATGTGTGAGCTCGTGAGGGCTGAAGACAGAAGACATAAATAAGCCCCTCTGAAGATCAAGAAAAGAGATGAGAGTAGAAGAAGGATCGAGCAGAGAAAAAGAAAAGAGCGAGAAGCCAGAGAGAAAAGAGAGAGCAACCTAAAGAGAGCTAGAGTGAGAGAGGAGAAGCTAGAAGGAGAGAGAAGGATCGAAAGCTTTAGATTGAAGATAGTTTCAGAGCATCAATTCTTGTACTTGACTCGTGGATCAAATCCAGAGTCAATCTACTCATTGAAGAGCTACATTGCTTTTTTCATCTTTCATTTTATTTTTCTGAACTTTGTCAAGCTGTGAGTCAGCGTGCGAGGGTGTGTCCTCGGTCAGCCAAGCTGTAAGGCTCAACGGTAGCAAGCTATAAAGCTCAGCGGTAGCAAGCTGTGAGGCTCAGCGGTCTGGGATATTACCCCCAAAGCTGTGGATCAGTGGTTTGTAGGGATCCAATCCCTAAAGCTGTGGATCAGCGGATAGAAGCTGTGAATCAGTAGTAATCCACACTCAGTCTGAGTGTGGGGTGGATGTAGGTGAAAGCCGAACCACCTAAAAATCCTTGGTGTCTCTGTGTATTTATTTTTGCTCGTGTTGCTCGTGTCCTCATCCTGTTTACATATTTCTCTCTTAGATGAATGCATAAGATTACCTTGTGAGTTTAGCTTTATTCGGTTGTTTCATAGAAGAACTTTTTATTCCGCTGTGTTTTCTTACTTGTGTTTTTAAGGGGTAGATCTATTCACCCCCCCTCTAGATCTTAGCGTCCATCTGTGTACAACAACACTAAGGTCGATGTTTCTATTCTGACCTGCTGCATGTGTTAGCTATACAGTCTGATGGATCTAATTTATGCTTCGATTCTCTTGAAGAATTTTGTGCATACATTTATATGAATTGCCTGAACTCATGAAGCATCTGAAATTGCATTTACTAATAATTATTACATGCTTCATGAATCTCATAAATCTTTAATTTTGTTTTGATAGAAAGGAAGAACCAACCCAGATCCATGATCAAACACCTGGGTTGCATAAAGGCAGACTGAATTAATCTCACATAGAACTTAAAGTGAACCGGGTTAAGGGCACGTGATCCAAGGTAGGAAGCTGAACTAACATCCTGCCACGTGGATCGTCTCATCCTCTACTCCTGACACGTGGCTCTCGAAGTGTGCTTTCTGGATAAAGTTATTGGGCGGGAGTGTGTCTTCCACGCGCCCAAAATTTGAAAAGCTCATGGGACCACAGACTCATGCTCTTCTGTATAAAAGGGGGATCAAGCAGTCAAATTCATAGGGTGAGTATATACGAAAGAAGCAGATCTGAAGAGGAGAGCTGGGTAATGAGAATTGAATAGTGCGAGCTCTAGATAAAAGGAAAGAAAGAAATAGAGAAGAGAAAAGAGAGTGTGTGAGCAGAGGAGAGAAAGAAGAAAAAGTTTTGAGAGAGAGATTGAGAGAAAGAATAGAGAGTTCAGAGAAGGGGATCGTGAGAGGAAGAAGAAGAAGAATGAAGTATCCAAGCAGTGAAAGTGTGTGCAGCCAGAGCATCTTGAAGATCTGCTCGTTATTCGCCTCTGGGTCAGATCCAAGCCAATTTGCTCCTGCGAGAGCTATATCTTTCCTGCTTTCATTTCTTATTTTCTTGTGCTTTGTTTTTCTTTTTTCTCATTCATAATTCAAGCTGTGTGTCAGCGTTGCAAAGGATCAGTTCCTCTGGACAGCAAGCTGTGATGCTCAGCTGTAGCAAGCTGTGATGCTCAGCGGAAGCAAGCTGTGATGCTCAGCAGAAGCAAGCTGTGTTGCTCAGCAGTGGAAGCAAGCTGTATTGCTCAGTGGTGTAAGTAAATTGTGATGCTCAGCGGGTCAAGCTGTGAGTCAGCAGAAGCCTCACTTAGGTTTGAGTGGGGGATGGACGTAGGTCTGTGGGTAGCAGACCGAACCATCTAAAAACCTTGTCCACCATGGTTTGTCTTGAATTTTATTCCATATCTTTTATCCCCCTTTCACAGGTTGCTTATGTAGTTTATTTTTAAAGTTCATCTATTGTTATCCGTCCATAAACACTTCAGCAGTGAAGTGTTTATCTGTGTGCCTAGTAGAGTCTCAAGCATAGTGTGCTTGCTAAGTTTTCGAGTGTGAACTGCAATAGAACATCTATTTAGATTGAGCCATCTGGCTTTATTTCCGCACGAATCCTTCAGAGAAAGTTTTAATCAAAGCAATTTTTTATAGGGGATTCATTCACACACCCCCCTCTGAATCTCTGTATTGCACCCAAATATTCTAACATTTGTGATACTAGAGTAAACGAGTTAAGTTTGTTTTCTATTCTGAAATGAGATATAGTCCCAGGGGTTCCTGTAGATCACCAATAACATTTTCTAAAGGATGATCTCTGAGCACCCTAATATTTGTAAGCTGATTACCTTGATTTGCATTTACCTCCCCCTGAACTCCTGAACCTTCAATCTCACCTTCATCAGCTTAATCTCCATTCTGCTCCTCTTTATTTTCCAGGCTTTCTATATCATCTTTGTCCCTGCAGAAATGAGTATCAGATTTGATAGAGGTTTCATCAAACATAATATGTGGTGATTCTTCAACAGTTTGAGATTTAACATTGTAGCCTCTATAGGCTCTAGAAGTTTCAGAATATCCCAAAAAATTCTTGGTTCACTCTTGGCTTCAAATTTATCAAGGTCTCTTTTTGAGTTAACATGGATAAAACATTTTGATCCAAAAACCTTGAAATGATCTAGTGAAGGTTTCTTACCTTTTAATATCTCATAAGGACTCTTTTGAGTAGAAGGTCTTACCAAGGCTCTATTAATTATATAGTAAGAGGTGTTTACTACCTCAGCCCAAAACCTTCTTGGCAGGTTTCCTTCAACAAGCATAGTCCGAGCCATCTCCACCAAGGTTCTGTTCCTTCTTTCAACCACTCCATTCTGTTCTGGAGTTCTTGGTAAAAAGAATCTGTGATTTATTCAATTGTCCCTGCAAAAATCATCAAACTGTGAGTTCTCAAACTCACCACCATGATCAGACATAATACTAGATATAGATTGATCACCATTTTATTTTATTATGTTAAAAAATACCTGAAATTCTTTAAAAGCATCATTTTTGTGAGTCAAAAAGAATACCCATGTATATCTAGAGAAGTCATCTACTAAAATAAATCCATATCTTCTATCAGATAAGCTAGCTGATCTAGAAGGTCCAAACACATCCATATGAATCAGCTCAAATGGTTTAGAAGACATGTTATCAATTCTGGATTTAAATGACTTCCTAGTTTGTTTACATTGGGTACAAGCCTCACAGATTTTATTATTCTTTTTGAATGATATTTCAGGTAGACCTCTTACCATGCTAAATTTATTTAATTTGTGCAACACATTATAACTAGCATGATGTATAAAAGGGGGATTGAGCAGTCAAATTCGTAGGGTGAGTATATACGAAAGAAGCAGATCTGAAGAGGAGAGCTGGGTAATGAGAATTGAATAGTGCGAGCTCTAGATAAAAGGAAAGAAAGAAATAGAGAAGAGAAAAGAGAGTGTGTGAGCAGAGGAGAGAAAGAAGAAAAAGTTTTGAGAGAGAGATTGAGAGAAAGAATAGAGAGTTCAGAGAAGGGGATCGTGAGAGGAAGAAGAAGAAGAATGAAGTATCCAAGCAGTGAAAGTGTGTGCAGCCAGAGCATCTTGAAGATCTGCTCGTTATTCGCCTCTGGGTCAGATCCAAGCCAATTTGCTCCTGCGAGAGCTATATCTTTCCTGCTTTCATTTCTTATTTTCTTGTGCTTTGTTTTTCTTTTTCCTCATTCATAATTCAAGCTGTGTGTCAGCGTTGCAAAGGATCAGTTCCTTTGGACAGCAAGCTGTGATGCTCAGCGGAAGCAAGCTGTGATGCTCAGCGGAAGCAAGCTGTGATGCTCAGCGGAAGCAAGCTGTGTTGCTCAGCAGTGGAAGCAAGCTGTATTGCTCAGTGGTGTAAGTAAATTGTGATGCTCAGTGGGTCAAGCTGTGAGTCAGCAGAAGCCTCACTTAGGTTTGAGTGGGGGATGGACGTAGGTCTGTGGGTAGCAGACCGAACCATCTAAAAACCTTGTCCACCATGGTTTGTCTTGAATTTTATTCCATATCTTTTATCCCCCTTTCACAGGTTGCTTATGTAGTTTATTTTTGAAGTTCATCTATTGTTATCCGTCCATAAACACTTCAGCAGTGAAGTGTTTATCTGTGTGCCTAGTAGAGCCTCAAGCATAGTGTGCTTGCTAAGTTTTCGAGTGTGAACTGCAATAGAACATCTATTTAGATTGAGCCATCTGGCTTTATTTCCACACGAATCCTTCAGAGAAAGTTTTAATTGAAGCAATTTTTTATAGGGGATTCATTCACCCCCCCCTCTGAATCTCTGTATTGCACCCAAATATTCTAACATTTGTGATACTAGAGCAAATGAGTTAAGTTCATTTTCTATTCTGAAATGAGATATAGTCCCAGGGGTTCCTGCAGATCACCAATAACATTTTCTAAAGGATGATCTCTGAGCACCCTAATATTTGTAAGCTGATTACCTTGATTTGCATTTACCTCCCCCTGAACTCCTGAACCTTCATTCTCACCTTCATCAGCTTGATCTCCATTCTGCTCCTCTTTATTTTCCAGGATTTCTATATCATCGTTGTCCCTGTAGAAATGAGTATCAGATTTGATAGAGGTTTCATCAAACATAATATGTGGTGATTTTTCAACAGTTTGAGATTTTACATTGTAGCTTCTATAGGCTCTAGAAGTTTCAGAATATCCCAAAAAAATTCCTAGTTCACTCTTGGCTTCAAATTTATCAAGGTCTCTTTTTGAGTTAACATGGATAAAACATTTTGATCCAAAAACCTTGAAATGATCTAGTGAAGGTTTCTTACCTTTTAATATCTCATAAGGAGTCTTTTGAGTAGAAGGTCTTACCAAGGCTCTATTAATTATGTAGCAAGAGGTGTTTACTGCCTCAGTCCAAAACCTTCTTAGCAGGTTGCCTTCGACCAGCATAGTCCGAGCCATCTCCACCAAGGTTCTGTTCCTTCTTTCAACCACTCCATTCTGTTCTGGAGTTCTTGGTAAAGAGAATCTGTGATTTATTCTATTGTCCCTGCAAAAATCATCAAACTGTGAGTTCTCAAACTCACCACTATGATCAGACAGAATACTAGATATAGATTGCTCACCATTTTGTTTTATTATGTTGAAAAATACCTGAAATTCTTTAAAAGCATCATTTTTGTGAGTCAAAAAGAATACCCATGTATATCTAGAGAAATCATCAACTAAAATAAATCCATATCTTCTACCAGATAAGCTAGCTGATCTAGAAGGTCCAAACAGATCCATATGAATCAGCTCAAATGGTTTAAAAGACATGTTCTCAATTCGGGATTTAAATGAGTTCCTAGTTTGTTTACATTGGGTACAAGCCTCACAGATTTTATTATTCTTTTTGAACGATATTTCAGGTAGACCTCTTACCATGCTAAATTTATTTAATTTGTGCAACACATTATAACTAGCATGACCTAACCTGCGATGCCAAAGATAGGATAAGTCTTCTTTATTTGCGGTAAGACACAGATTTGTATGTGCTGCTTCATCTAAATCAACCATATAGATGTTATTGACTCTTTTTCCAGTGAATTTTATTTTTTCAGAATTAGGTTCAAAAATGGTGCATGCAAGTGAGTCAAAAATAACCTTATGGCCTTTATCACATAACGTACTGACTGATGCTAAGAAGATTACATGCAAGTCCTTCAACAAGTAATACTTCTTCTATGCAGCAGGAAGAACACTTACCAACTTTACCTGACCCTATGATCTTCTATTTTGTATTACCACCGAAGGTAACATGACCTGCAACTTTCTCCATTAATAAGCAGAACTTTCCTTTTTCCCCGGTCATGTGCCTAGAGTATCCACTATCAAGATACCACCTGTTGTGGTTGGCTGCTAGGCATACCTGCAAACTCAATCAGACAGAAAATTTTGGAACCCAAGACTATTTGGGCCCCATAACAGTAGTCAAATCATTCAAGCAAGACAGTAGTTGTTTGGGTATCCACATTTGTATTTTATGTTTTGCTTGTGTTGTGGATTTCTTAACTTTTTGTTTGTGTTGTCTTCTGTTCACATTCTGATTTTTTATTGTCTTTTTCTCTGGTGTGGCATTCTTATTTTTAAAGGCATGAGAGTTATTGTGCCAATAGTTGGTCCAACGAGCATTGGCATGTGTGTATGCACTGGAGATCCTAGGTTGAACAAATCTGGAATGGACAAATCCATAAAAATTCTGATTCATAGAAGTTCTAAACCTAGGCTGCGCAGGAGCATTCCAATGGTAGGGTCGATGCATCTGATTAGGATGGGAGTTCTGAATGTTCTGTTGCATCGACCTTATATAAAGGCTGCCTCGACCTTTCCTAGTAGAGTTGTGAAGATAGGGGTTTTGGAACGATGGATATGTGGTGCACTATAGTAGTAGCATCGACCTGAGATGCCCCTGCTCTGACCTTGGCTTCTAAAAGTGTGAGACCCAGATGAATTGTGCGTCGATGCAGGTTGATTGTTACATTGACCTTTATGTTGTGCTTGGGTTGTTTTGGTTCTGGGTTTCCCGTGGACTTGGGGTTTAACTGGTTGACCCCTAACCTGATCTTTGGCCTTATGTCACGCCCCGACGCAAAATATCAGGACTGGCAGTAGAAACCGCTAGTAATGATAACATGCTAAGCTAAGAATTAACATAACATCACGAATAGAAATAACTCCAAATTTATTACAATAACCATCAAACTGACTTAACACAATCAAGCATAACCTCTACTTGACTCCGTTACAATAACTAACACAAGCTCTAAGGCATAGCTAGATGTAAAATAATTATAACAAACTCAACATATCTATCAACTGATACACTCCAAGTCATCACTCTGGCTCATTCCCATCCATCTGTGAATCTTCACCTGAGCTGCCTGGAAAGGGGGAAACAACTATATGAGCGAACGCTCAGTAGGTAACAACAGGCAAGTGTAAGTAATTAACCAATTAATTACATGTTTATATGAAATGGAAAGAAAAGAAATGACGATCGGATGAAACAACATAAAGAAAGTGCTAAAGAACGAAATGGAATAACAATATGGCAGGATGATATAACTACAAGAATTGCAAGTTTGTGAACAATATAAATAACATGAAATTGTAGGAAATTGGCCAACAAGCAAGAATATAACCAAGTCGAACACGATTCAAGTAAGAGATCGTTGTCATAGACATCACGCTAGTCATGCACTCGGTGCAATGCCTCACCATGTCATTACAAACTCCCATGGGCACAAGTACTTTTTGGGCACTCTCCCCAGGACAAGACTGGGCCCCTATGATGCGTTGGCATTGATTTATTAGATCCAAGATCCCAAGTTCCGTCTAGACTTTAATCATGTTAAAATGGCCAATTACAATTAAGTACAAACTTACCTCGGAACATCCCAAGGCTAAGTTGAAGAGATACTGTCCAGAATTTCTGTCTAGGAGTTCAAGTTATCAAGAACCATCATGTTCTTGGATTCAAAACCATAAAACACGGAGAAAACTCGTCTCTGGATGATATGCGGTCACTACTGGGCCGCTCAAGTTCTTGTGCGGTCGACTCAGGGCCGCACTAACAGGAACTGGGCTGGGTTCAGCCTTCGCGAGGTCAAGGTTCAACGGCTGATTAAGGGCCGCTCTTCAACATGAACGGTAAGTATTGGGCCGCACAAGGCCAGAAGTTTTCAAAATCTAAGATAGGATATGCGGTCCTTACAGAGCCGCTCATTAATTGAACGGTCCATCAAGGGCCGCCTGTAAGAAGTACGGTCCACTACTGTCAGCATAACACAGGGCCTAACAATAAATCTAGAAATTTGCCCAAGTGGGCTCTCGGGCTGCCATAGGCAGGGTGGAACTGCACCAGAGTCCAGCCCACTATCTGCTGGTCGGCCTAGGGTCTACTGGGCTGATCAAATCAGGAATTGGCCGAAGATGGATCAAGGATAATCGGCCAAAACTAATTGGCATTAGCCAGGGATGAACGGTCTTCACAGGGCCGTTCAGAGAGATATGCGGTCCACTAACGGCCGCGCATGTCTCTGTTAGTCCAATTCGGACTATGACTCATATCACATCAGTTCGATTGAGTCCAAGTTCAAAACTAGGGGATAAAAATGGTTCATGATTTACGGTTCAGGTATAAGGTTGTAACAAGTATAAACCTAATAGCCATTTCAATTATAAATGATTCACAATTAAGATTGACATTCATTGGAAAGATGAATCAAGATCAAGCTCAAATTAATTAAATCAGCAAGAATTATTTACTGTCATGAATTACAGTTTATTAGGTGTGTTGCTAACATGCCATTTACCACTAATCTACTAACATAACATGTTGTAATGACAATTAATCCATTCTGTTATAGATGTGCGGTCGGTCCTGGACCTTACATCTCCATGGACGGTCACAGACAGGCCGCGCATGCCCCCTCAGGTCCGAAGGCCTGCAGGAGATCGACGGTTGGTAGTGTGCCGCTGGGAGGGATGTGCGGTTTAGAACTAGCCGCAGGACAGACATGCGGTTGGGATTCGGCCGCACGTTCCAGGGAAACTATAAGAGATAGAAACATATAAACGGTCAACCACAGGCCGCCTGTCTTGGTTGTGCGGTCTATCGTGTGGCCGCACAAGTCCGGACAGGTCGCTGCCCCTTTCGCCTTGCCCGACTCCGGCGAGGTTTCTAGGGTTAGACTAAAACATGGTATTCGCATGATATAAAACATAGAATTTGGGGCTTTTACTACCAACAGAAAGAACACAAAAAACTCTACAAGATGCATGAACCAATTTTATGTTTACAGCCTGAAATTACTACTTAATCGAAAGAGAACAGCTATAACCCTAGATGTGACATGCTTCTACTAAAACCAGAAATTCTCACAGAACACTTGATAAAATTTAGGGCTTTCTACATCAATGAAAAGCTGACACGATGATGCTTCCAACCATATATTATTTGTAGGGTTTGGCTTGCTATCACCTACCTGAATCGGATGAAGAATGAAGGAGAAGGAAAACCCGAGGCGCTTGAACACGTAGCCCCTAATCGCCGGAGATCTCCCTCGATCCAACTCCTCTGCAGCCGCCACTGGTTCTAAACGATTCTAGGGTTAGAGAGCTTCATTTTTATAGGTCACACGCCTTCTAGAGGTTTCTATACGCTGAGTATTTGTCCACGCAAGTTGGTTTAATGTGAACGCCGCCACAATTGTTGACGCGAACCAATCGCCACCGATTGCCTCTCCTAGGGTTAGGGTTTCGGGAGATTAAGAGAGGGGAAATGATCCTCTCATCCTGGCCTTTCATTTGCCACTGGTTTGGGCTCATTTGATGGAGTATTGGGCTCCAATTTAGCGTTACAAGGTATGGTTAACTAAGTGTTTATTTTGGGCTTAATCCACTAATTCGACCTATTTACATATTTTATTTGGGTTGGTCACAGAAGACAAGTTTGTTCAACGTGTTATCCTCTACAAGAATATAATTTTTCTAGATTTTTATAAAATAGTCAAAATTTAGCTTATTCTATTTATTAAGGAATTTCTAATTAATTTCTTGAAAAATCGAGATATTACACCTTAGGTGCAGTGGTATGTGTGCTAGGACTTCGAGACATGTCCACTTTCCCTTTGCCCTTGTCCTTAGCACTGAGCTTGTCTTGTTTATTATTTTTTGTAGATCTTTCATTGTGGTTTACTTCACAATACATTTTTATCAAAGGATTGGATTTTGATGTTCCTTTTTCAGCAACAAAAGAAATGGTCTTAACATCAAACCGTTTCTTATCAGTTGGGTTAAAAGCCAAGCCTTCTCTTCTGAAGTTGACCTTGGTTCCCAGAATAGCATTCAAATTTTCTGTACCTTGAGTCATGCCCTCAAGGGAGGTCTGTTTATCAGTGTTTTCTTTTTCCAAGGTTTCAATTATTTTCTTCAGTTCTTCATTCACAACATTTACAGCATCATATTTTTCATTTGTAATTTGTGTTTCTTCTTCAAATCTTTGCATTCTGATTTTTAATTCATCAATGGTGTTTTTCAAGTTTTCATTTTCATATCTCATTTCATTCAAGATAGTTTTAAAGTTTTCTGTTTCAGTAAGAGTTTTTCTAAATCATTATTTTCTGTCTCTAAGCATAAAATCCTATTATTCTGAGTAGTGTCATTAACAAGGGAGTTTATTTTTCTTTTCAAATGCCTATTATCCCTACAGACATCATCATATTTATCTAGTATCTCTGCATAAGCTTCTTCCCAATCACTATGTGTATAGTTTTCGAAAGGAGAAGTTACCTCATCATCTTCCTTCTCTTCTTCTTCTTCCTTACTGGCCATCAGGCACAGTTTATCTTCATCCTCACTGTCAGATGAGCTGCTCTGACTTTCTTCCTCTTCATCGCTCCAGGTGCTCATCATGGCTTTTCCTTTCTTGTTCTTTCACCTAGGCTACTTTTCTTTCTACAGTTCAGGACAATCTACCTTCAGATGCCCTGACTTCCTATAATTGTAACATACAATGCCATCAGTCTTTTTGGTATTATCAGATTTAAATTTTGATGGTCTCTTTCCTGAGGAATATTTTCGTCTGAAACTCTTACCTTCTCTCCTTAGAAATTTCTTAAACTTTCTAGTTATCATAGCAAACTCACCTGAATCATCCTCAGAACTGGAAGAGCTATGTTCACTAGAAGACCCTTTGGTACTAGAGTTTACCTTAAGCGCTAGGGGTTTTTTCTTCTTCTCAAACTCATCGACCCTCTTGAGATTCAATTCGTATGTCATGAGGGAACCGATGAGTTCATCAATTGTTGTAGTCGCCAAATTCATGGACTCTTCCATTACAGTTGCCTTTGTATGCCAGATCGGAGAATTTTCCTTACTAGCTCGTACTCACTATAAATGTTGCCTAAAGTTCTCAGACCATTAGTGAGTACCATCAACCTGGCATACATCTCAGAGATGGTTTCATCAGATTTCATTGTAAATGCTTCATACTCAGATACTAACATGTTAGCTTTAGTTTCTCGTACCTGAGACGTTCCCTCATATATTACCTCCAATTTGTCCCACATTTCCTTCGCTGTGGAACAGGAGGAGACTCTGGAGAATTCAGTGGGATGTAGAGCACATTGCATAGCATTGATAGCGCTCCAATTCAAGGTTGACCTTCGGACCTGTTCCCGAGTGCATACATCTTCATCTTCAGGGAGCTTGAATGGACCTCGGCTGACAACCTTCCAGATTTCAAAGTCTTTGGCACGCAAGAACACCTGCATTCTATTCTTCCAGTAAGCATAGTTAGATCCATCAAAGAATAGTGGCTTACTCGTGGAATGACCTTCAGCTGTAAGACCTCTAGCATCCATTTTCTATATCTCTCCGGGATGTTAAGCCCTTAAGGAGAGTTAGGCTCTGATACCACGTGATGAGGGAATGGATGAACCGGTGATCTAGAGGGGGGGTGAATAGATCAACCCCAATTTTTGGCACACAGTAGAAATTAAAGATTGCAGAATAATAAGGATTACTGTGAGCTAATTTTCGATGATCTGATACTACAATTAGGAGATCTATTAAGAAATAACTATCAGCCACGAAGAACACCATAGAATATAGATGAAGTAACTATAGAGCAGATTAAGACAGATATAAGCCAATTCATACAATTGCAAAAGTCAATCAACCAGGTTCAGTACTTGGAAGAGGTTTGATCAAAGATCTCCTCACGCGAGAGTTAGTTCTCCAGATAGGCGTAACCTATCCTTCCCACTAATCCTTTTGATATACCATAGTGGTTGATGACTCAAGCACAAGCTGCAAATGAAAATATTATAAACATCAATGTTTGCAGTGAACGATCCTAGACATGCATCTAATCGCAGGAATGAAGATATGATCAATCACACACTAGGCACAACAATTTTAAGGTACTTCGATCTCGAGCTTGAGATCTACGTCCACCCCTTACTCAATTGAGTAAGGCTTCCACTGACAAATAGCTTGCAAATCTACTGATCCGCAACTTTGGAGATGAAATCCCTACAAACCGCTGATCCACAGCTTTGGGGAATAATCCCAGACAGCTGAGCTTCACAGCTTGCTAAACCTGAGGAACACGTCCTCACCGCTGAGCTTCACAGCTTGCTGTCCGAGGATCGAATCCTTGCCACTGAGCAACGCAGCTTGCTCTACTGATTACACAGCTTACAGTCAAAGGAAAATGCGATGAAAATAAAAATGGCAAAAAGACAAATATAGCTCTCACTCGAGCAGATGACTCTGGATCTAATCTAGAAGTCAAGATCAACACAGGTTCTTCACTCTCTCTCTTTTCTCTCAAACTTCTTCTCAACTTCTGATACTCTATTTTCTCTCTTTCTCTCTCTTTTGCAACAAGCTCTTTTCTTTCAAACACTTCTCAGACTCTTCTCACGAACTCTCCTGCTCTTGTGCTTCTCTACTCTCTTGCTCTTGCCTTTTATCGCTCTCCCTTCATGTCTCTATATATCTTTTTCTTCGAACGAGAGATCCCTTTTTATACCAGCGAACTGAATCTTGTGGTCCCCGCAAGATTCCAGTCCGACGCGTTGAGGAAACATTCCTGCCAATGGATTTTCAAGAGAAGAAGCAAATCTGATGTCCACATGTCAGATCAGAAGAGAAAGTAAGTCCACGTGGCGAATCATTCTTTTGGACAGCCCATCTTGGATCACGTGCCAGACAATGAATATTCAAACCACGTGACCACTTAAGTCTCTGACTCTCTCTGCACTTCAGATGTTCAATCAGTTTCCTTAAGTTGTTTGATGTTGTCATATTGATGTTCCTGTCAACAAGATATAAAATATTTCATCAAACACTTTACCATCATATGTGCTTAAGAGAATGCAGACTTAGCCAATTTCATAAGAGTCAGACATCCAGATTAAAAGAGTATATGATAATGCATATGCCTCGATGCATACACACAATGCACCGACCTGTGTGATTAGACCTCTGCACGAATGTAGTAGATTGACTGCAGATGCATCGACCTGTGTATACCACAAGTAGACCTGATATGTAATGAAAGAATGAATGAGGACAGGATCTCATGAGGATGCACCGACTAGTGTATCACACAAGTAGACCATATTTTTCAGTAGGTGCACAAGGTGTAGACCTTAAGAATGATAACCATTATTGCACCGACCTTATGCAGCAATCGCTGGCTCACTAGCATCGACCTGATGAAGTAACTTCTATCATACAGATCGCGGTAACATCGACTCATATACAATGTAAACCAACCTGGTAGTGCAAGACTTCTTCAACCGTATCGACCTTCTAGACCAAAATGCATATGTGCATCGACCTTCTAATGCAAAATGCATATGTGCATCGACCTTCTAGACCAGACTGCAAACATGCATCAACCTGTTAATGCAATACTTCTACATATGTGCTAACCTTCTGAATTAGAGTGAATATATGCACTGACCTGACTCTACTCAATGCATGAGAATGCATTGACCTGAGATGAGTATGCATCGACCTTATAATGAGCAGGAACGTATTCTGACTTAAGTAGAAACTACAAATCATCACAGTGTTGCTAGTATCAAAGAATATGGTCAAACACACTGTTGCCAGCATCAAAACTAGACATCAAATCCAGAGGAGAGACAACATGAACCACCTTAAAAACTTCTGTGCAAATTATGGTTTGATATCCATATCTCCTATCTCCATTCTCATACAACTCGTTTGGTATATCAAAAGGTGCAGCTGGAACGATAGGTCAAGCCTATCTGGAAGGCTATACTTTGCACGAGGAGGTCATTTGATCAAACCTTTGCCTCATACAAATCTGAGTTTATTTTCTGAACTATGGTTAGGATACATTGAGAAATCTTTTTGAGCTTGCCGTAAATTTAAATGGATACAGTGTGTAAAGTTTCCTAGTTTTGTCTTCTTCACCCTGCATATCAAGTGTTTATCATTTGCACTTAAACGTCTATTGGTTGATTGCCTCTTGAATCGTAAAGAGTTAGATCATATTGTTGGCTTTACCTTTTAAATTGGTCTATTAGGGGAGCATATCTATTCATCCCTCCCTTCTAGATCTATTTTTTCCCTTTCACAACACGATGTGTTTTTAATGATGCTCAACTATGATTCATTATATGCTATTGAAGATGATTCAACTATGCATGTGTGCGTCAATGCTTTCATATTTAAATTCTTGAATCATGACGAAATTATTATTGGTATAATATTTTGAATGACCTTTATTCCCCTAATGACGCGAGCAAAAGCATTTTGAAAGATGGCAGATTCTTGCATGCATTGACTCCTCTGTTCACATGAAAAATCAAATCAAGTGAAGGCTACGTCGACTCCAGATGATCTTCAGAAGACGTTTCTGTTGTGCCGCTGTGTGGTTTTGATGATGACTGACACACCATGAGTCACACTGAGGTGTGTGCTAATTAATATAGATGACTGATTGACTGCTTGAATATCTGATTGCTTTATCTGATTGTTTGCTTGAATAGTTAATTCATGAATATGGCTAGATTGGGTTAATGTAGTGGCTAATTGTTTGTTCATGCATTACTCTATTTGTCAAGTGTATACATCAGTCAGCATTGCACTTTGTTCACGAAGTCTACACACTGCTGGATGTTCATGTCTGCACATTGGTGTTTTTCCCTACGTTCTGGCCTAGTCTATACAGCCTCATTCCTACCTTCGTTCCAAGCCAAAGTCCACACAACGCCCTTCACTGAAAGTCTATACATTCGCTGCAGAGATCACGGTCAAGTGTGTACACTCTTTCACTGTAGCTTCCACATATTCAAGTCTTCACATTGAAAGCCTATACATTGCTGGATGTTCAAGTCTGTACATCCACAGTTAAACTTGAAGTCTGCACACTAGTCTTCAAAACCAAGTCTGCACATTGGTCTTCGATTTCAAGTCCATACATTGGACTGTTCTTCAAAGTCTGTACATTGGCTTCACGTCTTCAAGTCTGTACAGTCGTTTGCTTTGTATTTCAAATCTAGACATTGCACTGTAGCATCCATCATCTTCGTGTTGTTTTAGTGTCTATGTCTTCGTGTTGTTTACTGTAGCAGCTCGATTTGTTCTGATGAACTTCGAGTCGTTTCCCAGTGAACCCCGTGTCGTTTCACCTCGTGCTGTTCTCACTGACTTCGTGTCGTTTTTCCTCTTGTGTCTTCGTGTCATTTTCCTTCTTGTGTCTTCGTGTCATTTTCCTTCTTGTGTCTTCGTGTCGTTTTTGTTCTATTGAGTGCAGGACATCGCAGCACCTCGTGTTGCTTTCTGTGCCACCTCGTGTCGTTCTCTATGTAGTGTGTGTTTTTGTCACCACTACACTTCGTGTCGTTGTTCTTTACTTCGTGCTGTTTTCACTGTCTTCGTGTTGGTCTTTCTCATTAGACCTCGTGTCTTTCTCGCCTTGACCACACTTCGTGTTGCTTTACGTAGACCTCGTGTCTTGCTTGTTTGCAACCACTTCGTGTCGGTTTCTGTTGTCAGCCGTGTTTGTCCTCGTGTTGTTTTTGCATTCGTAACCTCGTGTTGGTATAGTATTTGTGTTTTTGTTGTTTTTATTTTCGTGTCTTCGTGTTGCCTTTTCTAGACCTCGTGTCTCTTTTGTTTTATAACCTCACTTCGTGTCGTTCCCTTCGTTGTGTCTGATCTGTTACAGTGTACTCGTGTCGTTCTTAGTTATTATGTCCGCGTGTTGTTTCCTTCTCACTTCGTGCTGTTCTCATCCTACCTCGTGTTGTTCTTGTCGTAGTGCTTGTTTTGTTATAGTGACTTTGTGTCGTTCTCCTTGTAATGTTTGTTTTTGTCACCACTGAATGTCGTGTCTTTCTCAGTGCATCTAGAACTGCTACCACATACCTCGTGCAGCTTTAGTTATTGTGGCCCTCAGTGTTAATGGTTTGTATCTCCTTGCAGGTTCGAGGAAGAACATTCCCAAATGATTGGGCAGCACGTGATCCGAGGCTGGAATGAAGCCTGCTGAGTGACTGCCACGTGGTCCTAATATTTAGGGCTGGAAATGTGGAGGTCACACGTCGGGGCTGATGATGCTGCTGCTGCTATATATATGAGCCTTCTTCCACAGAAGAAGATTGATCAAGTTGGGCGAAAGGTGAAGTCCATACAGAGAGCCACGATCCAGATAGAGGAGAAGAAGAGGAAGAAGAAGAGGAAAAAGAGAGAGAGAAAGAAAAAGAAAGAGAGATTGAGTAAGAGATCGAGATAGCAGAGTGTGAAGAGAAGAAGAGGAAGAAGAATAGAGAAGAAGAGAGAGCTAGAGTGATAAAAGCTTCAACTGAAGATCTGTTCTTGCTGGGCCGTGGATCAAATCCAGGCCAGCCAGCTCCTACGAGAGCCACATTAGTTTTTATCTTTTCAGCTTTCTGTTGCTGATTTCATTTTTGTTTTTATTCATTTGCTGTTTTTCCGATTCTCTGTAGAGAGGTCGGGGTCCCTCCTGTTGGTTCAGGAGAAGGGAGATTGCCATCTCCGGTTGCAAGTAGTTGGGTGCTACTTGTGGTTTCCCTCTGGTTAGAGGAAGGGAGGCTCGTCCTCCGGTTCTGGGCTTGTAGGTTTCAAGTCCAAGGGTCCCTCCGGTTGGGAGGAAGAGAAGTCCTAGACCTCTGATTTGCAGGTGACGTAGTGTCACTTGTGCTTCCCTCTGGTGTTCAGAGAAAGAGAGACTTGGGTCTCTAGGTTCCCCTCCGGTTTGGAGGAAGGGAGGATTGGTCCTCCGGTTCTAGTCTTGTGGGTTGCAAGACTAGGTGTTCCCTCCGGTCTGGAGGAAGAGAGACTTGCGTCTCTGGTTTGCTAGTGACTGGTGTCACTAGTGGTTCCCTCCGGTTGGGAGGAAGAGGGGAGGTTGATCCCCTGGTCAAGCTGTTTGGCAGCATTTGTTGCAGACTGAGTCTGCTATTTCTAGTGTGAGCTAGTGAAGCCACACTCGGTTGAGTGTGGGGTGGATGTAGGTCTAGAGGATCGAACCACCTAAAACCCCTTGTGCATTGTGGTTTGGTTTATCTGCTTTTGCTTCCGCTAGATGATTGCATAGGGGCGCTCTAAGCGTTTGGCTTCTGGTTGAGCAGAAGTGTTGATTAGTTTTCTTAGAATTTTTTAATCTGTCAAGAGAGCGATATTCCAGTTGAGCTTCAGATTGTCGAATCTGTCTTGTTATTATTCTAGTTTTAATTGGGTGAAGTTTTTTTAACGGGTTATATTCATTCACCCCCCCTCTGAATACTGCTCCGAACCTATCAATTGGTATCAGAGCGGTTCTCTGATTGATCAGATCCAACGATCTGCAGAGGATCCTGTTGTCCCTTGGTGCTTATCTGTTTCTACCCTTTGCTGCATTAATCTGTTTGCGGATTTATTCAATGGGTTCTCCACCGGTTTTCAATGGCTCTAACTTTAACTCATGGATTAGCAGTCTTCACAATTATGTGAAAATGATTAATCCGGATCTGTGGAAATTAATTTCACAAGGTCCCCACAGATTGCCAAAGGAAAAGTCCAAATGGACTAAAAGTCACAAGTCAAAATATGGAGAAAATCAGAAAGCCTTTAATCTGATGAGAGCAGCTACTGACAAGGCTCTACATTCTTATTTTTATGACTGCAGGTCCGCTAAGGACATTCTGGATCAGCTGAAGCTAGCTCAGAGGATGAATGAGAACAACTGCATGATGGCTGACGAGAGCAACCATAGCAGTGATCAAGAGGAACTCCAAGATGCTGAAAAGGTAATCATCCCCTTCTCTAGTTTCACTTTAGATGACTGGGAAGATGCCTATGCTGATCTGTTACACTCCCATGAAAAAATGAGTAAAAGGTATAGAAGACTGAAAAAGAAGCTGGAAAAACTAGGAGGTGAAAATCTTGAAACTCTGAAAACTGAAAATGAAATTTTTAGAAGACAACTACAAGACTTTGACTCTATTACTACAGATCTAGATCATTTGAAATCTGAAAAACAAACTCTTATGAAATAAATTGGTCTACACAAAAAGGAGAGTCAAAAGCTTGTTTGTGAAATTGTTAAACTAAAGGAAAGGCTTAGCTTCGTTGATCAGACTCATAACAATGACGTTGTTCAAAATGAAAGATTGGTGAGAGATTTAGAGTGTATCAATTCTGAATTGAAAGAATTAAAATCTGAGAATGAAAAACTCAAAAACCAATCCGAAGAATTTGAACATAAATAAATGAACCTTGAAAAAGAAAATGGTTTGATCTCTGAGAAATTGGAGGCTGAAAGAACAATGAATTCAGAGATTCAGAAAAATCTTGACAAATTTCAATCTGAAAAACAACAAGAAATGTTTTATGAATGTCAGTCTTCAACAGATAAATGGGTGTTTGATGATGAACTCCTAGAGCAGAACAGCAAACTGAAAGAGGAAATCAATGAGTTGAAATACCTAAACACACAGTTGACAGATATGGTAATGACAATTGAAAAAGGCAAGAGTGTAAGTGTGGATAGTTCTGATAGGTTGATGAATGCTGAACAAGAAATTGAGAGCCTAAAAACCATCAACCTAATGTTAAATGGAAATGTCAGTTACAGTGAACAGAAAATAGCTGGATATGAGCTTACTATCACATCCCTTCAACAAGAAGTTGATGATCTTTACAAGTCCCTATCTGAAGCTGACAAGGAAATAGAATTAAAACAGGAAGTAGAAAAACTCAAAAGCCTGAATGATGCCTTGCATCAACAAGTTATTTCCTGTGAAACAGATTTGTCCACATATGAGGCTAAAATTGCTGATTTGAATTCTGAGATTAAAGATTTGAAAATTTCTCTATCAAAATTTGTCAAAGGTAAGGACAATCTGAATAAGCTTCTTGGAAAGAGTGATAACTTTGAGAGAAAGGGACTGGGCTATAGTCCGACAAATAAAAGGAGTAATGGGAATAAAACATCCACTGTTTTTGTTAAAGCTTCCAATCAGAACACAACCTCTGCTCCTTCTGTCTTCCAATTCACTGCACAAAAATCCACTGTGAAACCCAAAACTGTGGAACAAACTCAAAAACTGAAAAAGAGTGAAATTTCACAGAAGAAGGATAAAGACACTCCTCTTGCAATAAGAAAGGCTACACACAATTCACATGATCTCACACACACTCATATTAAAAAGGGGTCATGTTATTATTGTGGGAAAGGAGGTCACATAATGGAAGACTGCAGATTGATGTTAAAGGATGAGCATGCTAGTGGAACTTTACATTCAAGAAATCTCTCTGATAGAAACCATGCTGCTAGGAAGCCTGATGCTTCATGTTATTATTGTGGGAAGCATGGTCATCACATGAATGAATGTTTTATCGTGAAAGAAGATGATAAACTTCCTGCCAAGTCTTCCATGCATTTTCATGATCCATATGGATCTAAACACAATTCTAATCAGCACATTGTGTGCTTCAACTGCCATAAGCCTGGGCACAAAGTTGCTGAGTGCTGGTTTAGATCTACTTGGGGTAAAAATGGCTTTCATAGAAGGAATTCTTTTGCTTGCTCTCACTGTGGGAAGAATGGCCATACAATCAAGAACTGTTGGCATGTTCAGAAGAACAATGTTAACCCCTATGGTGTCAAATTCCCTGCAAAACCATTTGCAATATTTTCATGCTATAACTGTGGGAAGCAAGGACACAAATATTCTGAATGTTGGCTGGTTAGGAATAAAAATAATCAAACTATTCATGCATATAACAGAAAACCTTATAATCATGTTTATAAACCTTATACTACTGTTACTATGCATCATAAAAACCAGAAACCAGTCACATTATGTAGATATTGTGGGAAGTCCGGTCACTCTATGAAAGATTGCTATCTGATGGATCATGGTGACCATATTGCTATGAATTTGCTTAAATCACCTGTCAGGGCTAACGCAGGACCCAAAGCTGCTTGGGTCCCTGCAGGATCAAGATGATCAAATAATTTGCAGGTGTGCCTTGGACTGAGGAATAAAGAGGGGTAAAGTAAACCAAGGCACCCAAGATGATAAAGCCTCATTCAGGTAAATTCTGAAAACTTTGTATTCTGAGTTGTGTGATCTGAATGCACTGCAGATCATGATAATTCTTTTGCGCATTGTCTAACTGAAACTAATTGGAAAAATCTGAAATGCTCATGAAAATGATTGAGTTTACTTCTAAATGCATTTGCACACAAATGCCATGATGAATGATATGCCAAACTCCTTGTATGTTGTATTGCACTATGATGCATGACCACTTTGGTATATCAAATGGTAAGCTACTACAGGGCAGAGGAAATCTGTCTGGAAGTTCTTACTTTGTGTGAGATGGTCTTTCAGACCAAGTTCTCCACCTAGTACCGTGGGTCATATCTCCTCATAGGGCAGTCTGAATGAGCATAAACCTTGAAATCATGTTTCAATGCTTTGATTGCATATCAGAGAATGTCCGCATCTTCATGTGAATATTTTTGCTTCATGCCCGTGCATACATGTAGTTAATTGCATTGCATTTCATTACATTGAAAATGTCGAAAAGATACATTGAATGCATACATTTAGGGGGAGCATTATTCATACATCTGAATTCACTCAACTGTCTTGAGATTTACTGCATAGCATGTTAAATCTGTTGTTTGCATAGTCATTCATCACCTACATTGTCTGCATGACATATAGGATGATTCAGTGTTTTTAGTTAGAGGGAATCATTGCATAGCATATCACTTCTTTGAAATAATCAAAAAAAAAGGGGGAAGGAAAATATCACTGCATATAGATAGGGGGAGCTTGCTTAATCCGTTCTTCTCCAGCTATATGATTCATCTTGTCATATCTGAAGTGTCAGTGATTCCATCATTTAAAGTGGTATCAAATGATTTCTTGACTACTCCTGAAGTTGTTCATAATCTGAATGCATACCTTATTGGTATCTGTTTGTCTCTCCTAAATCTGCTGTTTTGAATCTCTTTGCTCAAGAGCAGCTCATTTGCTACAATTCCTCAGAATCATGCTGTTTAGTGAATATTCTCACTTGAATTACTCTGCTGAGATATGAAGTAAACCTTCAGCCTAAATACTACTTCATAAAAGTTAAAATACCTTTAATGAGGAACCTTCCATTATACATGCTTAAGAAAATTTGTTAACTGGAAGTGGTTTAAGTCTTATGTACTCTTGTTTGGTTACAAGAAACTTGAAAATATCTGTTTCAACCTCTTAATAACCTTGAACTATCTGCTTCATGTAAATTCATGTAAGACTTTCTGAAATCTGAAAAGTTGATATCCATGTCTACGTTGACTGAGATATATAGTGTATGTGGTTGTTCCTAAACAACTAACTTGTTCTGAATTTTTTTTGTAAAAGTAGGGACAGAGCAATGACTGTGGCTACTGAGAAACCTGTCCAAAGGATTGTGTCATGAAGTACCATGGTTAACTCTGTTTAAAGAGATGATTGGAAATTATTGTGAAAATATGGCAGAGCAATGGCATAGTTGTATTGAGTAACTGGGGATTCTGGCCTCTGATCAAGGTGTATCCTCATGCCAAAGATACTTTTAATGCTACCTCTGTTCTCTAAAATGGGAGAAACAATACGGTTGTCACACTGAGTAACTGGGGATTCTGACCTCTGATCAAGGTGTCTCTCCACGTCAAAAGGTGCTGATAAACCAAAATTGTTCATTAAAGAAAGATTTGAACAAGTGTAAATCAAATTCTGAAAGAACAAGTAAAATTCAGGAGCATTCACCTGTGTCTCTTTTAAAGCTGTCATGGAAAGTAAACTAATTAAGATAGAAGTTGGTTGAACTAGAATCTTATATGAGTTTGTAGTTCCTTGTTTATTAAGTGTTGGTTCAGATATGAGTACAATTTCTTTTGAAAATTTCAGCTTACATCATTCTTAAACCATATCTGACAATCAAGGTTTCATAAGCTTTTATGATGGAGGAATCTAGAACTTAAGACTTTGATTTTATGAAGTTGGTATCTTGCTGAAAAAGTTCATTATCTCAATTTTCACAAATCGTTGAATCTGCTCATCCTATTGCCCTTTATCACTGTGATTTGATTCAGACTGGTTGTCACATATGAGAGTTGTTGTCTCTAGATAACCAGAGTTCATCCTTATAGATTTCTCTTGCATCAAGGATCATAAGGGTGGAATTCTCTGGTCTGTTTGAGAGTCTACATGCATAAGGGGGCAATGTGCTAGATTGTCTGATCGTGTTATTTGTCTGCATTAGCTCTATATCTTCTGCCATGTCAAAGGGGGAGTATTGTTGCATATGCATGACTGCATAAGTTGTTTGACTAAGGGGGAGAATTGTTTTTAATTGCTTCTGATATTGTGTTGCCATCTTCTGCTGAACTATCTTGAGTGTCTCATATGACATCTCTGGTTTATTCATTTTGCTAAAGAAAAAGGGGCAGCTTAGTCAAAAGGGGGAGGTTTTAATTAACAATTGGTTTTAATTCACTCTTCAACTCATGTCTTTTTGCTGAAGGCAAAGGGGGAGAAGAATCTAATCTGAGATCTGAGTCAGTGTAACTCATAGTGTTGCCATCATCAAAAAGGGGGAGATTGTTGTGCCCCTGTGTGGTTTTGATGATGACTGACACACCATGAGTCACACTGAGGTGTGTGCTAATTAATATAGATGACTGATTGACTGCTTGAATATCTGATTGCTTTATCTGATTGTTTGCTTGAATAGTTAATTCATGAATATGGCTAGATTGGGTTAACGTAGTGACTAATTGTTTGTTCATGCATTACTCTATTTGTCAAGTGTATACATCAGTCAGCATTGCACTTTGTTCACGAAGTCTATACACTACTGGATGTTCATGTATGCACATTGGTGTTTTTCCCTACGTTCTGGCCTAGTCTATACAGCCTCATTCCTACCTTCGTTCCAAGCCAAAGTCCACACAACGCCCTTCACTGAAAGTCTATACATTCGCTGCAGAGATCACGGTCAAGTGTGTACACTCTTTCACTGTAGCTTCCACATATTCAAGTCTTCACATTGAAAGCCTATACATTGCTGGATGTTCAAGTCTGTACATCCACAGTTAAACTTGAAGTCTGCACACTAGTCTTCAAAACCAAGTCTGCACATTGGTCTTCGATTTCAAGTCCATACATTGGACTGTTCTTCAAAGTCTGTACATTGGCTTCACGTCTTCAAGTCTGTACAGCCGTTTGCTTTGTATTTCAAATCTAGACATTGCACTGTAGCATCCATCGTCTTCGTGTTGTTTTAGTGTCTATGTCTTCGTGTTGTTTTTGTTTGATTGTCTTCGTGTTGTTTACTGTAGCAGCTCGATTTGTTCTGATGAACTTCGAGTCGTTTCCCAGTGAACCCCGTGTCGTTTCACCTCGTGCTGTTCTCACTGACTTCGTGTCATTTTTCCTCTTGTGTCTTCGTGTCATTTTCCTTCTTGTGTCTTCGTGTCATTTTCCTTCTTGTGTCTTCGTGTCATTTTCCTTGTTGTGTCTTCGTGTCATTTTTGTTCTAATGAGTGCAGGACATCGCAGCACCTCGTGTTGCTTTCTGTGCCACCTCGTGTCGTTCTCTGTGTAGTGTGTGTTTTTGTCACCACTACACTTCGTGTCGTTGTTCTTTACTTCGTGCTGTTTTCACTGTCTTCGTGTTGGTCTTTCTCATTAGACCTCGTGTCTTTCTCGCCTTGACCACACTTCGTGTTGCTTTACGTAGACCTCGTGTCTTGCTTGTTTGCAACCACTTCGTGTCGGCTTCTGTTGTCAGCCCGTGTTTGTCCTCATGTTGTTTTTGCATTCGTAACCTCGTGTTGGTCTAGTATTTATGTTTTTGTTGTTTTTATTTTCGTGTCTCCGTGTTGCCTTTTCTAGACCTCGTGTCTCTTTTGTTTTATAACCTCACTTCGTGTCGTTCCCTTCGTTGTGTCTGATCTGTTACAGTGTACTCATGTCGTTCTTAGTTATTATGTCCGCGTGTTGTTTCCTTCTCACTTCGTGCTGTTCTCATCCTACCTCGTGTCGTTCTTGTCGTAGTGCTTGTTTTGTTACAGTGACTTCGTGTCGTTCTCCTTGTAATGTTTGTTTTTGTCACCACTGAATGTCGTGTCTTTCTCAGTGCATCTAGAACTGCTACCACATACCTCGTGCAGCTTTAGTTATTGTGGCCCTCAGTGTTAATGGTTTGTATCTCCTTGCAGGTTCGAGGAAGAACATTCCCAAATGACTGGGCAGCACGTGATCCGAGGCTGGAATGAAGCCTGCTGAGTGACTGTCACGTGGTCCTAATATTTAGGGCTGAAAATGTGGAGGTCACACGTCAGGGCTGATACTGTTGCTGCTGCTATATATATGAGCCTTCTTCCACAGAAGAAGATTGATCGAGTTGGGCGAAAGGTGAAGTCCATACAGAGAGCCACGATCCAGACAGAGGAGAAGAAGAGGAAAAAGAAGAGGAAAAAGAGAGAGAGAAAGAAAAAGAAAGAGAGATTGAGTAAGAGATCGAGATAGCAGAGTGTGAAGAGAAGAAGAGGAAGAAGAATAGAGAAGAAGAGAGAGCTAGAGTGATAAAAGCTTCAACTGAAGATCTATTCTTGCTGGGCCGTGGATCAAATCCAGGCCAGCCAGCTCCTGCGAGAGCCACATTAGTTTTTATCTTTTCAGCTTTCTGTTGCTGGTTTCATTTTTGTTTTTATTCATTTGCTGTTTTTCCGATTCTCTGTAGAGAGGTCGGGGTCCCTCCTGTTGGTTCAGGAGAAGGGAGATTGCCATCTCCGGTTGCAAGTAGCTGGGTGCTACTTGTGGTTTCCCTCTGGTTAGAGGAAGGGAGGCTCGTCCTCCGGTTCAGGGCTTGTAGGTTTCAAGTCAAAGGGTCCCTCCGGTTGGGAGGAAGAGAGGTCCTAGACCTCTGGTTTATAGGTGACGTAGTGTCACTTGTGCTTCCCTCTGGTGTTCAGAGGAAGAGAGACTTGGGTCTCTAGGTTCCCCTCCGGTTTGGAGGAAGGGAGGATTGGTCCTCCGGTTCTAGTCTTGTGGGTTGCAAGACTAGGTGTTCCCTCCGGTCTGGAGGAAGAGAGACTTGCGTCTCTGGTTTGCTAGTGACTGGTGTCACTAGTGGTTCCCTCCGGTTAGGAGGAAGAGGGGAGGTTGTTCCCCTGGTCAAGCTATTTGGCAGCATTTGTTGCAGACTGAGTCTGCTGTTTCTAGCGTGAGCTAGTGAAGCCACACTCGGTTGAGTGTGGGGTGGATGTAGGTCTGGAGGACCGAACCACCTAAAACCCCTTGTGCATTGTGGTTTGGTTTATCTGCTTTTGCTTCCGCTAGATGATTGCATAGGGGCGCTCTAAGCGTTTGGCTTCTGGTTGAGCAGAAGTGTTGATTAGTTTTCTTAGAATTTTTTAATCTGTCAAGAGAGCGATATTCCAGTTGAGCTTCAGATTGTCGAATCTGCCTTGTTATTATTCTAGTTTTAATTGGGTGAAGTTTTTTTAACGGGTTATATTCATTCACCCCGCCTCTAAATACTGCTCCGAACCTATCAGTTTCCTTACTGCATCGACCTCACTTCACTAAGGCGTCGACCCGTTCCTTTACAAGAAGAAGAACTGCTAGTTTTTCCCCTTCAGGCTATGTCGACTCCACTATCAAGCTATGTCGACTCCTCCTCCCACAAAAGGAAGATCTGCCAAGGTGATATCAAGGCTGCATCATGATGGGAATCGACGCCGAGCATTAACTTTTATGTTTACATTTGAGTCCTTTTATTTACTTTTATATCCTTGGGAAAGTATATGTACAATTGTAAGGCTTTGTAAGCCAATGTGTCATTCCCTAGGATTATGTGGGTTTTTGTGCAAATGTGTAGTAGGACCAGTTAGGGGGCCCCCTCCCCTTCCCCATTGGTCCACCTCATCCATGTGGGGCTGGTCAACCATCCTAGGTGGCCATCTAGAACGTTTGAATGCTAATTGACCACATGGGAGATAAAGGGGTTAAAATTTCAAAGGTTGGCCACCTACCTTACCTACCTAGTCAAAGGAGTGCTCCATTCATATGTAATTTATTTTTTTTGAGTTTTGACCACATGGGGGAAGAAAATGACTTATTTCCCACGAAATTCCCAGCCCCCCACCCCTTGCCATTTTCTATATAAGCCTATGTATAGTGTCATTAGAGATTAATGAAGAAAAAATTTGTAAAATTGGCTTGAGCCATTGAAGGGTGTGCCCTTGTTCCTCTCTCCCCCTGGTGTTCTTCTCCTCAAACCTCAAGTTCTAGAGTGTATCCATCTTCTATCTCCCCCTCTCAACCTCTGATCTTCATTGGTGCCACCGCCGCCGCCGTTCGTGCCGCCTTTGAGCCGCCGCGGAATCATCTTCGATTTTTTATCTTGCTGGACAGAGGTGCCTTCATAAAAATCCTTCTGTCAGCCACGGCTTCTTCTTGGCATGAAATTTTTATGGTGTGTTCCTATCTCCTATCCCCTTCTCCACAAAAAAAATAAAATCCAAAATCCACCGTTTCATATTTTTACATTTTCGTCCAACCTGTCATCCCAGATCTGCTAGGTTTCTGTCTACAGTGGCAGAACCTCTGAGTTCTCCCCCTCCGACCATATTTTTGATTTTTTCAAGCCCTCCCAATTTTACTGGGAGTTCTGTCCATCACCCCCTACCTCCACAAATGTTCTTAATTTTTTATCAGTCTTCTATCTATTTTTAAAAATTCGTGTTCTTCCTCTGATACAGTGTTTTTAGTCAGATCCCAGATCCGACCACCCTCCACTTCAAAAATCAGAACAAATCACCACCACCTCCAAATCCAAATCCAAAACTATTCCTGGTTTCCTTGTTTGATTTCCTACAACCTTTATGAAGAATACATCTTCAAATTCGGACATCTACTTCACGGTCAAAGGTAATCAATAGAAAAGTTCTCTGCAGATCTGAGTCTTCGGTTACTGTACAACAGCAGCATATAAAATTCGCCAACATAAAGTACAAATCTGGTGAATTTTTCTGAAGGTTACTAGATTGTAGTACTTCGAAGCAACTTTCCAACGGCTCTGATCTCGTCGCATTCCGACACCGGTGCTGATCGCAGCGTCCGTTCTCGCCGGAGCTCGCGCTGAAATACAGAACCGGCAGATTTCTGATCGGTTTTTCCGACCGGTGCCGAACGGAGCCGCCCGGCCTCCGGCCGGCGAACCAGCGGTACCACCGGGTCCCACACGGCCCCTCCAGATAGCACGTGGGCCCCACGGTCGTGAACACGCGTGTAGCCGAATCAACACCCGAAGCTGCCCGTCAACCCGAATTCGGTCTTCCCGGGCCCATTTGTATAGCCCTTTACCTCCCTGCGTGGAGTGGGCATGTTCTCATTGCTGTAATTATTGTGTGTTAAGTCTCCCGGGAGTACGAGTTTTCGGCCAGGTCCGTCTTCCCCACGCCGAGCGCGTGGAGGTATCGCATTCGCTCCCTTACTTGGCATTTTGCTTAATTTCATATATGCTTGTTTATGTCGCTGCTAGAGAGCATGATAGGGTAATTAGCTCGCTTTCTATTTATATCACCGCTGCTGCGAGAGAGAGCGTTACCGTCCCGTGACCCGATCCGGGCACGAAAGAGAGAGCCGACCACCCTAGCTCTTGCCGGTTTCTCAACCGCGCACGTCCGACGCTTCCCTCGTTAAGGGACGATCGCGAGTTTGTCGTGTCCGTGGTCCCGTCCCGCATCAATTTGGTATCAGAGCGAGTTTGAGTCTAGGGTGTTTGCATTCACAAAAAAAAAGTGTCATTTACGTCTAGTCATTAGTCATTGTCTAAGTCGTGTTTAGGGTCATCATTGTTTCAAAACAAAAAAAAGTGTCTTTTTGTATTTACATCCCTTTACTCGGTATATCAAAAGGTGTTGTCCGAACGTTAGGCTACGCCTATCGGGAAGACCGCACACTTGCGCGAGTGACCTTCGGGTCAATTATCTCCGCCACGTACCGAGTCTTGGTTTACGTCTAGGGTCCTTAGTGTGCATGCATTCCAACTTTGCATTACTTAGGGTCGTGTCTAGTGTCTTGCCCAAATGGCCTTGCATATCCATTCCTAGGGATCCATTCCCGTATTTTGGCAACTATGGCCAAGCCATGTCGACCCGTCCAAGGTGATAGGTCCGTGTCCGAGTACATTCGGGCATATCATAAGTATTGGTTGGAACATGGCTTGGGAGAGGAGAGCAACACGGCCGCATTTCAGTTTCGGAGAGGTTTGCGCCTTCACTTCCAATTGGAATGTCTTATCCGCAATGCATTCTCTCTAGCGGAATCCTATTCGGTCGCTCTAGTGGTCGAACCATTTGAGTCACACTTTTCTCGGTATGGTGGCTTTCGACAAGACTCCACCTCCCAGTCGCCTACACCATGGCCTTCACCACTCGAGAGAGTTCCAATGTCATCCATCTCTATTTCCGAATTTGATTCGGAATCCTCTCATTTGGAACCACCAAGGCCCGAGCCACCCGTATTTCTAACGGGTACGCTTTTCATAGCCAAGCCGCTTCTTAGTTGGCTCAAGGATGGCTTGGTCCCACCTCCCTTCCCATCAATGGACCCCACACTACCACTAGTGTCAAGCAACTCATTTCATACCACCTTCCGGTCTCGTCACTATGTGGACACATTGGACGACCTTCTTAAAGGGTTAGACCGGCAATTGACCTTTACACATTTATTGGCCCGAGGCTTCGACCAACCCGCTAGTCTTAGCTTCACCCATCCGGCCTATGGGTCCATTACCTGCGAGTGCACCGTGGGTTGTGTCACCACGGAGATCCTCTTACTCCTTCCCTTACCGGTCGAGCCCGAATCCATACCCTTTTGTCCAAGGGAGGAATCATACTTCTTGCTTGTTGAGTCTTGTTGAATCTTTACATGTTTTGATGATGACAACATGATAAGTCTTAGTGGTCTTCAAAAATTATGTCTATGTGAAAATTTAACAAAAATATTTTTTCTGTGAAAAAATGAACAAAGAACATGTTTGTTGAAGAATGAACCTTCATTTTACTTCAGGTATTGTTCAGGGACTGTATTCGTGTTGATTGGCACTTCGTCATGTTTGTATATAACACCTCGTGTTGAACTGTTTGTTTTCGTGTCATTTGATCCTTACTTCGTGTTGTTTTCATCGTCTTCGTATCATTCTCCGTGTAGTGTGTGGTTCTGTCAGAATTCACTTCGTGTCTGTCTTATGTTGAAACCACACTTCGTGTTGGTTTCTGTTTTGATGAACTTCGAGTCGTTTTCCAGTGAACCCCGTGTTGTTTTGTCCTCCTGCGTCATCCTTGTTTTCACTCCGTGTCTATTTTCTGTTCTCATCATACTTAGTGTTGTTTTTCATTTCATGTCAACTTCACTTCGTGTAGTTTTCAACCCGTGTCGATTATCGTTTTGACTTCGTGTTGTTTTCAACCCGTGTCGATTATCGTTTTGACTTCGTGTTGTTTTCAACTCGTGTCGATTACTGTTACGACTTCGTGTTGTTTTCAGTATGTGTCAACTCTGTCTTCGTGTCGTTTTTCACCTCGTGTCATGTTACCCCGTGTCAATTACTGTTTCGACTTCGTATCGTTATCAGTCCGTGTCTCTCTTATGTTGAAATCACACCTCGTGCTGATCACTATTCTTACTTCGTGTTGTTTCTTTGTATTCTGTCTTCGTGTTGATCTTTCGTTATTTAGACTTCGTGTCTTTATCACTTTGATCACACTCCGTGTCGCTTCTCCTCTCATAACTTCGTGTCGTGTTTCTCTACACCTCGTGTCGTTGTCTCCTTGTGTCTTCACCTCGTGTTTATTTTCGTCTCTTCGTGTCAGGTTTATTCTAGTGCGTACAGGACATCGCATCACTTCATGTTGCTTCCTGTTTCACTTTCGTGTCATTTGTTTTGTTGTATCTTCGTGTCGTTTTTATTCTTCCTAGTCCTCGTGTTCTTCTTGTATTGAAACCATACTTAGTGTTGGTTTCTGTTCTTGTCTTCGTGACTTTGCGTTGTTTGTCTGTCTACCTCGTAAGATTCTCTTTGTAATGTTCATTGTGTCACCACCTTATCTCGTGTCGTTCTCTGTTTAGTACCTCTTGTCGTGTCCACTAACCTCATGCAGTTCTAGTTATTTATGACACTCAATACTAATGGCTCTTATCTCGTTGCAGGTCCGAGGAAGAACATTCACCAATGTCTGGGTGCACATGATCCGATGCTAAAGGAACAAATACAAAGAGGGCACGTGGCAGGAAGGTTCTAGGATCGAGCGTGGGAGGCACACGCGTTCAGTGCCCTATTCATTTGCTGCGGCTATAAAGAAAAACCTTTCGCCCACCGATGAAGGTTGATCAGAGCTAAGAAAGAAAAGGCAATGTTACAGAGAGCTCGATCCAGCAGAAGAAGAAAAAGAAAAGAGAGAGAGGTAGTGCTCGTGTGAAAGAGGAAGAGAGTGTAAGAGAAAGAAAGAGAGATAGAGAGTGAGTGAGAGAGCTCGTGGAGAAGAAGAAAGAAGTTTACCTGAAGATCTGTCTTCACTGGACCGTGGATCAGATCCAGGCCAGTCAGCTCTGTTAGGAGCCAAATTGTGCATTTCGTGTTTCAGCTTCTGCTTGCTGAAGTTATTTTCGTTTATTATTTTTTTCCTTTGTTTTCTGGTTTGGTGTGCTTTCCGATCCTCTGGTCTGAGGTCGTGTTCCCTCCGGTCAGGAGGAAGGGAGATCTGATCTCCAGTTGCAAGTAGCTGGGAGCTACTTGTGGGTTCCCTCCGGGTTGGAGGAAGGGAGACTTCTCTCCGGTTCTGGGCTTGTGGATTCAAGTCCAGAGGTTCCCTCCGGTTTGGAGGAAGAGGGGAGGTTGTTCCCCTGGTCAAGCTGTGTGGCAGCAATTGTTTGCAGACTGAGTCTGCTTGGTTCTAGCGTTTGCTAGTGAAGCCTCACTCCGTTGGGAGTGAGGGGTGGATGTAGGTCTGAAGGACCGAACCACCTAAAATCTATTGAGCAGTGGCTTGATTGTCTGGTTTTCTTCCGCTAGATGCTTGAATAGGTGCGCTCAATGTAATTGTATTTGAGTTGAATAGAATTGGTTCCATTCTGTTTCCTTATCTAGCATCCGGTTTTAAATTTGGCCATTATTCGTAAAAGGATTCATTCACCCCCCCCTCTGTATCCGGGCCAAGCACCTTAACAGTTGGTATCAGAGCGGGTGTCTGCTTACAAGGTCCAGCGACCTGCAGATCGATCTTGCAATCTTAGGTGCTTATTTCTTTTTGTGTTTCAATATTCTTGTGCGTTAATCTGTGTGTTCTCATGGCCCATCCACCGATCTTCAGTGGTACGCATTTTGATGCATGGTTCGCTGTTTTGAAGAATTATGTTAAATCTGTGAATCCAGACCTGTGGAAAGTAATTTCACATGGTCCTCATGAACTACCTAAGAAAAAGTCCAAATGGACTGACAGTCACAAATCCATGCATGAAGAAAATCAGATAGCAATAAATTTAATGAAGGCAGCTACTGATAGAGCTTTTCATTCATGTTTCTTTGAATCCAGTTCTGCTAAAGATATTTTGGATGCACTGAAGCGAACTCAGGAGATAGATGTGGACAGATGCATGATGGCCAACAGAAGAAGTCAAAGTGCCAGCGATCAAGGCAGCAATCAAACTAAAGAAGATGATGATGATGAGGTAAATCTCTTCGAGAACTTCTCTCTAGAAGATTGGGGGAATGCATATGCTGAACTATTTGAATCTCATGAACTGTTAAGAAAACAGTATAAAAAGTTGAAGAAGAGTACTCGGGTAGATAGTTCTAGCTCTCCATGTAAAAATTGTTCAAGTACGAAGCAATCACATGATGCATGTCTGTCTGATAATCATATGCATAAAAAATCAGAATGCAGAACTGAAGATGGAACTTAAACGTGTCTACTCTGAACTGAACAATCTAAAATCTGAGGATGACTCTCTCAGAAAGTTCTCTGAAGAACAATTAGAGAAACTTAAACGAGAGAATGAGTTGCTGATTGAAAATTTTAATGCCATAAAATCTGTGAACATAGAATTACAGAAAGATTTTGAAAAACAACAAAAGGATTTGAGGGAGTTTGAAGCTAGGAGAGAAACCATGGTTAACTCAGAAGATCAGCTTCTAATAAATGAGTTAATTCAAAATGGTAAGCTTAAAGAAGAAGTTGAAAAATTAAAACTGTTAAACAGTGCCATGTCTGCAAGACTTCTCACATTGGAAAAAGGGAAAGCTATCTGCACAAACGAGACTGTAGAGGTAGATGAGCTAAGAAGGGAAATTGAAGAATACAAAACAGCTAACAAGGTTTTGAATGAAGCTGTCAATTGTAGTGAACAAGAGATCACTAGTTATGAAATACACATTGCATCTCTTGAAAATGAAATTCAGGATTTGAAAGCTTCCTTGTCTAAATTTGTTGATGGGCAGAAAAACCTAGACAAGCTGCTAGGTGTAAAAGTAAATGTCAAAAAGGAAGGGTTGGGCTACTATAATCTCAATAAGAAGGCCTTGCAGAACAAAGTAATGACATCCTTTGTAAATACTTCAAATGTAGCCACTACATCAAAAGACAAACAGCCCATTGTTCAGAAAATTCTGGGAACAAAGATTAATTCTAACAAGGAAGGACTGGGTTACAGTCCAGTCATGAGGAAGGATGATGGAGTCAACCTGAAAACTGTCTTTGTCAGATCCTCTGAACAGGAAAAACCTTCTATCTCATCTCCACCTCAGTACAAGGCTAAGAAAACAGAAAAACAAAATAAAAATCATAAAACATCAAAAATTCAAAGGAACAATCTGCATGCTAAGAACTCATCAGATAAATGCCATGTTTTAAAGAAATCAAGTGGCTCGTGTCATTATTGTGGTAAGTATGGACATCATATGAGTAATTGTTTTGTGATGGAAAAAGATGACAACAAGCATGCTAGAAAATCTGTGTCTGGTCAGAAAAGGAATGTCAAATGCTCTAATTGTGATAAAGTAGGACACACTACTGCTCATTGTTGGTTTGTAAGTAGTAAGGAAAAATCATGCTCATATTATACAAAACACTTTGTAAATCAGCATGTCTTTAAGAAGAACCAGCACATTATATGTGTTGATTGCAACAAAATTGGTCACAAGGCCTCTGAATGCTGGTCAGGTTCCTTTAGAAGAAATTCTCTCGTTTGCTCTCACTGTAGAAAACATAGCCACACAGTCAAGGACTGTTGGCATATTCAGGGTAGAAATGTGAATCTCAAACATGCCAAATTCTCTGTAAAAGAATCAACAAAACCTTCATGTCATCACTGTGAGAAGTCAGGTCACAAGGCTGCAACCTGTTGGCTGGCAGGATATCAAAACCAAACCAGTTTTGGTAAACAGAAATTTTACCCTGATAACAGAAAATCTCATGTGTATGCACATAGAATTCATGCTAATAAAAATGTGCATAAATCAGATCAGAAAACCACTCCTGGAAATGTGCTGAGAAAACTTGCTAAACATAATAATGTCATGTCAGGACCCAAGACCTCTTGGGTACCTGTTTGTGCAAAATGAACCTTGTTTTACAGGTGTGCCTTGGGACTGGAATAAAAAAGGGGTAATGATCCAAGGCACTCAAGAATGAAAACCCCATTCTCACAATTTTCAGGTAATCTCTCTACATGTCCCATTTTGAAACTTACTGCATATCTGGTTTGATGCATTCTTGCATATCCTGCTATTAGTTTCATCTAGTGCATGCATATTAAATCTGGTTTTGAATATTCATTCATCATCTGCAAGGTGCATTATTTTCTAAAACATGCACTCTGAAATTTCTGAAATCTTTAACTGAAAGCGAATGCTGGTTGAAAACTGTATGTTGCATAATTTTTCTTGGCATACACTGCATTCATTAAATAATTAACACTTCTAAGAGTCGTGTGTGAGATGTCCTTGAGTGGACTGAAGAGGAGCTTGTCAGGCTATTTGGTTTCTGAAGATTTTTGTCAGCCGATGCAGTTAATGTGGTTTTAAGATCAGTCATCTCAAGAGGTTGCAGTTTGTTGTCCAAGAGTTGCTCTGGATGTGAGACTGAACTACTTCAAATACTATATTTGGATATGTCCTTAGTGCTTAATGTCTTGAGTGATCTCTCACTTGTTGGCTTGCTGATAGGAGTGCTGCTCATCTCATTTCATCTTTCTCTATTCAATCAGCCACCTCATTATCTCTCACCTCTCTATATTGGTTCAGATTCTCTCTCGAAGAAATTGTGGTTTCAGTCTTCTTGCTCTTATCAGATAAGATCTGTATACCTTAAACCACCCTATATCAAGTGTAACAATCTACACCTGTTAATAAAGAATTTCAATGTTTGGGGGTTATATTTGGTCCTTGATCCTTCTAAGTTATCTTCTCAAGTGTTGGTCAACATATTATAAAACTTCCTGTTAAATGAAAAAAAAAACTTATTGAGGATCTCGACTTAACTGAAACTTATGTAAAGAGAGCTCTGAGATAAAAAATTATGTTAAGTAAGATTTTTTTAATCATGAGAAGTGCTTCCAGGGAATACGCCATTATTTGTGGCAGAGCAATGGCTTTTGTGGAGAAATAGACACTCTAGATCAATGAAGTCCAGAGTATCTGTCATGATACAATTAGCTATCTCTGTGTAGAAATGTTAAAAATAAAAAAAAAAGGGGGGGAAAGGGAAAAAGTCCTCAAAGAAAAAAAAAATAAATATCTTTGGCATAAAGGTAGTTCGTCCTGAGTAACCAGGGTTTCTGGTGTCTGATAAACATGTCTCCTTGTGCAAAAAGGGACTATACTACCTTGTGTTCATCAAATTGGTTGACTCTGTATGCCTTCTCGTCCATTAAATGAAGAAATGATTTCTGCTTGACATTAATGTGTTATTTCGTTGCTTGACAAACATAAGGTACAAGTTAATCGTGTCTCTCTCTAGGTTGAGCAACTTTAACAGCTAATTTTGTGATTATGCTGATTTAATATCTTGAGTTAACTGACCTTGGTTTTTGGAAGAATATAACCCGTCCACATATTGAAGGGCTAACTTAATATGGTGTAGCTGCGTTACATCTGAACTAAGGGTATTTTGGGTATTTACAGAAATAAGTGTGATAAGAGTAAAAAGCTACTCGACAATACCTCTTGTTTTGTTCACACGTCTTCAACCTCAAACCCTCATTTCCCCTTGTCGATTCCTATTCATCCTCGTGCCGCTCCACCTTGAGCGTCTTCTTCAAACCTATCTCCATCTCTTCCCGCTCACCTTCTTCCCCCACAGAGGTCCATTCCTCTCTTCAGTCTAACATCGCGTCCAACAGCAGCCTGCAAGAGAGAGTTGATACTCTGAAAGTTCCGGCAGATGGATCAGCAGAGGTCAGCAGCTCCGGGTGACAGGAAGAGGAAGGGAAAAGAAATTGTTGAAGAGCCTTCATCTAAACAACAGAGATGTGTTGAGCCAGAACCTGCTGCGGAAGTCTCTTCAGAACAAGGTACCAGGTTTTCTCAGTCTACCGTGTTCTTAGAAAGTGGGAAAATCATTCCTCCTAGAATAATAGATTTCGGAGATGAAACCTTGGTCTCGAAGTTTCCAGAATTGTTGAAAATCTTTGAGTTTCAGGAGTGGAGAAATTTCTTAGAAAATCACCGTGTCTATTACCCTAGGCCGGTAATGGAATTTTACAATAACTTGTCCTTGAGCCGAGACAAGTCTACCTTGTTATCATCTGTTAAAGGGGTCGAGATAAGTGTTACTTGTGACTCCCTTCACAAAGCTCTCGGTATTCCAGATAAAGGGGAGGTAGAGGGAAGCTTTCGATATAGTCTCCATGAAGCTTTCTCAGTCATTACTGGTAAACCCAGTAATATTCATGATAAGGGGCAGTTAAAGCTAAAAGCTTATCAGACATCGTCATTTCCTCCTCTTCACAAGCTCCTTCAGAATGTCATCGCTTCCATTATCACTCCACAGACTGGGGCTAGAGGAAGAATTACAGACACACAGAGATTTCTACTGTTTTGTCTGATTCAAAATGTAAAGATTTGTCTGCCAGAGATTATCTTTTCGGTCATGAAGGGATGCATTGGATCCAAGAGACATCTTCCCTATGCCGCCCATCTGACTGAGATATTCAAGCACTCTGAAATTTGCTTGGATGGAGAGGCCGCATCAGAAGTGAAGGCCAGAAACATTTTTAATATGAACTTTGTTTCAGTATTCTTGGGGTTAGAGGACTCCTCTATGGTGGGGCAAGTTAAGGTCCATAAGGCCAGGGAATCACAAACTCAGGGGGAGCATTTGGAAGAAATTCAAGTCTTAGCCCCAACTGGTGAGCAATTAGTTACTGAGATTGATCATCAGGAAACACCAGCTGGACAACCAGAGTCCATCTTGTCAGCTGCACCCACCGAAGTATCCTTCTCCTTTCAGAGGCTAGTTGAGGCTGCATCTGAGGACATCAGATTGTCTGACGAAAGCATTCAGACAGATCTAGATGCAACTATTGCTGGGCTATTTGATTCTTTTGGACAGTCATCTGAAGAGGTAATAGTGCCAGAAGAACAGCCAGCTAAAGAGCAAGACAGTACTGATCAAGATCTTGTTGTTTTTGTTAATGAAATTTTAAGAGAAACTGTTGAGCGAAGCTTGGAAGAGGCTACCAACTTGGTCGTATCTGAAAGTCTTGAGCAGGCCTTAGTTGGCAGCCCTGCAGATCAGGAACTCACAGAAGATAGAGAAAAGGTTCCTGTCATAGAACTAGATACAGAATCTTCAAGTGAAGAAGAGGAACCTGAAGATATATTCCCTCAGAAAGAAACTCAAGCTGCAGATGAAGTTCAGGTCCCAGCTGAGAGCAGTCAAATGCCAGTACAAGAGGAAGCAGCTGAGAGAACTGCACCTGGTAGTGAATTTTTTGGTACACCTCTAGGTCCACCTAGACTTCTATCTGCAGAGGCACCCAACATTGAATCTACTCGGGCGCCCAACATTGAAGAGCTTCTCATAAACCTGACTCAGCAGATGCAAAGACAAGACAAGAAATTAGATGATCTGCTTACATTTGTCACTCTCAACATTAATCAGGTACATACCAGATTACTGAAGCTTGAGATATCTCTCCTCACTGAATGGAGACGATTCCTTCTAAACAAAAGGGCTTCAGATGATGCAAACAAATCCTTGATGGAAGGATTACAGGAGATTTGTTCAAAAATTGCAAAAGCTCTGAGAGAGTCACATGATGTTAGTATTTCCTCCTTCAAAATGTCTTCTACCATAATAGATCATTGCTATGAGATCAGAACAGCTTTAGAATTATTGAAGAAGTCTTCAAGTGCCCTAGGTCCAGGCATTCAGCAAATCTATGATAAGTTGATCACCTTCTTATCAGAAATGACAACTCTGACTGACAGATATGAAACGGTCAATGTTCGCCAAGAAGACATTATTTCTGAAGTGGCAAATGTCAGAAGCACTGTGGCGTATTGGCTTGCTGAACTATCAAATGATTTAAAGGAATTTCAGTCTATCTTGGGTTCAACACCTGGTCACGCCTCTTCCAGCAGAACTCCACCTCAAGAACATTCTTCTGCTTCTCCAAGGGGGAGACCACCACAAGGCAGGACGCGTGGCCCCTCTAGCAGACAAGCAAGATACTTTTCTTGAAAAGTTGATGCTCTGTATTTTTGTTGCCCTTTTGAGGCCTTCTCCCTCAGACTCTTGGACAAATTAACTTAACTCATATCATTTGCGTTGTTGCATTCTTCTTGTTTTCATTTTTTTGATGATGTCAAAGGGGGAGAAATCAGGAAAAGAAAAATGTTTAATGTTTGTGTTTGTGATATTCATTGCGAATGGCTATCTAGTGTTTTTTCCTTCTCTGCACAGACTCAAGACTCATAGTGTTGCCATCCATCAAAAAGGGGGAGATTGTTGAGTCTTGTTGAATCTTTACATGTTTTGATGATGACAACATGATAAGTCTTAGTGGTCTTCAAAAATTATGTCTATGTGAAAATTTAACAAAAATATTTTTTCTGTGAAAAAATGAACAAAGAACATGTTTGTTGAAGAATGAACCTTCATTTTACTTCAGGTATTGTTCAGGGACTGTATTCGTGTTGATTGGCACTTCGTCATGTTTGTATATAACACCTCGTGTTGAACTGTTTGTTTTCGTGTCATTTGATCCTTACTTCGTGTTGTTTTCATCGTCTTCGTATCATTCTCCGTGTAGTGTGTGGTTATGTCAGAATTCACTTCGTGTCTGTCTTATGTTGAAACCACACTTCGTGTTGGTTTCTGTTTTGATGAACTTCGAGTCGTTTTCCAGTGAACCCCGTGTTGTTTTGTCCTCCTGCGTCATCCTTGTTTTCACTCCGTGTCTATTTTCTGTTCTCATCATACTTAGTGTTGTTTTTCATTTCATGTCAACTTCACTTCGTGTAGTTTTCAACCCGTGTCGATTATCGTTTTGACTTCGTGTTGTTTTCAACCCGTGTCGATTATCGTTTTGACTTCGTGTTGTTTTCAACTCGTGTCGATTACTGTTACGACTTCGTGTTGTTTTCAGTATGTGTCAACTCTGTCTTCGTGTCGTTTTTCACCTCGTGTCATGTTACCCCGTGTCAATTACTGTTTCGACTTCGTATCGTTATCAGTCCGTGTCTCTCTTATGTTGAAATCACACCTCGTGCTGATCACTGTTCTTACTTCGTGTTGTTTCTTTGTATTCTGTCTTCGTGTTGATCTTTCGTTATTTAGACTTCGTGTCTTTATCACTTTGATCACACTCCGTGTCGCTTCTCCTCTCATAACTTCGTGTCGTGTTTCTCTACACCTCGTGTCGTTGTCTCCTTGTGTCTTCACCTCGTGTTTATTTTCGTCTCTTCGTGTCAGGTTTATTCTAGTGCGTACAGGACATCGCAGCACTTCATGTTGCTTCCTGTTTCACTTTCGTGTCATTTGTTTTGTTGTATCTTCGTGTCGTTTTTATTCTTCCTAGTCCTCGTGTTCTTCTTGTATTGAAACCATACTTAGTGTTGGTTTCTGTTCTTGTCTTCGTGACTTTGCGTTGTTTGTCTGTCTACCTCGTAAGATTCTCTTTGTAATGTTCATTGTGTCACCACCTTATCTCGTGTCGTTCTCTGTTTAGTACCTCTTGTCGTGTCCACTAACCTCATGCAGTTCTAGTTATTTATGACACTTAATACTAATGGCTCTTATCTCGTTGCAGGTCCGAGGAAGAACATTCACCAATGTCTGGGTGCACATGATCCGATGCTAAAGGAACAAATACAAAGAGGGCACGTGGCAGGAAGGTTCTAGGATCGAGCGTGGGAGGCACACGCGTTCAGTGCCCTATTCATTTGCTGCGGCTATAAAGAAAAACCTTTCGCCCACCGATGAAGGTTGATCAGAGCTAAGAAAGAAAAGGCAATGTTACAGAGAGCTCGATCCAGCAGAAGAAGAAAAAGAAAAGAGAGAGAGGTAGTGCTCGTGTGAAAGAGGAAGAGAGTGTAAGAGAAAGAAAGAGAGATAGAGAGTGAGTGAGAGAGCTCGTGGAGAAGAAGAAAGAAGTTTACCTGAAGATCTGTCTTCACTGGACCGTGGATCAGATCCAGGCCAGTCAGCTCTGTTAGGAGCCAAATTGTGCATTTCGTGTTTCAGCTTCTGCTTGCTGAAGTTATTTTCGTTTATTATTTTTTTCCTTTGTTTTCTGGTTTGGTGTGCTTTCCGATCCTCTGGTCTGAGGTCGTGTTCCCTCCGGTCAGGAGGAAGGGAGATCTGATCTCCAGTTGCAAGTAGCTGGGAGCTACTTGTGGGTTCCCTCCGGGTTGGAGGAAGGGAGACTTCTCTCCGGTTCTGGGCTTGTGGATTCAAGTCCAGAGGTTCCCTCCGGTTTGGAGGAAGAGGGGAGGTTGTTCCCCTGGTCAAGCTGTGTGGCAGCAATTGTTTGCAGACTGAGTCTGCTTGGTTCTAGCGTTTGCTAGTGAAGCCTCACTCCGTTGGGAGTGAGGGGTGGATGTAGGTCTGAAGGACCGAACCACCTAAAATCTATTGAGCAGTGGCTTGATTGTCTGGTTTTCTTCCGCTAGATGCTTGAATAGGTGCGCTCAATGTGATTGTATTTGAGTTGAATAGAATTGGTTCCATTCTGTTTCCTTATCTAGCATCCGGTTTTAAATTTGGCCATTATTCGTAAAAGGATTCATTCACCCCCCCCTCTGTATCCAGGCCAAGCACCTTAACATTGCTTACGGTCCCCGTCCCACCCATCACAATGCAAGAAGGTGACTATCCACACCTTCAAAACTTCTACACGTGGGACCGTGACTTGGGGGAGCCCACCACAAGGGGTCATACCTTCTTCGATCCCTTTGACCCATTCCTTAGTGGACCCCATGACCCACCTTATATAGTTCATTTCTTCAAGGGAGTCCACTATCACAGTCCTACCCCACGGGCCGGGTCATTTACACCCACCAAGCCCATCCACGATACAACAACATTCGGCCCTCCTAGCCCTCTCAAGTCCCCCAAATCCAAAGGGCCGTCCATGCATGACTGGGCCATACTTGGATGTTTAGGTGTTCCCCATACCACCCATCTCCGGTTACATAACATGCATGCATGGCACACATTCGGGTGTCCTGGTCCACCATCACCTATGTACGGGTCGGACTAACAATAGGTGTGTCTAGAGTCATGTATGAGTCGGTTTCTTATTTGTGTGGTTTGCATATGTGTGTTAGTGCATGGTGAGTCTGCATATGTCGTGTGCAAGCTCGTCGATGTCAGTCCCTTATGAGTGTGAAAGTGAGTAGACTCACTCGATGAGTATGGGATCGGTTCTACATCTATACCCGGATCAGTCACCTACAGGGACTCAGCGGTGATTCCTAGTGAGTCTTCGAGCTGCTTCCTTCCCTTTTGAGAGTGCCCCACCTGGAGTGCCCACCTCTAGCCCGTAGCAGCTTGTGCATATCAAGTATATATGGATTGAGCAGGTGACGGTCACTTGGAGTGGAGCATACCCGCGCTACTCGGCACGGTGACGGATCCGCCGGAGTACTCGAGCATCCATACCCCTACTCGACGGGGTCGAGTTCCTCCCACCCGGGGAGAGTTGATGGGAATCGACGCCAAGCATTAACTTTTATGTTTACATTTGAGTCCTTTTATTTACTTTTATATCCTTGGGAAAGTATATGTACAATTGTAAGGCTTTGTAAGCCAATGTGTCATTCCCTAGGATTGTGTGGGTTTATGTGCAAATGTGTAGTAGGACCAGTTAGGGGGCCCCCTCCCCTTCCCCATTGGTCCACCTCATCCATGTGGGGCTGGTCAACCATCCTAGGTGGCCATCTAGAAGGTTTGAATGCTAATTGACCACATGGGAGACAAAGGGGTTAAAATTTCAAAGGTTGGCCACCTACCTTACCTACCTAGTCAAAGGAGTGCTCCATTCATATGTAATTTATTTTTTTTGAGTTTTGACCACATGGGAGAAGAAAATGACTTATTTCCCACGAAATTCCCAGCCCCCCACCCCTTGCCATTTTCTATATAAGCATATGTATAGTGTCATTAAAGATTAATGAAGAAAAAATTTGTAAAATTGGCTTGAGCCATTGAAGGGTGTGCCCTTGTTCCTCTCTCCCCCTGGTGTTCTTCTCCTCAAACCTCAAGTTCTAGAGTGTATCCATCCTCTATCTCCCCCTCTCAACCTCTGATCTTCATTGGTGCCGCCGCCGCCGCCGTTCGTGCCGCCTTTGAGCCGCCGCGGAATCGTCTTCGGTTTTCTGTCCTGCTGGACAGAGATGCCTTCACGAAAATCCTTCTATCAGCCACGGCTTCTTCTTGGCTTGAAATTTTTATGGTGTGTTCCTATCTCCTATCCCCTTCTTCACAAAAAAAATAAAATCCGAAATCCACCGTTTCATATTTTTACATTTTCGTCCAACCTATCATCCCAGATCTGCTAGGTTTCTATCTACAGTGACAGAACCTCTGAGTTCTCCCCCTCCGACCATCGTTTTGATTTTTTCAAGCCCTCCCAATTTTATTGGGAGTTCTGTCCATCACCCCCTACCTCCACAAATTTTCTTAATTTTTTATCAGCCTTCTATGTGTTTTAAAAACTCGTGTTCTTCCTCTGATACAGTGTTTTTAGTCAGATCCCATATCCGACCACTCTCCACTTCAAAAATCAGAACAAATCACCACCACCTCCAAATCCAAATCCAAAAATATTCCTGGTTTCCTTGTTTGATTTCCTACAACCTTTATGAAGAATACATCTTCAAATTCGGACATCTACTTCACGGTCAAAGGTAATCAATAGGAAAGTTCTCTGCAGATCTGAGTCTTCGGTTACTGTACAACAGCAGCATATAAAATTCGCCAACACAAAGTAAAATTCTGGTGAATTTTTCTGAAGGTCACTAGATTGTAGTACTTCGAAGCAACTTTCCAACGGCTCTGATCTCGTCGCATTCCGACACCGATGCTGATCGCAGCGTCCGTTCTCGCCGGAGCTCGCGCTGAAATACAGAACCGGCAGATTTCCGATCGGTTTTTTCGACCGGTGCCGAACGGAGCCGCCCGGCCCCCGGCCGGCGAACCAGCGTGCTGCCAGCCCGGGGAGCACTTCTCCAAGTGTCTCCACTACAGCGGTACCACCGGGTCCCACACGGCCCCTCCAGACAGCACGTGGGCCCCACAGTCGTGAACACGCGTGTAGCCGAATCAACACCCGAAGCTGCCCGTCAACCCGAATTCGGTCCTCCCGGGCCCATTTGTATAGCTCTTTACCTCCCTGCGTGGAGTGGGCATGTTCTCATTGCTGTAATTATTGTGTGTTAAGTCTCCCGGGAGTACGAGTTTTCGGCCGGGTCCGTTTTCCCCACGCCGAGCGCGTGGAGGTATCGCATTCACTCCCTTATTTGGCATTTTGCTTAATTTCATATATGCTTGTTTATGTCGCTGCTAGAGAGCATGATAGGGTAATTAGCTCGCTTTCTATTTATATCACCGCTGCTGCGAGAGAGAGCGTTACCGTCCCGTGACCCGATCCGGGCACGAAAGAGAGAGCCGACCACCCTAGCTCTTGCCGGTTTCTCAACCGCGCACGTCCGACGCTTCCCTCGTTAAGGGACGATCGCGAGTTTGTCGTGTCCGTGGTCCCGTCCCGCATTAATTTGGTATCAGAGCGAGTTTGAGTCTAGGGTGTTTGCATTCACAAAAAAAAAGTGTCATTTACGTCTAGTCATTAGTCATTGTCTAAGTCGTGTTTAGGGTCATCATTGTTTCAAAACAAAAAAAAGTGTCTTTTTGTATTTACATCCCTTTACTCGGTATATCAAAAGGTGTTGTCCGAACATTAGGCTACGCCTATCAGGAAGGCCGCACACTTGCGCGAGTGACCTTCGGGTCAATTATCTCCGCCACGTACCGAGTATTGGTTTACGTCTAGGGTCCTTAGTGTGCATGCATTCCAACTTTGCATTACTTAGGGTCGTGTCTAGTGTCTTGCCCAAATGGCCTTGCATATCCATTCCTAGGGATCCATTCCCGTATTTTGGCAACTATGGCCAAGCCATGTCGACCCGTCCAAGGTGATAGGTTCGTGTCCGAGTACATTCGGGCATATCATAAGTATTGGTTGGAACATGGCTTGGGAGAGGAGAGCAACACGGCCGCATTTCAGTTCCGGAGAGGTTTGCGCCTTCACTTCCAATTGGAATGTCTTATCCGCAATGCATTCTCTCTAGCGGAATCCTATTCGGTCGCTCTAGTGGTCGAACCATTTGAGTCACACTTTTCTCGGTATGGTGGCTTTCGACAAGCATCCACCTCCCAGCCGCCTACACCATGGCCTTCACCACTCGAGAGAGTTCCAATGTCATCCATCTCTATTTCCGAATTTGATTCGGAATCCTCTCATTTGGAACCACCAAGGCCCGAGCCACCCGTATTTCTAACGGGTACGCTTTTCATAGCCGAGCCGCTTCTTAGTTGGCTCAAGGATGGCTTGGTCCCACCTCCCTTCCCATCAATGGACCCCACACTACCACTAGTGTCAAGCAACTCATTTCATACCACCTTCCGGTCTCGTCACTATGTGGACACATTGGACGACCTTCTTAAAGGGTTAGACCGGCAATTGACCTTTACACATTTATTGGCCCGAGGCTTCGACCAACCCGCTAGTCTTAGCTTCACCCATCCGGCCTATGGGTCCATTACCTGCGAGTGCACCGTGGGTTGTGTCACCACGGAGATCCTCTTACTCCTTCCCTTACCGGCCGAGCCCGAATCCATACCCTTTTGTCCAAGGGAGGAATCATACTTCTTGCTTACGGTCCCCGTCCCACCCATCACAATGCAAGAAGGTGACTATCCACACCTTCAAAACTTCTACACGTGGGACCGTGACTTGGGGGAGCCCACCACAAGGGGTCATACCTTCTTCGATCCCTTTGACCCATTCCTTAGTGGACCCCATGACCCACCTTATATAGTTCATTTCTTCAAGGGAGTCCACTATCACACTCCTACCCCACGGGCCGGGTCATTTACGCCCACCAAGCCCGTCCACGATACAACAACATTCGGCCCTCCTAGCCCTCTCAAGTCCCCCAAATCCAAAGGGCCGTCCATGCATGACTGGGCCATACTTGGATGTTTAGGTGTTCCCCATACCACCCATCTCCGGTTACATAACATGCATGCATGGCACACATTCGGGTGTCCTGGTCCACCATCACCTATGTACGGGTCGGACTAACAATAGGTGTGTCTAGAGTCATGTATGAGTCGGTTTCTTATTTGTGTGGTTTGCATATGTGTGTTAGTGCATGGTGAGTCTGCATATGTCGTGTGCAAGCTCGTCGATGTCAGTCCCTTATGAGTGTGAAAGCGAGTAGACTCACTCGATGAGTATGGGATCGGTTCTACATCTATACCCGGATCAGTCACCTACAGGGACTCAGCGGTGATTCCTAGTGAGTCTTCGAGCTGCTTCCTTCCCTTTTGAGAGTGCCCCACCCGGAGTGCCCACCTCTAGCCCGTAGCAGCTTGTGCATATCGAGCATATATGGATTGAGCAGGTGACGGTCACTTGGAGTGGAGCATACCCGCGCTACTCGGCACGGTGATGGATCCGCCGGAGTACTCGAGCATCCATACCCCTACTCGACGGGGTCGAGTTCCTCCCACCCGGGGAGAGTTGATGGGAATCGACGCCGAGCATTAACTTTTATGTTTACATTTGAGTCCTTTTATTTACTTTTATATCCTTGGGAAAGTATATGTACAATTGTAAGGCTTTGTAAGCCAATGTGTCATTCCCTAGGATTGTGTGGATTTTTATGCAAATGTGTAGTAGGACCAGTTAGAGGGCCCCCTCCCCTTCCCCATTGGTCCACATCATCCATGTGGGGTTGGTCAACCATCCTAGGTGGCCATCTAGAAGGTTTGAATGCTAATTGACCACATGGGAGACAAAGGGGTTAAAATTTCAAAGGTTGGCCACCTACCTTACCTACCTAGTCAAAGGAGTGCTCCATTCATATGTAATTTATTTTTTTTGAGTTTTGACCACATGGGGGAAGAAAATGACTTATTTCCCACGAAATTCTCAGCCCCCCACCCCTTGCCATTTTCTATATAAGTCTATGTATAGTGTCATTAGAGATTAATGAAGAAAAAATTTGTAAAATTGGCTTGAGCCATTGAAGGGTGTGCCCTTGTTCCCCTCTCCCCCTGGTGTTCTTCTCCTCAAACCTCAAGTTCTAGAGTGTATCCATCTTCTATCTCTCCCTCTCAACCTCTGATCTTCATTGGTGCCGCCGCCGCCGCCGTTCGTGCCGCCTTTGAGCCGCAGCGGAATCATCTTCGGTTTTCTGTCCTGCTGGACAGAGATGCCTTCACGAACATCCTTCTGTCAGCCACGGCTTCTTCTTGGCTTGAAATTTTTATGGTGTGTTCCTATCTCCTATCCCCTTCTCCACAAAAAAAATCAAATCCAAAATCCACCGTTTCATATTTTTACATTTTCGTCCAACCTGTCATCCCAGATCTGCCAGGTTTCTATCTACAGTGACAGAACCTCTGAGTTCTCCCCCTCCGACCATCGTTTTGCTTTTTCCAAGCCCTCCCAATTTTACTGGGAGTTCTGTCCATCACCCCCTACCTCCACAAAGTTTCTTAATTTTTTATCAGCCTTCTATCTATTTTTAAAAATTCGTGCTCTTCCTCTGATACAGTGTTTTTAGTCAGATCCCAGATCCGACCACCCTCCACTTCAAAAATCAGAACAAATCACCACCACCTCCCAATACAAATCCCAAAATATTCCTGATTTCCTTGTTTGATTTCCTACAACCTTGCTGAAGAACACATCTTCAAATTCGGACATCTACTTCACAGTCAAAGGCAATCAACAGGAAAGTTCTCTGCAGATCTGAGTCTTCGGTTACTGTACAACAGCAGCATATAAAATTCGCCAACACAAAGTACAAATCTGGTGAATTTTTTTGAAGGCCACTAGATTGTAGTACTTCGAAGCAACTTTCCAACGGCTCTGATCTCGTCACATTCCGGCACCGGTGCTGATCGCAGCGTCCGTTCTCACCGGAGCTCGCGCTGAAATGCAGAACCGGCAGATTTCCGATCGGTTTTTCCGACCGGTGCCGAACGGAGCCGCCCGGCCTCCGGCCGGCGAACCAGCGTGCCGCCAGCCCGGGGAGCGCTTCTCCAAGTGTCTCCACTACAGCGGTACCACCGGGTCCCACACGGCCCCTCTAGACAGCACGTGGGCCCCACGGTCGTGAACACGCGTGTAGCCGAATCAACACCCGAAGCTGCCCGTCAACCCGAATTCGGTCCTCCCGGGCCCATTTGTATAGCCCTTTACCTCCCTACGTGGAGTGGGCATGTTCCCATTGCTGTAATTATTATGTGTTTAGTCTCCCGGGAGTACGAGTTTTCGGCCGGGTCCGTCTTCCCCACGCCGAGCGCTTGGAGGTATCGCATTCGCTCCCTTACTTGGCATTTTGCTTAATTTCATATATGCTTGTTTATGTCGCTGCTAGAGAGCATGATAGGGTAATTAGCTCGCTTTCTATTTATATCACCACTGCTGGGAGAGAGAGCGTTACCGTCCCGTGACCCGATCCGGGCACGAAAGAGAGAGCCGACCACCCTAGCTCTTGCCAGTTTCTCAACCGCGCACGTCCGACGCTTCCCTCGTTAAGGGACGATCGCGAGTTTGTCGTGTCCGTGGTCCCGTCCCGCATCACATCAACCCCATGGCAATGTTGCGTCGACTCCCTTGCTCACAAAAGGAAGAAGAGCCCAAACGGCTCTCAGCTGCGTCGACGCCATCTTTATTGTTACGTCAACTCCAAATGCATTTCCAGCAAATCTTCAAACGATCAACGCCTGCTAGGTTGACACGGGTTTCTGAGTGTGTCGACACAAGGCCATATCCCAGAGACCTCTCTTGAATGCATCTTCAACTGATGCGTCGACGCAACTCGTTCACTACGTCAATGCACAATGGTCTGGCATGCCATCAACTCAAAGAAGGTGTGAAGCTGCGTCGACTCTATCCCATCACTGCGTCGACGCACCATAAGCTCTTCAAGTCAATTTCTGTCAAACACGCAACGGTTTCAAAGATCGTACAGAGGCTAAAAGTCAGCGACTTAAACCTCCAAAAACATGCATTTCAAGGTCTGGAAAAGATTCCTAGGACAGAGATCCTACCTTTCTATCATAGGATAGTCAGAACACCTTTTGAGAAGGCAGATCTATCACGCATCAGATTTGGGAAAGGTCAACTTTCAAGGTATCTACCTTTTGCCATGAGCCAATGAGAATGAGTCCTTGAAAAGTACCCAGGACAAAGGACCGTCCTTTTCTATCCTCAGCCAATAAGCAAGTAGATTTCAAAAAGAGGTTTTAGTCAAAGATCCCTTCTGCCATGGGGCCAATCGAAGTACATATCTAAAAAGGGGGTGAAGAAAAAAAATCTTCTATTTTCCCTGGGCCAATCAAATTGTAGTCTGGAAATCTATTTTGTTCCTGCTCTCCCATATACGCTAAACCAATCAGAGAAGAGGTTCATTTCAAAGAACTTCTTTTTATTCTAGACCAATCAAATGCATATCTAATGGAGGGAAAACTCTCTACCATCCCTTCTATATATATGAAGCTCCTGGTAGAAGAGGAGCCGTTGGTGCCCTGGAGAAGAAAAGAGTACAAAGAAAAATAGAGTGTGCCTTAGCTTGCAAGAGAAAAATATGAGAGAAGAAGAAAAGAAGAAAGGAGCAGCCCAGCACTAGGTTTGACCTAGCTCAGTGATGTTAAGAGAAAAGAAAGGAGAGCAGCCCTCCTTGCAGCCAGTCTAAGCTTGAAGAGAAGAGTTCAGATCTACAGATATAGCTTCATGATATTGCTCTAAAACTACATTTATTTCTCCTTGTTTTGTTTATGTTTTTCTTTTGCAACTCCCTATCTGTATTTTCAGTGTGTTGTGCTACTGTTGTAGAAGTGTGTTCAGTGCTCTGTCTAGAGACCGGAGGTGGTTTTGGCTGGTCTACAGCTGTGTGTGTGTTTGGGACCTTGTTCCCTTGTTTTGCTGCCCTTGCAGCGTGTGTGTTTTGTTTGTGTGTGTGTGGGGGGGGGGGGGGGTGTTCGTCCCCGTCAAGTTGTGTGTCAGCTGAAGCTGTGAATCAGCATGTATGTGTGGGGGGGGTTTATCCCCGTCAAGTTGTGTGTCAGCTGAAGCTGTGAATCAACGTGTGGGGGGGGTTCGTCCCCGTCAAGCTATTAGTCAGCGAGAAGCCTCACTCAATTGAGTGAGAGGTGGACGTAGGTCTGCGGGTTTGCAGACTAAACCACCTTTAAAATCCTTGTGAAGTGGGTTGTGTTTTGTGTGATTGCTCCATATCCTCTATCCCCATTCACAAGATGGTGTGTTGATTAACATGTTTGTTGTCATAGCTATTTAAGCTACCAGAGTACTTTGCTTGGTGTTCACTCACATCCACGGGTTTACTGGATCACTGCTCAAAGGTGCAGCTGATCTTTATGTCTAATGATATTTCCATTTGTTAGCTCTCAACCGTGGTTCATCAGATACACAGTGAAGCCAAGCTTCACTCTAGTATTTCCAAGTGTTTGATTGCTCTCCCGGGGACAGTCTGTGAGCTCCAGTGTGCTCATCACTGTGAGCACACTTACTCCTAGCAGATGTTCAGCAGATCAATGCTTTGTGGTGTAGCAGAACCATCTATCTGCTAACATTTAAGCTTGTCTCTTAATCGCGGTTCATCTGATACTCAGTGAAGCCAAGCTTCACTAAAGTATCTTCAAGTGTTCATTATTCAGCTTCTCATTAAGTGACCGGATTGGAGTTTTAATTGGGCAAAGTTTTGAAAGGATCTGTTCAACCCCCCTCTATATCATATTGGCACACCCAATAAGAAGACGACACGGCTGGTTGCTCCTGAAGCTATTGAGGAAGACCTGTCTGAAGTTGCATCACCCTAACCTACTCTCGAGCATGCAAAAGGTCCACCTCCAAAATTGCTACCGTATGGAAGGCCACCTCCACATTGGCCACCCCAGATGCCATAAGCGTCCTGTGAATCTCTGGCCTCAAGCCAGCGATAAACTACTGGGCTAAAAACCTTCGATCTGCCATAGCCGACAGTGCATACCGGCTCAACTCCACAGGGCAACCGGCAACTCTCCCTGTGCCAACGTCAGGAACTGAGTGGATTGGTCGAAAAACTCCGTAGGTCTCGACACACCCAGGGCCACAGTTGCCGGAGGGGGTGGTACTCCACCTTGCTCTTCCTGGGTCCCCGCAGCCAGCTCCACTTGGGACCGTGCCTCCCCCCTTTGTGCCATCGCGGTCCTTAAAACATGCAAGGAAAACAATATAATAAGAAACATAACACCCTAAGCCAGTCGTTGACTGTACGGGACTCTCTAGACTTTTAAATACTACTTCCATTCTGAATTCTTACACACTGCCACAACCTCATTCTAATACCACATGTAATGACCCGGAATCCGAGTACCATAAAGTAATTAGTGCGACCTGAATCCCGACTCACCACCCACGAGCCATAGAGCTCGGAAGGGTTAGAATTAGTGTCACGGGACTGTGTGAGAATCTATTATGAAGGCAGCAATAAAATGCAAATTTTAAAACTTATATTCATCAACAGATTTATACAATTTCTACACATGTTATAGTCCAGATGTACAAGTCCAAAAAGTACAGCTCAACAAAAGAAAAGTACGAAGCCCTTGGGGCATACCCCGGCTAGTGAAGATTGGCAGTACTAGGACACTGACGACGCTGCTCAAGGCCTCCGAGCCACGTGGAGGCACTCCGAACCTAAAAGAAAAAGGGGTGATTCTCATCTCATTGGCTCAGTAGGGGTCCCGTGGATCCCCACCACAACAACAATAGTAAACAACGAGAGCAATAACAAAAATAATTGCAATAAGAGAGGCAACAATAACAATAACAATAAAAATAGGAGTAACTATAGTGACAAAAGGAACAACGACAGCGATCGGAGGAGACACAGCACACTAAGCTAGTCCTACTCTCAGTGGAAACACCTGGACCTCGAGGTGGGAACTGCCGAACCAACAGCAACCCACGGCTATGCTACCGGGATAGATCTACGACACCTCTATCGTGAAGGCTCGTCCATGCTGATGGAAGCCACTGCCTAGACTATGCAGTCGAAGGCACAACCTCCACTCTCCGGAGGACTACGGCCTCAAAGCTGGAGAAAACTCGGTCAAGATCCAAGAGGGGAGCCATGATCTCATCGTCGCGCAAGCTCAACCTCAACTTCTGGGAGGGCCACGACAACACTGTCGGTATCTCAACCTCGGCCGGCCGACTCTCACGTCTCACGCAGATGATCAACACCCAGTCCTCGAGTGGGGTTGAGACACACACACACACCGCTCCCTAGGATTGGTCAGGGTCCGTGCCTCTGCGCCCGTCAGCACGGCCGTGTCCTGCTACCTGACACTGGGTATGCTCCTCCGCAACCGTCAGCGCTGTAATCTTGTCCCAACCAAGGCACTTTACGCTCTAGGTGTCCTCACCTCTACTATATGAGCGTTGCGTACACCGACTGTCCTCGTCGGGTCCGTCCACGAAATGCCCACAGGGTAGTACTACGGTAAAACGGTGAACCCATACTCTTACGAAAATCGTTAGAGTGTCTACGAATGCACTCAAAACTAAGTAGAATACGGCCCCAGCCCATGGCACAAGATCAGACCTAAAACGCCTAAAATCGGCCCAACCCACGCCCGCCCACGCACTCCTCGAGTCGGCACACAAAGTCAGGTAAAAGTCTAGAAATGCAGACCCTAAAACATGCCTAAGAATGCTCAACGGGGACCTCACCCTCAAATAACGCACCTAGAACACTCGACAGGGTAACCCTGTGCTCAAAAACACCCAGACGTAGAACCCAAAGTCACCGCACCCCGGTGACCTCAAATCAAATGCTGACGGCTTGGGATGACCCATTACTAAGCATACTCTAACCCCAAAAGCCTTAACTACCAACCCCGGGGTGAACGGCACGCCAAATAGCCCAAAAAGAGGGGCTCGGACTGAAGATCGGTCGACCGACCCATAGGGTCGGTCGACCAACACCCTGGGTCGGTCGACCGACCTGCTCTGGTTGGTCGACCGGTGCACTGGTCGGTTGACTGACCAGGCACAATGGTCGACCGGTGCAGGTGCCCTACAGCCTGCACCGCGGACCGGTCGACCGATCCGACCGATCTGTCGACCGATTCCGACTGGGAACCGACGAAACTCCCCTGTGGGGTGCCCATCCATGCTTCATTCACCCCCGGTCGAAGGGGAAAACATCAGAGACCCTTCCCCGGACCACAAACCACCAAATGCTTGAATTAAACAAGAATACGCCGCCCGAATCGATGAAAATCACTGCTCATCCCAAAAACATGCTATTTCCCATAACAAAAGGAAAACCCACTCATCCCCACCCAAATCCACTCAAAATCGTGAGGGAATCACACAAGAAGGGTAGGAATCCATCCCCCTACCTCTTATGGAGAAATCACGAAGATTGGACGCCGATCCACGCTCGAAACATCGTGATTCCCACGACCGGTTCACGAAGTCCGCGAAATGCCTCACCATCGCAACCGGGCACATCTCCCCTCGATCCTCGCCGCCGTAGCTCGGGCCTCCTCGCCTGCCACCGTCCCCATCGGCCGCCGGAGAAGGGAGGGTTAGAGAAAGGGAGAGAACGGTGGAGAGAGGGAGGAGAAAAGAGAGAGTGAGAGTGGGTAACGAGAGAGAGGGAAAAGGGGAGGGGGAGGGGGTTTATTTAAAGAAATTTTTATTTTATTTTCTCTATATTTTTTCCTTTTGGATTAGAAAATTTTAATGACTCTAGAAAAACCCTGAAAAATATAATCTAACTCGAAAAAATTCCAGAAAAAGGCTAGGCCACTCCACGCACCGCCTCGGACCTGAAACAATCCACATAAGCACCACCAAAGGGTCTGAAAGACTATTATAAAAGTCCGAAATCCACTCGGACTTGATCCGTAACCCGCAAAAAACCGATCCAAAAATTTAAGGCGTTACACTCATCTCCTGCGGAAGTTCTTGTAACGTCTTCTCCGGTGACTTGCTCGTAAAATTTTTGCCAGGTTCCTCCTCTGATTCTTCTTCTCAATCTGGTCTACACTTACCATTTTTCCTCTCAAAAGTTTCTCAGACAAACCTTCTTGACACCCCATTACCCTAGCACCATGCTAGGCATTTCTATAGACGCCCAATACTTCGATACCAGAGCTGACAGAGCACTGTTCCTAAGCATGAGTTCAGCGATGATTGGTGGAGGATATGTTGATTTTGATGAAATGGAATGGCACGGTCTAATCCGAAAGCAAGATTTTATGGGTATGAAGCTTCTAAAGTTCTGTGTTGTCTCTAGATACATGCGAGGATAAGAAGGGGGGTTGAATTGTCCCTGCCAAGCGCAATCGTAGTTTATAAAATTTACGCAGCAGAATTGAAACAACTACCAATCATGAAATATAATGAAATGAAATTTAAATCCTACACTAACCAGTTCTCTCGAACTCTCCGCTCTCACACAATTAGAATGAACAATACGATCAAGCAAACCACAAACACACAGAGCGAGATAGATTTTTTAGATGGTTCGGGACCATGACGGGCTCCCTACGTCCACCCCTCACCTAATCGGTAAGGATCCACTCTCTTCAAACTGAAGCGCACGGAGTTCTTACTCCAAATACACGGAGACATCAGCTCCCACACAATCCAACAACGGTTCTATACACACACACACGCTGCTACAAACGCAACACTCTTCACACACACAACTGTACACAGACGGTTCACCACAAAAATATTCAAAGTTTAGAAAATAAGAAAATATTCAATACATGCCCATACTCAGAATAAACTAAGGAAGAATCATCAATATAAACTAAAGGAGGTTGAAGAAATGTATACTTGATGTATGAACGGCCTGGAGATGATCCTCTTTGAACCTTCCATGGTGAGGGGGGTCGAACATCAATAGGAAGAAGCCACACAAACCACACGAACTCGTCACTGTAGATTCAGCTTCTTGGACATAAGAAATCTTGATGGAACGGATGTAGCCTTGGAGATCTTCACCTCAGAACATCCCTGCAAGAGAAGAAACACGTAAGGCATACAAGAAACGCTCTCCCTCTCCCACCTACGGCCAAAACCTTCTCTTTTCTACTTTGATGATCTCAAAATCGTAACTCAATGGGCACAAAAGGATATATGAAATACCATAAAAGCCCATCCTAAACCCTTGTAAAACACCTTCTAGATGTGTATGATAACCCTAGGGGCAAAGGGGTCAACAAAAGAACCCAAATGGATTAGGTTAGATGGGTTTCTGATGTGGCACAGCCCAAAGACCACTAAAGAGGATGATATGACCCTAGGACTTAGACCCGCAAGCATACAAGCACTCAATGATTCTCACAATCGACGATTTTTGCTCACACGGTTCACACGCTCACCCGGTGGGTCCGGGGGATAATGATGAGGGTCCGGGATGGGACCCAATTGTTCTAATGGACTTACAATGCTACGGCTGACTCCAAAGAGTCTAGGATACCCAACTTCGTGGGTGGCTGGCCCGCAAGGCGGGGTTTGGGTGACACTCTCTCACGGTCCGCGGTGGACACTAACAAACTAGCATGCAAATTCGAACTCTCTTCTCACCGCCGACGAGCAATCAAAGCAATACTAAGCTAGCAGGAATAAGGCTACAAAGGGTAGTACCAGAAGCTCACCTGATCGGTGTGAAGACACCGATCCCGTTCGGAGACGAGGGCGCGCCGGGAGGCGAGGGTATGCACCCGATCGCCGCGGCGGTGTAGCTTGACCTGAAAATGTAAAGGGTACAACACTACTCCTCTCGCAGGAGGGGTGATCTTGGGGTGGGGGTTACGCTTAGTACATTCAAAACTACCTCCACGCAGGGAGGGGCCTTCAGCCGGCCAAGCGGGGTGGGGAGAAATGCAAAGGAGATCGAGATTCCGAGCTTCGCCGGTTCTGCCCACCTGCAGGTTTTCTGGACAGTGGATCGGTGTTGTGGCAGCTAAAAATTCCACGAAGCTTGGATTGCGACGAAACCAACGCCAAACGTTTGCCAACTGATAGAGGATGAAGCTTGAATTTTTGGGGAAGCTATGATTCTCAGGGCTGACCGCACCGGTGGCTGGAAGGTGGATGCAGCTCTGGTTGCTGGTCGAGCTCTGTCTGCGACAGCAGGTTGCAGAAGGTACCACGATCGCTCCGGAGCTCCGAACCTGGCACCGCTGGACTCTTTGGAATCGTGGAGGAGTCTTCTTTGCAAAAAAACAAACGGGGACGTCTTCTGATGTCGGAGATGAACTGGGTGTCCAGAGAAGTGGACGGAGGTCAGTGCAGACAGTGAGGAGGCAGACCGGCGTGGTTGTGGTAGAAAAATAGTAACTCTGGTTGTCGGATGCCGAACGGGGTTCCGCCTTCTGTTCCTGGACGCTGACAGAGGGAGGAAGAACTTTGTAGAAGACCTTGAAGACTGGTTCCTTCAAGGTTAGCCGTGGACGAGTCGTCTCTGCAGCTCTGGCTCCGGATCTGAGAGGTTCGGCGCAGTCGGAGAAGAATGGTGATTGCGGACAGCACCGAACTCGGATGCCGACGAAACCACCTCGCCTTGAAAGCTGACTTGCAGATGATTCTGGAAATGTAGGCCTTGCTCCCTGAGTCGTTGATGGGTGACCGTGGCCTCCTCTGCAAGTTGCTGTAATTCTGTTTCCTGAAGCAGGGTAAGAATGTGAAGAAGAAGATGAGGTGGGGAAGGGGGTGGCCAAGAGAGAAGAAGGGGCAAGATGATTCTAATGGCTATGGGAGGGAAGGTTCAAATTCGAAATTGGCCTTGGAAGTGGTGGGATTTGTGTGGGGAAGTGGGGGAATTGTGTTGGGAGGTGGAAGAGTTGCTTTGGGACAAGGAGGGGAAGTAAATGAAGGGCTATGGGGAAGGGGAGAGCCTTAATGGAGGTGGGTGAGGTAGTGGAGGTGGTTGGGGGTTGGAGTAAGTGAGGGGGGAAGAGGAGAGAGAGGGAGGGTCGAACTCCCCTTGGGGAGAGAGAGAATGAGAGAGAGATTGAGAGATATAGTGAGTAAGAGAGAGAGTTGAGAGATAATAAGAGGTGATTTTTTTCAATATTCATCAAGAGTGACTACAAGTGGAGAGATGGGGCCTATTTATAGGCAACCACTCTTTTCATGATCAAAATGTCCTTGACAATAGGACAAAAGACCGAGCATATCCTAGACTCAATCCTATGGGCCCATAACTAAGGACATAAGGCCCAGTTTAAGCAAAATAAGGGAAATGGGCTAGAACCACATGACTCAATAAAGGAAAATACATAAGATAGGACTCAATAAAAGGAAAATACATAAATGACACTGGGAAAATGAAGATAACAAGTGGAGACCATGATCAGACCATATCAAGAGTGTGCAGACGACCAAACTAGAGGGAGTGTCGTGAGATGCCCTCATCAAATCCCCCGGGGTGGGGAGAACTCGACCCTGTCGAGTATGGGTCTGCCTGGCTGTCGTACTGCTCCAACATGCCGGGGTCCAGGCGCATCAAATCCTCTCGACTCACCCATGCATCCTCGATCAGGGGACGGTTCTTCCACCTAACCAGATAGCGCTGATACACCCTGTGCCTTGTAATGATACTCTGCTCATCCAGTATTGCCTCTACCTGCTCTTGTCGGTCTCTCAGGCTAGAAAGTGGAGTCCCTCCGGGGGTGTCTCTCATAAGGGGGGGTAAAGGCTCAAGCTCCTGACTGGGTTCCACCGCGGGGCCTTTGTAGGGTACCAGGTCCGCCACGTTGAAGGTAGGGTGTACCCCATAGCTCTCTGGTAAGTCAAGCTCATAGGCATTGCTGCCAAGTCGTCGTAGAACTCGAAAGGGTCCCGACCCTCGTGCCCTCAACTTGGAGGCAGGCCCGGGAAGGAGCCGCTCCGTCCTCACCATCACCGGATCTCCCACTTGGAATTCATAGTGGCGCCGGTGAGCATCGGCCCGTCTTTTGTAAGCCTCATTGTTTTTCCCTATATGCTTGCGGATATCATCATGCAATTCTTTGATATGCTGTGCAAAGGACTCAGCTGAGACTGACACTCTAGCATGTGAGGGGAGGGGAATGAGATCTGAGGGTTTTCTAGGCCTATACCCATGTACTACCTCAAATGGACTCTTGCCTATGGACCTATTGACAGAATCATTGTAGGCAAACTCGGCTTGAGATAAGAGGAGATCCCAATTCCCAGGGTGGTCCCCTACAAGGCATCGGAGTAAGTTCCCAAGGCTTCGGTTGACAACCTCAGTTTGGCCATCGGTTTGAGGATGATAGGCAGTGGAGAATTTGAGGAGGGTCCCCATCAAGTGCCATAGAGTCTTCCAAAAATAACTAGTGAATTTCACATCTCTATCGGACACAATAGTCTTAGGTAACCCATGGAGTCGGACTACCTCATCGAAGAATAACCGGGCGACCTTAGAGGCATCAGAGGTCTTGGAACAGGGGATAAAGTGGGCCATTTTTGAGAACCTGTCAACCACTACAAAGATGGAATCATGTTTGCGCAAGGTCTTTGGTAGGCCAAGAATGAAATCCATACTCAAATCTTCCCATGGTCTATCGGGTATGGGTAGAGGTGTGTAAAGCCCGGTGTTTTGTCTTACTTGCTTGGCGGATGCACATATGCGGCATTGTCCCACAATGTGGGCCGCATCCTTCTTGAGACTGGGCCAGTGGAATTGCCTCTCAACCAACTCTATGGTTTTGTGGACCCCAAAGTGACCAGCTAGGCCGCCACTATGTAACTCCCAAACTAGGAAGTCCCTAAGTGAAGTCCTAGGTATGCAAAGTCTATCCCCTTTGAACAGATATCCATCTTGAAGTATGAACCCCTTATACTCCTTGAGTGGTTGGGTAGAAAGGGTGTTGTAGTGGGTCCCAAAGTCGGGGCAATGTGGGTATTCTCCTTTGATCCTCTCAAATCCGGTTACTTCCACTTGGACAGTGGAGAGTAAGGCTACCCGCCTACTCAGTGCATCGGCGGCGCGATTCTCACTACCCATCTTATACTTGAGGACAAAGGTGTAGGCTTGAATGTATTCTACCCATCGAGCATGGCGGGCATTGAGCTTTTGTTGAGTGTTGAGGTATTTCAAAGCCTCATGGTCCGAGAAGATCACAAATTCTTTGGGTAGGAGATAGTGCCTCCAATGCCGGAGGGATTGAACCACGGCATAAAGCTCTTTGTCATATGTGGAGTATCTCGTCCTAGCCTCACAAAGTTTTTCACTAAAGTAGGCTACCGGGTGACCCTCTTGGCTAAGGATACCTCCAATCCCTACCCCGGAAGCATCACATGTGACCTCAAAGACCTTTGAAAAGTCGGGTAGGCAAAGGACCGGGGCTTGGGTCATTTTCTCTTTAAGCTCTAGGAAGGCTTTGGAGGCTGCCCTAGTCCAAACAAATGTGCCTTTCTTGAGGCAATATGTGATAGGAGTGGTGATAGTGCTAAACCCCCGGATGAATCTCCTATAGAAGGTGGCTAGCCCATGGAAGCTTCGGGCGTCATGAATGGTTTTGGGCTCGGGCCACTCAAGAATAGCTTGGACCTTTTCGGGGTCCATGGATACTCCTTGGGATGAGACAATAAATCCTAGGAAGGCTAGTTGATTGGTCAAGAAATGACACTTCCCGGGATTGGCAAAGAGACTCTCTTTCCTAAGGATGGTGCACACTTGTTTGAGGTGATCGAGGTGGGCTTCCTTGGATTGGCTATATATGAGGATGTCATCAAAGTAGACAACTAGAAAGATGCCAATGAAGGGCCGGAGGACCTCGGTCATGAGACGCATGAAGGTACTTGGTGCATTAGAAAGGCCGAAAGGCATAACAAGCCATTCATAGAGACCGTCTTTAGTTTTAAAGGCGGTTTTCCACTCGTCCCCGGGCCTAATGCGGACTTGGTGGTAGCCACTTTTGAGATCAATTTTGGAGAAGATGGTGGCTCCCGCTAGCATGTCTAGCATGTCATCAAGCCGAGGGATGGGGAACCTATATTTGACCGTTATCTTGTTGACGGCTCGGCTATCTACACACATGCGCCAAGTCCCATCCTTTTTGGGTGTAAGAAGAGCCGGGACGGCACAAGGGCTTTTGCTAATTCGGAGGAAGCCCTTCTTGATGAGTTCTTCAATCTGCCTCCGAAGCTCGGCATGCTCGGTGGGGTTGAGTCGGTAGTGTGGGAGGTTGGGCAAGGTAGCCCCGGGCACGAGGTCGATGGCATGTTGCACATCTCTCATAGGTGGTAGTTTGTCCGGAAGCTCCTCGGGAAATACATCATGGAAGTCCTTAAGGAGTTGATGAATTTCTAGGGGGTGTGGGTCGGTTGGGGTGGATTCCCCTAGACAAATGACAATGGCACATACTTGATCCCCTTGGTTGACTTCTTCCTCAAACTCTTTCCTAGTGACAAGGTGTAGGCTCCTAGGAGGCTCTTTGATGTTACTAGGACTAGGACTTGATGGGGTGGGGTTTGTTGGTGTTGGGATGGGGGGAAGGGTAGTGGGTCCCTCAAGGGAGGGAGAGGCCTTCTTAGGTAGAGTGCGGGGTGGAGATGGGTTGAGTTGGATCTTCTTCCCCTCATGAATGAAGATGCAAGCGTTGGTTCTTCCTAAGAAGGTGGCATCTACATCGTAGATCCAAGGCCGTCCTAAAAGGATACTCCCAACTTCCATTGGAAGGATATCACACCACACTTGGCCTTGATAGGATTGGAATGTAATTGGGACAAGGCAACGGGCACTAACGGGTATGGAGGTGGTATCAATCCATGCTACCCTATATGGGTGGGGATGTGGGGAGGTGGTAAGGCCCAAAAGTTTGACGGTGTCGGGTGACACCACATTCACACTACTTCCATTATCCAAGATGACCTTCCTAACATGGCTCCCCATCCTTATGTAGGTATAGAATATGGTGTTTCTCCTCCAATCATGCTCTTGGTTTTGGGTGAGGGTGCATCTAACCACTCCTAGGTGGGAGTCGGTGGGTGGAGGAGGTTGTTCTTGGTTGCTTTCCATGTAGTGGTTCTCATACTCCTCCTCCCATTCAAGAGAGGGTTCATATACCTCAATCTCTCCTTCAAATTCAGCTTGGGGTTGGGGGTTGGTCTCCTCTATGAGTAAGTTTGATGCTCCCTTGGTGGGGCATTGATTGGCAAAGTGTCCATACCCATAACACCTAAAGCATTGCTGCCCACTTTGATGGTTTGGGGTCACCTTAGTGTGAGGGAGAGTGGGTGTCGAATTGGGCCTATTGGGAGTTGTGTTTAGGGGCCCACTTGCGGGGCGGAATGGTGGATTGGCATTAGGAGGGGTGACCCGTGTGGGAGGAGTTCCCATGGGTGTAGGAAGGAGACCTCTTTGGGGTGGTGGAGGGTTGGCCCGAGGTGCCATGGCTCTAGGGTCCATTCCCCGAGGGGGAACCATTCGCGTGTACCGAGAGAATTTCTCGGCATCCCGAGCTACTTGGTAGGCTTGCTCTAAAGTTGTTACTTGACGCATGAATAGTTCCTTTTTGATATGGAATTGAAGCCCATTCCTAAAGCGGGAGAGTGTGACGGAGGGGTCCTCTTGGACTCCACATTTGAGGAGGTAGTAGTCAAAATTTTCAATGTATTCCATAACGGTCTTTCCTTCTTGAGTCAAGGCTTGCCATTCATCTAAGAGGTTTTGATGGTAGGAGGGTGGGACATATTTGAGTTTGAGTTGGTCTTTCATGGCCCCCCATGTGGTGATTGGAACTTCCCTCCTAACTATCCTTAAGGCTTCAACATTCATCCAATGAGTCTTGGCAAGTTTGGTTAATTGCATCTTTGCAAGTCGGACTTTCCTATCCTCGATCATTGGGTACCAATCAAAATATTGATCCATGGCTGCCTCCCAATCTAAGTAGATGCTCGGATGATGAGATCCATCAAAAGTGGGAGCATCGACTTTCACAAGTCTCATTAGTTGGTCATCCGGGTTGTCCCGGGGAGGCCTCTCATTCCTTCTAGGGGGTGGGTCCCTTTCCGGTTCGGGAGGGGGGTCAAGGTTGAGTCCTCCTATGGCTGGCTCCACATGTGGAGGGGGATCTCTCCTATCTCCTTCCCTTGGAATAGGTCTATTTTCCTCAAGTTGTTCAAGCCGGGCCGTAATACCGTCAAGCCTTCCCATAATTTCGGTCATGTAGTCCACAAGAAACCTCATTTGGTCGGGAAGCTCATGCTCATTGTGAGGGGGATTTCCTTGGGGATTGGGATTCATGGTGTTATTGGAAGAAGATGGATTGCCTTGATAATGAGTTCCACTACGGGTGGTCATGCAAGGTTGGGTGGGCTATGCAAGGGTGTGCGAATGCACCTAAGAAAGACTTAGTGTGACCCAAGACTAGACTTGTAAGGACAAGCCTATGACCGCTCTGATACCACTTGATGTGGCACAGCCCAAAGACCACTAAAGAGGATGATATGACCCTAGGACTTAGACCCGCAAGCATACAAGCACTCAATGATTCTCACAATCGACGATTTTTGCTCACACGGTTCACACGCTCACCCGGTGGGTCCGGGGGATAATGATGAGGGTCCGGGATGGGACCCAATTGTTCTAATGGACTTACAATGCTACGGCTGACTCCAAAGAGTCTAGGATACCCAACTTCGTGGGTGGCTGGCCCGCAAGGCGGGGTTTGGGTGACACTCTCTCACGGTCCGCGGTGGACACTAACAAACTAGCATGCAAATTCGAACTCTCTTCTCACCGCCGACGAGCAATCAAAGCAATACTAAGCTAGCAGGAATAAGGCTACAAAGGGTAGTACCAGAAGCTCACCTGATCGGTGTGAAGACACCGATCCCGTTCGGAGACGAGGGCGCGCCGGGAGGCGAGGGTATGCACCCGATCGCCGCGGCGGTGTAGCTTGACCTGAAAATGTAAAGGGTACAACACTACTCCTCTCGCAGGAGGGGTGATCTTGGGGTGGGGGTTACGCTTAGTACATTCAAAACTACCTCCACGCAGGGAGGGGCCTTCAGCCGGCCAAGCGGGGTGGGGAGAAATGCAAAGGAGATCGAGATTCCGAGCTTCGCCGGTTCTGCCCACCTGCAGGTTTTCTGGACAGTGGATCGGTGTTGTGGCAGCTAAAAATTCCACGAAGCTTGGATTGCGACGAAACCAACGCCAAACGTTTGCCAACTGATAGAGGATGAAGCTTGAATTTTTGGGGAAGCTATGATTCTCAGGGCTGACCGCACCGGTGGCTGGAAGGTGGATGCAGCTCTGGTTGCTGGTCGAGCTCTGTCTGCGACAGCAGGTTGCAGAAGGTACCACGATCGCTCCGGAGCTCCGAACCTGGCACCGCTGGACTCTTTGGAATCGTGGAGGAGTCTTCTTTGCAACAAAACAAACGGGGACGTCTTCTGATGTCGGAGATGAACTGGGTGTCCAGAGAAGTGGACGGAGGTCAGTGCAGACAGTGAGGAGGCAGACCGGCGTGGTTGTGGTAGAAAAATAGTAACTCTGGTTGTCGGATGCCGAACGGGGTTCCGCCTTCTGTTCCTGGACGCTGACAGAGGGAGGAAGAACTTTGTAGAAGACCTTGAAGACTGGTTCCTTCAAGGTTAGCCGTGGGCGAGTCGTCTCTGCAGCTCTGGCTCCGGATCTGAGAGGTTCGGCGCAGTCGGAGAAGAATGGTGATTGCGGACAGCACCGAACTCGGATGCCGACGAAACCACCTCGCCTTGAAAGCTGACTTGCAGATGATTCTGGAAATGTAGGCCTTGCTCCCTGAGTCGTTGATGGGTGACCGTGGCCTCCTCTGCAAGTTGCTGTAATTCTGTTTCCTGAAGCAGGGTAAGAATGTGAAGAAGAAGATGAGGTGGGGAAGGGGGTGGCCAAGAGAGAAGAAGGGGCAAGATGATTCTAATGGCTATGGGAGGGAAGGTTCAAATTCGAAATTGGCCTTGGAAGTGGTGGGATTTGTGTGGGGAAGTGGGGGAATTGTGTTGGGAGGTGGAAGAGTTGCTTTGGGACAAGGAGGGGAAGTAAATGAAGGGCTATGGGGAAGGGGAGAGCCTTAATGGAGGTGGGTGAGGTAGTGGAGGTGGTTGGGGGTTGGAGTAAGTGAGGGGGGAAGAGGAGAGAGAGGGAGGGTCGAACTCCCCTTGGGGAGAGAGAGAATGAGAGAGAGATTGAGAGATATAGTGAGTAAGAGAGAGAGTTGAGAGATAATAAGAGGTGATTTTTTTCAATATTCATCAAGAGTGACTACAAGTGGAGAGATGGGGCCTATTTATAGGCAACCACTCTTTTCATGATCAAAATGTCCTTGACAATAGGACAAAAGACCGAGCATATCCTAGACTCAATCCTATGGGCCCATAACTAAGGACATAAGGCCCAGTTTAAGCAAAATAAGGGAAATGGGCTAGAACCACATGACTCAATAAAGGAAAATACATAAGATAGGACTCAATAAAAGGAAAATACATAAATGACACTGGGAAAATGAAGATAACAAGTGGAGACCATGATCAGACCATATCAAGAGTGTGCAGACGACCAAACTAGAGGGAGTGTCGTGAGATGCCCTCATCAGTTTCGAACTCAGCTCCTGGGCACATGCGCTACAGTCGGTCGACCAAAACTGGGAGGCGGTCGACCGATCAGCTGGCCTATTCTTTCTGGCCGATTCTGGCTATTTTGGTCGACCGAAGGCTTCTTGCCGGTCGACCGATCAGCTGGCCTATTTTTTCTGGCCGGTTCTGGCTCTTTTGGTCGATCGAAGACTCCATGCCGGTCGACCGAAATTCCTACAGAATGCATAAAACAAGGGAAATTTGTAAGAATTCAAGCTCAATAGCCCCAAGTGGAAGATGCATGATGCACATTCATGAAAACCCATGAATGATGTGCACTACACTCATCGTTTAAAAATTCGTGTCACAATTTCAAAAATTATCGCACCCACTCACTAAAAAGATGTAAAATCAAAGTAGAGTGGCAAGAATGAGTCGATCCCACGGGGAGGAATATTTTCAATTAAAACACGTTGGAAAACCCTTATATTTGAGAAAACCGAATTTGAGTGACTTTTATGAAAAGGAAAATAAGATTGCATGAAAAATAAACTATCTAAAGAATATGAGAGGGTTGGAAAAGAGAAATTAGGAGAAGATGGAGAGAGAACTAGAAAGACACAATTGCAAAGAATGAATTTTTATTACTTAAGATGAAAGATTACAACTCTATGAAAGTGAAAATTATAACTTGCATAAAATAAAAGAACAAGAGAATAAGAGAGCCAAACAATTTGGAGAATAGCGCTGCCCAATCGCTGTGCCGAGGCTTTGAGATGGTCGCCCCGCCGTGGAGATGGATGCCGCCTTTAGAAGACCGAAGAAGATAATCTCCGTCTTAGGGATGTTTAGAGGAAAATAGAGGAGGGAGAGATAGAAGAGGATAAGACTTCAAAACAAGGTAAAGGCATGTGTGTGCGTGAATTGAAAACAGAGAGAAAAAAGGGAGTTTGAGAGGGTACGGGAGAGAACAGGAAAATAGTGAAAAAGAAAAGAATAAAAATAGAACAGTGGGAAAATTGAAATAACTTAAAAATTAAAGAGAATTAGGAGATGTGGAAGAAGAGAAAGTTGAATATCAGGAAGAGGGGAAGAAGTTTGATGAAGAGTTCAGAGGGAGAAAATGTGAAAAAGAAGGTGAAATCGTGAGAAGAAAAGAGTGCAGAACCGCGGATGAACAGTAAAAATGCAGAATATAACTTTATAAAATTGAGAATAACTTGAAAATGAGATAGAATTAGAAGAAGAGGAAGAAGAATAAAGTTTAAAGCACTTAAAAATGGAGAATTTTGCTGAAGACAGTAAATTGAAAGGAATAATAGAAAAGCATGTAAAAGGCTGGAATCTCTGGCTCGGTTCTCATAGGCATCCTTATATAGTGCTCAGGGGACTTCAATCGACGTGGGAGCTTGGAGATCAATCCAAATCCATCTTTCCTTCAGTTTTTCGGTCGAACTAAGCTTCTTGCCATCAAAAGAGTCCACCTTGAATGAGATTTGGGAAGATAACCTTGTTTAGAGGCATCCGCTTCCATTTCTGCTTCAAACTATAAATGGCGTCCACTGCATGGTCGTTTATTTCATAAATAGGTGACTTTCCAAATGGTCACATATTCTTCATTTCCTTATTTTGATATTTTTGACTTTTCCATACAAATGAATGGGCGACTTTCCGGACATGCGCTCATTCCTTTTTTCCATATTTTCATGATTTTTTTTCTATTTTCGTACAGGGAATGGGCGCCTTCTTATGTGGTCGCTCATTTTGGAAATAGCACCTTTCCGAATAGTCGCTCATTTTTTTACTCACATGGCTACTTTCAATTGGTGCCTTTCTAAAAAGGCGTTCATTCTTGATTTAGCACCCTTCCACGTAGGCGCTCATTTAAAAGGCGACAGGGTTCTAACCGTTGATTCTTTTCTTCTACAAACGGGTCAGGAATTGGCGTCTGACCTTCGCCCATTCCTGAAATAGTAAAAACTTTTTGTAAATGCCAAAAAAATAGATTATGCAATTTATCCTTATGCAAGTTCATATCTCACATAGTCATTATGACTTCTAAACTAGGATAATTTCATTTAAACTCAATTTATTTGTGAGAATGAAGTTAGTTATCCAAATTGCATAACTTTACTCTTTTAATGCCCAAAGATGATATTTGTGATGCAAATTATGATATGAAAGATGACACTTATCAATGAACAAGGTGAATGAAAACACTTTGAAAACTTAATTATCCTCAACTAAAGATCAAGATCATATAGCTATGCATTTGTGCAATGTATGAGAATAATTCAAAGCAATTTCATCAAGATTAATGTATTCAATCCAATACACATAAACCTTCAATAGCCCAAATGAAAGAAGAGCATATAACATAGCTGGGTCGACGTAATATATGGGCAGGTCGACTCCACTATTAGGGACGGTCGACGCAGTATATAGGCAGGTCGACGTAGTAGCTTATCCAGAATTCACTTAATGACAGATTTGAGAATTCCATGGCCTTACCAAAATTTCTTGAAGAATGTAAATGACATCTACCACATGTTTTGAATCTTTGACATCAATATGACTCATTCATGCATACATTTGAGTTCCAAGTGTCCACCAAGGATTAGTTTCTGCAATGCAAGATAATCACAATATAAGCACTTTGATTAACAAAGATTCTTCAACGAACATTCTTAATGACACATGCACACAAGCATGCACACAAAATTTGTCATCATTCAAATTTAACTACCAAAATCAACTGGGGGATCCAACAATCTCCCCCTTTTTGATGATGACAAAATGACGTGTCGTGTATTTCAAGTGACAATATGCACAGATGAAAACTAGCAAAGTATAACTGAAATGAGTATAACTGAAATGCAAGTATAACTTAAATGCACATTTATTTCTCCCCATTTTTGTCATCAACAAAAACCGACTGACAATGGGGTTATTTAAACTTGATATGTACATGTATGATCTAGAGATATGTAGGAAATGAAGTATGATATGTATAGAGTTATGCAATCAAGCAGGCAAGCATGCAAGTGTTAAGCATGTAATGATCTATAGCTCCCCCTCAATGGGGTAAAAGGATAGCAAGTGAACAGTGGATTCATAACCGAAGTGTAAGACATGAAGCATAATCAAAAAAGGTAGTGCATACATAAACTAGAAGCACTGCATAAACCATGATAAGAACAAATTCAGAGTATACATTCATCATAATAGTACCCAAGAGTGAAATGTGAGTCAATGAGCAATGAGCTTCAAAATATATGGATATCCAGAATTTCTTAAGAACACGAGTGGGTTATTTCCTCTCTACATTTTCATTTTAGATCATCGACTATCGGTAGCTTCGCACAACCCCGCTTATGTTTCTTTTATTGGACTTCACCATTCGGCGTGAGTCACCTCATATGTCTCAATGGGGATTCCCGGCTACTAGGATTCATCACAATTTTGATTCTTGTGGATTTTTCCTTCACCGTTCGACGCGAGTTTCCTCATTCATTTCAGTGGAGATTCCCGGCTACTAGGTTCGACATTCCACTTATTGATTATTTGTGGGGTAGGTAACTTTTCCCTCACGATTACTCTTAATTTTCATGTAGAGATTTAAGTTCCCTATAAAGTGTTGAAAAGAATTTCTGAAATCCTTATCGATGAAAGTCATTTACATCATTATGTGCAAAGTTTGTGGGTAATTACTTTGTATGTAGAAAATGAATTTATCATAACATAGCTATGGCTCCCCCTAAATGTATGTATAGTTGGAAACAAATCCTCCTCCTTTGTATATGTCATGATTCACAAATGATCAAAATCACTGCTTTTTTATTTATCAAGGAGGTAAGGTCTTAGGAAGTTTCAAGAAAAAGGTTTTATAAGATATGTACATGCAAGCAAGCAAGAATTGTGGAAGTATGTTCATACAAGATGATTTCTGGTACGTGGCGGAGAACTTAGGTTCGAAGACCACCTCACGAGTAGTGAAAGCTTCCGGCTAGACATAATGCAACCCTCCACAAACACCATTTAATATACCAAAAAATCATGGCATTAAAGCACGTAAGTATATACTGTATATACAGGCATATGCATGTAAATGAAAGGATGATGAAAAATTATTCCTATTCACAAGTATGCAAGGATATGTGCAATATGTAGCATGAAATTGAGTATGTTTTCTATATAAGCAAAACTGAACTGTTATTTACAAAATGAAGCAAAAGTGTGTATGCAAGCTTAATATGAACAGCTACTCATCTAATCTGTAAATTCCTAATTCTCTTTTTATTCTTGTGAATTTTTCCGGAGTTAAGGGTTTAGTAAAAATATCTGCAAGTTGGTTTTCAGTATTTACATGTGTAAGCTCAAAATGACCCTTATTTATATGATCTCGCAAAAAGTGGTGTCGAATCTCTATATGCTTTGTTCGAGAATGTAAAATTGGATTTTTTGAAATGTTAATAGCAGAGGTGTTGTCACAAAGAATGGGTGTGTTATTCAAGAAAATACCAAAATCAACTAACTGCTGTTAGATCCATAGCACTTGGGCTGCACAACTGCCTGTAGCCATGTATTCGGCTTCAGCAGTTGACAATGCCACTGTGTTTTGTTTCCTAGAGGCCCATGAAACCATGCAACCTCCAAGAAATTGACAATACCTGCTCGTGCTTTTACGATCCACTAAACACCCAGCATAATTAGAATCAGTGTAAGCTACCAACTCAAAATTACAACTACGTGGAAACCAAAGACCAAGATCAGGTGTGCCAATCAAATATCTGAAATTCCTTTTGACTGCTAACATGTGTGATGCTCTTGGATCAGATTGAAATCTAGCACACATGCAAACACTAAATATTATATCTGGCCTACTAGCAGTCAAGTATAGTAAAGAACCAATCATTCCTCTAAAAAGTTTCTGATCGACAGACTTATCTTCATCATTCTTCTTCAATTTGATGGTTGTTGACATTGGTGTCCGTTGTGACTTTGCATTGTCAAATTTGAATTTCTTGATGAGCTCCATTGTGTATTTCCTTTGATTGATGAAGATTCCATCTTTTAACTGCTTCACTTGCAAACCCAAGAAAAATGTTAACTCCCACATCAAACTCATCTCAAACCCCCCTACATCAATTTAACAAATACATCATTTAAAGAATCAGTTGTGACTCCAAATATAATATCATCAACATATACATATACAAGTAGCATATGTTCATTACAGCTCTTAATGAAAAGGGTTTGGTCGATGTTACCACTTTTGAAGCCATTTTCTGAAAGAAATGTACTTAGCCTTTCGTACCACGCACGGGGGGCTTCTTTCAGACCGTATAATGCTTTGTCAAGTTTGTACACATGGTCCGGATGCTTCTCATCTTTAAATCCTGGTGGCTGCTCAATATAGACGTCTTCCTTCACAACACCATTCAAAAATTCACTTTTAATGTCCATTTGAAAAGGTTTTATATTTCAAGAACATGCAAATGCAAGTAATATTCTAACTGCTTCTAGCCTAGCCACGGGTACAAATGATTCATCAAAATCGATTCCTAACTCTTGGCTATAGCCTTTGGCCACTAGCCGGGCTTTGTTCCTAATCACCACCACTTGATCACAAAGTTTGTTCTGAAAAACCCACTTAGTACCAATTACTGGGTGATTCTTAGATCTAGGCACAAGAAACCACACCTCATTCCTTTGGAATTGGTGTAATTCCTCCTACATGGCCAAAATCTAGAAATTGTCATTTAATGCTTCCTCTACAGATTTGGGCTCAATATGAGAAAGTAAAGCTAGATTATCAAGTTGTTCAACTTCCCTTATTGAAGCCCTTGTCTTTATTCGTTCATCCATGTTCCCAATGACATTTTCGAGTGGACGATCTTTGAGTACAGTCTATTGTCTGGGGAGGTCTTGAATTTACGTTTCTTGCTCATTTTCTTCTTGGGCTGGAGTTTCATCATTCTTTTGTCTTGACTCCACTTGATCCACATCTTGTTTTTCCTTGTCATTCTTTTCTTCTCCTTCTTCATGCCCTACATCTAGAAAATGATTATCTTTATCAGACAACCTTGAAGTATATTCATCAATAATTACATGAGGGCTTTCTTCTACCACAAGAGTGTGCATATTATATACACGATATGCTCTAGATGATGATGAGTATCCAAGGAATATACCTTTGTCACTCTTTGCGGTAAACTTCTCCAAGTTTTCTTTAGAATTGTTCAAGATATAACACAATCAACCAAAAGGTTTAAGATATGCAATGTTTGGCTTCTTACCTTTATACAACTCTGTTGTACCCAGACAATTTCTCCAGCAAAATATTAAGAAATAAGGGTTTGGGAATTTCCCCGAACACCTTCAAGCCGTGGGCTACCCATCCCTTCCTACGGCTCACCAGGCCCAACCAAGGGTCCCAACCAGCTAGCCGTGACCCACGGCAACATCAACAATCGATTAGGGCCACCCCCGATCACCCAGCTTGTAGGCTTACCCGCCTTCAACACAGCTACCCGGGCCAACCCGGGGGCACCCAGACTACAAGCCATGACACGTGGCACCCAGTAATGAGGCCGGGATCTATCCCCAAGATGCCTCCCTCCAGCCCCCTAAAGTCAAGGGAAGGTTCATCTTGGTCAACCGCAGGCTTTAGGAACCCCCAACACCCTTATGCGGCTCATACACACATGTCAAGAATTTCCCCGAACACTTTGCGGGCGCGCATATCTCAGATGTTCTACAACAAGCCGAGGGCCAACCCGCGGCTCCAGCACTCCAGCTGTATCTAATGACAACCCTCCAGCAAGTCGGGGCCACCCCCGACCCTTAGACACGCAGCGACAAGCCATTTATTTTCAGCACTCGGACCAACCCGGGGTTGCCCGCCAACCCACCGTGCTACGCGGCATACACCATGAAGGCAGGGCCCACATGCCCAAAGGGCCTTCTCCCGGCTCCTGTGAGCCCATGCTCTCATCCCAAGGCCAAATCTAAGGCCCGCCGGTCACCTACCCAAGCCGATCGATAACTTGAGGTGTGTCGAGAATTTCCCCGAACCCCTTGCGAGCGGCAGCGATAACACGATGACGACAAGCCCCCACGAGCCAATCCCAGCATCCCGGAGCACCCCGTCCTTCAAAGGACAACTCCAAGCGACATCGGAAGACCCCGGGGGCCACCCCCCCTAGGGCCACGGCTCGCCCGGGGGGGAGTTCGCCAAGGGGGCACAGCCGCGCCCTAGGGAGGGCGAACTCCCTTGGGGGTGGTGCCCTCCTCCCAGCCTGAGGGCCCCACGGCCATCCTCCAGTCCCAGTCTCTCCCAGTCTCATGCAAGGTTAATTGGCATACCCGTGCGTAGAAGGATCCTCAACGACGGGGCCTCGGGATCGCACAAAGTCACACAAGTCAACCTTCTCGGTCCACGCACGCAAGCAGCCAGTCCACCAGTCCAAGACTTGTATCCTTTATCTTCTACAGTCACGCTGAGTCAAAGTGGGGCCAAAAGAAGCAAAAAAAATCCAATTTTATAGGGGGGACCGCCCTCTCTCTCACTTTGCTCTGCGTAAACCCCCCATGGGGGCTGTTTAGGCGGACCAAACCCTGCCCCCAGGTTGGTCCGCCTAAACCCCTCCAATAACAAAAAAAAGAAGTTTTTGTAAAAAAAAAAACCTCGCCCAGAAGCTGGTCCCCCTAAACCCTAGCCATAAAAAAAATATATGTTATTCTTAAGGGTTTACGCGGACCAAGTTCTACCCTCAACTTGGTCTGCCTAAACCCCCCTGGCCCTTCATATTCCTCTATAAAAGCCCCTTAGAATCTCAAGGGGCATGGATGGATGCAGGAATGAACAGCACAGACCTCCGCAGGCACCTAGCAAGGAACAAGGACGCAAGGAGCTTAGTGCGCGCGTGGTTGGCTTGTCGATCTGCTCATACACGCCGAGGGTATGTCACACGTACTTCCCTCACATTGCATCTAGCCATCTCATACAAGTCCATCCCTGTCGCGTATAAGGCATCATGATGACGGCGAACACACCTGCATCCCAGGTCCACGCGCGTATGGCACCCTACGATGGCTATGCGTGCGCCATGATGCCGCACCTATCTCCGTCACGGAACCACGTGCCCACCGCTCACCCTGAGCTGGCCATCGACCGCCCTGACCATAGAATCCAGTTAGCCGGACCCTAGCCCAGAAGTAATATTCCCAGGATCAGCCTCGACTCACCAGCATGATGACACTCGCCTTCCAAGGCCCAGACCCTACCGCTCATCTTGAGCCGCGTCCGGCCTCCTTCAGGCGCCAGCCCACAACCACTCCTGCACCTAGGCAGTCAGGCTCGTCTCGATCTCCTCATGGAGAGCCTCTATAAAACACGCGGATATCTGCCTTGTCCAGCATTGACCTGGGGACCGACCCACGCGTCGGAATTGTCCCACGGCTTGCGCCAGTTGTACTTTGGCCACCTTGGCGCATTTGTAAAGCCCATGTGGCTATTATAATAAAACCAGTTGAATACACATACCCATACCCGGGTCTTAGCCTCACCTCTACACCACCCAATGTTTGTTCGGTGCCTCCGCCCCCAGTTAATTAACCCTCCCAGTCAAGCGCAATGGTCCCCCTATAGCTGCAGGGTACCCCCGATCCTCTATCCATGGCTTCAGACATATCCAGGCTCCTCTTTAGCACAGAACAAAGGTGTTCAGACTCAATCCGATGTAAATAAACACCGACTGCCTGCGGTCAGTGGGGAAAGATGTCTAGACCACGATTTCCTACAATCGCCTGCGCACTCGCACCCATGGAACCTCCTCTCTCCACAAGTCACCCGACCTCTTGAGCCCACATGCCGCGTCCTGGTGACGCTTCCCCAGTCAACCTTTGGTTCCATGGATGATTATCGAGAAATCGACTGGCACGCCTGCACCCCGGTCTAGTTACCCTATTCCGCGGAAACCTCTCGTGCCATTCTACCCCTCTCGACCTTCCCTAAAGGGGGAGTGCCTGGTGCTGCCATGAGAGGTTTATGGCTACGAAGGAGGATACCTGAGATATATCAAACTCCCGTATTTTCCTTTCCCGCTTCATTTCTTCCCTCACCCCGGTCATCGATCCCTGACACAACGTCGACAAGGATGGCAAGCCCAGTGGGACGTCTCCCGCCTTTCTTCTTTCTACTGAAGAGAAGCCTGTGCCAACCCTGAAGCCGTGGTGCCCTTTTTTCTTGTCCTTGCAGGAGAGGTAGAGGAGGCACGCACGCATGCGCATTTCCCGGCATCTTCCTATTCACGTTATGACAGCCAGACCGCGCCCGGCAACCGTCTTCGACCGTCGCCCCAGTCCAACCTCCAACTCTCCAGCAACTATGGCGGCCGTGACCTATGGCCCCACTGTCATCGCCACCCATGAGCGAGTAGGCTACTTGGCGACACCGATCACTTTCGGCAGCTTCGCCCCCGTCGTCGAATCACCCTACTTCTTGGGTGTGGTCCCCGTGGTTGTTTCGCAATCGCTCCCAGTGCCTGTGCCCGTTCATGCGGCCCACGTGCCGCACCCTTCTCTAGTATCGGCAGCCCGTCCGAGGGTCAGGCTCGAGGCCCCCACCACCGGTCCCCGTGGGGGTCCTACATCATCGTTCTCCCAGACAAGCGTCAGCTCCCAGGCCTAGCATTGGCTGGTCTCCAACATGGGCTCTAGGCCACGGGTCCCCGGCCCCTCAGTACCTCACTTGGGATCTCAGCTCCAAGCCTCAGCCAAGCCTGCCCCTCACGCGAGACTTTCACCCCCGGGCCAAGGCTTCTCACCTTACTCAGGTTTCTGATCCCGATCCCCAACTAAGCTGGCACCGGACTCGGGCTTCCAGCCCCAGGTTTGCGGCTCATCAACATATTACTTGGGCCCCCGGTCCCAAGTCCCAGTCGAGCCAGCCCCCAGCACGGGTCTTCTGCATCGGGGCCAAGGCACCTCAACATTCTATTCGGGCCTTCCAGCCTGAACTCCGAACGAGCCGTCACTTGATATGGGTTCCCAACCCCGAGTTTGAGGCTCCCTAGCATCCAGCCCGGGCATACAACCCCGCGTCTTGCCAAGGTTGGTCCCCAACGCAAGCTCTCCCCATCGGGCCCCCGGCCTCCCAGCTTTGCCACGGGGTCTTCCCCCTGCCATCCAGCAACACCAACTCCCAGCACAGGCCTTCCCCTTTGGGAGGTGGCCACCTCAGTGCCTGTTAGGGGCCCTCTACAGGTTTACATCCTCATGTTGCTAGCACCCCAATATCTTCTACACCAACGGTTCTCGATGCAAGAGTGCCATCTCGAGCATCGACAACACTTCTGTCAGCTCGGGCAAGAGCTTATGCCCGAGTCACTCAGCCATCAACTCTCGATATGGGCCTCGTGCCCTAGAGGCCGATCCCAGCACTTTCGGTTGACGGTCTCACGCTGCCAGCAGTGGGAGATCGGGCCTTCTCGATCTACCACCTCGGAGTAGGATCTTCCTCGGGTCCCCAGAAGAAGCGTCGCAATGGCCGCAAAGGCCGGGGACCCTCCGCTGCAACAACCAATTCTGGAAAGACCATTCTTGTCGGCGACCTACAGATTCAACTCAACGAGGGGGAACCAATTGCACCCCGGGAGTGGACCGTGAATACGGTCCCCACCACCAACCGCTTTAGCCTCCTGCGGCGAACGCGAGAGGATAAAGCAGAGCTCAGAGAAGCAGGCGCCTCGGCAACAAATCGGGGGCACCCGCACCAGCCCGGTACTCAGGCTCCCAAGTCTCGTCAAAGGGACAACGACAAGGGAGATCGACAACTTAGCCTAAGAAGAATCTGGGTTATCCCAGTAGAGGCTCAAGCTATTCGGAAGGCACGTGTCAAGAACCCCTTTCGAGCGCTCAGGCATGGCGTTGGGTGGGATGCTGCCGAGTCTACATCGGCACAGTCTGACGACACCCAGCCACTTAGAACCCCCCGCTTAAATAAGCAAAAACAAAGAAGGGCTCGTTCCGGGCCTTGCCAGCACCCAGCCCCGAGCTCTCCTCGGGTCGACACCGCAATGGAGGCTCCACCACAAGGGACCTCGGTCTTTGACAAACTGGGGGTAGCAGTCTGCTCTGAGAAGCATTCCCAGTAAAAGCGGATGGTTCAGCTCATCAACGACGCGATTAGGGTGTTCGCGTGTTATACCATTGGACACCAGCCCGATACTCAGTCTGATGACCTAAACCAGCCTCTTATCTAGCTCAGGAGGCCTCACCATCAAACTCAACCTCTAGCACCGTCGAGCCACATCGGCACTTTCGCCGGAACTCAGGCATTGAAACGTGCAGAAGAAGTTCCAGCCGAGGACCGTGGCGCGCCTATCAACGTCGACCCAGCCAACAATGATCCTCCGGCAAATGAAGTTCAAGAGGTGACCCTCGAGACTCTCGTGAAGGAGAACAAACATTTGAAGGCCCTCCTGCAAGACCTCCTTCAGGAATGGGACCTTCACCCTCAGCAACCTGCTAGGCCTCTAGCCGAAGCACCTGCACTGCCAGTGGGGCACAACGGTGCCAACACTTCAGCGGCAGCTGCCCGAACCCTGACAGCAATCTGGTTCGGTACGCCCCCATTCGAAGCTCATCCACGAGCCTCCAATACGCCAGTGCTAGAAAATCTTATGGCACAGCGCCAGATGAACCAGCGGATTGTCGAGACAAAGCTCGCCCAGTATGGGGAAGGGGTTGCCACCATAGACCTCTATAGTGTCCCCTACCCTCTCCATCACTAGTTGAAAAGGCTCCCTCCGGAGTACGCCAACCCCCCGAAGCTACAAAAGTTCGACGGGCAAGGGTCTCTACATGAGCACTTGGCCTACTACATTACGGCCATGGGCGAGCTAGCGCTGGACGAGTCATATCTCTTCCGCTACTTCGCCACTTCACTGACGGGAATGACCTTTCAGTGATATTCCTGCCTGAAGCCCAACTCAGTGATCAATTGGGCAAATCTCCAGAAGAAGTTCCTCAACCATTTCTAGACGGCTGAGCGTAAGATCTCCCCGGCCGAGCTCTGCTCTCTTCGACAGAAGAAGGGTGAGAGTGCCCTCAACTTCATCAAGAAATGGCAAGACCTCAGCATGAGGTGCATCAACCTGCCAGTCCAAGAGGATGCCATCACCATATGCCGCAGAGGCTTGGTAGCCAAGGTCAGTGAAAAGCTCCTCGGCACCAATATCAAAGGCTTCGACCAGCTCAACTCAACAGTCGCCGAAATAGAAATGTTCTTCACTGACAACCCAAGCTACACTTATGCCAAGGGTAAGCAAACGTGAGAACACCAGCCCAATAAGGAGGTGAACATCATTGAGTTCACCCCCACCGCCAAAGCCAGTAAGGAGGCCGAGTCAAGCGGCTCTGACAAGAAGCCAGCAGACAAGCCGGCTACTCCTTCCTTTTTAGAGCATATGAAGACACCCTTCTACTTCAAAAAGGAACACACGAAGATGCTCTTTGTGATGTGACACGACCTTGGACTTAAGCAAGCAAGCACATTCACAATCTAAATGGGCCAATTTGGGCCGCCGCTCTCTCATCGCTCACCCAAGCCCGGGGTAACTTGGCAATGCCAAGGTGAGGTTGAGGGATTGGGCCCTTGCTGGTAGAGGGCCAGCAAGGCCAAGACTTGATTCCCAATGGATGTGGAAGCCCAAGACAATGGGGCCGACCAAGTGCCAAAGGCACCGGTTTCTCTCTTTTCCCACGGTGATCACTTATAGCACAAGAGCTTAAGGATCGGGCTCTCATTCACGGCCAGCGGAGTTTATGAACTAATATTGAAAGAACAAGCACAAATTAGAGCAAAGTTTGGAGCACTTACTCGACCGGTTTGAAGAAACCGGTCCTGCTCGGAGACGAGGGCGAGCGGGGAAGCGTGGGTTCCCCACACGCCGCGCCGGGGTAGCTTGACCTGTTTAAGCTATTACAACACTACACCCCATGCAAGGGGGAGATCGTGGGGAAGGGAAGATGATAGTTACAATCAAAACTACCTCCACGCAGGGAGGGGCCTTCAGCCGGCCAAGCGGGGTGGGGAAAACTAGGGCTAAAACGATGATGAAGTGAATATGCTGAATCTGCCTTCCCTCGGCAATTGTGGACAGACAGTCGGTACTGTGGCTGCATAACGTGATCAGGAATTTTTTCGAGGGCGAGACCAGTGGGAAAATCTTTGTTACTGGAACTGGAGTGCCTCTGATTTTTGCCGAATTCTTCTGGGGTCGCTGCTGGCCTGGGCAGGAGCTCGAACAGGGACGCTGATTCTCGGACTGACAGCAACTGGTTACTAACAGCAGGAAGAAGAGGTTGCCTCGGCCGCTCCCGAACTCCGAATCAGGTGCCGCTAGAGCCTCTGGAACCGTGGAGGAGTCTTCTTTGCAACAGAACTAACGGGGAAGCCGAAAGATGCCAGCGAAGATCAGGAGACCCAGAATAGTGAGTGGGGGTCAGTGCAGACTGTGGGAAGCAGAGTCGCACGCCTGAGGAATAAAATTCGTAACTTCTGCTGCCGGATGCCGAACGGAGTTCCACTTCTTGGTTCTGAAAGTAGACAGGGAGAGAAATAACTTTTCAGAAGGGCTTGTGGTCTGATTCCTCCGGGGATTGTCATAGTGAAGCTTTCTCTCTGGATCAGGATCTCTGCAGAGCTAGCTCCTGGTTTCCAACAGCAGGTTGCAGAGGATGCCCCGGCAGCTCCTGACCTCGGAATCAAGCGCCATCAGGATCGTTGGAATGTTGGACGAGTCCTCTTCGCAGCAAAACTGACGGGGAAGCCAACCGATGTCAGAGAAGACTAGGGGATGCAAAACAATGGCGACTGGTCGGTGTAGACTATGAGTAGCAGATCTGCGTAGCTGAAGGAGAAAAATGAGAACTCTGGATCCCGAATGCCGAATGAAATTCTGTTTCTTGATTCTGGAAGTAGACTAGGCGATGAAGAACTTTGAAGAAGAACTCGTGGACTGATTCCTTCGGGGTTCGTCGTGGCAGAGCTTCTAATCTGGCTCAGGTCCTTAGCCGAGGCAGAACTGCGCAGTTGTGGGAGAATGGACCTCCTGGAGGGCTCGAAGATCGGAAGAAGATGAAACCACTTCTGTTGCGAAGGAGACTGGTAGACGCTTCCGACAATGGCTCTTGGGTCTTCAAACTCGTCTGGAGGAAGTCGTGGTGGCCGCTGCAAGTTGCTGGTTTATCTGCAACCTCTGGACAGCAAACTGTAACTTTGAAGTAGCTTCCAATGCCCAAGAAAGAAGAATGGGAAGGGGGTAGATGAGTGTAGGAGTGACCCCTAATTGTAAGGGGGTCTTGGGAAGGGGTGGAGTATTGATGAGGGTTGTGGGGAATGGGAAGAGGCTTAAATGGGGTAGGTGGGGAGTGGAGGTGGTTGGGAAGGGAGGAGAGAGAAGAAAATTCGAATTTGGGTGTTGAGGAGAGAGAAAGTGGAGTGAAAAAGAGAGATTAAGAGAGGGAAGGGTGGGGAATCTCTCCCCTAGGGTTTCTCACCCAAAAAATAGAATCTCTCCACTAGATAAGAAGTGTAAACTCTCAAAATGGCAAGTTTTTTCATTCATTGATTCATTAAGTTGAAATGGGGGGAATGGGGTCCTATATATAGGCAACCCACATTTTACAATAAGTCCCTGACAAAAGACTCAATGACAAATAACCGAGGGGGTAGGGGGTGCACTTGGGCCAAACCCAATGAATTGGGCCCAATAACTAACTAAACAACATAATGACTCTCAAACTTAGGGAAATAAGCACAAGACCTAGGGACATGACTCAAGTAAAATGAAAATTACATCAAATGACTCAAATAAAAATTACGTAGGACTCAAAATTAGATAACTAGACCATGCCGGATGCAACCGGGGCGCGGAGACGAGCTGTGAACGTGGGCATGGAAGGTGACGTCCCCATCACTTTGACCTCTGCATGGCCCAGAAGATTGTCGAACTGCCAGAGGCTCGTAAGCTAGACGAGGCCCAGAAAACAGATGACCCTATCTATTGCCCATATCATCGCATGCTAGGCCATCCACTTGAAGACTGCTACGTCTTCAGGACTCAAGCATAGAAGCTGATCTGAGACGGCCTCATTAAAATGAAGAGCGGTCTCGTCGATCCCCCGCAGCCACATGCGTGGTCCAAGCCAGCCAAGGCGGCGCGTGTGATTCACTACATAGCTAACGTGATTCACATGATGGTTGCATTCTTTCTCTCTGACAATGAAGTAGAGGAGCCTAGTACCAGCCAAGGCGAGAATACACTGTGGTATCCGGGGTGGAGACCCTGGCATGACCGCATACCCCTCTCCTTCCCAAGAGAAAGAACTCGGTGGCTCTTCGATGTCCTCGTCGAGAGGGGGCAAATCATGCCTCGAGATCCGCCAGCAGACTACAACGAATGGGACTTCATCCATCCCCAGTACTGCCCTTTTCACGCTAGAATTTGCCACGCGATCGAATCCTGCGAGGAAGTTCAGCACCTAATCCAGGAACAGATCCAGTGGGAGCAAATCGATGCTGAAGGGAACTCTATGGCGACTCTGAGGCTTTGAGATGCTGTTGAAGAAACCTTGAGCATTGCCAGGAATGCACCAAAGCAACCAGACCCTCCTCAAGCAAATGGGAATGGGCTACCTTATCAACATACTCCAGAATGGCTCAAGTTTCGAACTGATAATCTAGAAGCTCTTGAGCGGCTGCGAGACCGCAGGAGGCGGGACGCCAGTCAGGAGGCTGAGCCAAGTGATTTCTTGGTCAATCTCATCCATCCTTCTACCACCCCAGCTTCTCCAGACGCCCAGACATCGACTACCGGTGAGCCAGTTCCTGCCACTTCGGCCGTGCAATGGCGGCCCTGGCAAGAGTTGGAGTCTCTCTCATTCTCTAAGGAGGATACTGCCAGGCTACTCCGAGTCCTTCTCGGCCGAGAGGATGTCCTGGTGAGTGAGACGATGATGGGTGCTCCAAGTTCCTCTCGCTCCCCTCCTACCCTACCTCCATCTCTGGCATCAGGAGATAGGAAGGGGAAGCAAAAGCAAGGTGAGGTTCTGGTCCGATCGTGTCGTGTCACTCTGGCCGGCGAGCCGCTGGGTCCTCTCCGCATGCCCTACAACCTAGTCCAGATCTCAGAGAAGACATCTTCGGAGTCTTCAGCGACTCTGGCCAGTAATTCGGGCCCTCCACCATGAGGCCCGGTCGACGCGCGAAGTCAGGGTAACTACCCAGAGCGGCCATACACTACTGCATCTTCGGTTGTCACCAAACCCTACTCCAGGCCAGATCGTAAAGGCAAGGCTAATTAGGAGCAAGACTCCAAGCACATCTCCTAGTCTGCGTCTCAACAAAAGACTTCGCCACCGTGGGTAAGGCATCAAACTACGCATACGTCTTCGGACGCCAGCCCCAGCACACCAGCCTATCAAAGGCTACCCCCTTCGCCACTGCGGGTGAGGCATCAAACTGTGCATACGTCTTCGGACGCCAGCCCCAGCACACCAGCCTATCAAAGGCTACCTCCTTCGCCACAGCTGGTAAGGCATCAAATCGCGTACACGTCTTCAGACACTGGTCCCAGTATCCCAGCATACCAGAAGCTACCACCTAAGGTCATCGAGCAGGTGAACAATGCCACCTTCCAAATATAGCAAGTGGAAGATGCCTGGATTGAAATCCGGGCAAAGAAAAGTCGTCGACCTCACCCCATAAAGACATCAGCTCTGAGATACCCTCACAAGGATTTCTCCACTCCAGTCCCAGCACCTCTCCCTCCTACTCCCCTAGAGGCGGCCATCGTAAAAAAAATAGGAGAAGAATAGGAGGAAGAACCTCAAAAGGCGGCTCAAGAAACAAGTGGAGCAAGCAACCGCCCTACAATCGCCAACTGAGCCAACGCCTCTCCAGAGGCTACAGCGGCTCATTGACAACTTGGAGGAGTATATCCATCCTCGTCCCACTGGTGTTCTCTCACTCGATAGCTACATCTCGTAGGAAGAAATGCAGAAGCGAGCCCGCCCCCGAAGCTGGGTCCAAGAGATGATCCAAAAAGTCAAGAACGGAGAAAGGCTCCTCATCCCAGAAGAACTCTCATTATTCTATAAAGACATGGAGATCATAATAGAGCAGCTAGAAGAAATGCTTCGAGGCTACACCTGCAACATGGTGGCTATCCCACCCCTTGATAAAATCAACGCCTCCCGGCGAGGCGAGCCAATGGCCTCCCGAACCAGATAAAGAACCATCACCCCGCTCGGGCTACAACCAGCTCCGGAACACACCGGCCGAGACCGGGGTCATGGCCGGCGACGCGGTAGAGGTCGTGGGAGGATTCCTGAGCTACCTCTTCACCCATCCACCTTCGACTCGGAGTGAACTATCCTCTTTCGAGGGGAGGAACCCACCCCCATTCCGGAGGTAGAAATTCGGAAAGGGGCCAACATCTTCGACCCCTGCGGCACGGAGGGGATAGTTGCCAGCATCCCAATCCCTGCGCCAGTTCCGATTGCTTCCGAAGAACGAGCATGTCCGTTCGGCAAGGATGACCCGACTCGCCAGCCACTCCCAGAAGAGCCATCATTGGTGCCCCTGTTCCAGAAGTCCACAGGTGATCAGAATCAGTCCGATCCCAGTGGCAAAGGCAAGGAGGTGCAACTCCCCGACAGGGAGCAGCGTGGCAGCCTACGGAAGGCTCAGCCCGACATACTACCATCATTGGAGGATGCTCGAGCTCGAGCTGACTGGAAAGTCCTCCACCAGATGAAGCGGTTTCCCACCAGCATTACAATTTGGGAAGCCATAGCTTCGAGTAAAGAGTTGAGGGAATCCCTTATCAAGATACTCCAAGAACCAGAAGCCTATGAAGCACATGCAGCATAAATGAAGGCCTCCACATATGAAGCCTTCACTGCCACTGTCAATTTCTCAGAGAAGGATATGCTACTATCTCCGCCATGTCAAAACTGCCCTCTCTACATGAGGGGGAAAATCAATGGGCATGAAGTAAACCAGATCCTAGTGGACGCCGGTGCTACTGTCAACGTCATGCCACTCAAAACATTCAAGGCTTGATATCTGACCCCATACCTCTAGAAGGTTCAAGCGGTCAAGACATCTAGCTTCAACCAGGACACCGAGGATGTCCTTGATAGAAATGTATGCCCTACAAGCCAATCACATGAGATGTGATGGTGACATTTCTTATAATATCTTATTCATATTCATATTAATGGCATTCATTCATTGCATTTAATATGTGTTAATGATTTGAATGTGATGAAGTCCCTGAACCTGTGCGATGATGACTGGATCATGATGAGATCATGATAATGAGATCAGTCACCCAAATGCACATGTTCTAAAAGTTTCCAGTCATAGGACCTTCGAGAAGGGACATTGAAGATCCGGATAGACTAGCACACATGATACTTACTCATATGATGGGTGTGATTATTCTCATAGTCATCAGTGTGGAGACACTGAAGTATGTGTGTGGGTGCTCATTAGTGGAATGAGTTCACTGAACTGACCCGATCTAGAATCCCTGAATGGTAATCATACTGACTGTCAATCAGGGTATTCTATGTCACAGTAGCACGGTTAGATCTTAGACCTGAGTCACTAAAGATGTATTGCATAAGGGATGTTGAGTATTTGATTCCTGACTTATGGACTTCTGTTAAGTAGTCTTGTACAGTTAGTTATTCGGACTCAATGGAACTCATGCGAAGGCAATTAGTTTGACAACATGGGATCATTCACTCTCAGTATGATATATGAGAGAGAATGCCCTATGGATCTGTACTCAGGAAATCCCCTGGCCAGGGTACGGGAGTTCATTATGAAAAAGGAGTTTTTCTAATGAACCTATTTGGAGTACATGATTCAGTCGAGCCGAGACTCAATAAGGTTTGATAGTTTGACCATACCCTAGTCCTGGTGGGGCATTGAATGAACGAGGATCTATAACTGTGTGGAAACTGTAGACGAAAAGGTTCCTAAGTGGGTTGCTTATCCCAAATGTCATTTGGGATCACCAGGCGTTGCTTGGTACTTTTTCGTGATCGGAAAGCCCGCTAATTCCATTAAGAGTTAATGGATATGATTAATTAAGTTAAGAAGGAGTTCTTTACTTAATGGGCTGGAAAACCAAACAGACTATTGGGCCTAGAGGGACACACACAATAGAGTATTGGACATACCGGGATGGGCGGACTTTATAGACTATTATTGGGTTTTTGTGAAAAATGCCAAAGGCCTATAAATATACGCTGTTGGGAGAAACCCTGGCCAAGTTACAAGGTTGAAACCCTGGCCGCCCTCTCTCTTCTATCTCTCTCCAAGGGGCGCCCCCCTCATTCTCTCTCCTTCCTCCCCGGTCTATGGTGGTGTTGAGATCGGGTCGGCGCGTGGAGATTGTGAAGGAGATCACGTCTGCTTCCACTGCTCGTGTAGATACGTCTAGAGGCCGGACGCTTGAACGGCTCATGATTCCGAGATCTTCCTCTCGTTCGTCTTCAAGATTTTGGGAGATTCTCAACCCCGCAAAGGTAAAGAATCGTTCTTCACCGTGTGAGATTTACCGATTTTGATCGATTTTTAAAAACCGGCAACGATATGCAATCTAAGGTTTCGATGATTTCCGCTGCGCTTTCTGGTCGGAACCTTACAGTCCTCAGCCAGGTGGATGTCGATCTAGTGCTCGATGATTTCTCCTCCAAGGAGACATTCTACATCGTCGATGCCAACACATCCTACAAAGTGCAATTGGGCAGACCCTGGTTGCATAAAAACTAGGTCGTTCCATCGACTCTCCATCAATGCATCAAGTATGCCAAGGATGGGGAACAGCATACGGTCTTCGCAGACCTGTCCCCATTCACTCCAGCAGAATGCAATCTCGCCCATGCTGCGCTCTACTTCGGGGGAATCGGTCCTTACCCAGTAATCAAGAGCAAAAGTAATGGCTGGCTCTCGGAGGAAGATGATGATGATCTCTTCTCCGTTGACGAGGAGAAGGCCAAGCTGCATCGGCTACGCCTCAGCTTCAAGTCAACCCCGACCACCCCGAGAGGCGCAAAATTGACTTCAAGGCAAATCTTATTAGCTGAGCCATTGACCAAAGCATATGCCTGCCACCATACTGTATCCAGCTCCCATGTGCATCAGAAGAGCACGGGGTTGAGTCGCTAACGACATTTATCGTTACCTTCAAGCGACAACGCAGAAACAAGAAGAAGGCTAACAGGGATAAGCCCATTATCTTCTACAAGGGAGACATGGTCCCTTAAGCCCCACCAGACGATCACTTCGGTTGGTCCAAACGAGCTGATGATGCCCTTAAAGTAGTCCAAGCATTGGACGACCTGCCGCCACATATTCGGAAGATGTGTTTGAAGCAACACATCCCTCAATGGCAAGCTTCCGCACAGCAGAGATATTTTCGCCAGCTGTGGACCCCTTCCCAGGTCCGGGGGCAACCCCCATCCTTTCATAAGGATACCAGGGGACTTGGCTACGAGCAAGGCCCAGACTTTCGTGTCCACTACGCGGTCAACGTCGTAGGCTTGACACAGCCAGTCGACGACTAGGCTAAAGTCGAGGCAAAATTTGACAGCTCTGGGGACAAGGAAGAGGAGATCCTGATCTTGATCCCCATTAAAGCCAGCACTCTAGTTCAGGCAGTCGAGGAATCCTCCTCGCCTCCCTACAAAAATATCAGGGCTGAAGAAGCTCCTCCTGCCACCCAGCCTGTCGAAGGACTCAGTTCAACAGACTCTCCTGATGAGGGAGGTATCTGAGACATTAGTCGCGATGGGTCGTCAGCTTTAGCAGGCAACCCTAGGGAAACCTCAGTGGCACCAATCGACAACCGTTGGCAAGAAGCTAGCGATCCAGACCAATCCTTGATGGAGTCCAGCAACAATAATTCGCCAGTCCTATCAGCGTCAACCAGTGGCTTTGAAAATCAAGAAATACATGAAGCCCACACCGATGATGAGTATTTCATTGACTTCTAGCCCGCTCCTCTCGAGCTGGAAGACGGCGGCCAAGCAACCGTTGATGAACTCGTTGAGGTCAACTTGGGCGAAGATGAAGCCCATCAGCCGACATTCGTCAGCGCTCTGCTCATTAAAGTAGAAAAGCGGGACTACCAGCAACTCCTGCTCGAATACAAAGATTGCTTGGCCTGGACGTACAAGGTGATGCCAGGGCTAGATCCCTCCATAGCGGAGCATGAGCTAACCATTTCTCCCACAGCAACCCTAGTCAAACAGCCACAGCGACGCATGCGCCATGAGCTGGAACTCCAAGTTTCGGCCGAAGTCAACAAAATGGCGGAGGTCGACTTCATCGAGCCGTGTATCTACCCAATCTGGCTCGCCAACATACTCCCCGTGAAGAAGAAAAATGGTCAAGTCCGCATTTGCGTCGACTTCTGGGATCTCAACAAAGCCTGTCCGAAGGACGACTTCCCAGTTCCAATCACGGAAACTATGGTCGAGATGGTCACCGGACATGAAGCCTTATCTTTCATGGACGGGTCGTCCAGCTACAACCAAATCTGGATGTCCCTCAAGGACAAGAACCACACTACCTTCCGATCCCCCAAAGGGATTTTTACCTATAAGTGCACGTCCTTCGTTTTAAAGAATGTCGGCGCTACTTACCAGAGGGCCATGACCAAAATATTCAACGAGATGCTGCACAACATCGTCGAGTGTTATGTCGATGACCTCATCGTCAAAACTAAAAGGCGTGAAGACCACCTACATGATCTACGTCAGGTCTTCAACTGACTCTGGCAATATGGGCTCAAGATGAACCCCATGAAATGCGCCTTTGGCGTATCTAGCGGCAAGTTCCTCGGCTTCATCGTCAAATACCTTGGAATTAAGGTGGACCCCAGTAAGATCAAAGTGATCTAGGAACTTCCACCACCCACGAACCTCACCGAGCTCAGGTCCTTCCCAGGAAGACTGGCCTACATTCGAAGGTTCATCTCCAATATCTCCGATCGATGTGCGCCTTTTAGCAAATTAATGAAGAAAGACGCCCAGTTCATATGGGACTCGGAATGCCACGCGGCTTTCGAGCAGATCAAGGAGTACCTCCTCACTCTCCCAGTCCTGGGGGCACCAGTCAAGGGAAAACCCCTTATACTCTGCATCGCTGCCATGCACGCTTCGCTAGGAGCTCTGTTGGCGCAGATCAATGGGGAGGGTAAACAGCAGCCGCTCTACTACCTCAGCCAAAAAATGATCGACGTTGAGTATCGCTACTCCCCCAGGGAAAAAGTCTGCTTGGCATTGGTAGTCTCCTTGATAGAAATGTATGCCCTACAAGCCAATCACATGAGATGTAATGGTGACATTTCTTATAATATCTTATTCATAATCATATTAATGGCATTTATTCGTTGCATTTAATTTGTGTTAATGATTTGAATGTGATGAAGTCCCTGAACCTGTGCGATGATGAGTAGATCATGATGAGATCATGATAATGAGATTTGTCACCCAAATGCACATGTTCTAAAAGTTTCTAGACATAGGACCTTCGAGAAGGGACATTGAAGATCCGGATAGACTAGCACACATGATACTTACTCATATGATGGGTGTGATTGTTCTCATAGTCATTAATGTGGAGACACTGAAGTATGTGTGTGGGTGCTCATTAGTGGAATGAGTTCACTGAACTGACCCGATCTAGAATCCCTGAATGGTAATCATACTGACTGTCAATCAGGGTACTCTATGTCACAGTAGCACAGTTGGATCTTAGACCTGAGTCACTAAAGATGTCTTGCATAAGGGATGTTGAGTATTTGATTACTGACTTATGAACTTCTGTTAAGTAGTCTTGTACAGTTAATTATTCGGACTCAGTGGAACTCGTGCGAAGACAATTAATTTGACAACATGGGATCATTCACTCTCAGTATGATATATGATAGAGAATGCCCTACGGATCTATACTCGGGAAATTCCTGGCCAGGGTACGGGAGTTCATTATGAAAAAAGAGTTTTTCTAATGAACCTGTTTGGAGTACATGATTTAGTCGAGCCTGGACTCAATAGGGTTTGACAGTTTGACCATACCCTAGTCCTGGTGGGGCATTGGATGAATGAGGATCTATAAATGTATAGAATCTGTAGACAGAAATGTTCCTGAGTGGGTTGCTTATCCCCAATGTCATTTGGGATCACGAGGCGTTGCTTGGTGCTTTTTCGTGATCGAAAAGCCCGCTAATTCCTTTAAGACTTAATGGATAGGATTAATTAAGTTAAGAAGGAGCTCTTTACTTAATGGGCTGGAAAACCAAAAAGACTATTGGGCCTAGAGGGTCACACACAATAATGTATTGGACAGACCGAGATGGGTGGACTTTATAGACTATTATTGGATTTTTGTGAAAAATGCCAAAGGTCTATAAATATACGCTGTTGGGAGAAACCCTAGCCAAGCTACATGGTTGAAACCCTGGCCGCCCTCTCTCCTCTCTCTCTCTCTCTGCAAGGGGCGCCCCCCTCATTCTCTCTCCTTCCTCCCCGTGGATGGTGGTGTTGAGATCGGGTTGGTGCGTGGAGATCGTGGAGGAGATCTCGTCTGCTTCCACTGCTCGGGTGGATACGTCTAGAGGCCAGACGCTTGAACGGCTCGCGACTCCGAGATCTTCCCCTTGTTCGTCTTCGAGGTTTTGGGAGATTCTCAACCCCGCAAAGGTAAAGAGCATTCATCACCGCGCGGGATTTATCGATCTTGTTCGATTTTGAAAAATTGGCAACGATATGCAATCTAAGGTTTAGATGATTTCCGCTGCGCTTTCTGGTTAGAACCTTACAGTGGTATCAGAGCCAGGTTGCTGGTTTGATCAAAATCGGCATTATTATATTATTTTTCATCGTTCTCGTTCATGCATGGGGCTCGATGTTCGGTTTTTGATTGGGTCACTCATGGGATGAGCAACGGTCGATTGATGCCAGGGAAATGTTCCCGAGATCAAGAGGATCAAAACGCACATCTTGGTGTGCGGATTGCCCCACCGGCGAGGCCGAATCAACCATATCTTCGCGATCGCGATCGCCGTTCATGCGCATCGGAGGAGGCCGTCTCAGGCCAATAAACCTTGATTACCGGGGCTCTTTGGGGCTGGCAAAGGGTCCTGGATGCTCCTCCGTGGCGTCGGGCGGTGTTCGGCGGCAAGGGGCGGCCGATGCAGGCGGCCTCGGTGGTATTCAGGGTAGACAGGGCGAACTCGCCCGTGTTCGTCGCGTGCACCACCTCCGGCGACGACGGCGGAGCGGCCGGTGGAGACCGGCGGGGCCTGTAGGGGGTGGGGGTTGGCACGATGGCCGGCGGATGTGCCTCCCCATGCCTGCTCGCGCAGCGGCGGCAGCAGCTGGGGTGAAACCCTAACCGCCCCGCGTTCGGGCGACAGGGAAGACCCCCCGCGGGTCGATGGCGGTCGGATCCGGCCCGCGTCGGATCCGACCCGGTAAGGCCCGCCCCCTTTATATATATATATATATATTGATTTTTTATGCATTTTTAATTATTTAAAAGGCATGAAATTTCAAAATACATTCCAAAAAATTATGAAAAATACTTTAATGAGTTCTGAAATTGTTTTGGTAACTTATTAATTTATTTTTCATTGTTTGGCCCCTGGGTAATTAGTTAATGGGAATTTTAAAATGGTTTTAAGTATTTCCCATTATCTAATTAATTAAAGTTAATTACTATAAGAATGTGATTCTTATGAGGTTAATTAACTAAAAATTATTATTGAGCCCATGCAGTGAATGTGAATGATGGTGGTCTAAAGTTGTTTAGACTTATTTTTTTAACTAAATTGTTTAGTTGAATGTTAAAATGCGTGATTTCAAATTAATTATTATATTTTACAATTATCGTTATATCTCACTATAATTATGTGATAATTACTGTTAGATGCATGTGATGTGTCTTGTGTGTGGATGGATGATCATGGACTTAGAAATCATGTGATGATGCTCTTTATGGTGAATTATTTTATGTGATGTGATTAATGGGGCCTGCGTGCCTCCTTCTCTCTCTCTTATTAATCTGGGTTGTACATTCTATCTCCCACCTGTGTTGTACTCCCCTTGACTAGTTCAAGATTTTTTATTATTATCTGATGTATATTTGTGGGCCTACGTGCCCAATTACAAATTTACTTGTAATAATGAGAAGCGGATGGAGACTAAGAAGGAGACCGACTACGAGGACCTTGGGAGATTCTTCAGATCTAGTGGGAGCATTGGATGCTCCGAGTTTTCTATTTGCCATGATTGTATGCATTACCAACTGGTTCTGGTAATGTGTTTTAGGAGCTTAAGGTCCATGATCATCCATTGGTATTAATGCATATATATGATATATGTGGTTGTGCTACTTATTATTATATATATATATATATTATATATTATATATATATATATATCCCACGTAGACTTCCGTTGTTATAGTCTAAGTGAGCTACTCTTAGACTGTGTGGGTTTGTTGTGCTGCCACAAGGCCCTCACAGCAAGAGGGCAGAGACTTAGACTAAGGCTTAGGCCAAACTTTGGGATGGGCGCCGGCATGGCTTTGTTGTGCTACCACAAGGGTCATGTCTTGAACCCACTCTCATAACGTAACAACGGGTCTAACCTAACCAGATCTTGTGATTTGTTTTGCTGCCACAAGGTCACAAAAGTCTGGAGGCTGAATACACCAGGAGTTGCAAGAAGTTGCAATTGGCAAGAGTTGCCTACCCATTAAGTATGGGTGATTTGTTGTGCTGCCACAAGGCCACTACCATAATGTTAATGGGATTCTGGTCCCACTAGGATATAGCTGGAATATCCCGTCTTTGCACAATGAGGGTTGTGCAAATTCGTCGAAAATTAGTGGGAGTTATTAAATTAGAATTAAAGACCATATCTTAATTTTTAATTCATGAATATCTACATGTTATCTTATTATTGCAAATCTTCTCTTGTAGACTTCTATGGCGAACCACCCGTTACGCGGCATACTTGATGCCAACAGGCTTACTGGTCCAAACTATAGTGACTGGCTCAGGAACTTGAGAATTGTTCTCACTGATGAGAAGATAGCCTATGTTCTTGATCGGCATGTACCTCCCCTTCCTGCTGATGATGCTGAAGAGGGAGATATCATTACTTATGAGAAGCATAAGGATGATGCCACGCTTGCCCAATGATATATGCTTACCTCTATGACAAATGAGTTACAGAGGCAACATGAAAAGATGGATGCCAGATCCATTCTGTTTCACCTTAAGTAGCTCTTTGGAGCTCAAAGTCGAACGGAAAGATATGAGATATCTAAAAGTCTGTTCGGGGCAAGAATGTCTGAGAGAACATCTGTGTAGACACATGTTCTCAAGATGATTGAGTGGATCGAAAGGTTGACAGAATTTAGATTCGACATGAATAAAGATCTTTGCGTTGATCTGATTCTACAATATCTCCCAAGTTCTTTTTCCCAGTTCATTGTCAATTTCAACATGAACAAAATAGAATGCTCTCTGGTAGAGCTTCTAAACATGTTGAAGACTGCTGAGAGCACTATGAACAATGGGAAAGCTCATGTGATGCTTGTTGGTAAGACCAACAAGAAGAGAAAATTTTAGCAGGCCTTTAAGAAAGGCAAGGCAAAGAAGAAGGGTAAACAGGTAAAGACTGCCAAGAAAGAAGAGGCTAGCAAGGACAAGGGCCAGTGCTTCCATTGCCATAAGGATGGCCATTGGAAGAGGAATTGCAAGTTGAACCTTGCAGAGAAAGCAAAGCAGAAGTTTGGAGAAGCTTCAGGTATGTTCATGATTGACCTTAACTTGTCATATAGATCTACATCATGGGTATTAGATACTGGATGTGCATCTCATATCTGTAATGATTTACAGGTTCTGACAAGTAGTAGGCGATTGAACAGAGGAGAGGTTGATCTTCGACTGGGAAATGGAGCAAGAGTTGCTGCACTTGCCGTCGGGAGTGTGAACCTCAAGCTTGCTTCAGGAGCTACATTGGAATTGACAGACTGTTATTATGTTCCTTCCATAATTAAGAATATTATTTCCATTTCATGCTTGAATAAATGTGGATTTATTGTGAGCTTTGGGAATAAAACATGTTCTTTATTATCAAATGGTGAATTGTTTGCCAGTGGGAGCTTAATTAATGGTTTGTTTTTATTAGATGTGGATACTCTTGTTATGTGTGTGGATGGACCTCTTAAGAGGAAGAGGAATGATGTAAATCAAGCATACCTTTGGCATTGTAAGCTTGGTCATATTAGTGAGGAATGATTGAAAAGATTGTACAAAGATAGATATGTTGATCCATTTGATTATGAATCATTTGCAACCTGTGAATCTTACCTCATGGAAAAAATGACCAACTCTTCATTTACTGGACATGGAGAGAGAGCTGGTGAGTTATTAGAACTCATACATTCTGATGTATGTAGACCCATGTCCACCCAACCCAAAGGGGGTTACTCATACTTCATTACTTTCACTGATAATTTCTCTAGGTACGGATATGTGTACTTGATGAAGTACAAATCTGAAGCCTTTGAGAAATTTGTGGAGTTCAAGAATGAAGTAGAGAAACAAACAAGAAAGAGTATTAAAACTCTTCGATCTGATCGAGGAGGGGAATACTTGAGTACGGAATTCACACAATACTTAAAGGATAATGGTATATTATCCCAGTGGACTTCTCCTTACACACCTCAGCTGAACGGTGTGGCTGAAAGGAGGAATCGTACCTTATTAGATATGGTACGATCCATGATGTGCTTTGCTGGATTGCCCTTGTAGCTCTGGGGCTATACCCTAGACACTACTGCTCACTTATTAAACAGAGTTCCTTCCAAATCAGTGTCTTTCACTCCATATGAGATATGGAAAGGAAAGAAACCAAACCTTAAGAATGTTAAGGTCTGGGGTTGTCCTGCTCATGTTAGGAAACACAATCCTAATAAACTGGCATCCAAGACTGAAAGATGCAGATTTGTGGGATATCCTAAGGAAAATTATGGGTATTATTTCTACCAGCCTAGCGATCAATGAGTGTTTGTAGCTACGCGAGCTGTGTTCCTAGAGGATGAGTATATCCTTGAAGGAAATAATGGGAGCTTGGTATAACTAGAAGAGGTTCTAGAACCACAAACTGGAGCTGCATCATCTCAGGAACCAGTTCAGGATGGCACACTAACTGTGCGTAGGTCTGGCCGTGTACCTATCCAACCAGAAAGATATGTGGGACATATCTCTGATGGTGGGGACAAGGCACACTATGAGAGGATAATGATCCTAAGACCTATGAGGAGGCAATAAGTGGTATCGACTTCTGGAGATGGCAAGAGGCCATGAAATCGGAGATGGACTCCATGTACTCCAACCAAGCTTGGAACTTGGTAGATCCACCGGAGGGTATAGTACCCATTGGATGCAAGTGGATCTTTAAAAGGAAAATTGGAGCAGATGGAATGGTTGATACCTACAAGGCTAGGTTGGTTGTGAAGAGGGGCGATCTTGCGCTACTCCTGAGCGGGGAAGAGGATGACCACGTACACTTGAAGTATGAATTGCAAGGAGGGAAATAAGTTAGAGGTGCCCAGAGATGAATCCCTGGGGAAAACCCTCCAATGCTTAAGTCAGCAAGAGTAGTAGAGCACTAGTGCGAAGGAAGGAGTTAGGAGGGATATGGGGCGCGAGATCCCTCTCCACAAAAGGTGAAGTGGTTCCTGCTCAGGGTTTTCTTTTGCTTACCTCCTCACGGTAGGGCTCTTCCAGCTTAAATAATGGCTCGTTGAGTGCTTGATCCCTGTAAGCTGAGGAGTTTCAGGGGGGGTTACGTCCTTCTTGCAGGCTCTTTATAGCACGTGGACTCTTGATCTCCCTTATCCTCTTGAGCTCCCAGCTTTTAAAGGGCTCGTAACGGCCGTAGAGATAAGCTTCCATCAGTTGGCCCGAGCGTGAGGCACTGGCCCAGGAGATGCCTCCCGAGCGATGAGTGCGTAGTTTTGGGCAGGGAATATTGGGCTCCGAAGGAGCTTTCCCGATCGACCTGATGCTCGGACTTCCCAACCCGAAGGCCGCCTAGGAAGTGCTTGATCCGAGTGAGTTATTAGGCTTTATATTAAGTGGGCCCTGGGGCTACCACTTCAAGGAGCTGGGCCTTGTTAGGTCAAGTCGGACCTCATTTGGCCTCTCCGTTCGGGCGGTTAGATTTCCCCTCTCCACTTGTCCCCCTCCTACTCCCGAGCCAAAATTGGGCTCGGACGAGTAGCATTTGGGCTAGACTTTTTGTGGCTCTAGTTGGGTGGAGATCTCTCTCTGCCAGGGGCCACATGATGCGGCTTGCCCTGAAAATACGCCCGTCATGATGAAAATTCTGAGAATTTTTGCAAGAAGGCCCCTCTTCGGAAGGTTGGAACGCCGCGCCGCTTCTGACCAGGGGTTATAAGCATTACGCATTGTTTGCATCCCTTTATCTCTGGGGTTTAGGGTTTTGCCTTCTATTGCATTTATATTTGAGGGGGGTTCATGTGCCGCGAGAGCAGTTCGGAAGAGCGGAGAATCGCAACGGCTTTTGCGGAGCTAGAAGAGTTCTCCGCGGCGGTGATCCGTCAGCTTCCTTCTCTTCCGGGGTCCTCTGGTCTAGAGCTTTCCCTTTCTTCTTCCAATTCTTCTTGTTCTATGGCGGACCAAAATCCTGAGGCCGAGGGGTAGGGAGAAGAACGGGCCCCAAGTGCTTTTTTGGCACCGTTGGAGCCTCTCCGCAGCGAGCTGGGTGAGGCTGATGTGAAGCGACTGCAGAATCAGTTTGGGCTACCTTGGCGGTTCTAGTTCTTCTCGCCGAAACCTCACGAGTCTAGTCTGGCCACTCATTCCGGTTGCTTTTGTTCCTTTCTTCTGGCGTGGAAATGTGGCTTTCGCCATCCTCTCCATTCTTTTCTTGCCGATTTGCTTCGGTTCTACCGGCTGGCTCCTGTTCAGCTGGTCTCCAACTCTTATACCCTTATCTTCTCCTTCATTTTCCTCTGTGGCCAAAGTGGGGTGAACACCTCATTGGACCTCTTTCATCATTTTTTTGAGTTGAAGGAGAACCTTTATGTGGGGAAGGGCTTCTTCTTCATCCAGGCGAAGCGAAAAAGGAGTTGCGTGTCCCTTTCCATGAAGGACTCCTCTCACAAGGGGTGGAAGACCCAATATTTCTGGGTGGGTGCATATGCGGTCGGTGTGGCCTGGGATTTCCCGACGGTGCCCAACTTTCACCCGAACATTCCTCTGAAGCAAATAGAGATCTCCCCGGAGGTGGAGAGGGATGCTGCTATCCTTCTGCAGAATCGCCGAACGACGGCTGAGTTGGTGACCCCATCCAACATAGAGGAGTATGTTTCTCGAGCGCTGTTGTCGACAGGTGAGGGTCTCAGGGGCTTGTTCTCTTTTTTATTAGGTAAGTGCCTTCCTTCTCTCAATTTGCTCTCCTTCGTTCAGACCTGAGGCGAGCGGTTGAGGAGGAGGCACCGCCAGCCGAGCTGGAGGTCATCGATGTGGATGATATGCCAGCTCCGAGTGATCTTCAAGCTTCGGAGGGCTCATCCCGTGCCCGGGATAAGGGAAAGCGGGCCGTCTGAGACGACGCTTCCGAACACCGGGGGGTCAAGCGTAAGGATCCCATGGCGAAGTTGCTGAGGTCTTTGATGTAGGCTCTGTCTGTCGAGAAGAAACGGGCGAGAAAGGCGCAGGTCGCCCACCCAGTCAAGGAGGCTCCTCTGTTGCCCTCTCTCTCTATGGAGCAAGAGGGAGCAAATGATGAAGGGGTCGTGGCCGACGTCGGGGCGCCGAGCGAGATCGAAGGGGCGCAAGACGAAGGGGTCCGGTCCGAACCGGTCGAGGCTGGAGGGTCGCAGGATGAAGTGACCCAGTCGCAGCCGACCGAGGCCGAGGAGGTACGCGGCGAGGCGGCCCAGCTCGAGCCAACCGATGGGGCCCCCAAGGCAGGGTCGCTCGGGGGAGGTGTCCCAGTCCTGGTAGCCTTGGAGAGGGCCTCCCCTCCCTCGACCAGTGCCTTCAGCGTCCGGGCTCCTTTATACCGGAGGTGCCACTCCATAGCTTCGGGAGCCGTGTGAGGAGAGCTCAGGAAAAGTCCTCCCTCCGTGCTTCTCGAGCGGATTATGGAGGGTGGTCTAGTCTTGGCCCAGCTAGGGGCTGAGGCGGTGGACGCATATGCTCGGGTGGAGTCGGGGCGGGAGTCTCTTTCATGGGCCCGTGGTGCGCTTGATTGGAAGATCGAGCGTTTGACCCTCAAACTTGGGGACCTTCATCGGGAGGTGGCCCCGCTCAATCAGAGGCCCGTTCGAGCCAAGCAGAGGCCCGGTTGTTGATTGAGCAGCTGGCCCAGGCCCGTCATATGGTCAATCTGAAGAATGAGCACTTGGAGGCAGAGCATAGAGTTCAGGTCGAGCGTGACGAGCAATGGAAGGCCGAGCGGGAGGGGCTCGAGGACTAGGTTCAGGGGGCTGAGGATGCACGGATCGAGGCCGCGAGGAGGCTATCCGAGTCAGAACAGAGGATAGCTGAGATTAAGAGGAAGGCGGAGCTGGCTGGGGTGGAAATGCTCAAGAAATATAAATGCTCAGAGGCTTACCACGCAGCTCTTCATACGACTGCCTTCCCCTACTATGAGTTGGGCTATCGTCGAGGCCTTCGGAAGGGCTTCTCCCAGGGCTTCCATCGGGCCATCATAGTGGCGGAGGCCCAAGCGTCTGGGCTCGTCTTCCCTACCGGGCAACGCTATGACTCAGACTGGGGTTCTACCGACTCCACCCACTATACGTCGAGCGAAGAGGAGAGTCAGGGGGCCTCGACCTCGTCCGAGCGATCGCCAACTCCAGTAGCCTCGGGAGGGCACGCGACTGAGATAGTTCCCACACAGGTGGGGTCAGTGCCTAGGTCGGCCATCGCCAAGAGTACCGGGGGTGGATCGTCTAGTGTCGAGGGGCCCTCGTCTACTGAGCCTCGAGATGGGCCCGAGGCCTGATGTACCAGCTCTTTCTCTCTTTTTCTCCTTCCCTTATGTAGTTGTGAAAAAACCTTTTTTGGGAAGTATAGTAGTGGCGATATTAAGTGCTGAATTGACTATTTCTTACCACCTTTGGCGTGATTTGACTATCGTATCCGTAGTTGTTGGGGAAGGCGCCGATTTTCCCTGCAGATATCGTGCGTGCCAATCTGTCAGATAACTGACATGGTGCCGGTGCCTTTCTGCTTCTCCATGCCGCCCTAAATGACTTGCCGCTTCGCGCGTCCCACTGGGGGGGATGTTGGGAAATGAGGTAACCATCTCAGGGAAGGCTCCTTTAGCATGTTTTTAAGGGGAGAGTCATTTAAGGCAATCAGCTCCCCCTTCGGCCTATAAAAGGTCCAAGGGGCATCTCCTCTTCCTTCCATCACTTAAGGCCACCCCCGACGATTTCTTCTTCCCTTTCCGTGAAAGCGTTGTGCTGTCGATCTCAGTAGAGCATGGAAGGCGCTCCAGAAGATGATGATGTAGACAGTAGTAGGAGGGAAGCTCTTGGTACTCTAGTTTGGAAGTGGGTTCGACAGTCGGTGGACGGCTCGGAAGAGGGTTCAACATGCTGGAGCATGTCACCTTCGTGCCCCCAGCCCGCCGACGCTATCCTGAGGGAAGGGGAAGCTCTTCAAGCTGCCTTCTTTCACTGCTCACCCAGCCCCTCCTTTCTTTCCGCCGTCGATCCCATTGCTTAGAGGGGGAGCTCTTCAAGCTTCCTCTTCATTTGTCTTTGGTTGACTATTTCCCCTCTTTTCCTCTTTCTTTCCTTATCCTTGCTCGCACCACTTGAGGGTGCTTGTTTTCTGTTCGGCTTCCGTCCTCCTTCCAGAGAGTTTGCAGAGGATGCCTTCTCTTGTTTTCCTTCTTCTTCTTCCAATCCCTCTGGCACCTTTCTTTCGAGCTTCTCAAACTAACGGGGCCGGATATCCTTTATCCGAGCCAGTTTCTACGCTAGGCAGAGTCAGTGGCTGGACGTAGGAGTGCTTACCGAGTTAGCCGAGCGCTCTACTCGTGTCATAGTACCAGTGGATGTAATTTTTTGTTTGCTAATTTATATTGTACTGGTTGCGGCCTACTTGATGTACACCAGAGTTTAATGAAAAGCGAGGAATGGCGTTTATTCCACACTGCTTACATGTGCGTGCTTGCCAGATGATCAAAAGTAGAACTTGCGAAGTGTTGTCGCATTCCATGTCCGAGGGATGGGTGCTCCTTCCATGGTGGATAGTCGATACGCCCCTTTCCCGAGCATCTCGACCACTCGGTAGGGGCCTTCCCAGTTAGGGGCTAGCTTCCCCGCCGCTTCCAATGCTCGAGAGGCTTCGGCCTTTCTCAGGACGAAGTCCCTTGACTGGAAATGTATGTCTCAAACTCTGGAGTTGTAGTATCGTGTGACGTGCCATTGGTATTCCATTGCTCGGATATTTGCAATCTCTCGGATATCGTCCGCTAGGTCAAGATTTTCTAGCAGTTTTTGCTCGTTCACCTCAGGTTTGAAGTGAACGACTCGGAGAGAAGGATTGCTAACCTCCAATGGAATCACGGCTTCTGTGCCATATACCAGCTGAAAAGGTGTTTCACCGGTGGCCATTCTCGGAGTAGTTCGATGCGACCATAGTACTGATGCGGGACAGACACGGGAGACGACACTATATGGTGCCACCCTCGGACTCTAGATGAAGACGCGACCAGCAGCACACACCTGGGAGACACTAAGCCCGACACTACGAGCTCCTAGTGGCAAAACGTCGCTAACAGAAGTGGAAGCTCACTCGTCGTCCCAAGCGAGGGAAAGCGCGGACCGTGCGCGGTTAAGGAACCGGCGGAGGTCAAGGGTAGTCCGACTCAACTTCCGGACTCGGATCGAGTCGCGGGACGGGTCACTCTCACTCTCACAGCAGTGACATGGACACACGGGCTAGTACCTACACTCTCGGTAGTGGCAAAAGACCGTATACTAGCTAAGCAAATGAATGCCAAGAGGTTCGGACCATTACCTCCACGCACCCGGCGTGGCGAAGACAACCCCGGCCGAATTACGGATCCCCGGTTAAACAACTTTACAACAGTACAATGATTTGACCCACTCCACGCAGGGAGGTAAAAGGTCACATGTGGGGTCCGGGAATTACACAACTCGGGTTGACGGGCAGCATCTTGATGTCACCCGGCGGTGCCGAACTCCGCGTTTTCGTGCTTTCCGAACGGCGGGTTCTGCGGGCCCGCGGGGCCCACGGATGGCGCTGTCCTCCGGATCTACGGGGGTGGGACCCACTATGATGGGGACCCCTGGTGGCGCGCCTCCACGGATGGCGGTCGGCTGGGAACACCGATCGGGGGTCGATCGATCCCGATTCCCAAGCTTTGAAGTTGTTGCCCACGGATTTTTAGTTGCTGTTTTCAAGCGCGCGCTCCGGCGAAAACGGCCGCTGCGAGCAATCCCAATGTCGGATCGGGACACATAAGCTATCGTTGGAAAGCTCTCTTCAAATGCTTCGATCTAGACCCAGAGAGATCTGCTGGATCTGGTTGGATCAGAACTTTAATGAATTTACAAGCCCCTGTTGTATAGTAACCGAAACCTCCGATTTGTAGGGTACTTGTCTGAGAACCACCGTTGACCGCCTAGTAAAACTCCGATTCAGCTCTTGATATCTTCTTCAACGTTGTAGTGGATCAAACCACGGAACCGGGACTATTTTTGGAATTTGATTTGGAGGTGGTGGTGATTTACTATGATTTTTGGGGTGACTGGTGGTCGGATCTGGGAACAGGGGGACAGAACTGTAGCTGGGACTGAGAACGAATTTTAGAAAATAAGAGATGGACGAACCAAAAATTGATAAAAATTATGGATGAAGGGGTGGATGGATGGAACCTCCAGTAAAATTGGGAGAACCAAAATAAATCAAAACATGGACCTACGATATGAAACTCAGGGCGGGGATGAATCTGGACAGAACTCTGGCAGAACCAAAATGGAAGAGTGGACGAAAATCAAAAAATATGAAACAAGATTTGAATGGCAAACCAAAATTTGTGGGATGTCCTTGACACCTCTGAAACACCCAATAAAATCCCCAGATCTATCTGAGCTCGGGGCTGAGATAGGAAATTCGTGGAAGCTCCTGTGATACTGCACGGGCAGAACTCCGTTGACGGCGATGGTGGTGCGGTGGCGGGTGGCGGCGGCGGCGATCGTCGGAACCGATACACGAGGCGTCACACCTCAGAATGGAAGCCTTCACAGCTTCAAGGGGGAGAGGGAGGAGAGAGGAGGGGGGTGCACCAGCCCTTGCTCTTGGAAATACTTTGATTCAAATGGCATTAATTCATGAAAATAGGAAAATACAAGCATATATAGGTCACCCTTCTAATCCATCCTCCACCGTTGGATCCAGGGGTTAGGGATGGATGGCTAGGATGAAGTTTGATCAAAACACAACAAAAATAATAAACAAATGGGGAGGGGGGCGCACCTTGACCAAGGGGGGGACATGGTAGGTGGGTTTGGTTGGAATTGTTGACCATTTTGGTCCCTTGTCCCCCATGTGGACAATTGACTAGTCAAGGCTTCTAGGTGTCCACCTTGGATGTTGACCAACCCCACAAGGCTGATATGGACCAATGGGAGGGGGCCTGGGGGTCCCATGGGGCCCAGGGGTCCCATTTTACAAATAAGCCCCTCGTACACTCATAATTGCAAACCGTATAAAATGAAATAAACACACCTTACACACAAATAAAGTCTAATTAAATATGAAAAATGGGGAGGCTCAAGGCGGAGTCTCCAGGCTGTCTACGAGCCAGATGGATGCTGAGGTGGCTCGAGTCGTGCTCCGTGTGCGGTACCGGTGGCTCGGCGTGTCGCGCCGCTCAACTGCTCGGGTGTCCGCACCAATTCTCCCCGGGTGGGAGAAACTCGACCCTGTCGAGTAAGGGTCGGCATCGCTCCTATATCGCTCCAGAAGGTCCGGATCGATCTGCTGCAACTCGCCATGTGTGATCCATGTGTCCTCAGTAGCGGGCCGTCCTCTCCATCGCACTAGGTAGCGCGGGTAAGATCCACTCCTGGTAACTGTCACTTGCTCGTCCAGTATACGATCTATATGCTCACGCTACCGTGAAAAAGGGGCTGGAGGTGGAAGTGGACACTCAGGTGTGGGATCACTCTCAAGGGGAGGAGATGGCTCAAAAGGCTCACTAGGGATCACCGCTGGGTCCCTATATGCAGCAAGATCCGATACATTGAAGGTAGAGCTTATACCATATTTCTCGGGCAAGTCCACAACGTACGCATTGGATCCAACGCGTTTCAACACTCTGAATGGACCGGCTCCATGAGCTTGCAACTTCTTAACGGTTCCAGAGGGAAACCGTTCAGGTCTTACCCTGATCATGACGTATTCACCCTCGTGGAACTCTCGGTGGTGTCGGTGGGCATCGGCTAACTCCTTGTACCGTGCATTGCTGGCCTCAATGTGACGACGGATGTCGTCATGCAAACTCCTAACGTGCCTAGCAAACGACTCGGCCGACTCCGACACTCTAGCATGGATAGGCATGGGGACAAGGTCAACGGGTTTCCTAGGCCTACGACCTGTGACAATCTCAAATGGACTCATGCCGGTAGACCTATTCACCGAATCATTGTATGCAAACTCAGCCATAGGTAAAATGAGATCCCAATCCCCAATGCGGTCCTTAACTAGACACCTCAAAAGATCTCCCAGACTCCTATTGACCACCTCGTCTGACCGTCTGTCTGGGGATGGTATGCAGTAGAAAACTTGAGGTGAGTACCCATCATATGCCATAGTGTCTTCCAAAAATAGGAAGTGAATCTAACATCACGGTCAGACACTATAGTGTGAGGCAACCCGAACTTGCACACCACATGAGTAAGGAATAGGCGGGCTACCCTCGAAGCATCCGAAGTCTTCGAGCAAGGAATAAAGAGGGCCATCTTCGAGAAACGGTCAACCACCACATAGACCGAATCATGCTTCCTGGAGGTACGTGGCAATCCCAAAACAAAGTCCATACTAACATTCTTCCACGGGGCATCAGGCACGAGGAGAGGCGTATAAAGGCCCGAGCTTTGCTTCTTCATCTTGGCTGTAGCACATGTACGGCACTGAGCCACGATGTTAGCGACATCGCGCTTCAAGCTCGGCCAATAAAATCGATGCCCCACTGCCTCAATAGTCTTGTTCCGACCAAAGTGGCCAGCTAGACCTCCCGCATGTAGTTCCCATACTAAGAAATCTCGAACCGAAGTTCGGGGAACACATAGCCTGCTACCTCGAAAGAGGTAACCCTCCTGGAGCATATAATCATCATGATCTCTCGAGGGTCCAGCCTGGAGAGTGGCAAAAATCTGACCGAAGTCAGGACAGTCAACATAGGCCTCCTTCATCTTCTCTAGCCCTATGACCTCGGCACTCATGATGGTAAGCAAACATGCTCGCCGACTCAAGGCATCAGCCACCTTGTTCTCCACTCCAGCCTTATGTTTAAGCACAAAGGTGAACAGCTGGAGATACTCGACCCAACGACTATGACGCGAGTTAAGCTTCTTTTGCGAATGGAGGTACCTCAATGCCTCATGATCGGAGTATAGGACAAACTCCTAATGTAAAAGATAGTGCCTCCAATGCCTAAGAGCCTGAACAACTGCGTAGAATTCTTTATCATATGTGGAATATCGCAGTTTCGTGTCATTCAGCTTCTCGCTGAAATATGCGATCGGGTGGGACTCCTGACTCAAAACTCCTCCAATTCCCACGCTCGACGCATCACAAGAGACCTCAAACACCTTCGAGAAATCAGGCAGTCGAAGGATAGGTGTCTGGGTCATGCGCTCCTTGATGTCCTTGAAGGCGGTAGATGCGGCCTTCGTCCATACAAATGTGCCCTTACGGATGCAATCCGTGATCGAGGCGGTGACGGAGCTAAATCCGAGGATGAAGCGACGGTAGAACGTCGCAAGGCCATGAAAGCTACGGACATCATGAACCGTACGGGGTTCCGGCCACTCAACAATGGCCCGAACCTTCTCCGGATCGGCGGAGACCCCAGTACTAGACACAATGAAACCCAAGAAGGTAAGCTAAGGTGTCATAAAGGCACACTTCTGTGAGTTCGCAAATAACTGCTCTCGCCGAAGAAGTAGACAGACCTGCCGAAGGTGGTCTAAGTGGTCCCCTGTGGTGCGGCTATAGATAAGGATATCATCAAAATACACCACTACAAAGACTCCAATGAAAGGTCGAAGGACCTGAGTCATGAGCCGCATGAAAGTGCTAGGGGCATTGGTCAACCCAAAAGGCATGACCAACGACTCATATAGACCGTCCTTGGTCTTAAATGCGGTCTTCCACTCATCACCTGGCCTAATCCTCACCTGATGGAAGCCACTCTTAAGATCGATCTTCGAAAAGATAGTGGCACCTGCCATCATGTCCAGCATGTCATCAAGGCGGGGAATAGGGAACCTGTACTTCACGGTGATTTTGTTGATGGCACGACTATCAATGCACATTCTCCACGTGCCATCCTTCTTCGGGGCGAGTAATGCGGGCACAGCACATGGACTTATGCTGTCCTGAACAGACCCTCTCTGCACTAACTCATCGACCTGCCGTTTAAGCTCGGCATGCTCCGTAGGACTCATGCGATAATGAGGAAGGTTGGGCAAAGAAGAGCCCGGAACAAGGTCGATGGCATGCTGAATATCCCGCATTGGTGGGAGTCCCTCGGGAAGCTCATCGGGAAAGACATCAGCATACTCCCGCAGAATGGGAACAACTTCGGGTGGGAGCTCACCCTCGGAGTCCCGCTCCACCTCTCGGACCGTAATGGTAAACACCGGACAGCCCTAACTAAGCTCCTGCTCCATTTCCCGGGAGCTAATCATCATCAATCTCCTCGTCGAGGGCTCTCCTGGGCCAGAGGTAACGGTCATAGTCCGAGCTGGGGATGGGGTACTGGGCCCGGGTACGGAAGGCTTTGGAGTACTAGAGCCAGTAGGACCCCTGACTGATGGGCTCCTGGGCCGAACGGGGTGGAGGGTGACCCGCTGGCCATCGTGGTCGAAGGTACAGGTGTTCGACCGACCATGGAGTGTGGCATCTCGGTCGAATAACCACGGCCTACCAAGAATGATACTTCCCACTTCCATGGGGAGAACATCACACCAGATCTCGTCACGGTAGGAGTGGAGCTGCAGCGGGACCAAGCACCGCAGCCTGACCAAAATGGAAGTGGTATCCACCCATGATACCTGATAGGGACAAGGATGGTCTACGGGTGTGAGACCAAGACGAGCGACAGCGTTCGTGAAGATTGCATTTATACAACTCCCGCTATCGATCACCACCTTGCAAATTTGCTTTCCCAGCCTACAGAATACCTAAAGGATAGTGGTCCGATGCCAGTCATCACTGGCCTGTGGCTCGGTGAGGATACATCTGACGACCCCCACGTGGGTATCGCCCGACTGCTGGACATCCTGGGCCTCACCTCCCATCTCATAGTACTCTTCAGCTAACTCTTCATCTGCCTCATAGCTGACTAACTCGAGGCCCGTAGGGGTGGTATCCTCGGCCTGTGTGTCCCCAATGTGAAGAGATGAGCAGGTGGGACACTGGTTGGCGAAATGGCCAAACCCATTGCAGCGATAACACTGCTGCCGTGATCCACTAGGCTCCCCAATCATAGGTCCTTTACCTTTATCCTCCCGACGGATAGGAGGCGTAGGCAACAAAGGACGTGCAGGAGGTGCGAGTGCCGGTGGACGGGCTATGGGTTGTTGGGTTAGATGGACGCAGTCTATCTCCACAGAGTGTGGATCTAGAGGGGGGTGAATAGATCAACTTGCCTAATTTAAAACTACTGCAAGTTCTAAAGCAGAATTTAGGCAAACATCAGTTAAGCTAAACAAAAGATGCTAAACAAAAGGTCGAAAGCTAGACATGAGCATAAGCGATGCAATCAAGTAAGCTGAGCAAGAAATTCCCATCGCACACAGATCACACAAAAACACAAACACACTGCACACACAATTTTTAGGTGGTTCGGCCAACGACCTACGTCCACCCCATACTCAACCGAGTATGGCTTCCTGCTGTGCAGCACAGCTTGCGTCCACTGGGCTTTACAGTTTGGCCAAACACTCCGCTGATACACAGCTTCGCTGGGCACTACAGCTTGCCGACCAAAGGATCTGATCCTCTACAACCACTGGGGAAATACAGCTTAACCCGTCCAGTGGAGACTACCACTGCAAGACCGCTGACACACAGCTTGAAGAAATAGTATACGAAAATGAAAGACAGAATCAAAACGAAAATAGAAAAGCTCAAAAAACAATATAGCTCTAAGAGCAAAGCTCAGCTCTGGTTTTGAACCACGAGACTGAGATACATACTCTCTCACTCTCACTCTCAATCAGCTCTCTCTCAACTCAATCTCTCTCGATCTCTTCCTCTCTCTTCTTCTCTATTTCTTCTTCTTCTTCTCTCTTTTCTCTCTCTGGATCGAAGGCTCACTGCTGTATAGACTTTCTCTTCTTTTTATTTCGATCATTCTTCTTCTGTGGAAGAAGTCTTGTTTATATAGCAACAACAGCAGCAGGCGTGTGCTCTCCACGTTTCCCGCCCAGCAATTTGGACCACGTGGCAGCATCCAATGGAGTGTCAGTACACTTGTCCTCATCTGGATACCTCGTCCTTCTCGGATCACAATCAGGAACCTGGGATCACGTGCCCCTCATTAGCTTCTTCAGTCCGATGTATAGAGTTCTCCGTTCACGTGCTCAGTGACAGCAATCTGACTTGCTGCGTCGACGCTGTCACTCAATGGCGTTAACGCAGTGAGGCATTCCAGTAGCCATTAGGCTCGTCTCTTTAGCTGCTACGTCGACGCTGCTCAATTGTGGCGTTGACGCAGTGAAATAGCCTGCGAAGATGAATGCTTCTTCAACTGCTGCGTCGACTCCATCAGCCTGCTACGTTGACGCATCGGTGATCCAGTGATCAAGTCTTCAGCAGATGGGCGTGCTGCGTCGACGCTCTCAGCATGCTGCGTTGACGCATTGGTGTTCCAGCATCTGAACTTAGATGGCTTCAGCCCTCTCACGTTTCGTGTGGAGTGCGTTGACGCATTGTGCAACTGCGTCCACCCTCTGGTCACCTTGTCGATCCATCAACCTGCTGCGTCGACGCCACTTGATGAATGCGTTGACGCACCAGAGTAATCCAGTAAGCCATTGGCTCTTCCTTTGTAACTGTTGCGTCGACGCTTTAAGCTCCCAGCGTCGACCCTGTTCCCTTCAGCAACCTGAGTGTATAGACTTAGTGTTAACGTGCTAGAGAAACCAGTGTACAGACTTCATGTTAACGTGCCAGACAAACCAGTGTACAGACTGATGAAAGAGTGCCTGGAAAGGCAGTGTACAGACTTGATGGCGTGAAGGAACGAGTGTATAGACTTCGTGATGCCAACAGACAATGACTGTGCAGACTTGTTAAACCATGCACACTGTATAGACTCTTCATGCGACAATGTATGGACTTAGAGGTTAACACTCGAATGTATAGAGTTGAAGACCTAACAATCGAGTGTATAGACTTCAAAGAACAAAGCATCCACAGAACCGACGATGTACAGACTTTGCCAATATGAGACACTGTACAGACTTTGTCAAGTGACTGGCTGTACAGACTTCAGAAGATGAAGACTCTGTATCGACTTGAAGACCATGAGCCAATGTATAGACTTGGCTTTGAACGCTTGAGCTGAAGACAGACAATGTACAGACTTGCTGTAACAGTCTGATGTACAGATTTCATGAAGCTCTAGACATAGAACGCTGTACAGACTTAGCCCAATGCCTGAGACGCTAACAAAGACGGACGATGTTCAGACTTGCTGACAGACCGATGTACAGACATTGCTCAAATGCATGAGACGCTAACTGAGACGCTGGACTCTGTACAGACTTTGAGCGATGTATGGGCTTCAAAGAAGTTGGCGATTCAATGTACAGACTCTGAGGTTCAATACACACTTCCAATGAAGTGCGTTGACGCTGTAACATGATGCGTTGACACTGTACACACTTAACGAGTTGATGCTGTGCACACATCCAATGAAGTGCGTTGACGCTGTAACATGATGCGTCGACGCTGTACACACTTAACCAACTCAATTGAAATGCAGTGTGTGTACCTTATCCAAAATGGACGATGTATAGACTCATGACAGTAAGAAATGCAGACAGCCATTGGCTCAATCTGATAGAGCAATTTCATCAAATCAAAAACAGTTGCCAATCAATCAAAACAATGGTGTTGCCAATGAAATAAAGTAAGTGTCAACATCATCAACATAGAGGGGTCACAATAATCTCCCCCTTTTTGATGATGGCAACCCCATATGAAGTAGAAGAGCAACATCCTGTCATATAGATATATGTTTGATGAAAGACATGATGTGTTATGCAGATTGACATGCAGATGCTATGAAGGCATGCAACTAACTGCCTCAAACTCTCCCTTGGAATGAATTCAGAATTGAAACAGATATGTATTCTCCCCCTAGACATCCCCTAGACAATATTCTCCCCCTTTGCCATCTACAAAGAGGAGGGAAAAGTTAAATACAATGGAGGAATCAAGAGAAGAGCTGACTGGCATTTTGAACAGGTAGTTCATGAATAAGCATTCTAAAGCATAGAGTCTTCAGTCATATGAAATTAGAAATTACTGTCAGAAAGAGTTCTGGTTTAAAGATGATAAAATTTGGAGTTCATGCACTACAAGCAATAGATAAGGTCACTGTGCATGATAAAACATAAACATAAACCAGAATCATATTTTCATGAAAGATTCAGTTTCATAATATCTTACTTTCATAATCTCATAAAAATATTGAGAGAAATCAAGTCATGTATTGAAGCTAAACAAATTGACACTCATGAACTTTTCTTTTGAAGGAGCAGCATTATCAATATTAGATTAAATTGAGCATTCAGGTACCACAAGTCTTTCTGCGTAAGGGTATACGTTTATAAGACGCCAATACCCCTAGATACTCAACAAGATGGACCATTCTGCATATGATCAAATTCAACAGAACTGAGTTACACCTTTTTGTGTGAGGGTACACGTTTATCAGATGCCAGTTACCCCCAGGTACTCAGTGAAACCAGCCTGCTGTTTTGAACATTTTAAACAGAGATAGCTGATACACTTCATGACATGAGTGTTGTCCACTTCTTTGATGGATCACTCAGTTTCTCAGTGATTTATCAGTCATTGCTCTGCCAATATTAATTTTCAATGTTTTCAATGTTTTCAATAGCTTTCTTAGCTGTCCTTTTTATGTTTCAGAATGACTTGTTCAAGAACAATACACATACTTAACCTCTCTATCATGATTTCAGATGAGTTTTCAGATTTCAGATATGATTAGCTTTGTCTAACATGAAATAAGAAAGAGGTTGAGAGTTTTATCAATTTTTAATTTTCTTATATACTGATTGCAATCTTTAAACTCCAACCATTATAAGATTTAAACCATTACATCAGTCTTTGAACAATTCAAATTCTTATAAATGAAGAAGTCCATTTTCTACTGCTTAGAAATCAGAACTGACCAACAGACTGCCATAATGTCAGAGACAAATATTCAGAATTAAAGGTTGAATGACTTCAAGAAGGTTAAAACCACTCTAAATTTCTAGCAATACTCCCCCTGTCTATATGCATGCAACATGGCAAGAATTAATTGAGAGAGAGCTTATGCATAGGTCATGAATGAATGATTTGCAAAGACATGCAAAGACTCGACAAGCTCCCCCTGAATATATGCAATACAGGATAGTTCTACATCCACATTCACATCCACATGATTTATCCAAGCAATCAAAAATAAGTCCACATCAGAGATTTTATTCACAGCAATGAAACAATCATTCATCATGCTGAAATTTACATAAGCCAAGTTCTCTTCTAAGAAACTTAAATTTTTCATTCGCAAGAGGCTTAGTAAAAATATCAGCAATTTATTTTTCAGTTTCTATGAAGTTCATTTCAATCTCCTTTTTATTTACAGCATCTCTAAGAAAATAATGTTTTATCTCTATATGCTTAGTCCTAGAATGGTGAATAGGATTTTTAGCAAGACATATAGCACTAGTATTATCACATAAAAGTGGAATGTATCCCAGATTTATCTGATAATCAGCCAGTTGGTGCTTAATCCAAAGTACTTGGGCTGCACAATTACATGCTGTAACATACTCAGCTTCAGCTGTGGATAATGCTACAGTGTGTTGCTTCTTAGATGCCCAAGACACTAGACAGTCACCAAGGAATTGACAATAGCCACTAGTGCTTTTTCTATCTACTCGACACCCAGCATAGTCTGCATCAGTGTAGGCTAGAAGCTCTAACTGACACTTAGCAGGATACCAGAGACCTAGTTCTTGGGTGCCTAGTAAATACCTAAAAATCCTTTTCATAGCTTTAAAGTGATTTTATTTAGGGCTGGCCTGAAATCTAGAGCATAAACACACAGTAAATTGTATGTCAGGCCTAGATGCTGTAAGATAGAGAAGAGATCCGATCATACCTCTGTATAGTCTTTGGTCCACAGGTTCACCTTTAGAATCTTCATCCAAACTGGTTGATGTACCCATTGGTGTAGCTATTTCCTTGAGGTTGTCTATTTTGTACTTCTTCAATAAGTTCTTTACATACTTGGACTGAGAGATGAAGGTGCCATCTTCTGTTTGTGTAACCTGCAGTCCAAGGAATAGTTTCAGCTCTCCCATTGAGCTCATTTCAAATTCATCAGTCATTATTTGAGAGAATTCCTCACACAATTTGGGGTTAGTTGACCCAAACACAATGTCATCCACATAAATCTGAATGATAAGAATATCTGGATGGCTTACCTTGGTAAATAATGTTTGATCAACTATACCTCTTGTGAAGTTCTTGTCGGTGAGGAATTTGCTCAACCTGTCATACCAAGCTCTAGGAGCTTGCTTTAAACCATAGAGAGCTTTATTGAGCTTGTAAACATGATTAGGGAAATCTAAACATTCAAACCCAGGAGGCTGTCTCACATAGACATCCTCATTAATTTCCCCATTTAGAAAAGCAGATTTCACATCCATCTGCTGAAGATTTATTCCTAGGGAACATGCATAAGCCAATAAAATTCTTATTGCTTCTAACCTAGCTACAGGGGCAAAAGACTCTTCAAAGTCTATTCCAAATTCCTGATTGTACCCCTGAGCTACAAGTCTGGCTTTATTTTTAATAACATTCCCCGCTTCATCAGTTTTGTTTCTAAATATCCATTTAGTCCTTATGATTGTTTCATGATCAGAAGGTGGAACCAAATGCCACACCTTATTCCTGTCAAACTGATTGAGCTCCTCATGCATGGCATTAATCCAATGCACATCTTGGAGAGCACAGTCAATGGACTTGGGTTCTATGTTTGAAACAAAAGCATAAGCATTCAGTTCATGTTGAATTCTTAAGTGGCCTCTAGTCCTAGGGGGGTCATGCAGATTTCCAGTAACATTATCTACAGGATGATCCTTGAGATATCTAATATTTGCAATTGGACCATCATGAACTTGATTTACCTCCCCCTGAACTGTAGGCTCCTCTTCATTAAGCTCTTTATGTTCTTCTTCATCCTCGGATTTGTCTGCAGGATCTCCTTCCTTCAGAATTTCACCATTGTTTTCATTCCTGCATTGACCAACATTAGAATTTGCCAAGGATTCATCAAAAACTATGTGTGGAGATTCTTCAACAGTTTTAGAGTTCAGATTGTACACTCTGTATGCTCGGGTGTTTTCAGAATAGCCAAGAAAATTTCCTGGTTCTCCTTTAGGTTCAAATTTATCAAGGTCCTTTTTATCATTTATGTGAATGAAACATTTACAACCAAAAACCTTGAAGTGAGCAATAGAAGGTTTCTTACCTTTTAATATCTCATATGGTGTTTGCTGAGTAGAAGGTCTTACCATGGCTCTGTTAATTACATAACAGGCAGTGTTCACTGCTTCAGCCCAAAATTTCCTTGGTAGACCACCTTCAACAAGGAGTGTACGACCCATTTCCACTAGGGTTCTGTTCCTTCTCTCTACAACTCCATTCTGCTCAGGTGTCCTTGGTGAGGAGTACCTGTGGTTGATTCCATTCCACCTGCAGAATTCATCAAATTGTGAGTTTTCAAACTCACCTCCATGATCAGACAATATGTTTTCAATTTTCTGATTTGTTTTAACATAGAACTCCTGAAATTCTGAGAAAACATCACTCTTATTAGATAAGAAATAAACCCAAGTATACCTAGAAAAGTCATCTACCATGACAAACCCATACCTCCTCCCTGATAGGCTGACAGATCTAGTTGGCCCAAAAAGGTCCATATGTATCAGCTCATAGGGTTTGGAAGATAGATTTTCAGTTCTAGACTTAAATGACTTTCTAGTTATCTTTGATTGAGTGCATGCATCACAGATTTTGTTTTCTTTCTTGAATGAGACTTCAGGAAGTCCTCTAACCATGCCATGCTTATTTAATTTGTGCAAAACAGTGTAGCTAGCATGACCTAACCTACGATGCCATAAAAATGCTATGTCTTCTCTACTAGCAGTAAGGCAAAGGTTAGTGTGTTGAATTTCATCTAAATTTATCATGTAAGTATTATTTATTCTTTTTCCAGAAAATTTGACAATATCAGAATCAGGTTCAAAAACCTTGCAGCATTGAGAATTAAATAGAACATTGTAACCTTTATCACATAACTGGCTGATGCTAAGTAGATTATAGGCTAACCCTTCAACCAGCATAACATCATCAATGCAGCAGGTAGAACACTTACCTACCTTACCTGATCCGATAATCCTACCCTTTGTGTTGCTTCCAAAGGTGACAAGGCCTTCTACTTTCTCAGTCAGTATGCAAAATTTGGCCTTATCTCCTGTCATATGCCTGGAGCAGCCGCTATCCATGTACCACAAGTTGTTCTTGGCTGCCAGGCATACCTGCATACACAATTAGGTAGAGAAGTTTGGAACCCAAGACTGATTGGGCTCCAATGTAAATGAACTAGAAGCAAAACAGGAAAGCAAGTGTTTCGGAATCCACATTTGTTTAAATGTGTTTTGTTCAGTGGATCCTACAGATTTTCTTCTGTTGTTGTTCCTTTTCTTCTTATTGTTCTTTTTCTTATTGGCAGCAGCATGATTATTGACGGTATTGTTATTTCTGTGCCAGTGCCTTGGCCAGGGCATGTCCACAAAATTTTGGCCATAGTAGTTCCTGGGCTGGCTATGAAAATATTGATTTCTAGATGTCCAGTAACCATACCCATTGACCCAATTTCCACTGTAAGGTCTTTGATTTTGAGCACCCTGGTATGCAAGGCCTGTAAACCTACCCTGAGTTCTAGACCAATTTGACCTATTGAAGTAGGTTGGCTGTGCATTGTAGTGGGTCTGAGCTCTGGGTTGATAAACATAATTGGGTTGACTCCTAGCGGCACTTTGTCTCCCCTGTACTTTGGACCTTGCTGATCTATATACAGATTTGTATTGGGTCTTCTGAAGAGGTGGAGGTGTTGGTGGAGACTGGGTTACCTTGACCTGGGGTTTACTAGACTATGTAGGTTGATCCCTAACCTGAGTCTGAGCCCTAGGATTCTGCTTAGATGTGCTAGCTCTACTAGGCTCACTAAGTTTTTGTTTACCCTTCTCCTCAGCACTGGTCTTTTTCAGATTAGCAGTTTTGTTCATTAAATTTGTTGAGTTCATGCTAATTAGAGGTCCCTTTTCCTTTTGAGCAACAAATGAAATTGTTTTCATTCCGAAAGTTTTTGTTGCACTAGAATTAAATCCTAGGCCCTCTTTTCTGAAATTAACCTTTGACCCTAACAAAGCATTTAAGTTATTTGTTCCTTGGGTCATTTTCTCAATGGTTTTCATTTTATCCTCATTGTCTTTCTGAAGTTCATTAATAGCCTTTTTCAGCTCATTGTTGACATTGAGGACAGCTTCATATTTTTCAGAGATGATTTTTACTTCACTTTCACATTTTTGAATCTTTAGCTTCCATTCATCAATTTCATTTTCAAGCCTTAGATTCTCTTCCTTAGAAGCTTTTAACTCATTTTTGATTTCATCTTCTTCAGAGCATGAGAGTTTCAATTCATCAATCTCAGATTCCAAACATGCAATTTTATCAGTTAGTGTTTTATCATTTTGCATGGAATTGATTTTTCTAAGATGCCTATTTTCTTTTCTAATATCACCAGCTCTATCAGCTATGTCATGATAAGCATCTACCCAATCAGCAATTGTGAAGTTTTCAAATCTAGTGATTACCTCATCTGTGTCCTCCTCTCTATCTTCGGAGCTTGTTGCCATAAGGCAAATGGGCTGTTCAGATTCAGCTTCACTATCTGAGCTGTTGCTGAAAGAGCCTTCATCTTCATCACTCCATGTGGTGATCATAGCTCTTCCCTTCTTGATTTTCTTCTTTGACCTGTCCTTATGTTTCTGATTGTCTGGACAGTCAATTTTCAGATGCCATGGTTTCCTGCATTGATAACAGACATTAGCTTCATCTTTCTTTGCAGGTTTAGATTTATACCTTTTATCCTTTCGGCCACCACTGTATTTCTTCTGGCCGAACCGTCCTGCTCCCTTTCTGAGAAATCGCCTAAACTCTCTAGTCATCATGGCTATCTCAGATCGAGTCACATCTTCTTCTTCATTTAGGCTCTCCTCTGATGATGAAGAGCTGTTGGAGCTGGATTTTGTTGATTTACTGGAACTAGCCTTCAGCGCTATCGGCTTCTTCTTCCTCTCGGCTTCATCTGTCCTTGGCATGTTTATCTCATATGCCATTAGTGAGCCAATCAGCTCATCAGATCTAGTATTACGCAGGTCCCTTGACTCCTCCATCACTGTTGCTTTGGTGTGCCAATTGGGAGTCAGGGAGCGCAGAATTTTCCTCACTACATCATACTCTGCCTGAGGTTTCCCAAAACCTCTGAGGCCATTGGTTATGACAGTCAACCGAGCGTACATTTCACTGATGGACTCGTTCTGCTTCATCTTGAAGGCTTCATACTCAGATACAAGAAGATTGGCCTTCTGCTCTCTTACTTGAGATGTACCTTCATGAATTACTTCCAGCGCATCCCACATCTCCTTAGCTGATTTGCAAGCAGATACACGGGAGAATTCTGTAGGATGCAGAGCGCACTGGATAGCATTAATAGCACTCCAATTTAGCGTGGACCTTCTGATCTCCTCCTTGGTCCATACATCTTCATTCGGGGACAGCTCATAAGGTCCCTTGCTGACAATCTTCCAAATCTCATAATCCTTAGCCCTGAGGAACACTTGCATACGGTTCTTCCAGTATGCGTAGTTTGATCCGTCAAAGAATGGGGGCTTCGTTGTTGAGTGACCTTCGGCAGTCATCCCTCGAGCATCCATCTCTACCTATTCTCTTCGGGCGATGAGTCCCTGTAGAAGAGTTAGGCTCTGATACCAAGTGTTGGGTTAGATGGACGCAGTCTATCTCCACAGAGTGTGGATCTAGAGGGGGGTGAATAGATCAACTTGCCTAATTTAAAACTACTGCAAGTTCTAAAGCGGAATTTAGGCAAACATCAGTTAAGCTAAATAAAAGATGCTAAACAAAAGGTCGAAAGCTAGACATGAGCATAAGCGATGCAATCAAGTAAGCTGAGCAAGAAATTCCCATCGCACACAGATCACACAAAAACACAAACACACTGCACACACAATTTTTAGGTGGTTCGGCCAACGACCTACGTCCACCCCATACTCAACCGAGTATGGCTTCCTGCTGCGCAGCACAGCTTGCGTCTGCTGGGCTTTACAGCTTGGCCAAACACTCCGCTGATACACAGCTTCGCTGGGCACTACAGCTTGCCGACCAAAGGATCTGATCCTCTGCAACCGCTGGGGAAATACAGCTTAACCCGTCCAGTGGAGACTACCACTGCAAGACCGCTGACACATAGCTTGAAGAAATAGTATACGGAAATGAAAGATAGAATCAAAACAAAAACAGAAAAGCTCAAAAAACAATATAGCTCTAAGAGCAAAGCTCAGCTCTGGTTTTGAACCACGAGACTGAGATACATACTCTCTCACTCTCACTCTCAATCAGCTCTCTCTCAACTCAATCTATCTCGATCTCTTCCTCTCTCTTCTTCTCTATTTCTTCTTCTTCTTCTCTCTTTTCTCTCTGTGGATCGAAGGCTCACTGCTGTATAGACTTTCTCTTCTTTTTATTTCGATCATTCTTCTTCTGTGGAAGAAGGCTTGTTTATATAGCAACAACAGCAGCAGGCGTGTGCTCTCCACGTTTCCCGCCCAGCAATTTGGACCACGTGGCAGCATCCAATGGAGTGTCAGTACACTTGTCCTCATCTGGATACCTCGTCCTTCTCGGATCACGAGCCAGGAACCTGGGATCACGTGCCCCTCATTAGCTTCTTCAGTCCGATGTATAGAGTTCTCCGTTCACGTGCTCAGTGACAGCAATCTGACTTGCTGCGTCGACGCTGTCACTCAATGGCGTTAACGCAGTGAGGCATTCCAGTAGCCATTAGCCTCGTCTCTTTAGCTGCTGAGTCGACGCTGCTCAATTGTGGCGTTGACGCAGTGGAATAGCCTGCGAAGATGAATGCTTCTTCAACTGCTGCGTCGACTCCATCAGCCTGCTACGTTGACGCATCGGTGATCCAGTGATCAAGTCTTCAGCAGATGGGTGTGCTGCGTCGACGCTCTCAGCATGCTACGTTGACGCATTGGTGTTCCAGCATCTGAACTTAGATGGCTTCAGCCCTCTCACGTTTCGTGTGGAGTGCGTTGACGCATTGTGCAACTGCGTCCACCCTCTGGTCACCTTGTCGATCCATCAACCTGCTGCGTCGACGCCACTTGATGAATGCGTTGACGCACCAGAGTAATCCAGTAAGCCATTGGCTCTTCCTTTGTAACTGTTGCGTCGACGCTTTAAGCTCCCAGCGTCGACCCTGTTCCCTTCAGCAACCTGAGTGTATAGACTTAGTGTTAACATGCCAGAGAAACCAGTGTACAGACTTCATGTTAACGTGCCAGACAAACCAGTGTACAGACTGATGAAAGAGTGCCTGGAAAGGCAGTGTACAGACTTGATGGCGTGAAGGAACGAGTGTATAGACTTCGTGATGCCAACAGACAATGACTGTGCAGACTTGTTAAACCATGCACACTGTATAGACTCTTCATGCGACAATGTATGGACTTAGAGGTTAACACTCGAATGTATAGAGTTGAAGACCTAACAATCGAGTGTATAGACTTCAAAGGACAAAGCATCCACAGAACTGACGATGTACAGACTTTGCCAATATGAGACACTGTACAGACTTTGTCAAGTGACTGGCTGTACAGACTTCAGAAGATGAAGACTCTGTATCGACTTGAAGACCATGAGCCAATGTATAGACTTGGCTTTGAACGCTTGAGCTGAAGACAGACAATGTACAGACTTGCTGTAACAGTCTGATGTACAGATTTCATGAAGCTCCTGTGGTACTGCGCGGGCAGAACTCCGTTGACGGCGATGGTGGTGCGGTGGCGGCTCGTGGCGGCGGCGACGATCGTCGGAACTGTTAGGGTGCTATGCCCGGATACAGAGGGGGGTGAATGTATCCTACTACGAATAATGCCCAATTCAAAAACTCAGATGCTAGGCAAGTTCCGGAATTAAGCAAATTTGATTAAACAAAATAACAAGCAGATGGAGCGTGCCTATTCAAGCATCTAGCGGAAGCAACTCAAGCAATCAAACCACTGCTCAATAGATTTTTAGGTGGTTCGGTCCTCCAGACCTACATCCACCCCTCACTCCCAACCGGAGTGAGGATTCCACTAGCTCACGCTAGAAACTGCAGACTCAGTCTGCAACAAATGCTGCCAAACAGCTTGACCAGGGGAACACGCTCCCCTCTTCCTCCCAACCGGAGGGACACCCCAAGTGACTTTCAGCCACTTGGAAACCAGAGACCGAAGTCTCTCTTCCTCCAGACCAGGAGGGAACCAACCGATGACTTCCAGTCACCAGCAAACCAGAGGTCGAAGACCTCTCTTCCTCCCAACCGGAGGGACACCTGGACTTGCAACCACAAGCCCAGAACCGGAGGGCTAGCCTCCCTTCCTCTAACCAGAGGGAACCCACAAGTGACAACCTATCACTTGCAACCCGGAGATCAGATCTCCCTTCTCCTGAATCAACAGGAGGAACCCGATCCCCAACAGGGCAATCGGAAGACCAAAGATAATCAGAAAAACAAAGGAAAAACAATAAACGAAAATAACACAGCAATCAGAAAGCTGTAAAAGATGAAAACACAAATATGGCTCTCAATGGAGCTGACTGGCCTGGATCTGATCCACGGTCCAGTAGGAACAAGTCTTCAGATGAAGCTTCCCATCTCTCGTTCTCTCTTCTTCTTTCTCTTCCTTTTCTTCTCTGCTTCCTTCTCTCACTCGCGAGCTCTCTCTCTTTCTCTTTTTACTTCTGCAGCTTCTCTCACTCTACCACTCTTCTTTTTCTTCTTCTTCTCTTCTCACTGGCACTATCTCTCTCTCTTTTTCTTCTTCTGCTCTCACTCTCACTCTCTTCTCTACTCTCTTCTTTTCTTCTGGATCGAAGGGCTTTCTACTCTCAAGGCTTTTTCTTCGATAATTTCTTCATAGGATGAAGACCCATATATATAGCAGCAGCATCATCATCACCCCCGACGTGTGACCTCCACATTTCCAGCCCTAAGTATTCGGACCACGTGACAGTCTCTCAGCAGGCTTCATTTCAGCCTCGGATCACGTGCTGCCAGTCACTCGGGAATATTTCCTCGGACCACCTTCTTCTTCTCCTGCAAGGAATTAACACGATTAAAACTCAGGGCACCAGAACCTAAAACTGCACGAGGTGTATAGAAACAACAAGAGGTGCACTGCACTGAGGATGACACGAGATACAATGGTGACAAAACAAACACTACACATAGAACGACACGAGGTTCAAAGGTGACAAAACAAGTACTACACAGAGAACGACACGAGGTCATAAACACAAGAATAACACGAAGACACGAATACAAAGAAACAACACGACATAATAAACAGCAGAGAGAACGACATGAGGTGAAACGACACGTGATAAAACAAAGAAAGCAGGAATATGACTCGAGTAGCTACAGTAAATGACACGAGAACACAAGATTACTACAGTACGAGACAAGGAGAGCATGACACGAGGTCAGATGAAAATAGCACGAGGTAAAACGAGAACGACACGAAGTGTCACTGTAACAAAACAAACACTACGAAGAGACCGACACGAGATACATACTAATAACGCTTAACACTATAGAGAAAACGACACGAAGTAAAAAGCAACTCGACATAACAAATAGCAAAGAGAACGACACGAGCTGACCACAACACGAAGATGAAAAATAGAAACCAACACGAAGTGTGGTTTCAACACAAGAAAGACACGAGGTCTAGGAAGAACAACACGAAGATAGAAATAACAAAGAACCGACTCGAACTAAGGACGACATGGAGACAGCACAGACACGCGCTTGAACTTAGAGAAGAGTGCACGAAGTAAAATCAACACGAAGACAGAAGACATGAACGGCTACAACGACACGCGATTAAACAGTGAAGGCAGGAAGACGATTCGAGTAACTACAGTAAGTGACACGAAAATACAAGAGCAAACATAAAGAGGATGACACGAGATGAGCAACTAGATACTGAAGAAAATGACACGAGGTTCACAGGAAAAACGACTCGAAGTATATTAGAACAATTCGAGCTGCTTCAGTAAACAGCACGAAGACAATCAACAACAGACACTTAAAACAACACGAGGTACGAAGGGACGACACGGCGTGTTGAAAACACAAACAGCATGAAGTATGACAGAAACAGTACGGACATACAATGTACTACCTCATAGCAGATTTCCTGTTAATCAATATGCATCAGACGACTGTGTATGGACTTGAAGACCCTTAGCCAATGTATAGACTTCAAGTAGAGACCAATGTGTAGACTTCACGTGAAAGCCCAATGTGCAGACATGTCGAATGGCTCAGCAATGTATAGACTTAGCCTAAGATGCTTAAGACGCTGAGAGAGACGGTGAAGTCTGTAGAGACTTGCTGTAACAGTCCGATGTACAGACTTTGTCTTAGACTCTAAATGAGACTGACAGTGTATACACTTAGCTAATGCAATGCACTATATGGACTTCCAAGAGACGCTCAATGTACAGACTTACTGCCAATCAATGTATAGACTCTGTAAATGCATATGAATGCTTTATGCAGCAGATAAGACAATCTGAACTTCAATTGCAATGACTCACAGTGTAAGCAGATAAACTAACTGAACATATGAAAGACTGAATGAACATTTGAAAGACAGACTGAATATAAGAGTGACTGAATGAAACCAAGGTGACTCACAGTGATTAACTCACATTAAAACCAATCATCACAAACCTCTAAAGCCAATCATCAAAACCACAAGCCACAGGGGCCAGGGGCACAACAATCTCCCCCTTTTTGATGATGGCAACAATACACAGTGAGTCATTCTGATGATGCAGTACATTCTTATGAAAGTCATTCTGATGACTCAAACTATTCTCTCCCTTTGACTTCATCAAAAAGAAAATAGTTTGAGAAATTATAGCATGTATAAAAAAAATTAGACAATTTCTCCCCCTTGCAAGAACATGATTCTCCCCCTTTAAGAGTTTCAACAATAGCATGAGGTAGAGATGATCAAAAGGAATCTGCATGCACTGATTGAATGATATTCTCCCTCTTTGGCAAACTATCTCCCCCTTTGGTATAACCAAAATAAACCATGGGAAGGGTTAAATGCAAAAATGCAGATGCAACAAGAAATGCAATACTCCCCCTAAGTATATGAATGCAAGGTCACAAATGATATGACTATGATTTAGTATGACAAGGAGTGCTCCCCCTGAATAGATGCCAATTGATATGAAATTGATGCAAGACATGGAATCTCCCCCTCAATAAGTGGAATCTTATGAGATGAATGAGGAGACCACAGGGGCAAACAAGGAGAAGTTCAGGTCATTGAGCCAAGGACATGAGTAGAAGAAATTCAGTTAACAGATTTTTCAAGGATGCTCCAAACACAAGAAATTCAGCCAGATTTTCAAAGAGATATCAATTTCATAAATCTAAAGCATAAGTTTTCAAAATCTTCTATCATAAGGGCTTATGAATGACATTTATTGAACATCATGGTTTAAACATGATGTATGCAGAGTTTATCAATAAAATTCTGTATTGATATCTAAAACCATATTTTAATAAAAATGAACCAAGCCCTCATATTTATCTTGATTATCCTTCCTGTGTCTTACACAATCAAATCTATTGACTTCTTTCAGAATTACATGCACTAGTATTGAAGTCAAGTAATTATGAAGTCATTTGATTTTATCTAGGGTTGTAGCAATTTGATTTTAGCATCAATATGCAGATATGGAGATATGTTCAACAATTTTTCATGCTACAAATTTTACGAGCAGTCTAGTTCAGTGCACACATTGTAACTAGGGGATATACCTTGATTAGAGGCCAATATCCCTAAGCACTTAGTGTGACTAACTGTCATGCTATATATATGAACAGAGATAGCATTTACACATCATGACACACTCGAAATCATTTCTGGATGAGTGAGTTATATTTCTCAGTGTGCATGCCATTGCTCTGCCTAATTTTTAATGAATTTTATTTTACAGAGTTAACTAAGGCACCTCATGACACAGTCTTTTGGACTTGTGTTTCTCAGTGACCAATGTCATTGCTCTGACAGATATAACCCTTTAGACATTTCAGAAAAATTCATTTGCTTCAAATCAATAATAGTTTCATGTACTTAACCAGTTGAAGTCATGTATTCAAAAGTGCAGATTTCAGAAGTTTTCAAGATACAGCATGAAACAGATGGTTAATGTTTATTAAACATGCTTCAGATATTTTTAAGAGATTTTAAAGTCAAACTCCATGAACATTAAACTTAAACCACATGAGTTATTTCAGACATTCATAAAGCTGTATAATAGAAGATTTCTAGTTCAAAATTTTCAGATTTATGATCGAGATAGCCCATTGAAATCTTCATGAAGGACTGATTGAATTCTGAACCCAAATCATACCAATTGATAGGAGGGATACCAATTGTTAAGAGAGATTGTGAAGCTCAAAGTTTTTCAGAATATGATTAAGGTTTGTTCAAATAGAATCAATGAAAGGGATATGCACACAAGACAAGATATCAGGAGGTCAGGCAAGTTCCAGGATGTTCGAAGTTAACATGCAATGAACTCTGACATAAATGTATGCACATGACTACCTTTATGCAATGTATTGACTCCCCCTGACAACATGATGCAGGTCACACTTCAGAACTCAAGAAACCTTCCTTCATACTCAAGATTGAATGGATCTTCACTACAAGATGAAATTCTGGAGGTGAAGGCATGAGCTACAAGAGCATTTCAACAAGAGAGAGAGATGAGTGAGGACCAAACTTCAGTGCCGCTGAACCTTCTTAAAACATTCAACCAAGTTCAGCAACAGTATTTCAGACAAATCTGACAATGCGTTGACTCACTCTAATGACTATGTTAACGCACTCAACCAACCAGTGTAGTATTCTATCTTTTGATACCAAGTGATGACTTTAAGCTGGGGCTGCGTTAACTCAATCCATCCTCAGTGTCAACCCACTCATGCAGCTAAACTTGCTTCACAAACGGTTTTTCAAGAAAAACGGCCTGAAGCGACGACCCCATCTTCATACAGCGTTGACCCATTTATTCAATCAGGAGCTTCATCTCAGTGCATTGAACAACATTTAAGCAGAGATCTCCAACCCAAGCTAACTCCCCCTTAGAATATGCATGAAGTCAAGCTCCCCCTTACAGAGTCAATGATATGCAATTCAACATACAAGAAGTTTGACATATCATTCATCATGGCATTTGTGTGCAATGCATTTGGAAATAAACTCAATCATTTTCATGAGCGTTTCAGATTTTTCAATTAGTTTCAGTTAGACAACGCGCAAGAGAATTATCATGATATGCAGTGCATTCAGATCACACAAATCAGAAAACAAAGTTTTCAGAATTTACTTGAAATGTAGTCATGGGGTTTTCATTCTTGAGTGCCTTGGTTGATTAACCCCCTTTATTCATTTCCAAGACACACCTGCAAAGATTAATCATTTTGATCCTGTAGGAACCCAAGCAGTCTTGGGTCCTGAAATGATAGTGGCACCTTTGAAGGGTGCTTCCACCATTTTCCAGCATTATAATTATCAGAGTTCATTAACCGACAGTTAGACATGACATGACCAGACTGTCCACAGTAATGACAAGAGTCACCAAATTTCATGTTCTTTTTATATGAGTAATCATGAGCATGAACTGGATAAATCTGAACATGATTGGCATTTCTGTTATCATGAAAAATTTTCTTTCTATTTACTTCAGAAACATTCCTTTTCTTGACATGCCAACATTCTTTGACTAAATGACCAGCTTTTCCACAATGGGAGCATTCAATATACTTGCTTTTAGAACCAGGGTAGGTTCTATCAGAGGCATAGTTCTCATGAAACTTAGTGTAACTAGAAACATTTCTTTTCGCATGGAATGTAACAAATTTAGACTTGAACTTCTTCTCTTGATGTGCCAACAGAGAGCAGCAATGTGGCCGAATTTGCCACAACAATAACATTGAATTTTCTTTTTCTGATCAATAGAAGGTTTCCTAAGATGATTTCTAGGATACATTCTAACAGCATTTCTTTCATCATTTCTCAATGTTACAAACTTATGCATAATATGTCCAACCTTCCCACAATAGTGACATGTTACTACCCTTTTATTCACATTTACTTGATTGACAGAACTAACATTCTCATGAGAGTGTGAATGTGTGTGTGAGCAGTGAGCAGCATGCACATGTAAATCAGAGACATATTTGGACTTATTCAATTCAGCACTTTTCTTTTGTTTTTGAATCTTTTTCTGTTTCTTATCTGAATTTTCAGCCTTCTCAACAGTGATTTGAAAAATAGAAGAACTAAATTGATTAGCTTGTTCAGAGCTTTTCACGAATACAGTTGAATTCTTCTTTTCATTCACTTTCTTATTAACATGCACATACACAAGTCCTTCTTTCTGAAAATTCACTTTAGAACCAAGTAGCTTATTCAAATTGTCTTTTCCTTTAACGAATTTTGACAAAGAATTTTTCAGATCTTCAATCTCAGAATTTAAGGAAGCAATACTCACTTCATACTTGGATAACTCAGATTCACAAACAATCAGCTGTTGTTGCAAAGCATCATTCAGGTTCTTCATAGTTTCATTTTCTTGTTGAACCATTATTTCAATGTTGTTCTCATTTTCCTTCACAACAGTTTTTCCTTTCTCAATTGACAACCATCTTTCAGAGAAGACAGTATTAAGAACCATTAGCTTCTTATTTTGATCTTTCAAGTAGACATTTTCTTCTTTTAAAGATTTGATTTGTTCTTTTTGAAAACTATCATCAGAATCAAAATCTTTAATCATGTCTTCGAGAATGGCACATGTTTTGCAAGAATTATTTTCACCGATGAGTTTGTTTCTAATATTCTCATTTTCAGATTTCAACCTGTTTAACTCATCTTTTTCTTTAATCATGTCAGATTTCAAGTTTTCATTTTCAGTTTTCAGACTTCTGACTTCTGAATTTTTTTCTTTTTTTAATTTTCTCTTTTCTGATTTAACTCTTTCATATTTTTCCAGTAGATGCTCATGCATGGCAACTAAATCATCATGACTAATATCCTCAGTCTCAGAGTTTACCTGGGATGAGGACTCATCTGATTGATCACTCCTTCTTGCCATGAGACATTCTTCTTCCTGTTCCACGTGTGTTGTAGTCACTCTATCAAACATTTCCTTTGCAGTGCTACAATCTGAGAAAGAGGAAGAATCATCAGAACCGATTGCAGCCTTCATTAAATTTAGAGCTCTCACATTATCATCATTTTTCAACTTGTGAACATGAGTCCACTTGGACTTATCCTTAGGAAGTTCATGTGGACTGTGAGAGATAACCTTCCACAATTGTAGATTAATAGAGTTAACATGCTTGTGCATACGATATAGCTAGAATTTAATATTTGAACCACTGAATAGTGGAGGATGAGCCATGATAGCACAACAGATTAATGCAACAGGAATATTGATGCACTAAAAACAAATTAGCACCGAAAACCAGAGATCGAATCTGCAGGTCGTTGGACCTTGTATGCAGACACACGCTCTAATACCAACTGTTAGGGTGCTATGCCGGGATACAGAGGGGGGTGAATGTATCCTACTACGAATAATGCCCAATTCAAAAACTCAGATGCTAGGCAAGTTCCGGAATTAAGCAAATTTGATTAAACAAAATAACAAGCAGATGGAGCGTGCCTATTCAAGCATCTAGCGAAAGCAACTCAAGCAATCAAACCACTGCTCAATAGATTTTTAGGTGGTTCGGTCCTCCAGACCTACATCCACCCCTCACTCCCAACCGGAGTGAGGATTCCACTAGCTCACGCTAGAAACAGCAGACTCAGTCTGCAACAAATGCTGCCAAACAGCTTGACCAGGGGAACACGCTCCCCTCTGCCTCCCAACCGGAGGGACACCCCAAGTGACTTTCAGCCACTTGGAAACCAGAGACCGAAGTCTCTCTTCCTCCAGACCAAGAGGGAACCAACCGGTGACTTCCAGTCACCAGCAAACCAGAGGTCGAAGACCTCTCTTCCTCCCAACCGGAGGGACACCTGGACTTGCAACCACAAGCCCAGAACCGGAGGGCTAGCCTCCCTTCCTCTAACCAGAGGGAACCCACAAGTGACAACCTATCACTTGCAACCCGGAGATCAGATCTCCCTTCTCCTGAATCAACAGGAGGAACCTGATCCCCAACAGGGCAATCGGAAGACCAAAGATAATCAGAAAAATAAAGGAAAAACAATAAACAAAAATAACACAGCAATCAGAAAGCTGTAAAAGATGAAAACACAAATATGGCTCTCAATGGAGCTGACTGGCCTGGATCTGATCCACGGTCCAGTAGGAACAAGTCTTCAGATGAAGCTTCCCATCTCTCGTTCTCTCTTCTTCTTTCTCTTCCTTTTCTTCTCTACTTCCTTCTCTCACTCGCGAGCTCTCTCTCTTTCTCTTTTTACTTCTGCAGCTTCTCTCACTCTACCACTCTTCTTTTTCTTCTTCTTCTCTTCTCACTGGCACTATCTCTCTCTCTTTTTCTTCTTCTGCTCTCACTCTCACTCTCTTCTCTACTCTCTTCTTTTCTTCTGGATCGAAGGGCTTTCTACTCTCAAGGCTTTTTCTTCGATAATTTCTTCAGAGGATGAAGACCCATATATATAGCAGCAGCATCATCATCACCCCCGATGTGTGACCTCCACATTTCCAGCCCTAAGTATTCGGACCACGTGGCAGTCTCTCAGCAGGCTTCATTTCAGCCTCGGATCACGTGCTGCCAGTCACTCGGGAATATTTCCTCGGACCACCTTCTTCTTCTCCTGCAAGGAATTAACACGATTAAAACTCAGGGCACCAGAACCTAAAACTGCACGAGGTGTATAGAAACAACAAGAGGTGCACTGCACTGAGGACGACACGAGATACAGTGGTGACAAAACAAACACTACACATAGAACGACACGAGGTTCAAAGGTGACAAAACAAGTACTACACAGAGAACGACACGAGGTCATAAACACAAGAATAACACGAAGACACGAATACAAAGAAACAACACGACATAATAAACAGCAGAGAGAACGACATGAGGTGAAACGACACGTGATAAAACAAAGAAAGTAGGAATATGACTCGAGTAGCTACAGTAAATGACACGAGAACACAAGATTACTACAGTACGAGACAAGGAGAGCATGACACGAGGTCAGATGAAAACAGCACGAGGTAAAACGAGAACGACATGAAGTGTCACTGTAACAAAACAAACACTACGAAGAGACCGACACGAGATACATACTAATAACGCTTAACACTACAGAGAAAACGACACGAAGTAAAAAGTAACTCGACATAACAAATAGCAAAGAGAACGACACGAGCTGACCACAACACGAAGACGAAAAACAGAAACCAACACGAAGTGTGGTTTCAACACAAGAAAGACACGAGGTCTAGGAAGAACAACACGAAGACGGAAATGACAAAGAACCGACTCGAACTAAGGACGACATGGAGATAGCACAGACACGCGCTTGAACTTAGAGAAGAGTGCACAAAGTAAAATCAACACGAAGACAGAAGACATGAACGGCTACAACGACACGCGATTAAACAGTGAAGGCAGGAAGACGATTCGAGTAACTACAGTAAGTGACACGAAAATACAAGAGCAAACATAAAGAGGATGACACGAGATGAGCAACTAGATACTGAAGAAAACGACACAAGGTTCACAGGAAAAATGACTCGAAGTATATTAGAACAATTCGAGCTGCTTCAGTAAACAGCACGAAGACAATCAACAACAGACACTTAAAACAACACGAGGTACGAAGGGACGACACGGCGTGTTGAAAACACAAACAGCATGAAGTATGACAGAAACAGTACGGACATACAATGTACTACCTCATAGCAGATTTCCTGTTAATCAATATGCATCAGACGACTGTGTATGGACTTGAAGACCCTTAGCCAATGTATAGACTTCAAGTAGAGACCAATGTGTAGACTTCACGTGAAAGCCCAATGTGCAGACATGTCGAATGGCTCAGCAATGTATAGACTTAGCCTAAGATGCTTAAGACGCTGAGAGAGACGGTGAAGTCTGTAGAGACTTGCTGTAACAGTCCGATGTACAGACTTTGTCTTAGACTCTAAATGAGACTGACAGTGTATACACTTAGCCAATGCAATGCACTGTATGGACTTCCAAGAGACGCTCAATGTACAGACTTACTGCCAATCAATGTATAGACTCTGTAAATGCATATGAATGCTTTATGCAGCAGATAAGACAATCTGAACTTCAATTGCAATGACTCAAAGTGTAAGCAGATAAACTGACTGAACATATGAAAGACTGAATGAACATTTGAAAGACAGACTGAATATAAGAGTGACTGAATGAAACCAAGGTGACTCACAGTGATTAACTCACATTAAAACCAATCATCACAAACCCCTAAAGCCAATCATCAAAACCACAAGCCACAGGGGCCAGGGGCACAACAGGAATCGATACACGAGGCATCACACCTCAGAATGGAAGCCTTCACAGCTTCAAGGGGGAGAGGGAGGAGAGAGGAGGGGGGCGCACCAGCCCTTGCTCTTGGAAATACTTTGATTCAAATGGCATTAATTCATGAAAATAGGAAAATACAAGCATATATAGGTCACCCTTCTAATCCATCCTCCACCGTTGGATCCAGGGGTTAGGGATGGATGGCTAGGATGAAGTTTGATCAAAACACAACAAAAATAATAAACAAATGGGGAGGGGGGTGCACTTTGACCAAGGGGGGGACATGGTAGGTGGGTTTGGTTGGAATTGTTGACCATTTTGGTCCCTTGTCCCCCATGTGGACAATTGACTAGTCAAGGCTTCTAGGTGTCCACCTTGGATGTTGACCAACCCCACAAGGCTGATATGGACCAATGGGAGGGGGCCTGGGGGTCCCATGGGGCCCAGGGGTCCCATTTTACAAATAAGCCCCTCGTACACTCATAATTGCAAACCGTATAAAATGAAATAAACACACCTTACACACAAATAAAGTCTAACTGAATATGAAAAATGGGGAGGCTCAAGGCGAAGTCTCCAGGCTGTCTCCGAGCCAGATGGACGCTGAGGTGGCTCGAGTCGTGCTCCGTGTGCAGTACCGGTGGCTCGACGTGTCGCGCCGCTCAACTGCTCGGGTGTCCGCACCAAGTATTCTCGGTAATTCCTCAAGCCAGCTTCCCTTGGCCTTGCCGAGCCTTGTTTTGATGCCTTTTAAGATAGTTTTGTTGGCATTCTCGACCAGTCTGTTAGCCTGAGGGTGGGCTACCAAAGTGAAGTGATTGCGAATGTTTAGGTCGACACATCTGTCTTTGAAGTAATGAGAATCAAATTGCCGACCGTTATCGCTCACGATCACTCGGGGGACACCGTAACAATAAATGATCGACTTTCAAACGAAACTCCATACGACTGATTCGGTGATCCTGGTGGTGGCCTCGGCCTCAATCCATTTGGTGAAGTAGTCGATGGCGACGATGATGTACTTCTTCTGAGCCTGAGCCGTGGGGAATGGCCCCAAAATATCGATCCAGCACCGAGCGAAGGGGTATGGCTCGGCAAGGGTGATGAGCTCCGCGGCGGGTTGGTGGATCAGATGTTCGAAGTGCTGACATCGGTCACACTTCTGTACATAGGTCGTGCTGTCACACTGGAGAGTGGGCCACCAGTAACCTTACCGAAGCAAGATCCGGGAGAGCGATCTTCCTCTTTGGAGCACACCGCAGATGCCTTCGTGTACTTCCTGAACCGCTCGGCTGGCTTCATCAGTGCCGATGCACTTCAGGAGGGGACCAGAGAAAGATCTGCGGTACAAGGCATCATCCAGCATGACGAAATGCCAAGCTTGGTACTTAAGTTTCTGAGCCTCCCGAGGGTTGGGGGGCTCTTAAGAATCTCGAAGCCAGGATATGTAGGGGGTCCGCCAGTAGCTCGAGGGTGTTGGGTCAACGGTCATGATCCCGGATTCGATGCTCAGTCGCTTGAGCTCTTCGAGGAAGACCGACCGAGTACCTTCGGGGTTGAGGGAGGAGGCCAGGCGAGAGAGGGCGTCCGCTCGGGAGTTTTCCTCTCGGGCTATCTGAACTACCTCAAAGCTCTCAAAGAGTCGGGCCATCCTCTTGACCACCTAGAGGTACTTGATCATTTGTCCTTCCCGAGCTTCATAATCACCGTTAACCTGGCTAGCGACTAATTGGGAGTCGGTGTAGATCCTAACTCGCTTGGCCCCCAGTCGTCGAGCCATCCTGGCCCCCGAGATAATGGCTTCGTACTCGGAGGCATTGTTGGACGCCTGGAAGTTAAATTTCAAGGCGTACAACAACTCTGCTCCTTTTGGGGACTTGAGAAGGACACCGACGCCGCTTTCGACCGAGTTGGAGGACCCGTCGATGAACAGGTCCCAAGTGGGCCCGAGCGTAGGTGGAAGTACCTCTTCAATCGGGACTGTGCTTTCGATGATGAAATCCACGAGGGCCTGTCCCTTGATGGCCGAGCGGGGGCGATACAAAATGTCATAGGCCCCGAGCATGATGGCCCACTTGACGAGGCATCCCGAGGATTCAGGGTGAAAAAGAATCTTCTTCAGGGGTTTGTCGGTCAATACGACGATGGAGTGCCCTTGAAAATAGGGTCGGAGGCGCTTGGCTGAGATAACCAACGCTAGCACGAGTTTCTCGGTTGTAGGGTACCTTCTTTCAGCCTCATTAAGCACCTTGCTGGTATAGTAAACCGGTCTCTCGACCCCCGCGTCATTCCTGACTAGGACCGAGCACACTGTGGAAGGGGTCACCGAGAGGTAGAGGTGTAGAGCTTCGCCCGGGACGTGCTTGGACAGCACTGGGGGCGAGGTCAAGAATTCCTTGAGTTCGGTGAATGCCTTCTGACATTCCTCATCCAAGGCGAACATAGCAGATGCCATTTTGGGTCCTCTCTATAATTTGAAGAATTGTAGGCATCGTTCGGCTGCTCGGGATAGGAAGCGGTTGAGCACAGCGATGCGCCCCGTAAGGCGTTGGACGTCCTTGATGCAGGTGGGTGGCCGCATGTTCAGGATGGCCTGAACCTTGTCGAGATTGCCCTCGATCCCACGCTGAGTTACCAGGAAGCCTATGAACTTCCTGGATCTGACTCCGAAGGCACATTTAGCGGCATTAAGCTTCATATTGCACCTCAGGAGGGTGTCGAAGGTCTCGGCTAAGTCGGCAAGATGGTCTTCGGCCTTCGGCATTTTGACGAGCGTATCATCAATGTAGGCCTCGACGTTCCGACTGAGTTGTCTCTCGAAGATGTGGTTGATCAGTCTCTGATATGTTGCTCCAACGTTCTTCAACCCGAACGGCATTCGGGTGTAACAGTGTACGCCGAAGTCAGTGATGAAGGCGGTCTTCTCGATGTCCTCCGGGTCCATCCTAATCTAATGGTAACCGGAGTAGGCATCCAGGAAGCTGAGCAACTCATTGCCAGAGGTTGAGTCGACCAGTTGATCGATGCTTGGCAGCGGGTAGCAATCCTTCAGGGTAGCCTTGTTGAGGTTGGTGAAGTCTACGCACATTCGTCATTTCCCCGAAGCCTTCGGTACCAGGATGACGTTGGCGAGCCACGTAGGGTACAGGACTGGATGAAAGAGGCCAGTCTTTTACCCCTTGATGACTTGCTCTTTGTTGACCGCTTGCTTCTCTGGGACGTGCTTTCTTTTGCGTTGCTAGACAGGTTTCACCATTGGGTCAAGGTTGAGCTTGTGCATCACCACATCTCCCGGGATCCCGGGGAGGTGCTCGTCCGACCATGCAAAGACTTGGATGTATTGGGCAAGAAAATCCTTATATTTCTCTTGTTCCTCTGGTGGTAGATCGGCTCTGATCTTGGCTCCTAGAGTCGGGTCACCATTGAGGAAGACTGTTAGCAACTCGCCGCCAGGCTCAGATGTTGTTGGCCCCTTCTCGGCTCCCTTTACTCCTTTGTTTTTCCCTTCCGGCCCCGTGGCTTAGACCGAGATTATATAGCACCGTCTAGCCAATGCCTGGTTACCCTGGATCTCCCCCACGGCATGCTTGGTGGGGAACTTCATTTTTTGGTGAAAAGTAGCGGGCACCGCTTTCGTTCGGCTGAGGATACCTCGGCCGAAGATGGCGTTATAGGCCGTCATTCCCTTAATCACGATGATGTCCACCATAACCGTAACGATTTTGGGCGGGGTGCCGATAGTAACTGGCAGGCTCAGGGCTCCCTCGGGATAAGTTGCCTGGCCGTTGAACCCACAGAGGGGGGCTGGGATCGGGCGGAGTTTAGATGGATTCTCTCCCATCTTGAGGAAACATTCGTAGGATAATACATCAGGGGCACTACCATTGTCAACTAAGATCATATCTACGTTACAATGGTTTATTGTAGCCGATACAACAAGAGCGTCGTCATGCGGGGTGGTTAACCCTTCTAGGTCTTGGTCGGAGAATACCAGGGCCTGTGGTCCGCTCGCCTGCGGGGCCTTAGGGGGCTCAGCGGAGGCTCAGCTTGCCCGCTCCGCGTGACGCTTTCTTCCTCGACTGCTATCTCCTCCTGATGCCGTGTCGCCAGTGATGACGTTGATGTGGACTCCACGGGGGGCATTGTCAATTTTTTCTGGGGCGCCTCGGTCTTCCTTCTGCCCGAACACGTATCGGGATAGGTGTCCCTGGCGGATAAGGCGCTCGATCTTGTCTTGGAGTTGATGGCAATCGTTGGTGTGATGCCCGTGATCGCTGTGGAATAGGCAATGCTTGCGGCGATTGCGGTGCTTGGCCTTCATAGGCTCGGGCTGGTGGAGGAGACCCGAGCCTTTGATGTCTTCGTAGATTTCGTAGACGGGAGCGGTAAGGGGGGTATACCGCTCATACTTTCGGGACGGCTCCTTGCGGTCTCCGTCCTAGTTTCACCTTTTTCCTTGGCCCTTCCCTTGCTTGGACCGTCGCTTCTTGTCCCCCTCCTGACCCGAGCCTGTCGTGCCTCGGCAGGCGCTGAGGACTTCCTCACACTCTGCGTGGCGCAGGGCCAGGGTCACTCGCTCGGCGAGGGAGGTGGGCGGATGAAGCACTAGCTCGCGCCGTATATTCTCATCACGGGTACCCCCGGTTAATGCGGTGATGGCCGAGGCAACATCCAGGCGGGGGATGCGCAGGGCTTTCGATTTGAATTGGTTGATATAAGCCCGCAGCTTCTCCCCTTGTTCCTGCTTAAGGGCCAGTAATCCCGCCACTAACCAGGGAGGACCGCTGCTGACGAAGCTTTCCATGAACACTCGCCCGAACTGCTTGAAGTTATGGACGCTGCCAGGGGCGAGGGCCCTAAACCATGCCTGAGCGCCCTGAACTAGAGTGGTCATGAACGCTCGGCACTTCATCACGTCGGATGCCCCATTCAAGGTCATTAGAGCGTCAAAGTTGTCGTAGTGATCGGCCGGGTCTCCCTGGTCCTCATACGATTTAAATGTCAGAAGTGAGATCCTGGGGGAAATATCGACCTTCAAGATATAATCGGAGAACGGGGATCACTCCTCGTCCTCCACAGGAGAGGTCTTTTGCAAGGCGCGGAGGGCGCGCTCTTGCTCTGCGAAACACCTCTCAAAGTCTAGCAACCGGAGAGACGGCTCAGGCTGTCGCTGACCCGAGGGGCTGGGGGGGCACACTTGCATGCTGTCCCAGCGCTCCTCGGGGGCCTCGATTTCTGGGAGTGGTCGGCGTGCTCCGGACTTCTCCCTCCTCAGGGTGGAGGAGGCTTCCTGCTCCGGGGGAGGGGCATGCTATGGTCCTCCTGACTGGTTGTTGATGAGCCGCCGCCCCCGGAGGGTAAAACGGCCCCCAGCGGTTTGCTGGGAGGCATCTCCCCGAGGGGGGTCTTCGGGGGGGAGGCGACTTATCCTCCATGGCCGTCTGGGCTCTCATGAGATCAACGAGGACATCCAGTTTTACGTTGAGGGTTTGGAGGGCGTCGGTGCTCCTGCTGGGAAGCTGTTCCCCCGCCACCGACGGAGGTATTTCATTGACGTGGTTGCTCGACGGGGAATTCTCCATAGGGAGGGAAGGTGCACCTTCTTCCATAGCCAGCGCCCTTCCCTTGTCGCCGACAGTTCTCTTACCAGAACTTCTTCACCCCATGATGGCACTTTGTATGTTTCCCATAGACAGTGCCAGATGAAGTGGGGCGATCTCGCGCTACTCTTGAGCGGGGAAGAGGATGACCACGTACACTTGAAGTATGAACTGCAAGGAGGGAAACAAGTCAGAGGTGCCCAGGGATGGATCCCCGGGGAAAACCCTCCGATGCTTAAGTCAACAAGAGTAGTAGAGCACTGGTGCGAAGGGAGGAGTTAGGAGGGAGATGGGGCGCGAGATCCCTCTCCACAAAAAGGTGAAGTGGTTCCTGCTCAGGGTTTTCTTTTGCTTACCTCCTCACGGTAGGGCTCTTCCAGCTTAAATAATGGCTCATTGAGTGCATGATCCCTTTAAGCTGAGGAGTTTTAGGGGGGGTTACATCCTTCTTGAGGGATCTTTATAGCACGCGGACTCTTGATCTCCCTTATCCTCTTGAGCTCCCAGCTTTTAAAGGGATCGTAACGGCCGTATAGATAAACTTCCATCAGTTGGCTCGAGCATGAGGCACTGGCCCGGGAGATGCCTCCCAAGCGATGAGTGCGTGGTTTTGGGCAGGGAATACTGGGCTCCGAAGGAGCTTTCCCGATCGAACAGATGCTCGAACTTCCCAACCCGAAGGCCGCCTAGGAAGTGCTTGATCCGAGTGAGTTATTAGGCTTTATATTAAGTGGGCCCTGGGGCTACCACTTCAAGGAGCTGGGCCTTGTTGGGTCAGGTCGGACCTCGTTTGGCCTCTCCGTTCGGGCGGTTAGATTTCCCCTCTCCAGGTTGCGAAGGGATATCGTCAAAGACAAGGAGTTGACTATGACGAGACCTTCTCACCAGTTGCCATGACTAAGTCCATCAGGATTTTACTTGCTATCGTTGCGTACCATGATTATGAGATCTGGCAGATGGATGTGAAGACTGCTTTTCTCAATGGATACCTTGAGGAAGAGGTGTATATTGTAATGCCCCATGTTTATTTTTCGGATCCTTTTAGTGGGTCTTGGAGTGTATTTTGTGCTTTACACGTGTTTTTCCCTGATGTGCCTTCGAAACTCTGTGCAGGGTAAACCATGATGTTCTCCGACTGCGGGTCTGTACCGGCGCGTTATGTTCCTCCCGAGGATCGCGGAGGTATTTTTTCAAAATTTTCTGAATTTCTGCAATTTTTTGATTTTTCTATATATGTTAACCCTTTCTCTCTCCCCTCTCATTTCTCACTCTCTCCCTCTCTCTCTTCTCTCACGCTCTCTTTCTACCCTCTCTTCTCCGGCGGCCGACGAAGCGAGGCGGGGGCGAGGCGGAGGTGGCGCGGGTGAGGATGCGGGCGAGGATGGGCAAGGATCGAGGCGGAGGTGGGCGCGATCCCTCGGTGGATTCCGAGACGGTGGCGATCGTGTTCCCGGCAGTTTTTGGCGTGGATTAGTCGCTTCAGCGCGCTGTTTCTTCGGTGGAGGTAGGGTGACTGAACACCACTATGTCGGGCTCGTTTTCCCTGCCATTGCACGTCATTTGGCGCAGAAACGAGGGTGTTTGGGCACGTTTAGTGAAATTGTATTTTTGTGGAGTTCGTAGGGTTCGTCCGGAAATGGCGACAGTTTTCAGATCGGTTACTGTCAATAGACTCCCTGCGACGAGGGCATTCCATAGTCACCGATCTCGTCTCGATTGGTGGTCCCATTTAGCCGGTAGGGCTCCGGGAGGTCATGACACCCTTTTTGGCCGACCGTGGTAGAATCGTCCATTTCTTGCGATTCGTGTGTCGTTTTGATCCCGGTCGGAGTCCAGATGATTGCTAGGGGGTTTACCGTTGTTTCCCCTTCGTTTCGGCACGAATGGGGCGTGGGGAGGCCACCGTTGGGCCAACCTCCCGGTTTACTCGCCGTGATGGTTAGGCGGTCAAACCAGGGCCCGTCCATCCCCATGGGCGGCCCCGTCTTGACCTTTCATCTGCTCGGCGCGCAGCGTTCGGCTTGGCGCGTAGTGAGGGTTATGCGGTCTATCGTGCGACCGCATAACCCAGGTGCGGCCAGGGTTGAGCCATCCTTTCCCTCCGATTTTGACCGTTGCTGGGCTGTGCGGCCAGGGTCTGGCCGCATAACCCTTTGTATGGCTAGAAGCTGGCCATACATCCCTTGGTGCCGTGGGCTGTTGGGCAGCCAGAGGTTGACTGCACAAGCCTTGCGTGGTGAGGTCCTAGCCGCCCGTTCCCCCGCGCGGCTAGGGGCTAGCCGCACATGTGTTCCCCGTTTGGAGAACGAATGACCGCGTTGGATCGTTCGTCCCCCAGTTGTGGCTGAGGGTCAGCCGTTCGACCTTGGTGCGGCTGGAGACCAGCCGCTTGTGTCTCGTTTTGAGCCAGGAGAAGAACGGCCTGCTGTTGGCCGTATATCCCCTTGTGCGGCCCCTTCCTGGCCGTACGTCCCTGAGCGGCCCAGAATGGACCACCCAAGGGGCTGGTCTAGCCGGCATTTCCGTTTTGACCGGTTCGAGTCCCGGGTGTGTAGGTCTCGATCCACGTGTCGACCCGTGGCCTAACGGATGTTGTGCACTTCGTCGGGGTCAGTCGTCACGTTACGGTGTGGTCCCGGGTTGCCGTGTTCTCGACTCGTGTCACCGTACATCGGTGTGAGTGCGGCGAGGGTTCCCCGCACGCCGTGAGTTTCTCCGGGAAGAGGTTTCCGAGTGGGCAATGTGTGTGGCCTTGGACTGGGAGTCCAGTTGCCTAGCCTGGGGCTGGAGGGATCCCACTTTTCCCTGAGAATGGGATTCAGTTTGGCGACCTGTGAGCTACCTTGGGAACCGTGTTTCTACGTTTCTACGTGGCCGGGTGTGTGGCTCGTGGACTGTGAGTCCCGTTTCTTCTTCGACTGTGGTCACCGTGCGACGGTGCTGGTACGTGGGATGGTCCCCGTACGTCGTCGGGTTCGGATGTGGTTTTCGTTGACTTGAGAGTCTACTCTCTCAGTGACCCTCCACTAGTTGTAGCCTGCTTACACGCGTGTGGTCCCACCAGGGAGTGGTAGAGAGGCTACCCTTAGAGACAGTTTGTGGACCAGTTTCCGTCGGGCCCCGCATCTAGCAACCAGAGTCCGGTTGAGGGTAAAACCGATCAGAGGGCCAGACCAGGGACGGGCGGTCTATGTGTGCACACGTGGTTGGGGGCGGTTGGACCCACGTCGATGGGCGTGACCCCAGGTAGTCACTTGTTTGTGGTTACTTGTACGGTGTCTCAGTTACCGCTGGGCCGGAGGGAGACACCTGAGGCGTGGACTAAGATGTCAGTGGACGCATTCGGCCTTGCTTCTAGTGGGAGGTACTCCTGTCAAGTCGGAAGTGACAGACTTTCAGTTTCCGCGACTTTGCCCTTCAAGTTTTCGGTCGTGTTGGCAGTTGAGTTTCGGTTGTCTCGCCGAGGCACGTGTGTCGGTTTTTGTGCCGTGAGACTAGTGCTAGTGGCTTTACCGAGGTTACGTCTTGTTATGCGGTACCCGCGACCGGATGGTCGGGGTTGCACCTTGGACAGTGTGTCCTGGTTGGCCGTGTCTATGGCGTGGTTGCGGTGGGTTTTACTTCAGTAAGCGGTACTAGTGTAGTTCGGTAGCCCCCGACCGTGAGTCCGGGGTGTGTTTCTGGTATAGTAGGAGTAGCTGTAGTGCCGAGTTTTGACTGGCCACCGGTTCGCTGTTCATGCTGTCGTTGTAGCCTTCCTTTCCACTACCGCTGTTGTTTCCGGTTGGGGTTCCGCGGGATCCCTGCTGAGTCTCTGTTTTGGAGACTCATTCCCTACTTTTCAGATGTGGCGGTTCTTCCTCGAGGTTCGAGGGTGCGGTTCAGAAGTTCTCAGTTGCCAGCTCGCCGGGCCGAGTGTTCACTTGGCATGTGGCATATTTTTACTACTTTAGACTGTAGTTTCTGTTGGACTGGACTCTACTGTAGCTTTAGTTGTTTATTTATTTCTGTTAATTGTTGTCCTGCTTTATTTCCTATTTCTTTATGCCTCCACACTCCTTTTAGCCCTTTCGAGCCCTCCCGGCTCGTGGGCGGCGGTTTGAGTCTCAGGTTATCAGGCCTCCCCGGTAATTGGATTCTCGGGTCGTTACAGCTGGTATCAGAGTGAAGGTTGTGGACGTGCATAGGAATTTGAAATATTGCAGTGATCAGAGTCCGTGAGGTCCAGTACAGTCGGTAGCTGGCTTAGGGTTTTGTGTTCACTTTCCGCCTAGCTTCTCGCATGAGAGCTTGAGTGCGCTGTGCGGCATTGTGAAGGTCGTTGCTGTCCGCGGCTTTCATGCCAGCATGGGGTCTAAGGATCGAGGTCAAGAGCCTTCTCCCTCATCGGTGGTGGCCCTGGTTGTGCTGCGTTGGGCAGAGGTTACTGGCAGGCGTGAGCTCGCGGTTCTGCGTTCGAGGAATCTGTAGCGTGGTCAGGTGGCTTAAGAGGATTGTCCGTGGTTAAGTGGCTGTGAGCGTGCTTCGAGGGGGCTGCTATCGGTTCTGGCCACTCCAGCTTGAGGTTTGTCTAGCTCCTGAGGTGTTCTGATCGAGAAGTGTGCTCGGGTGAGCGGAATATCTTCTCGGTGAGCTGCTATTTCGTCGAGCCTGATGTTCTTGTCGTGCTCTGTGGCGTCAGAAATGACGTGTCGGTCCTGATTATTCTACGGATTTCGAGGCAGGATTTGGCAGAGATGTCCCGGTAAGTCTTTGCTCCTGCGTTTCTATCAGTGGATGGGTTGTGTTCTCCCTGGAGTTGGCTTGAGATGTGAAGGCTCCATGGTGAGTTCGGGACTCGAGGATGAGTGTCGGCGGTTGTCGTTATGGCTCGTGTTGCGGCTCTTGGCGTGGTGCACTGCAGTTCAAGGAATTACAGTGGTGGTGCATCAGGAGATGCTATGACTGTGGTCCGACATGACACTCGTTGAGTGTGTCGGAGGCGCTGACCTGACGTGGTGATGGTTTTCCTTGGTCTTGGATGGTGTTGTTTCCAGTGTGCGCGAGGTTCGAGGTCAGGTCAAGCGTGGAGTTCTTCTATTGGTCGGAAGTGTGTTTGGTTTCTCCTTTGGTTGGAGAGATTGTGTTGGACTAAGGTTCGTCGTCTTGCATTGTGTGTTTGGATTGGTTGGCCTTGTGTGCCATGAAGTCCGTGCGAGACGTGCTCCTTGTCTTGGCAAGGTGGTTGCCTGTGAGAAGTTGTGCCCATTCCCTTGTCATGTGAGGGTGTGCTAGCGCTGTTCCGGAAGGACGAGTGCTGGTTGGGCGGTGTTCCCGAGAATTTGTGGCTGTGCGCGTGGATCGGAGTGCGCAGCGGAAGCCTGGTGGGCTTGTGACCCACTGGTTCAGGATCGTAGCGTTGGCTGCTACGAGCGGATTCCTGAGTTTGCATTGAGCATTGGAGGATTGGTTCCTTTGTGTGAAACGTTTTGTTGTCGTGCCGTTGCTTGAGGTATTATGGTTCTTGGCACTGGCAGGATGGAGTGTTGGGGAATGTGCTGGCTAGTGCGCCGCATGAGTACCCTGTTCCTGTGATGGAAGCCGTGTCTGGCATCGGTGTCGGACCTGGATGAGGTTGTTGAGGACGTCGCCTGACGGAGGTCGAGGTCGTGTTGGTCAGAGTCGGTGGCTTGGTGCCCGACTTGTGTTCCCAATCGTGTCCTCGGATGAGATCATTTTTGGAGAAGTGATCTCTAGCAGGCTGTGGGTTCCTGTTGGTAGCTGCGAGTGATTGCTAAGGCTAGTCTAGTAGCCGACCACGGTGAGATGTATGTTGTTTGGGGACCCGTGTGCATTGTTCATGTGGTGTCCCGTGGCTCTGTGGTAAGGGCGGAATCGGGATTGGCAGGTGTCCACTTTGATTAGTTGAGGCGAAGGCTTCAATGAGACCAGACGGAAGAGTGACGTTTGTGGGTGGAGGCTTTTTCGTGAGGTTGGCATCGGTTGGTGGTCCTTGATGGGACGCTGGTGTCGCAATGGTTATCCCTGGTTTGGTGATCAGCATGGGATAGTTCCTCTGTAAGTCTGAGTCGACTGAGGTGATGACTGGAGATGCCGGGATCTGTCATTCTATTTCATCGTGCTCCTCTGAGAGGGTCGAGTTGGTGCGATGATTGAGTTCGGATGCAGTGACCGAGAGGAGTTCAGCCGAGGGTGGTAATTGTCTGTGTGTAAGTCAGCGGATGGCCTGTTGTGAGTTGGATCGTGCCTGTTGGGCCGATGGAGGCTCTGTGTTGATTGTTCCCTTGCGAAAGGGTGTGCGACCTGTCAGCTGGTTGTAAAGCTGATGTGTGTTTTGTCTGCCAACCATAGGATGGATCGGTAGCTGTTTCTCATGTCGAAGGTGTGTTTCCTCAGTGGGTGAGATGGTGGCAGCAGTGCCATGTTGGTTTTCGAGGTGTCTGAGGTGATGCCGGACTGTGTCCTCTAGTATATGCCTGCTCTGATGGCCGGTGTGCACGGCACGCGGAGCAAGGTGTTGTTTGTGATTGTAAGTATGGCTGTGTCCCTCAGGATCGGTGTTTTCGTGAGAATCGAGGCTTTCTGTGCAGGGGCTCTGACAGCGTTGTGAGTTGGTTTAGTGTTCTTCCCCTGTGACTTCGTGCTAGGTCCTAAATTTCATGGATGAAATTCCTTTAAGGGGGGAGGGCTGTAATGCCCTAGATTTATTTTTTGGATCATTTTAGTGGGTCTCGGAGTGTATTTTATGCTTTACACGTGTTTTTCCCTGATCTGCCTTCGGAACTCTGTGCAGGGTAAACCGTGACGTTCTCCGACTGCGGGTCTGTACCGGCGTGTTGTGTTCCTCCCGAGGATCGCAGAGGTATTTTTTCATAATTTTCTGAATTTCTGTAATTTTTAGATTTTTCTATATATATTAACCCTTTCTCTCACCCCTCTCATTTCTCACTCTCTCCCTCTCTCTCTTCTCTCACGCTCTCTTTCTCCCCTCTCTTCTCCGGCGGCCAACGGAGCGAGGCGGGGGCGATGCGGAGGTGGCGCGGGCAAGGATGCGGGCGATGATGGGCAAGGATCGAGGCGGAGGCGGGCGCGATCCCTCGGTGGATTCCGAGACGGTGGCGATGGTGTTCCCGGCGGTTTTTGGTGTGGATTAGTCGCTTCGGCGCACGGTTTCTTTGGTGGAGGTAGGGTGACTGAACACCACTGCGTCGGGCTCGTTTTCCCTGCCATTGCACATCATTCGGCGCGGAAACGAGGGCGTTTGGGCATGTTTAGCGAAATCATGTTTTTGTGGAGTTCGTAGGGTTCGTTCGGAAATGGTGACAGTTTTCGGATCGGTTACTGTCAATAGACTCCCTGCGACGAGGGTGTTCCATAGTCACCGATCTCGTCTCGATTAGTGGTCCCGTTTGGCCGGTAGGGCTCCGGGAGGTCATGACACCCTTTTTGGGCGACCGTGGTAGAATCGTCTGTTTCTTACGATTCGTGCGTCATTTTGACCCCGGTCAAAGTCTAGATGATTGCTAGGGGGTTTACCGTTGTTTCCCCTTCGTTTCGGCACGAATGGGGTGTGGGGAGGCCACCGTTGGGCCAACCCCCCGGTTTGCTCGCCGTGATGGTTAGGCGGTCAAACCAGGGCCCGTCCATCCCCATGGGCGGCCCCGTCTTGACCATTCATCTGCTCGGTGGGCAGCGTTCGGCTTGACGCGTAGTGAGGGTTATGCGATCTATCGTGCGACCGCATAACCCAGGTGCGGCCAAGGTTGAGCCGTCCTTTCCCTCCGGTTTTGACTGTTGCTGGGCTGTGCGGCGAGGGTTTGGCCGCATAACCCTTTGTACGGCTAGGAGCTGGCCGTACATCTCCTGGTGCCATGGGCTGTTGTGCGGTCAGAGGTTGACCGCACAAGCCTTGCGCGGTGAGGTCCTAGCCGCCCATTCCCCCGCGCGGCTAGGGGCTAGCCGCACATGTGTTCCCCGTTCATGTGCGGCTGGAGACCAGCCGCTTGTGTCTCATTTTGAGCCAGGAGAAGAACGGCCTGCTGTTGGCCATATATCCCCTGGTGCAGCCCCTTCCTGGCCATACGTCCCTGAGCGGCCCAGAATGGACCGCCCAAGGGGCTGGTCTAGCCGGCGTTTCCGTTTTGATCGGTTCGAGTCCCGAGTGTATAGGTCTCGATCCACGTGCCGACCCGTGGCCTGACGGATGCTGTGCACTTCGTCGGGGTCAGGCGTCACGGTACGGTGTGGTCCCGGGTTGCCGTGTTCTCGACTCGTGTCATCGTACCTCGGTGTGAGTGCGGCGAGGGTTCCCCGCACGTTGTGAGTTTCTCCGGGAAGAGGTTTTCGAGTGGGCCATGTATGTGGCCTTGGACTGGGAGTCCAGTTGCCCAGCCTAGGGCTGGAGGGTTCCCGCTTTTCCCTGAGAATGGGATTCAGTTTGGCGACCTGTGAGCTATCTTGGGAACCGTGTTTCTGCGTTTCTTCGTGGCCAGGTGTGTGGCCCGTGGACTGTGAGTCCCGTTTCTTCTCCGACTGTGGTCACCGTGCGACGGTGTTGGTACGTGGGATGGTCCCCGTACGTCGTTGGGTTCGGACGTGGTTTCCGTTGACTTGAGAGTCTACACTCTCAGTGACCCTCCACTAGTCGTAGCCTGCTTACACGCGTGTGGTCCCACTAGGGTGTGGTGGAGAGGCTACCCTTAGAGACGGTTTGTGGACCGGTTTCCGTCGGGGCCCGCATCTAGCAGCCAGAGTCCGGCTAAGGGGAAAACCGGTCAGAGGGCCAGACTAGGGACGGACGGTCTGTGTGTGCACACGTGGTTGGGGGCGGTTGGATCCACGTCGACGGGCGTGACCCCAGCTAGTCACTTGTTTATGGTTACTTGTACGGTGTCTCAGTTCCCGCTGGGCCGGAGGGAGACACCTGAGGCGCGGACTAAGACGTCAGTGGACGCATTCGGCCTTGCTTCTAGTGGGAGGTACTCCTGTCGAGTCGGGACTGACAGACTGTCAGTTTCCTTGACTTTGACCTTCGGGTTTTTGGTCGTGTTGGCAGTTGAGTTTCGGTTGTCTCGCCGAGGCACGTGTGTCGAATTTCATGCCGTGAGACTAGTGCTAGTGGCTTTACCGAGGTTGCGTCTTGTTATGCGGTACCTACGATTGGATGGTCTGGGTTGCACCTTGGACAGTGTGTCCTGGTTGGCCGTGTCCTGGAGGCAGGCCTCTACGGCATGGTTGCCATGGGTTTTTACTTCGGTAAGCGGTACTAGTGTAGTTCGGTAGCCCCCGACCGTGAGTCCGGGGTGTGTTTCTGGTACAGTAGGAGTAGCTGTAGTGCCGAGTTTTGACCAGCCGCCGGTTCGATGTTCCTGCTGTCGTTGTAGCCTTCCTTTCCGCTACCGCCGTTGTTTCCGGTTGGGGTTCCGTGGGATCCCTGCTGAGTCTTCGTTTTGGAGACTCATTCCCTACTTTTCAGGTGTGGCGGTTCTTCCTCGAGGTTCGAGGGTGCAGTTTAGAAGTTCTTAGTTGCCAGCTCGCCGGGCCGAGTGTTCACTTGGCATGTGGTACGTTTTTACTGCTTTAGACTATACTTTCTGTTGGACTGGACTCTATTGTAGCTGTAGTTGTTTATTTATTTCTGTTAATTATTGTCCTGCTTTATTTCCTATTTCTTTGTGCCTCCACACTCCTTTTAGCCCTTCCGAGCCCTCCCGGCTTGTGGGCGACGGTTCGAGTCTCAGGTTATCGGGCCTCCCCGGTAACCGGATTCTTAGGTCGTTACATATATGATACAGCCTGAGGGATTCATATCCAATGAGCACCTAGATAAGGTATGCAGGTTGCTAAGATCCATTTGTGGATTGAAGCAAGCGTCCCGCAGTTGGAATTTAAGATTTGATGAAGCTATCAAGTCTTATGACTTCATTAAGAACAAAGATGAGCCGTGTGTGTATAAGAAAACATGTGGCAGTGCAATAACTTTCTTGGTCCTATATGTAGATGACATACTACTCATTGGGAATGATGTAGGTATGTTGTCATCAGTTAAAGCCTGGCTGTCTAAGCACTTCTCCATGAAGGATTTGGGTGAACCATCCTATGTATTAGGGATCAGGATCTATAGAGATAGATCTAATAGGATGCTTGGCTTGTCCCTATCTATGTACATAGATTCCATTGTCAAAAGATTTGGCATGGAAAACTCCAAGAGAGGTCTCATACTGATAAGACATGGAGTTTACCTCTCTAAAGAAATGTCCCCTAAGACTCCTGAAGAGAAGGGGCGCATGAGTAGGGTACCTTATGCTTCTGCCATAGGGTCCATCATGTAGGTATGTTGTCATCAGTTAAAGTCTGGCTGTCTAAGCACTTCTCCATGAAAGATTTGGGTGAAGCATCCTATGTATTAGGGATCAGGATCTATAGAGATAGATCTAATAGGATGCTTGGCTTGTCCCTATCTATGTACATAGATTCCATTGTCAAAAGGTTTGGCATGGAAAACTCCAAGAGAGGTCTCATACTGATAAGACATGGAGTTTACCTCTCTAAAAAAATGACCCCTAAGACTCCTGAAGAGAAGGGGCGCATGAGTAGGGTACCTTATGCTTCTACCATAGGGTCCATCATGTATGCCATGTTATGTACAAGGCCTAATGTTGCATATGCTCTAAGTGTTACGAGCAGCTTTCAGGCGAATCCAGGTGAGCAACACTGGATAGCTGTGAAGTGTATCCTTAAGTACTTGCGAAGGCCTACGGATATATTTCTGGTTTATGGAGGAGAGGACATGAAACTTCGAGGTTACACTGACTCAAGTTTTCAATCCGATAAAGATGACAGCAAGTCAACTTCGGGGTATGTGTTTACCATGAATGGTAAGTTCCAAACAAGAAACCACTACTGATTCTACGATCGAAGCGGAGTACATTGCTACTACTGAGGCGGCCAAAGAAGTGGTTTGGATGAAGAAGTTCATCGAAGAGCTTGGAGTTGTCCCGAGCATCTCTGATCCGGTCCCCTTATTATGTGATAATAATGGGGCGATTGCGCAAGCAAAGGAGCCGAGGTCTCATTAGAAATTGAAGCATATTCTGCAGCGTTACCACCTGATCAGAGAAATTATAGTTAGAGGAGATGTTGTAATTGATAGAGTGTCTTCCAGTGATAACATTGCAGATCCACTAACTAAGCCGTTGACTCAAAGTGTTTTTGAGTGTCACCTAGGGCTGATGGGGATCAAGCATGTGGGTGATTGGCTTTAGTGCAAGTGGGAGATTGATAGAAATGTATGCCCTACAAGCCAATCACATGAGATGTGATGGTGACATTTCTTGTAATATCTTATTCATATTCATATTAAATGGCATTTATTCGTTGCATTTAATTTGTGTTAATGATTTGAATGTGATGAAGTCCCTGAACCTGTTGTAGACAAGTTTTTCTTTCCCTCCTTAACTCAAAAGTGAATATGAAAGTAATAGATGAACTAAAAGAGGGGAAGGGCAACCAATGAACTACTCACGCACAAAAGAACGATGTGATCGCCACCAAGATACATAGCGCAATGGGAGAGTACAACATACCTTGGAAAAGGGAGAAGAAAGTGAGGACACTCGCCAATGATGCAGCGCTGGAACAGATCAAACGCGGTCTTCTGGAGACCGCACAAGTACGTAGACGGCCGATCGATAGGCCGTGTATAGCGCTGAAGAGGGACACGGGACAAATGGTCGGTTGGAGCCTAGACGGTCCAATGTCGGCCGTGAACAGGAGATGGATGGTCCGAGGAAGATCGCTCACAATTGAAGATGTACGACGACAGACCGCGCACAGCTGCCAGAGTCCGAGCCAAGGGACTTAATCCTCCACCCCTTCCGACCGGCCAGGGGGGTGGGTCTCGTGCTAAAGCTTCTTTTGACCTGCAAAACACAGTAAACGACCCAAAAACACAACCCAAATTAGTTTTGTTAAGTGTAGTATCTATGAGAATGAATAAAAAACTAAGCACATGATGGAATGGGGGATACCTGGGGTTAAGTTTTAACCCCTATGGGCATGAAAAATAATAGGAACGGGTGAAAGAATGGGAATGCCAGTGAAAAACGTGGAGAAAAGGTGAAGGGAATGAGCATGCAATGATGACCTAATAACCAAACACCTAGACCAAAACACTAAATAAACTACTACTCCCTGAACCGAAGTCTCAAATGGATGTAGAGAGCCTTCCTCTCTGGCTGAGATCCACTCAAGAATCTGGCAGCACTTCGACGCAAACGCTGGATCTCCCCCCCCCCCCCCTTTTTGAGCTTGGACCAAGGGTACTATTTATAGACCCCTGAAAGTTCACTCGAAATTGAGAGGTTTTCAGCTAAAATTAGGCCAAGATTCTTTTAGATAAATCGAAGATAATATCACTAGTTTTCACTAGGATCAAACGGCACTCAATTTGGTTGAGAATCCACGGAGAAAATCAAGGACGAAGGAGCTCATTCGACCACGGATGGAAAGAGAAAAACCAACCAGCCCAAGGATCTCGGCCGTATAAGCGGTCGATCGATGGGCCGCCCACGCCGATACACGGTCCATCACTAGACCGCCTATAGGTGCCAGTGGTAAATAGAAAATAAGATAAATAGGCTATTTATCCCAGAGAACAGATCGATTGACACGGCGTAGGACTCTCAGGATATAAACGGTCCATCTATAGACCGCTCAACCAGTCACACGGCCCATTGCAAGACCGTGTATCTGGTGTCAGTAATAAATCAATAAAATGAGATAACTAGATAATTATCTAAAAAATTAACTCGCTTAGGACTCTGGCCACTAAACGGTCTTACGATAGACAGCCCACCTTGAATAAATGGCCCAGTGAAAGACCGTGTATTGGTTTGTCGGTGGAAATTTAGAAAATAGTCAATTAATCCAGAGATAAATCTGAGTGATATAAACGATCTCCAAAACGACCGCGTAGAATCTCAAATGGTCTATCGATAGACCGCCTTTAGGCTGGGCGGTGGAAATTAATAAAATAGGATAAATAAGCCTATTTACCCCAAAACCCAAGTGAAATCCAGGCCCATTAAGCCTGAATTCAAGAGCAAATCTAGCCAGGGAGGAAATACCCATAAAATAAGCCCAAAGACATGCCTAAAAATTTCCCAATGATTAATGGACAACTTGAGGCATCAAAAATAGTGGTAAGAAGAAGACTCAACTCATAGGCAAAAAACGGGTGTCAACAGATGCCCCTCCTTAACGTCCTCTTTGCAGGGGAGCAAGCGGAGGTGAAGCGGAAGCAAAATGGAACAGGAGATGAAGCGGAAATGAAGCAGAGCAGACTGAAAAGCAGGCGTTAAGGTAAAAGACACCCGTTTTCTTGCCAACGAGCGATAGGAATCTTCCAAAAAACTCTGAACCAAACACAAGGGAACAATTAGACCAAAACGACACCAGTCTGGAGAACTAACTAAAATAAGTAGAAGGAGATAAAAGAGCAACCTCATCAGGGGACACAATCCACAACCAATGAGGGAATAAGCAATAATGAAAAGTAAAGAAGCAGACTAAAAGTCCAGATGGGGACTCTTAGTCAATCAAACCAGGTGAACAGACCAGAGAAAACCTGTAAGGCCCCAGAATTTTTATAAATTATTTTTGGTATATTTAATTTTTTTCTAAGAATTTTAATGACCCAAAATAGATTAATAAATAAATATTATATTAAATAAATTATTATAAGGCCCAATTTATGTTAAGTAATTAATCTAGCTTTGATAATTGAAACCCAATAGGTTAAAAGACCAAGTCCATTAAGTTTGGCACATATTCTAGAAGGTTATTTAGACTATTCACGTATTTTAAGGATAAATACTATTTTTATAGATAATTATATAGGATAAACGAATAAAAGAGTTTTAATAAATTGAAACTCTGTACACGTTTGATGTAACGGTCTATCGGGCGACCGCTACAGCCATGTAACGCATCAAGCCTGGACCGTCACACTCTGTTAATTCCGTAAGCTGAAGAACTTGCAAAAAGATTAGATTTTTACTAGCTTATCTTTTAAGGATCGAGATGGGAAGACTAATAGAGGTGTTAAGGACTCTTAGAAGTTGATCTAAGCTTTAACTAGGACTCTAGAATCGATCTAATCCTCAAACTCTAGCCACAACCCTATAAATAGGACCTAGTTCTGAACTGAGCGACCCTTACTTTTGGCTCGTGAAGAATCAAGGTAATGAGTCATAATTTCGGGTAAGTTCTTTAGAAGATTTTGTTTAGTATACTTTAGACTAATAGTTCTCCAAATTTCATGCTAGGAGATCAACCAACCAAGGAGATAGAAGCTTCCATAGTCGATGATTCAGTCATAGCAGTCCAGAATTCAGAGCAAAAGACCATTGAAGATTAAGAGATTGGGACGTCTAAACGAGGTAATTAGAGTTCAATCCTTTAGAACTTTTTGTTCACCTTAGTTTCAGCTTCTTACCCTCAAAATTTCACGTCCTTAGGTCAAGCGGCTGAGGAATTAGAGCAGCGTGAAGTTGTTGGAAACTCACTGGAAAAGGAGAACTAAGGCACGGTTTTCAGACTCTAATTAGAAGCTTAAAGCCTTGATAAGAGGTAGGTTATCTCATGATTCACAAAAATATCTTGTTAGGGATAAAAGCCCTCTGGTTTTGATTAATTTCATACATCATAGATCATGAATTTCATGTTTTAGTAGGTCATGCATACATGAATATCCTTAACCCTAACTAAGTTGAAAAGGAACTTTCTTGTCAAGTTCACTGAAAGTCTATGCATACTAGTAGCTTAGCCTTCATTCTATCATGTGGAAGTTTATATATGATTTCCAGACATGATGTAAGTTGAGACCTTATACTTTTATATCTTTTCTACCAGCAGACGATCTGACGCATCAAGGTAAGACCGTCACAATGATATAACGGCCTTATGATAAGCCGTCACACCTTCTGTGGTGTTTAAAGTTCTCTGTTGTCTCTGACGCACCATAGATGGAGCGTTACATTACTGTAACGGCCTCACGATAAACCGTCACAGTCACTGTGACGCACCCATTCTAGACTGTCAGGGTAACTGTAGATAGAATGAGAAACTAGTTAATTTAACTTATAAATAAGCCTAGTTATCTAAGTTTTGACCTGATTTCATGTCTTTAAGATTATTTACTGATTCATGATAGAAATTGCATAATTTAGGTATCTTAAGTTATTTTAAGTTATGTTAATTTCATGTGCCAAAATTCTATAGTTTTGTATCTAAATCATGATTATCCAAAGATGTATTGACGGAGTTTTATCATGATTTCCTATTGTTACACATCCTCTCTATCAATAGAGTCATTTTCTTTAAGTACATGGCACATATTCCGGTATGTTATCCATTAGTTCACACTTTGCACTATAGGAACATTATTCTTGGACATGAGGACCTCTCTATTGGATATTACTTCTAATGGACTAGGAAATTTTATTTCAAGGCCTCTGTAATTCTCTACGAGCCTGAGATTCCCACTAGGACGCCGAGTTGGTTGTACCATTAAAGCCCATTTAGTAGATTACACTATCGATGTTTCTAGTTCTGGCAATGTAACGGATCTATACTGGACCATCAGGAGCATCTAACGGCCCAATATACGACCGTCACATTTCACTGAGTCTATTTTACTGTTTCTAGATTCAGACTAATGTAACGGCCCAACACTGGAGCGTCACGTTATGTAGCGGCCCAGTCTTTGACCGTCACAATACTTGGGCTAGTTAACCCGAGGTTTGACCCAAGGGTTGATATTATAAAGTTCCTAGATGGCTTGATAATGGTCTAGGACTTATCATATTGATCAAGAAACTTAATATAATGAATGGAAGTTAAAGAAATGTACCGTTATGCTGCCGATTTATTTCCATAAGCATAACATTATCTTAATTCATTCTTGATCTCTCATATTCTTAATAGAAGCATTCGTTCTTTGATAATTGTTGTCGTGAGCTTATTGATTGAACTTATTATATTCTTGGCCATACTTTATTGTTACACTCATGGAAGTAGTTTGATTTATACGTGAAGATGCAGTTCGGGTGCTGATTGTATCCAAGGGCTCTATGCTAGTCCCCTCGACTGATTGCCGGAAACATACTATTATAAACCATGGGGTATGATGTTACTGGCGTCGCATTGCACTGGGAGTACTTTCTTTATAAATAAGTGAAATCCATGAGCACTCGTGAAAATCTAGTGAATTGCTACATGATTGACGTTCTCGTGCGTAACCTTTATGGTTATGAAAGGGAAAAGTGAAAGTGCATTCTTGTTCATGAAAGGCCATGATACATTCTCGATCATACTTGTTACATTCTTGCTAGTTCATACTTGTTCATCCTATCGTACATGATCGTCTTGTTACTTTGATTTGATCACAGGATTTATCGCATTCGCATGATTTTATCTTATTTCTTTAGAGCTAAAATGCTAATTACTTTAATAGTGCTAATCATGTTGATGCGAAGATACCTACTAGGCAAGTGTGCTCATTACCTATTTCCGTTCTTTTCAGGAAATGAAACTGATTCGAATTCAGATTCGGGTTATACAAGTAGCGGGTCCGAGAGCGAATGAAAGTGTTGTCAAAGATGAGAGTGAAGACTTAGGAAAGTCTATATTGTTTAGATTGAGTCTATGTGATTTTCCTATTTCTTGAGTCTGGTAGATTGGAAGAAGTTGAAAGTTATTGTATTTGAATATTGATTATCAATGAAATAAGTTGGAGTTTGATTAAAATAATGTGCAATTACATTTATGTGTGTGATTGTCTTGCGCTCTGATCATTCTTGCTTGCAAGAGGCTTACCATGTCGGCTGTTCACATTTCTCGAGCGAGTCTTCCGCTGTCATAAAGGCTCAGGGCGTGACAGTTAAGTTGGTATCAGAGCCTAAGTCTCAGGACTTAGGGAAAAGAGTCATGTCCTAGGATAAGTCCAAGGTTTAAGGACCCCTACCTATGAACTAAGGAAGAAATTTCCACACCCATGTGAGGATTGGGTAGAGCCCGGGATGAGATAGTTATATAGAAATTATCTTAGGATAAATCTTCCCGACTCTAAATAACTAAAATGTCTATGATTCTCAGGTACCTTGATTCTCAATACCTCATCGTATAAACTGGGACGAGATGTAGCAAACTATTGCGGGACTTACTCAAGCCCTACAGATAGTGGCCCAAGCTGGTGGAAGGGCTGGCGCGGGTAACTTGCATGGCAATTTCTGAAGTTTAAATCCCCCACGATTCTCTGGATCTTCTAACCCAGAAGAAGTGGAAAATTGGATCGATGAAATGAATCGAATATTCGATGTCATGCAATGCACTGACCAGGAGAAAGTTCAACTTGCCACGTTCCAACTCAACAAGGATGCTCGTACATGGTGGAAATCTATTCCGACGCCACCTGCAGATGCACCTCATACATGGGAGGGTTTTCTTACACTTTTCGAGCCAAGTACTTCTCTGAGCATGTAAAGGAGAGGAAGGCTATGGAATTTACCTCCTTAAAACAAGGCGCGATGTCCGTGGCAGAATATGAATTACAATTCTCTCGACTAGCACCGTATGCTCCTCACTTGATAAGCACAGATTTATTGAAAGCCAACCGATTTATGGATGGTTTAAGACCTGGATTTATCCAACAACTTGGAACCCAGAATATCCGCACCTATACTGAGATGGTTCAAAGAGCGCACCTATGTGAAAGAACCATGGAGAAGGTGGAAAGGCTTCGAGGAGAAAGGTCAAGTCGAAAACATGATAGGCAAGAAGAACAAGAAGTGGATGAGGATGAAAATTGTCACATTAAGAGGTCCCGTAATGGGAACGGTAATGGAAAAAGAAATGGAAATAGAAAGAACAAGAAAGTTAAAGAAGAGAAGGAGCAAGCGTAGCACCTTGCTCATTTTGTGAAAAATTTGGGCACTCGGTAGAAGAATGTTGGAAGCGTCTCGGTGCTTGTCTCAAGTGTGGAGGCCGGGAACATCGCTTGCCCATGTGTCCTCTCATCAACGGACAATCATCAAGGGATAATAATGGACGTGGGAAGCGAGGTCGATTAAATGCCATTCTAGACGAGGGAGGTGAGATGATAAAAGGTACTCTCTTAACCCATTCGCCTTATGTTAATTTTTAATACATTAAAATACATACACTCTCCATAAAAACTCATATATTGAATTTGGGGACCAAATTCTCTTAAGTGGGGGAGGGTGTAAGGCCCCATAATTTTTATAAATTATTTTTGGTATATTTAATTATTTTCTTAGAATTTTAAAGACCCAAAATGGATTAATAAATAAATATTAGATTAAATAAATCATTATAAGGCCCAATTTATGTTAAGTAATTAATCTAGCTTTGATAATTGAAACCCAATAGGTTAAAATACCATGCCCATTAAGTTTGGCCCATATTCTAAAATGTTATTTAGACTATTCACGTATTTTAAGGATAAATACTATTTTTACAGATAATTATATAGGATAAACGAATAAAAGAGTTTTAAAAAATTGAAACTCTATACACGTTTGATGTAACGGTCTATCGGGAGACCGCTACAGCCATGTAACGCATCAAGCCTAGACCGTCACACTCTGTTAATTCCGTAAGCTGAAGAACTTGCAAAAAGATTGGATTTTTACTAGCTTATCTTTTAGGGATCGAGATGGGAAGACTAATAGAGGTGTTAAGGACTCTTAGAAGTTGATCTAAGCTTTAACTAGGACTCTAGAATCGATCTAATCCTCAAACCCTAGCCAAAACCCTATAAATAGGACCTAGTTCTGAACTGAGCGACCCTTACTTTTGGCTCGTGAAGAATCAAGGTAATGAGTTATAATTTCGGGTAAGTTCTTTAAAAGATTTTGTTTATTATACTTTAGACTAATTATTCTCCAAATTTCATGCTAGGAGATCAACCAACCAAGGAGATAGAAGCTTCCATAGTTGTTGATTCAGTCATAGCAGCCCAGAATTCAGAGCAAAAGACCACTGAAGATCAAGAGATTAGGAGGTCTAAATGAGGTAATTAGAGTTCAATCCTTTAGAACTTTTTGTTCACCTTAGTTTCAGCTTCTTACCCTCAAAATTTTACGTCCTTAGGTCAAGCGGCTGAAGAGTTAGAGCAGCGTGAAGTTGTTGGAAACTCACTAGAAAAGGAGAACTAGGGCATGGTTTTCAGACTCTAATTAGAAGCTTAAAGCCTAGATAAGAGGTAGGTTATCTCATGATTGGTAAAAATATCTTGTTAGGGATAAAAGCCCTCTGGTTTTGATTGATTTCATACATCATAGATCATGAATTTCATGTTTTAGTAGGTCATGCATACATGAATATCCTTAACCCTAACTAAGTTGAAAAGGAACTTTTTTGTCAAATTCACTGAAAGTCTATGCATACTAGTAGCTTAGACTTCATTCTATCATGTGGATGTTTATATATGGTTTCCAGACATGATGTAAGTTGAGACCTTAGACTTTTATATCTTTTCTGCCAGCAGACGATCTGACGCATCAAGGTAAGACCGTCACAATGATATAACGGCCTTACGATAAGCCGTCACACCTTCTGTGGTGTTTGAAGTTCTCTGGTGTCTCTGACGCATCATAGATGGAGCGTTACATTACTGTAACGGCCTCACGATAAACCGTCACAGTCACTGTGACGCACCCATTCTAGACCGTCAGGGTAACTATAGACAGAATGAGAAACTAGTTAATTTAACTTATAAATAAGCCTAGTTATCTAAGTTTTGACCTGATTTCATGTCTTTAAGATTATTTACTGATTCATGATAGAAATTGCATAATTTAGGTATCTTAAGTTATTTTAAGTTATGTTAATTTCATGTGCCAAAATTCTATAGTTTTGTATCTAAATCATGATTTTCCAAAGATGTATTGACAGAATTTTATCATGATTTCCTATTGTTACACATCCTCTCTATCAATAGAGTCATTTTCTTTAAGTACATGACGCATATTCCGGTATGTTGTCCATTAGTTCACACTTTACACTATAGGAACATTATTCTTAGACATGAGGACCTCTCTATTGGATATTCCTTCCAATGGACTAGGAAATCTTGTTTCAAGGTCTCCGTAATTCTCTGCGAGCCTGAGATTCTCACTAGGACGTCGAGTTGGTTGTACCATTAAAGCCCATTTAGTAGATTACACTATCGATGTTTCTGGTTCTGGCAATGTAACGGATCTATACTGGACCATCAGGAGCATCTAACGGCCCAATATAGGACCGTCACATTTCCCTGAGTCTATTTTAATGTTTCTAGATTTAGACTAATGTAACGACCCAACACTGGAGCGTCACGTTATGTAACGGCCCAATCTTTGACTGTCACAATGCTTGAGCTAGTTAACCCGAGGTTTGACCCAAGGGTTGATATTCTAAAGTTCCTAGATGGCTTGATAATGGTCTAGGACTTATCATATTGATCAAGAAACTTAATATAATGAATGGAAGTTAAAGAAATGTACCGTTATGTTGCTGATTTATTTCCATAAGCATAACATTGTCTTAATTCATTCTTGATCTCTCATATTCTTAATAGAAGCATTCGTTCTTTGATAATTGTTGTCGTGAGCTTATTGATTGAACTTATTACATTCTTGGCCATTCTTTATTGTTACACTCATGGAAGTACCTTGATTTATACGTGAAGATGCAGTTCGGGCGTTGATTGTGTCCAAGGGCTCTATGCTAGTTCCCTCGGCTGATTGCCGGAAACATACTATTACAAACTATGGGGTATGATGCTACTGGTTTCGCATTACGTTGGGAGTACTTTCTTTATAAATAAGTGAAATTCATGAGCACTCGTGAAAATCTAGTGAATTGCTACATGATTGACATTCTCGTGCGTAACCTTTATGGTTATGAAAGTAAAAAGTGAAAGTGCATTCTTGTTCATGAAAGGCCATGATACATTCTTGATCATACTTGTTACATTCTTGCTAGTTCATACTTGTTCATCCTATCGTACATGATCGTCTTGTTACTTTGATTTGATCATAGGATTTATCGCATTCGCATGATTTTATCTTATTTCTTTAGAGCTAAAATACTAATTACTTTAATAGTGATAATCATGTTGATGCGAAGATACCTACTGGGCAAGTGTGCCCATTATCTATTTCTGTTCTTTTCAGGAAATGAAAGTGATTCGAATTCGGATTCGGGTTATACAAGTAGCGGGTCCGAGAGCGAATGAAAGTGTTGTCAAAGATGAGAGTGAAGACTTAGGAAAGTCTATATTGTTTAGATTGAGTCTATGTGATTTTCCTATTTCTTGAGTCTGATAGATTGGAAGAAGTTGAAAGTTATTGTATTTGAATATTGATTATCAATGAAATAATTTGGAGTTTGATTAAAATAATGTGCAATTATATTTATGTGTGTGATTGTCTTGCGCTCTGATCATTCTTGCTTGCAAGAGACTTACCGTGCCGGTTGTTCACATTTCTCGAGCGAGTCTTCCGCTGTCATAAAGGCTCGGGGCGTGACAAAACCTTCCAATTCTGAGTGGAATTGTTCCTCTTACCCAAAACCATGAACGCACAATCATTCATCACAAATGGGACACTTTCAGACAAACCATAAGTCATGAATGCTCAAAAGATGCGTATGATGTATGCTGGGCTAAAATAAAAGAAATCATTAAAACAAATGTAAAGAAACCCATAAAAATAGAAAATACTTGAGAATAATATTGCTATACTAGAATAACTAGGGTCAGGATACTATCTGCAACCACAGCATGCGAGATAGAACTGTCGTCCCTTAATCCTCCCAACCTAACGGCTTATCTGATGATTAAACACGCAGACCTAGATCATCATCGTTTTTGTTATAGGGGAACGTCAGATCCTGGAACACGTGAATGACCAGCCGATTCTCGAAATAATATAGCATAAATACCATATGGTAATGCACTAGGGATCGAGATACTTACCTGACTTACTTGTTGGGTCAAAGTAATGGAGGTGGAATAATGCTGCAAAAGAATCATGAACGAGGATTTTGCAATGATACATATCATTAAATAAGTCAATTGAGCATAAAAGATTATCAACAAAGCATATAATGCAACAAAATAGGGCTAAAAAGCATCAGTTATCATTTCAACCATACAAACGGTCTATCCATGATTGCTGAATGAGACTAACGGTTCAAATAGGACCGCTCAGACAATGAGAATTTGAACTGCAATCGTAGCATGTACACGGCCCTATGTAAGACTGCCCAAATATTTAACGGTCAAATGACGACCGCTTAATGGCAATGGAGTCATCACATGAACACAGTCTTTCACGAAAAAAAAGAACCACCCAGATAATAAATGGTCTATTGCTAGACCGCCTTTAAATCGTCGGTTTCAAAAAATAAATCGACGCCTCCCCTCATCTTTCTCCCTCAACTCTCACCGTCTCATCTTCCCCCCACCACCGCTCATCGAAGGCCACTCCGTCCTCCACCCCTCATTTCAACCCTCGCTCTCTCACGCTCTCAAGCCCTCCTTTCATCCCCTTCATGCGTTTCAAAAAGCAAGTTCTAAAACGACTCGTATGACGAATGGTCGGGGAGACTAGTGCACCGTCGCCGCCAGTGATGAACCTTGCGGAGGAGGCCCAGGCGGCACCGCCGGCCAAGGAAGTGGCCATGGAGGCCCCCTCATCATGCGCGGTTGAGGGAGACGCGACAATGGCAGCTGTCGAAGCGGCGGAGGACGCCGGAGCGCTACCGGAGACGACGACCGCCGCGACCGAGAAGGTTGCTAGGACCTCCGAGGTAGGCCCCTTCCCCCCATCCTAATGCATGCATGTAGCCCGAAGGGGTAGAAGAGGGGAATTCATCCCCTTTAGGACCGGTTGGGAAGCCCCATTGGCCATCGCCATCGGTGGGAATGGATTTGAACGCCGTCGGGCACGGCAAGCAGAACGCGGTTCAACAGTGACCGCTTAATCAAACTACACGGTTCACATAGAACCATCTGGGCCTAGAACGGTCCATGGGTGGCCGTTCCGAGGGAATCCAACAGTCAGAAAAAAATGGTCTAAAGAAGAGCGTTGAGAACATAGACGGTCCACTCCAGACCATTCAGAAGCCGAAACGTTGAGAACCAAGCGGTCTCTAACATGTCGCCCAGTAAGCAAACGGCCATGGGTTTGACCGTGTAGGCTCAGATCAACGACGGATTGAGGGGATGCCAAACGGTCAGATGAGGACCGTTGGTAACATAAGCGGCCAGAGAGCTACCGTTATTAGGATAGGCCATGAGGAACTAAATGGTCCCTATTAGGCCGTCTAGATGAATGAACGGTCCCCAATGGACCGTTCATCTTCAGTTCTGGGAAGGGGCTTAAGAGTTGGGAAATGGATGGAAACAGACCGTTGTGGGAATATAAACAGCCCAGATGGGACCGTTAACCTGACAAAAATGGACACATTTTTTTTATGGTGATGCATGATTTATTATGTATGACTAATGCAAATGCTTTAAATGCATGCAGGGAAAGCGCAGGACCCGGATCTCTTGGCTCTAGGTCCGGGCAGTGTACCTTGCACTGTATGACTTCCAGGGGGAGAAGCTGGGAGCCATGGGGTTTGGCGAGTTCTTGAGCGTGGAGGTTACGCGGCTCGACTTGGTGCTGCTCTACGCCTTGCACGACCGGTGGGACCCGGTGAGCCGCACGTTCCTCTTCCCGTGGGGCCACATGGTCCCAACGTTGGAGGACATCACGCGCATCATCGGGGCGAGTGCACGGGGCGTCGGTTAGCGAGAGGACTTTCTCTGACTACTCAGAGCTGGCCCAGAGACTGCTGGGCCTGGAGCTACTGAGGCCGGAGCATCAGTCGACGACGTTGCCGAGAGCGAGGCTGCAGGAGAGTCTCGGCTTACGAGGATCTGAGATTGCGACTACGGAGCTGTCAGAGTAGCATCTCCAGAGACTGACAGACCGGGCACAACCACGGGTAGCAGCCGCAGTAGGGCTGGAGGCAGATAGGGTGCTGAGGCGGTTCCTGATGTTGTTCTTCGGGAGGCTCCTCTTCGCCACTCGGGGAGACGTGGTCAGCTGCCGCCTGCTGCAATTGCTAGAGGAGGTTTACTGGGTCGGGGAGTATGCATGGGAAGCGGCGGTCCTCGCGTTCCTCTTCGACACCCTCAGTTTGACGAGCCGACGCACGATGCTTGGCGGGTTCTCGCCCCTACTACATGTACGACTCAATCCCCAAAATGATTATGCAATTGCTATATGAATTTTCTAAATGCTTATGTGCTAACATTTAATGCAATGCAATGCAGGTGTGGGCTTATGTGCACCTCCCCGGACTGGGGAGAGGATTGGAGACGTACCCGGACCGGCTGCCCATCGTGAGACGGTGGACAGCACCACGGGAGGTCGGCTCGCTGCGTCGCCAGGTCCGGGCGATCCAGGATGACCTCGACACCCTACCTTATGCTTCGGTAAGATCTTGAACTTAAGCTTTGTGAATGCAACTATATGCCTGTTATGCTGATGCAATTGCTCTACTTGATAGGTCCGGTGGACACCCTACCAGGGAGAGGGGCATGAGGGCCAGCCGTGGGTGGTAGCGGCTTTAGCCTATGCGGGGAGGGACATCTGGCTCCACTGCATGAATGTGGTTGAGCCCCTCTACTATCGACTCGTGATGAGGACCCTCGGGATCCATCAGGTAGTGGTCGAGTTCCCGACGCCTGAGAAGCCGGAGGAGCGGGTGGGGCGCCACTCCCGGGGCCTGGCGATAGAGACCGACTGGACGACCAGAGCAGCAGAGCAAATTCGCGACTGGACGGGGCTCGGGCGAGTGGTACGCGCCCATGCCGAGAGCGAGGAGGCCTACCTGACGACCTACGCCAGGCGCTACGGAGACCAGGTCTTCCGTGGCACTCGACGACCGGTACGACTCTAACCCCATGCTTTCTATTATGCTTTTATAATCAGGGGCAATTCCGCTCTTGCCATTCTCTCTCCTCTCGGTTTCCCCCTTCCGTTCCACTCCCGCGTGTTTCCCCTCCCTCCTGCGGTTTGGCCTTGCTGTGGCTGCCCCTGTCCGGTGATGGCCGTCGGTGAGGGGGGAGGTCGTGTGCCTCCCCCCTCCCCCTCCGTCGTTGGTGCGTATGGCTCCCCCCTCCCGTCAGAGTCCCTTGCCGTCGTTGGCCCTGCTGCGGTGGTGCCCTCCTCAATGGCGGTGCTCTCCTCCGGTCGCTCTAGTTCTGCTGAGAAGGGCTTGCCTGATGGTGGCGCTGGGTCATCCTCTGCGGCGGGAGATCCTCCTTCTCCTTTGGCACCGGCTGCCCACGCCTTCGGCGGTCCTGCTCCCCTCCCGGCTGTCTCTTCTCTTCCCGTCGGTGCCCCTCCGGGAACCCTGGCTGGTCCTTCGGCCACTTTTCCCGCCCTCGACGATGTCCCTCCTGGGTCCAGGCCTATCTCCGGATGCCACGTTTTTCCCCATAGTTACACGCCACCGCTTGAGACCTCTTCTCAACCGTTGATTGCCCTCCCCATGCCTGCGCATTCCCAGCCTATTGGACACGTCCCCCTCCAGTCAACCCTCCTGCCCACGTTGACTGGCCCTTTGCTCGATGGGACTGCACCCCGATACGGTGCTCTGTTTCCCGCTTTACCACTTCAGGGGGCTTCCCCCCCGGCTCCGGCGGCCTTCCCAGGTGGCCCCCCCGCCACCACGGTTCCCCCCTCCGCTGCCACGCCAGTCGGGGTGCTGCTCGCGCCGGCTCCAGTCGCTTCTGTGGTCCCCCCCTTGCCGGAGGGTTGTCCTCCATCCGGTGCTCTGTTTTTAGCCGCGACGAGTAGAGGGCTCCCCTCCCTAGCTCCGTTTGCCTCCTGCAACGCCGTGGAGCCCTCCCTCCACCCCTTGTCGGAGTGTTGCGTCCATGCCGGTGGTCCTTCGGACGCCCGAGTCGCACCCTCCAGCCAGGGTCTGTCCGTGGGAGCCCTCCCTAGCAGTGGCCCTCATGCGCAAGCCCCCTCCCTGGGCCCCTGCCCACCCTCGGCAGTTCCACCTCCAGCTGGCTGCGGTGGTCCTTCTCCGACGTCGAGGCCTGCTCCTACCGTCCCTCTATCGTCTGGTGGTGGCCGGGCTCGTGCTTATGATGGCTCCGCCTGGCCGGCAAAGGGAGCCCACTCTGCGGGCGGCGTGGGAGGGCTCCGCCTTGCTACCCACCCCTCTGTCACGGCCCCCTCTTTCTCTCATGTGGTGCTCAACTCCTTCACTCCGCCGGTGCTTCCACTGTCCGTTCATGCCCCGGCGACTACGGACTCAGGCGAACCTGCGGCGTTCTTCTCCCTAGACGAGGTCCAGCTTATGTGCCAACCACTTGCCTTTGCTATTATCGCCAGGACTCCCAAGGGCAGGCCTCCCTTCCCTACGATCCGGTCTCACCTTGCCCAGCGATTCCAGTTCAAGGAGGATTTTTTACTCAGCGCGATGGATCGCCGGCACCTCCTGCTCCGCTTCTCCAACCGGGAAGACTACCTCAAAGTGCTCCTCAAGGAATCGATGCTCGTCCAGGGCCGCCCGTTCTGGTTCTTTCAATGGGCGCTGAACTTCTCACCGGACCACGATTCTCCCCTTGTTCCCGTCTGGATGGAACTCCCGACCCTTCCGGTTAACTTCTTCCACGAAGCGGCCATCCTCTCCATTGCTGGAAGCATTGGGCCGACCCTGAAGATCGACCAGAACACGTTGTGCCTAACCCGTGCACACGCAGCTCGGGTGTGCGTCCTTTTGGACATCTCCAAGAAGCTCCCGCACCGGGTCTGGGTTGGCATTGGTGCAGGTGGCTTCTGGCAATCGATCGTCTTCCCAGACCCCCCGCTCTTCTGCTCCAACTGTCGGCGCTTGGGCCACCTCCTTGGTGACTGTCGCAAGAAGACCCCGCCCCCTCTGCCGGGGAAGTCAATGCCGGCCACTGCCTCTGCAGATCAGGCCCGCCCAGATGGACCTTCTGTCCCTCCTGGCGCGATTTGGAAGCAGCGGCCTCCCACCCCCCTGCTGCTGGTGTTGACCTCTGTCCCCCCGTGGTCTCTTCTGCACCTCATCTGTTGGCTGCGGAAGCTCCCGCTTCCGTTACAGACGCTCCGTCGAGCACACCTCCTGCCTATCCACTAGCTCCTCCCGATGCCCCCCTGCCAGCGGAAGCCCTCTCTTTTCAGGGGGGAGGGGGAGCACACCTGCTAGGTGCGATCGCCCCTCTGCCAGCGGTGGACTTGGTCGTTCCGCCCCCTTTGGTTGCCGCTTCACGGGCCTTCTCTTTGCCTGTTGACGCCGCAGCTTCGGTGCTTCAGTCCCCCTTGCGCCCCCTTGAAGCTGTTGCTGTGCCTACGCGATCAACTCCGGTGTTCTTGCCCCCGGACGGTGCCTCCATGGTGGTTGACTCCTTCTTTCAAGGGGTTGACTCCGCCCCGGCTGACCCGCAACCGACTGCAGCTTCATTGGTGCTGCCCCATGCAGTGCCCTTGGCTGATAGGATCTCTCCTTCGGAGCGCGTCATCAACTGCCCTCCCACATCGGCAGCTGCTACCAGGGTGTCGACCCCCGTGCCCCAGGGGTCGACACCCCTCCCTGGCAGTGCTCCCGTGGACGTTTCTGTTCGGGAGGCGGCCCCTCACCAGCTGCCTCCCCCTTGCCTCCCTGGCGATGGAGACTTGGTCTTGGCTTATGGCCCCCTTCCAACCTCTGGAGTGGTTCGCTGCCCTTCGGCCCTCTCCTCTGGTGCCGTCATGGTCGCCCATGAGCCTTCTGCAGCTGCATTCGCTCCTCCAGCCACCGCTATGTCTTTCTTGGAGCCGTTCCCGCGTCTCCCAGATGCCCATGCTCGCTTTGTAGGCCTCTCCCCTTCGGCAGGGGGCCTTGCGGCTCCCCCCCGGCAATTGTTCCGTCCGGCCAAGGTGCCCCCCCTCCGTGCACTCATGCACTCGCGGGTGCTTCTCCTGCTGCCCGGGTGTCTACCTCTTTGGTTCTCGGCCTCCCTGCGCCGGATGCTTTCCCCCTAGGTGGCCCTTCTTCTGGGCTTAATGCCAGTGCGGTTGCTTGGTCCCCAGCTCTGCAGCCCAACTCCCAGGCGGCTACCGTTGAAGGATCCTTGGGTTCCTCTGCTTCTCAGACGGCCGCCCCCCGCCTCTCCTTCGCCCAAGCTCTGAAGAAGAAAATCAATCGGCCCCCCCCGGGCCAATCGTCGAGTCCGCCCCGCCTCCTGCTCCGGTTCCTCCCGTGGGTGTTGTGCCGCCTCCGGATCTTGGCATGCCCATCCGGTTCCCCCTGCTCGTACAGGCTCTCCATGTCCCCGGGCTTGAGCCTGCTTCGGGGATCCGTGACCTTACAGCGGCCCACACGGCCTTCGTGGGCACCTCTAGTTTGGTTCGCTCTCGGCCGCCTTCGAGATTGGATGGTGGAGCTCCTCGGCGTTCTTTCCAGCGTTCCAACTCCACCTCCTCTTCACGTGATAGGCAGTGCTTGTTTGAGGACGCTGGCATCCTCCCCCGACGTTCTCTCCGGCTCCAGTCTTCTTCGGTGCGCGATTCCGACGGTTCGGAGGTTGATCCTCTTGATTGCCCTTGCTCTCCGGGTCGTCAGCGTGGTGTCCGTTCAGTGTTCTCGTCTGATTCTGAAGGGGTCTTCGATGAAGACTCATACTTGTAGGGGTTTTGTCTTTTCTTTGGGTTCTCGGGCCTTTTGTCTCTGCCCTTGCTTCGGTTTTTTCCTTGTGTAGGCTCTTCTGGGCCGTCTGCCTTGTACGCCTCTTGGCCCTCTTTGGGCGCTTCCCCCTCCCCCCCTCTGTACCCCTTTCTCCTTTCTCTTTCTGCTTTCTTATATGAAAAATCGCTTGCTTGGTGGCCGGGATAGTGGTTTCATCTTCTTCCGCAATGAAGAGATGAACCCCCTCTCCCGCCTCCCCCCTTGCAAGTATCAACTTTAGTTAAAAAAAATTATGCTTTTATAATTACGATGCACTGACACTTGGCTTCTATATGCAGCTCGACCCCCAGGTGCGGATTGTCGAGCTCCAGGGCCTCCTCTATCCCACTGCCCAGCAGTGGGATGAGCTCCTGGTGAGTTTCACTGAACCTTAGACTTAGTTGTGCACATGCTCTTATGCTTATTGGCTAACCTGGACTTCTAAATGCAGTGAGCCGAGGGGACCCAACGTCAGGGAGCTGACGCACCTTCTTCCTCCTCCCAGCCATCCGCAGACCATGCCGAGCGGGATGCGGAGTTCGCGAGGATGGTGGCATGGCCTGAGGAGGCTGAGGCGGGAGTCGCCAAGAGGGTAAGTAAACACCTATACTTCCCCAGTTGGTTATGATTATAAAATGCAATTAACTGACCAAGATGCATGTATATGTAGACGACCGAGCTGACCCGGCTCAGAGAGGAGATGGAGCGGAGCCGCATAGCAGCGCTGGATGAGGTCACCCGGCTTAGAGAGGAGATGGAGCGTAGCCGTCCGGCGGACGCGGTGGAGATGGCGCTCCTTCGTGCAGAGCTGGAGCGACTCTGGGCTGGGGCTGCAGAGACGGAGCGTTACCGAGCTGAGACGGAGCCAGCCCGACTTCAGGTGGCGAAGCTGGAGGGTATCGTGGAGGGGATGAGCCGGAGATCAGAGCGCAGTTGGACCCACAGTGTCGCGCCTGGCGGTTCCCACCGGGACTACCTGACTGGTTCCTCCGGCTACCGGAGGAACGAGGACAAGGAGCGTTGGCGACGCCGGTGTGTAGAGGAGAGCACCTCCATGGCGCCACCAGTGAAGCGCCGCGAGGGTTTAGGAGAGAGTGACAACCCCGATAAGGGTCAGACCTGATGTGCTTGGATGCGACTTGTGTACATGTGGACAGTGTGATATGATAGTGATATGACATATTTTTGATTTTGCGAATGAATGTGTGAATGAATGCGTGTATGCTCAATGCTAACTAACTAACGACTCCTAGACTGACATGAGAGAGTGAGAGAGAGGGAGAGATAGAGACGGGTACTTGAGTAGGAATTGGTGCGAAGGAGACAAAACCAAGGTAGCATGGTTTCAAATGGTTCTCCAAACGACCGCTCTAGGATATAGAGGCTCTCATGAAGGACTGCTGACGCTTGTTCGGCCAAGAGCCCAAAGGAGGTGATAAACGGTCCCAATTGGACCGTAGAAAGTATAAAAGCGGTTCTTCCTTGACCATTGGAGTTGGCAGAATGGCCACTTCAAGACCGTTTAGGTTGCCAGGGGAGAAGTGTGTAGAAGGTGTGTAAACGGTCCCTTAAAGACCGTTTTCAGGCTCCCCGCGGTCGATCGATAGACCGCGTATGAGGAATCCCCGGTAGCTCCTATCGTGACTCCCTTGGAGAGTCCCAACCCGAGGGGAAAGAGTCCCAATCGGGGCCAAAGCCTATCTTAACCTGATTTTGAGCTATCCTACCTCAATCCTAGTGGTATTAGGCCATAAGTTAGGCTCTATAAGTAGGAAGGCACCCAAGATTCGTTCTTCACACAAACCTCTCTCCTAAGGATTGAAAACCATGCCAAATCCTCCCAAATCACCATGAAGAGGGCCCTTGGATGAAGCTCTATGGATGGGGCTGCTTATGCAAGGCCAAAGCCGGCTAGAAAGGAGTACGGAGTGCTGCAACGGTTGACCACCATCCCAAGGCACCTGAGCTCCAGCCCTTTGAGAGAGGTAAGTCAATGCAATTTCAATATATTCATTCAATTTCTTTCAAAATTGCTTATGTATTCTTCCTCCTTTTTCCTTTTTTCTTCCATCACCTCAGCTTATCCCCGGTCCTAGGCGCTATTCCACCTTGAAGTGGATGGCCCCTATGATCCGTGAACTCCCAATATCAGTGACATCCATCCTTAGATCTTGGCACTTACATCCTCTTTTAGTGTTGGCCAAGAATTACCCCAAGCTTTCCTTAGATTGGCACAGCATCACGGCTTTAGTAGAGATATGGCATCCTCAGACGCATACATTCATCTTCCCATCCTTTGAGGCCACCATTCTTCTAGAGGAGGCAGAGACTTATCTATCCCTTCCCAGATCCAAAGTCGGTGAGGAAGACCTAGTTTGTCATACGGTTGCCCCTGTTGATCCTACTCATATCCTAGGAGAGTTTATACCTAGCACCAAGGATATCAGCACCATAGTCAGCCCACACCACATCCATTTGCTACCGTTGAGCCAGTGGGTCATAGCACATTGCAAGAACAAGTGTGGGTGGGATGAGGCCATAGCCAAGGCCACTTCTATCTGCCTGTGTGGGGCCATACTTTTCCCTTCCGCTGACCACATCCTAGACATTCCCATCCTTAGCACCATTGGTAGACTATGGCGGGGTCTTTCCATTTCTCAGGCCATCCTTGCTTACCTGTATGAGGGTCTTAGCTCAGCTGCCCAAGGGGGCCCACTCTTTGGCTCTATGGTTCTCCTAGAGTGCTGGATGGGAGTTAGGCTGAAGTTCTCACCTAGGGAGGATATCACTTCTGTCAGCCGGATCTTCAAGAGCCATCCACTCTTCTTTATTGGCGGTGCCTTCGGGTTTTCTCAGCAAGTGGAGTGCAGGACGACGGACAAGAAGACTAGGGATGAACGGCGCCTTTACATCAACACCCTGCCCCTGGACCGGTTCATGATGTGCCCGTTCTTCCTCCACGGTACCACCCTCAGGCTTCCTAGGAGACTTGGGCTCGACTTGAGGCTTGTGGGAGACACCACCTTGGCGATATACAGCCCCCACAGGTATTTTCTACAGGTTGGGCTCTCCCGGACGACAGTTCCAGCACTACCCCACCTTCCTGCACTACAGGCAAGGAGACTCGAGACAGAGGAGGATGAGCAAGCGGTCAGGAGTGCGCTGATCGTGTGGGACGTCAGCAGGACACGCGTCCTACCAGCGGAGGTGACAGAGCTCCAGGAGGAGTATCAAGCATATGTGAGAGAGTTGCTAGAGATTCGACCTCGCGGGGATGCCCGGCTGAGGATTGAGTGATTTTTTCCTTTTATGATGTATAGAGACCTATGGATCGATGTTGATTTGCTTGATTTTGAATAAAGAACCGAATGTCTGATTGAATGAGATTGGCCTTATTTTATTTGTGCATTTGTGAATTGAGGTGGTTCTCTGGAAGGAACACAGCCCAGGAAAGGACCGCTGAATTCTATAAACGGTCAGAGTCTAACCGCCCAATAATGGTAAACGGCCTCATCTAAACAGCGTATCCGGCCAATGGCAGGAATTCGAGGTAGGGGCCTTTGGAGAGGAAAACGGTCTATCGATAGACCGTTAATAAGTTGTAACAGTTATAGTAGGACCGTCTGGTAGATATAAGCGGTCTGACACAGACCGTCGAACTCTAAGCACAGGGAAGAGCCACCAGCTTATGAGCGTGGGTTCTGAAAGTGAGAGCGGTCTCACTGAGACCGTGTAGGTGATTGAGACGGTCATTGTGTTGACCGTGAAAGAAGTGGAAACGGTCTCCCACGGACTGTGTATATATAGATATGCTTTATCTGCCTTCATACCTATCCCTGCACACATGCATAAATAAGAAAATAGGTTAAATCTGTTTTAGGCTTAACCCCTTGCCTGCAGCAAGTTAGGGAATGACCAGTTCTTGATTTTTTGGTCAAGGGGTAAGCCTTATTAAATAGGCAAAATGACAAAATAAAAAGGATGCAATGCATGCCATGGAATGCAAGGAGACTATGTGATGATTTTGAAAATATTTTTGTGGTTTTGAAGATATTTGATTTTTTTGTTGGATTTTTAGAAATGTCTGATTTTTTTCTGGATTTTTGAAGTATCTGATTTTTTTTATTTTTGAAATATCAGAGATTTTTGGATTTTTGAAATATCAGATTTTTTGGATTTTTGAAATATCAGAGATTTTTTTTTGATTTTTGAACCAGTTCAGATCCGGCGACGGGAGACCCACATATCTTATTAGGGGCGTCCCAAGTACAACATGCATCATGCGTGACCATCTATGGCCAAGGTCCAATTTCGCTTAACGGTGTCTCTACCAAGGCCATACCCGAGGTATGATCCCGTCCTTGGGAAATAAAAAAGAGAATTTGATAGGAAAGCCGGTAATAGGTATAGAGGTTTTTAGGGCTTGAGTTCTTCTCACGACAACCCCCTCCCAAGAGATTTAGTTTGTTGCGCCGGGGCTTTATGTCCGTCATCGAACCTTCATCCGCTCTAGGCACGCGTACGACCGGGCTCATGACGTCCTGCGGGGAAACTATACTGCCACTCTTGCCATGCCTGGTTTCATTCTTCGGAGCAGTTAGACTTTTGAGCTTCGAGCTTTTGAATGAGCTTTTAGCTTTTGCCTTGGTTTTTGCCCCTTTTCTTTTATTTCTTTTCTTTCTTTTCTTTTGTGAATGCGGAATTAGGTCATGACGAACTGCCCCTATTTGAGACCTCTCTTTCATTGGGGCGTCTAGATCGGTTCTCTCCCCCTTATTCACCACTTGCCCCTATATTGGGCCGAAGAGGGGGGAAAAACAAGGATTTTTCACTTTCCCCCAAGTATGGCCAAAGGAGAAACGGTGTGGCACAGCAAAGGAAAACCCAGCCTTGGAGGTCGTGTGGTGTGTGAGTGTCGTACTGGGGATCTCCCTTCATGATCAAGGAGAGGAACACCCCGCCACCGGGCCGTTACTAGCTCGACTCTAAGGATAAAAACATTTGAGGTACAACCCGTTCCACGGATTAGACAATTCTTCACCCTCTACGTTGATTAGACGGTACGCGTTCCCAGGATAAACCTCCTTGATTACGAACGGACCCTCCCAGTTGGGTTGCAGCTTAGACCTAGGACCTACTGATCTAATGAATTTGCGTTTCAAAATCATATTACCCACTTGGAATTTTCTTTCAATGACCTTCTTTTCAAAATGACGCAAGACACGCTTTTGATAAACAGAGACATGATTGGCCGCATTCAGCCTCTTCTCGTCCAAGAGTTCTAGCTGGACTAGCAACGCCTCTCGACGTTCGTCGAGATTAAGTTCTTTGTCTAGCTGCACTCTTAGGGAAGGGATCAAAATCTCATATGGGAGCACCCCCTCCATCCCATAAGTGAGAGCAAAGGGAGTTTTTCCTATGGGAGTGCGGACAGAGGTACGATAAGCCCATAGAGCTTCTATTAATTTATCGGCCCAATCAGCAAATTTGTGCGACTCGCATGTTTTCTTGATGATTTTAAGAAGAGTCTTATTGGTGGCCTCGGCTTGGCCATTGCCTTGGGGATAGTATGGTGATGAATGATGCAATGAAATGTTGAATTTCTTACATAGGTCCTGGAGTTCTTGTGACACGAACTGTGGCCCATTGTCGATGACGATGTCGCTTGGCACTCCGAACCTCGAAATGATGTTCTTGAGGATGAAGCGGCAAACTGTGGTAGCTTTGATTTCCGTATATGCTTCGGTTTCGGCCCACTTAGTGAAGTACTCCGTAGCAGTGAGAACGAATGATTTCTGTTTGATTTGGGAGTTAGGATCACCTAGTGGGCCTACAATATCAAAAGCCCACATGGAGAATGGCCAAGGAGCAGAAAGAGGATGGAGAGATGAAGCAGGAGTGTGAATTTTATCGACATGGAGTTGGCACTGAAGGCACCTACGGACATAGGTGGAACAGTCTTCTTTTAGGGTTGGCCAGTAATAGCCCTGCCTAAGCATCTTCTTCACCAAAGCCTGACCATTGACATGCCCTCCACACTCACTTGAGTGAGATGCTTCAACCACTTTCCAAGCCTCATCATCGTCCAAACACCTCATGAGAACTCCATTAAGAGCACGGCTGTACAGTTCTCCTACAATGATTGTGTATCGGGAGGCGACCCTTCTTATGGCCTTGCGCTGCGCGGCGTTGGCTGATTCTGGGAATGCCCCATCCCTGCAATATTGCTCGATTTCGTGGTACTAAGGCAATTCCTCTTCTTCTAATATTTCCTCGAGCTTTGTTAAAGATACTTCTTTCAACTCCTCTTTCTTAGCCTTCTTCTCTACGGATTTCCTAAGGTTGTCAAACCACGGATCCTAAAGGGAAGGAGTATCTAACCACTGGACCACAATGGTCTTAGTGGAGAGACCAAGGGGGAAGGAGAGGGAGGAAGCAAGCGATGCAAGCGCATCGGCGAGAATATTCTGAGACCGAGGGGTGTGAATGTAAATCAGCTTACGAAATTGCTTAGCCAGGAGCGTGACCAAATCTTGATAAGGCTTGAGCTTAGGGTCACGAGTGCGATAAGTGGAAAGAACTTGGCACAGCACTAACTGAGAGTCTCCTATGATGTTTAAGTATCACGCGCCCATGATGTAGGCGTGCTTCAATCCGGCAAGGAGAGCCTCATACTCGGCTATGTTGTTGGTAGCAGAAAAAGAGAGTTGATATGCAATGAGAATGGTCACTCCCTCTGGAGTGAGAAGGATGGCGCCGATCCCTCGTCCCTGAGAATTGAGTGCACCATCAAAGTGCAACGACCAAAAAGGATGTTGGGTGAGCACAGCCAAGTGTTCATCGGGGAACTCATTCTGGATTGAATCTGTAAGGGATAGGTAAGTGAGCAAGATGTTCAGCAATGGCATATCCCTTGATAGCTTTCTGAATGATGAAGGTAATATCGAATTGAGAGAGAAAGCTCTGCCAGCAAGCTAACCTACTAGAAAGGACGGGTTTCTCTAAAAGATCTGCGAATTGGGTCCATTCTAGAGATCAACTTAACCTCATGGGCAAGAAAATAATGTTTCAGCTTCTGAGCTACCCAAACTAAGGCTGCGCAGGTCTTCTCCATCGTGGTATACTTAGATTTTGCAGGATTGAACAACCTAGAGAGGTAATAGGCTGTCCTTTCCTTCCCTTCGCCGTCCACTTGTGGCAGGACAGCTCCTAGGGAGTCATCAATAACCAAAATGTATAAAATCAGGGGTTTTTTAGGAACAGGGGGTTGCAAAATCGGGGGATTAGACAAATAAACCTTAAGATCCTCATAGGCCTTTTGACATTGATCATTCCATTCAAATTTGGCTCCCGCCTTCAGCAGTTCATAGAATGGGCGACACATTTGCGAATGTTGAGATATGAACCTCCAGATGAACTGCAAGCGCCCAATCAAACCTCGAAGTTCAGTGATGTTCTTAGGCAGTGGCATATCCATAACGGCCATTGCTTTGTTCGGATCAATTTGGATCCCCTGCTTGCTAACTATGAAACCTAGTAACTTCCGCGATGATACCCCAAATACACATTTCTTTGGATTCCTTTTTAATTTATACTCCCTAGCCCTTTGCAACATGTTGGCCAGGATAGCCGGGTGCTCTTCCTTCGACCTTGATTTCACCAGAATGTCATCCATGTAGGCCTCCATATAAACATGCATCATGTCATGGAAGATTGCCATCATCGCCCGTTGGTATGTGGCACCCGCATTCTTTAGTCCAAACGGTATGACCACGTAGCAGTAAGTGCCCCAAGGCGTGGTAAATGAGGTCTTCTCTTGTTCTTCCGGAGCTAGACAGATTTGGCTATACCCTGAATATCCATCCATAAATGAGAGGGCTCCGTACCCAGCTGTGTTGTCCACCAACACGTCGATGTGAGGAAGCGAAAAATCATCTTTAGGACATGCTTTATTCAAGTCCCTGAAATCGATGCAAATTCGAATTTTTCCATCCTTTTTCATCACAGGGACAATATTTGCCACCCATTGAGGATACAAAACAACTCTAATGAACTTGGCCTTGTGCAATTTATCCACTTCTTCTTTTATCCTTAAGGCCATTTGGGGGTGGAATCTTCTTGATTTTTGCTTAACGGGCGTTGCCCCTGGTTTTAGTACAAGTCTGTGTTCCACCAGGGCGGGGTCAAGGCCCGATATGTCCTCGTAGGACCAGGAAAATGAATCGCTATATTCCCTCAAAACCTTGACTCACTCCTCTTCAACCTGAGGAGAGAGATTAGCAGAGATGATTATGAGCCCGGGATCCTCTTCCGTTCCAAGATTAATTTCTTTTTTGGGTTCATCCACTGTCGACGACGGTTCATCAAACCTCTTCAAACCCTATGCGTACAAATCGACAGTGTCATCCACGTCGCCATCCTCACAATCGATTGGGTCTTTCTCATCTATGATCTCGTAAACACCTAAACCATCATCGCTCCATACCCTGTCTAACTCCTCATCATCATCCAGGACGATGGCTGTCTCTACAAACTCAGGGCATCTAAGGAGGGTGTGGCAACACTGAACAAGATCATGGAGGAACTTATCAGGAATGGTTTTAGAATGACGCGTCATCGGGCGCATAGCAAGCGTGGAAGGGTTGGAGACGCTACAACAAGATCCTACTTCACTAGACTCAATCGACTCTACTTCCAAAGCTTTAACAAACCCTACATCTAACTTAGAAGATAGAAAATCTATAGGAAGGGAAGCAGGGGCCTCGTGCCCCTGGGAAGAGGACTGACAAAAGATAGCATAATCCTCCACTGAAATCTCTATTTTAAAATTGGCATTTTTTTTGGAGATTGGAGGAGATCATGCAGCAAGAGGGATCAGAGGGGGGAGAAGGAGGAGGAAGTTGAAGGGGGAAGAGAGACGGAAACAAAACATCAAAGAAAGGATCAGATGAAGAAAACCACATAGTGGAGAGATCGGATGAGGGGGACCACATGGTTGAGAGATCAATAGGTGGGCAGCACCCACATAGACATGTCACAATCAAAAATTTAGTTGGCATTTCTACCAACAAGGGATCAATCATAATCGGAGGTGAGCGAGGTATAAACTCCAGATCTTGGAACAAGGAAGTAAGGCGGGAAGGAGACCAAGAAAAGGCAATAAGGGAGCTCCCCTCTTCCCGCGACCTTCGGTAAACTGGCTCTACTGGGGCGTACCTCACAAGCTGCATTTCAGGCTTTCTCAGACAATCTTCTTCTTCATGAAACAATTTTTCAAAACTATTACAAAAATCTTCCATATCACCCACCAGCCCCTTTCAGTGGCGGCAGCGGGTCAGCAATGGTACAAGCAACATCATTTCTGATGTCAGAACAAGGCGGCGTCTTCAGGGTACCTGGCTGCAATGGGCCCTGCACAAAATGCTGACGGTAGTCCCACGTCAGTGGCCCTGAATCTCCCAGAATCGACAATGCGGACTCTCGGTAGCCGAGGCCTCTTCTGCTCATTTTTTTGCCCCTTGGGATTGGCATAGTCCGCCCCTGTAATTGGGCTCCAAGACCCATGCCTGGCTGGTAACCTAGTTTTATAATCATGTTCCAGCCCTTGGTGTCTCTTATCTTGGACTTGGCTTTGACATTAATAGGTGTAGTGGTGGGCTTGCGTGACGCATATGCCTAGGGAAAATCCAAGTCCATTACAAACAGAACCGGCTTATTGCTCGCCCAGAGAGTTGGTAGTATCTTATCGGAAATAGCTTCAACAGTTTGCACACTGGAAATACTCTTCACCTTGACCACCCGCCCCTGAAATGGAAATTTAAGGCATTGGTGAGCGGTCAAAGGCACAACATGCAGGCTGTCAATCCACGGACGGCCTAGAATTGCCTTGAACATTGGATCAATATCTAACACATAGAATTCCACGGCCATCGACAATGGCCCGAGCTCGGCGTGAACAGTCACCACCCCATGGCATGCTCTCTTTGAGTTATCATAAGCGGCAATAGTCGTTGGAGTTGGCCTTAACAAATCCTCAGAAATATTACAGGCGCGCAGAGTGCTCAAGGGACAGACATTTATCGACGCTCCTGTGTCCACTAGAGCCGCGTCAACAGCCACCTTACTTAATGTGATTGAAATGCAAAGTGGCATCTGGCGCGCCTTGGGGGGTGCTAACTCTGACTCTGAAAAAGAAATGGAGGGCCCCTTCGTAATTGTGGCCAATGCCGACGACAAACTATCTACCGCCATATCCTCGCTGACCATAACCTTCTGGAGAAAAGTCCTCAAAGCTTCTTGGTGTAGCGTGGAGCGCTTGATCAACTCTAATATAGAAATCTTGGCTGGCATACAGTCCAAGTGCTGCAGTACATCATATCTCGTGCCAGGTAGGGGGTCGGCTTCTTCTTGCTCAACTGTGGGTGAGGAAATTGGAGGGTTGGGCGCAGGTGCACCAGTAGAGAGATATCTTCTCTGAAATAAACGCCCGCTCCGAAGGGCAAGGTTCTGTGCTGGCACGACATTGGATGGACTCCTGAATGGCCCAGTGGGGTAAGCGGAAGGAACAACGGTGGGAGAGGCAACGGTGGGGGCGGATCTGACAGGCCCTGGCGGAAGGATGGTAGGTGAAGGGTTAGGCGAGAGGGTGACAATGGAGGGTATGACGGGTGAAGGTGCAAGGATTGGTGAAATGGTGGGCAAGGTGGTAGGTGCAATGGGGAATCTAGAGGAAATGGTGGATGTGGTGGAAGTTATAATAGTGGGCCGAACGACGGAGGGGACAGAAGGTGAAGGAGAGTTGGTGTATGTATGGTGGAGGGCCAAAAGATGAGCAGGAGTCTCATCATCATAAGACCACCCAACGTTAGGAGCTGGGTGGTGAACAATATTCACCTGAGCCGGCGCCGGCGGTTGTTGTTGTGGAGCGGGCGAGTGGTTTGGCATGGGATTCTGATGAATTCCTAACTCTCGTACAGGTTGCTGCTGCTGGGGTTGAGGTTGCTGAGGTTACTGTTGCTGCGGCGTCGGCTGCTGCGGCCTCGGCGCTTGTCTTCTTCTCTCTTTCATGTCTTCAATCAACTTATGCATCTGTGCCCAATCAATTCTCTATCCCTCATGCAAATCATAAACAAGGTCACTGAACTGATAGCACCTTTCTATAGTGTGCCCGGGCTATCGATGATATACGTAATATTTGGACTGGTCGACAGTCGGATTCCAATTCGGGCATTCCAGAGGGAGCTGAAGGTCACCAGTGTACATCAGAGCCGAGAAAATATCTGGGAGAGTTTCCGGAAGTGGAGGGTAGTGGGCTCTCTTGGGACCCGGTCGAGCAGGTGCATAGCCATTTGGTGGAGGGACGTTGTGGTACTGTGGTGGCTGTTGTTGCTGTTGTGGTTGTGGTTGTTGTGGCGGCTGAGGAGCGGGAAATGATGGTCGAGTAGCTGGTGGAGCGTTGAACTGGGGGTTGCGGGGAGGTTGTTGGAAGCGTGGTGGAGCAGATTGGTTGGGAAAGTGGACAGCCTGCACCTGCTTATTTGTCTGGACTCCTTCAGTGACTGGGCCCTGAGGTTTTCTGGTGGTTTTGGGCTTCTGGGCCTCAAAAAAGGAATGAATGGGGGAGTCTTAAAACTGGGTCTGGATAAACCGAGCCCTACTGTACAACTGGTGCATATTGGAAATATCATTCATTGCTAAGATATTCTGGAACGTGGGTGTGGCATTGGAAATTAACAACTTTACTTTCTCTTCTTTCGGAATCTACCCGCGCACACGGGAGGCCATCTGCCTCCATCTGTCAACATAAGTTGCAAAGTCTTCATCGGCCTTCATCTTCTCGGCCACTAAATCAGTAAAAGAATATTTCGGGCCCACCCGATCTTGGAACCTCTGTATAAACTTTTCTTTGACCACTTTAAAACTCTCCGCCTCCTCAGGCGGTAGTGTAGAACCATTCCGATGCTACGCCATCCAACGAGCGGCAGAAAAGATATGCCATGAGGCGGTCGTCATGTTGAAACTGTGCCGACTTGTATAAGAACTCCCTTATATGAATGAAGGGGTTGCCATTCCCATCGTACTTACGGTACGTGGGGAGCTCCGACTAGGGAGGAAAATGGATATCACGAAAATTGGGGACGGGGATATCGGCAAGGGATTGTGGGCCGACCCGTTTGTGAAGGAGGTCAAGTTGCTACTGCATGGCAGCCCACTTATCAAGAAGTTCCCATTCCTGGGGCAGAGGAGGCACAGCTAGAAGGGTGGACCCGGTGTAAGGGGCCGAAGGATGGACAAACGGAGGGGGAAGCCCATAAGAAGGATAATGGGCCAAGGATGGGCCCATATCCGCATGTGCCAGTTGGGCGGCCCCTGGTTGAAGACGTACAAAATCGGCTAGGGCCATAAGAGCTTGCGGCGCTGGGGAGGTAGTCCCGTAAGGGTCTGCATAGGAGGATGAGGGGAGTCGGGTTTTGTAGCAACCCTAATAAATGAATAATTGAAATGAATTAAAACATATATATTACAGAAGTAATATATATAAAAGGAATAGGGTTAGTTAGACAAAATAAAACAAATTAAAAATAACGCCTCTGAGTAAGGCGTTAATTTAAAAAGAAACGCCTCTACATACGGCGTGACTAAAGAAAGGACGCCCACGCATGTGGTCGTCAACTCTCACACGACCAAATAGGCAAGTAAAGTAAACGCCCATGTCTTAGGCGTGTTTTAAAACACGAAACGCCCTTTCTCAAGGTGCTTTTTAAGAAACGCCCTGATATAAGGCGTCAATTAAATAATACACGCCCTGACCAAAGGCGTTAATTCAGTTCGTGAACCGTTCGAACCCAGAACTTATCCCAGGAAAGATTAACCTAATCTAGTAAGTGTCTATTAGAGTAAGGACTCTATTAGGGATATATTACCCTCAATCAAACACTACTCTTGTTAGGACTTCCAAAATCCTATAAATAACATGTTCGATCGAACCCTAAAACCCATTTGATCAAACGTCTGCTGCTAGGTACGTGAAGAAAAAACGGTTCCTCTATTCTTTTATTTTTCTGCTTCTATTACATGAAGAACTAATGTTCTTCATCTGATTCTGTTATAGGTCTGTAAGGTGGCGTACGTGAAAGAACAAGGTATGTTCTTCACCATATACCTGTGAAGATTGATTTCATATCTTCATATTCCTTCCTCTCTTTTCCTACAGGTTGATTGAAGGCTATCATCTCCGTCATATTCATCAACTAAAATCTTCCTTCTTCCTGTCCAAGGTGTTCTTCTCAAGTTATTCACCGGTCACCTTCAAATCCATTGTTAAGGTAGGATTTTCTCAAGTTATTGTAGCCCAAATAAGAATTAATGCAAGATATCTATACATACGTATATGAGCATGGCATGCATACTGTTTATAAGGTTTTATTACGTTTTCTGCAAAATTTTGAAAGAAACGCCCTTGATTAGGGCGCTAATTTAAAAGAAACGACCATGCTAGTGGTCGTCAATTTAATATTTGACGCCCTCTACGCAGGCGTTAATTTCATAAGAATCGCATGTGATTAATAATTGATCCTGTTTAAAAATTACAATACATATGAAATATTGATTTTTAATATCTTGCATGACTCTGTGAATTCCTGTTAAATTTTACTGCCATGACATGTCTCCTGTCTCTCGAAATATTATTTATTAAAATATCGTAAATCCCTTGAAATTCACGACTTGGACAAAGTCGTTTTCCATATTCTAACGCCCCAGTACAAGGCGTGAATCTGAAAAGTAACGCCCCTTCCTAGGGCGTGTATCTGTTAAAAACCTGAAATTCACATATTCCGTAAAATGGAATTAGAAAGTAACGCCCCTTCCAAGGGCGCGTTTTTGATAAATTTCTGAGAATAATTATATCCTGTCGAATATGTAAATGATGAGACGCCTGCCCTGCAGTCGTCAACTTTGAAGAAACGCCCCCAGGAAAGGCGTGTTTTTGATAAATTAATGAAATAATGGAAATTCTGCAAATTGGCAATATATGTAAACGCCCTTCTGTTAGGCGTTAATTACTTGAGACACGACTTGACCTAAGTCGTTATTTTACTGTAAACTGATTTTATCCTGATTCTATTACCGATGGTTTCATATTATACATATATATATATATCGGCACTATTCTCCACTCCGTGAGTATAGTCCCACGTTTCATGTTGATTTATCGATCACACTCAACTCTCATTGACATACAAGCTCTCCATTGGACATTCCGTTCCTTTGGACTAGCGAGTTAGTCATAGAGACCTCCGTAAGACTCCTAGTAGCCTTGGATTCCCTCAAGGCCGACTGAGCTAGTTGTACCCTAAAAACCCATTACACAGTTTTTGCCATGCCAATCTAAAGAAACATGGTATACCGGCCCTTATGATTATACAAAGAGTATATCATAAGAAATTCTTAATGGGATGATGATATCATGCCATATCATGTCGTTCTTGTAAACCTCAATTCTATGATAAGAATGAGGGTATCTTACCTTGATATACTGTTCATGTGGACCTCAACTCTATATAAAGAATGTCCATATTGATTTGTCATGGTACCTAAGTTAAGGGAACCATAATCTACCTAGTTTTATCGACATCGTGATTATACCGTTATTATCGCCATTCTATGTCCTTTGTCATATTTTGGACTCTATTCTATCAAAGTTGTCATACGTATCTACAAGCTTGATTATTGAAATTCTATATTGGCTATATAAACAAGAGTGGATGTCAAAACACATGATAAATGCCTGCGCATATAGGGCCCGATCTGGTCCTGGGAGGAGCACCCGAAAGTACTTGTGCCCATGGGAGTTAAAATGATAAGGTATCTGGCATTATACCGAGTACTTGACTTGCTTGATTGGACATTCCACACACATCTTGTACTTGAATCGTACTTGACTTTGCATGAAATGTGTGGCCCGAAAGAGGGTAATTTACTTGCTTGATACATGATAGCCAAAGTTCTTGACATGACTCGATAATGGTACTTGCTTGAATATCTTGAATAACTTGTATCTTGTTCATGAAAGTTCATCTTATTTCTTTGATATTACATTCTCTCTATCTTGTCGTTTCATGCGAGCATGCATAGCTTTATTGCATTCATGAAAATGTAATTACTTAAACCACTTGCTAGTACTTGAGATATAATTTCCTACTGAGCGTTCGCTCATTCCGTTTGTCCCTTTGTACTTTTCAGGTAAGTCCGACGACGATGGAAGTCAATCGGATGGGAATGGTCAAGAGTGAAAGTGATAGAGCTTCTACATGTGTCGTCTAGTCTTTTCTATAGTTTCTTGAGTCAACTATGTATTCTTTTCCTTTTTATTTAACAAAGTATTGGATTTGTAATAGTCTATCCATTATGAAATTAAGGATTGGGTTATCTTGCTATTTTGCGCATCTCTGTCTTTGTGTCGAATACATGACCACTCTGATTGACATGATTGATATAGACACGTCGCGCATCTCCGGGTATCTTCCGCGCTCGGGGCGTGACAGTCTTTGTGGTATCAGAGCCTAAGGTATTCAATTCCTAGGAAACCCAAGTCCAAGGATAGGTTTCAAAACCTTTAACCAAGTGAGAGTGGGTAGAACCAAGGGTTAAATGATCAATGAGACCTTTATAAGATCATAGTGATATAATACTAACATAGCTATTGTAATTGTAGGATAATGGCTGCCGAACGTGCTCAATGGCGCAACATGCAGCGTACCCTTCAAGGGATGACCCAAGTGCTACAACAGGTAGCACAAGGTGGTGCTCCACGAGCTGGAAGCTTACACCAAGCATTCAAGAATATGAATCCCCCGAAGTTCATGGGATCGACCGATCCAGACGATGCCGAGCATTGGGTTCGGGAGATTGAACGTATATTCCGTGTCATGCAATGCACGGATCAGGACAAAGTCTTATTAGCTACTTTCCAGTTAGAAAAGGATGCTAGATGCTGGTGGGAGTCGATTGAAGCTACTATTGACCCAACTCAAGTTACATGGGGTGAATTCGTTGAATATTTCAACGCCAAATATTTCTCTGATAGGGTCCAGGAAAGGAAGGCCGCCGAATTTGCCGCATTAAAGCAAAGATCTTTATCGGTGGCTGATTATGAAGCACAGTTCTCTAGACTGTCTAGATATGCTAAGCATTTAATTGGCACGAAAAGATGAAAGCCCGTAGATTTCTTAATGGGCTTAGGCCCCACTACATTACTCAACTGGCGCCTATGGATATTCAAGTTTATACTGAAATAGTGCGCCGAGCTCAGTTGCTTGAAGATGCCACGGAACTATCTGATAGGATCCGTGGGAAAGACAAAAAGGAGCAAGTCACAAGTTCGGGTTCTTTTAAACCCAACTTTAAGAAGAGGCCCAATAATGGAGGTTCTTCCTCTCAAGATCAGAAGTTCAAGAAATCCAAGCCTTTCTCTATCACCACTACCCCTTCAAACGTAGTATGCAAGCATTGTGACAAGGCTGGTCACAAAACAGAAGAATGCTGGAGGAAACTAGGAGCATGTCTCCGTTGTGGGAGTCGTGAACATCGGATTCCCGATTGTCCATTAATGAATGACCAAGACGGTGAGGGTAAACGCCCAGTGACAAGGAACGCGCGTCTTCATGCAATCCAAGAGACCGAACCAGAAGAAGAAGGCGGATTGGTGGAAGGTACATTAAAAATTTGTTCCAAATATGCACATGTCTTATTTGATACGGGTGCATCGCATTCCATTATTTCCAAGAAGTTTGCTGACCCATTACCTCTAGAACCAGAATGGATGAAGATAATATTGTCTACTCCTCTCGGAAACGAGACGGATATCACACATCATTACCAAAATTGTGAGGTATTGGTTCGAGGAAAGAATTTTCCTATTGATCTTATCTGCTTAGATCTAAAAGAATATGATGTTATACTAGGAGCAGATTGGTTATCCAAATACCAGGCAATGGTTGATTGCCGTGATAGCAAGATTGTTTTCAAGGAATTTCCGGAACTGACTTATACTAGTCCTAAGAGTCGAAGCAAATCCCCTCTTATTTCGGCTCTTCGAGCAAGCAAGCTCGTCAGGAAAGGATGTGTATCCTTCCTTGCTTTTGTCACTAATAAAGAAGCTAAGGAAACCAAGATAGAAGACGTTCAAGTAGTACGAGAATTCCCAGACGTATTTCCGGAAGAATTGCCGGGATTACCCCCGCAAAGAGATGTGGCCTTTACCATCGACTTAGTCCCTGGTGCTGGTCCGGTTTCAAAGGCACCATATAGAATGTCCCCTGCTGAACTCAAGGAGTTGAAGGAGCAGTTGATGGAACTAATCCGAAAAGGGTTTATTAGACCAAGTACTTCCCCGTGGGGAGCACCAGTCTTATTTGTAAAGAAGAAGGATGGATCCATGAGATTGTGTATTGACTATCGACAGTTGAATCATCTTACTATCAAGAACAAGTATCCACTGCCGAGAATCGATGAATTGTTTGATCAGATTTCAGGATCCAAATATTTCTCCAAGATTGATCTCCGGTCGGGATATCATCAATTAAGGATCAAGGATGATGACATTCACAAGACCGCATTCAGAAGCAGGTATGGCCATTACGAATTTGTTGTTATGCCTTTTGGACTAACAAATGCCCCTGCTGCCTTTATGCAGTTAATGAATAGCATATTCAGGCCTTACTTGGATCAATTCATAGTAGTCTTCATCGATGATATATTGATATATTCTAAGACTAAGGAAGAACATGAAGAGCATTTGAGGATTGCATTGCAAGTCTTGAGGACAAATCAATTATATGCTAAACTCAGCAAATGCGAGTTCTGGCTTGAAGAAGTGGCTTTTCTCGGACATGTCATATCCAAGGACGGTTTATCTGTGGATCCGTCAAAAGTTGAAGCGGTGAGAAACTGGGAGAGACCCACTAATGCAAGCGAGATCAGAAGTTTCTTAGGTCTTGCAGGCTATTATCGGCGATTTATCAAAGATTTCTCTAAGATCGCCGTACCACTTACAAGATTAACTCGTAAGGAGATCCGATATGAATGGAGTGAGGAATGTGAAAGCAGTTTCCAAACTCTCAAGGATCATCTCACCACAGCTCCGGTCTTAGCCCTACCAATTGAAGGAGAGAAATTCGAGGTCTACACTGATGCTTCTGGCATTGGCCTCGGATGTGTTCTAATGCAACATGGGAAGGTCATAGCATACTCTTCTCGTCAACTGAAGAAGCATGAGGAGAATTACCCCGTCCATGACTTGGAATTGGCCGCGGTAGTATTTGCCCTAAAGATATGGAGACACTATCTCTATGGGGTACAGTTTACTGTATACTCCGATCACAAAAGTCTCAAATATCTATTTTCACAAAAGGAACTAAACATGAGACAAAGACGCTGGCTAGAATATCTCAAGGACTTCGACGTCAATATACAATACCATCCCGGAAAGGGTAATTATGTTGCTGATGCCCTTAGTCGAAAGCCGAGAGCAATGATAGCAAATTGTATGATGCAAGAATGGAGGTTACTTGAACAATTCTCCGAGCTCAATATAAGCTTGGACATGGAATCCAAATTTGTCACACTATCTCATGTAAGCATACAGTCAGATTTGTTATCTGAGATACAAACACTTCAGGATGATGATCCTATGTTAGTAGAAATCAAGGGCAGATTAGAAGGACAATCTGATTTTCAACTAACTTCTGATGGAAGATTATCGTTCAAAGATAGAACTTGTATACCTGATTGTCCGGAATTAAAGAAGAAGATCTTAGATGAAGCTCACCGATCAAGGTACACTATTCATCCAGGATCAACCAAAATGTACCAAGATGTAAAGAGGAACTTTTGGTGGCCTAATATGAAAAGAGAAATAGCAGACTATGTATCACGCTGTCTCACGTGCCAACAGGTCAAGGCGGAACACCAAAAGCCTGCGGGAAAACTACATCCTCTAGATATTCCTAAGTGGAAATGGGAGGATATTGGTATGGACTTCATCATGGGTTTGTCTAAATCTAAAGGAGGACATGATGGAATCTGGGTTATCATTGACCGATTGACTAAATCGGCACATTTCTTGCCAATCAAAAGCCGATGGTCAATTGATGTGCTAGCTGCACTATACATCAAAGAAATAGTCAGGATACATGGAATTCCTGTCTCAATCGTGTCTGATAGAGATCCCCGTTTTACTTCTCATTTTTGGAAGGGATTACAACATTCATTGGGGACAAGGCTCAACTTTAGTACTGCTTTTCACCCACAAACGGATGGTCAGACCGAGCGAACTAATCAAGTTGTTGAAGATATGCTGAGAGCATGCATTATTGACTTTGGAGGAAGCTGGCATGACCACTTACCTTTAGTTGAATTTGCATATAATAATAGCTACCAAGCTAGTATCCAAATGGCACCTTTCGAAGCCTTATACGGAAGGAGTTGCCGATCTCCCATATGTTGGAACGAAGTTGGAGAGAAACAACTATTAGGTCCAGACATGGTAAGGGATACAACTGAGAAGATACAGGTAATCAGGGAAAGATTACAAGTTGCTCAGACCAGACAAAAGACTTATGCAGATACAAGAAGAAGAGATCTTGAATTCCAAATCGGAGATCATGTATTTCTTAAAATATCCCCTGGACGTGGCATACGAAGATTTGGTGTTAAGGGCAAGCTTACGCCAAGATTCATCGGACCATTTGAGGTACTCGAAAGAGTTGGCGAGGTTGCTTATCGCATCGCGTTGCCTCCTCAGTTGTCTGAGGTACACAATGTATTTCACATATCTATGTTGAAGAAGTATGTGCACGATCCGTCACATATTATTGAGCATGGAGATCTGGTGATCCAGAAAGATCTCACATATGAACAAAGGCCCTTGAAGATATTAGATCGAGAAATACGAGCTCTAAGGAATAAGGTTATTCCCATGCTCAAGGTGCAATGGAATAAGAATCCTGAACGCGAAGCGACATGGGAGACCGAGGAATCTATGAAGAAACGATTTCCCGAGTTATTCTAAGAGGTATATGTCCTACACTCTCCACGTGTATAAATATATATATATTGAATTTGGGGACCAAATTCTTTTTAAGTGGGGGAGGGTGTAGCAACCCTAATAAATGAATAATTGAAATGAATTAAAACATATATATTACAGAAGTAATATATATAAAAGGAATAGGGTTAGTTAGACAAAATAAAACAAATTAAAAATAATGCCTCTGAGTAAGGCGTTAATTTAAAAAGAAACGCCTCTACATACGGCGTGACTAAAGAAAGGACGCCCACGCATGTGGTCGTCAACTCTCACGCGACCAAATAGGCAAGTAAAGTAAACGCCCATGTCTTAGGCGTGTTTTAAAACACGAAACGCCCTTTCTCAAGGCGCTTTTTAAGAAACGCCCTGATATAAGGCGTCAATTAAATAATACACGCCCTGACCAAAGGCGTTAATTCAGTTCGTGAACCGTTCGAACCCAGAACTTATCCCAGGAAAGATTAACCTAATCTAGTAAGTGTCTATTAGAGTAAGGACTCTATTAGGGATATATTACCCTCAATCAAACACTACTCTTGTTAGGACTTCCAAAATCCTATAAATAACATGTTCGATCGAACCCTAAAACCCATTTGATCGAACGTCTGCTGCTAGGTACGTGAAGAAAAAACGGTTCCTCTATTCTTTTATTTTTCTGCTTCTATTACATGAAGAACTAATGTTCTTCTTCTGATTCTGTTATAGGTCTGTAAGGTGGCGTACGTGAAAGAACAAGGTATGTTCTTCACCATATACCTGTGAAGATTGATTTCATATCTTCATATTCCTTCCTCTCTTTTCCTACAGGTTGATTGAAGGCTATCATCTCCGTCATATTCATCAACTAAAATCTTCCTTCTTCCTGTCCAAGGTGTTCTTCTCAAGTTATTCACCGGTCACCTTCAAATCCATTGTTAAGGTAGGATTTTCTCAAGTTATTGTAGCCCAAATAAGAATTAATGCAAGATATCTATACATACGTATATGAGCATGGCATGCATACTGTTTATAAGGTTTTATTACGTTTTCTGCAAAATTTTGAAAGAAACGCCCTTGATTAGGGCGCTAATTTAAAAGAAACGACCATGCTAGTGGTCGTCAATTTAATATTTGACGCCCTCTACGCAGGCGTTAATTTCATAAGAATCGCATGTGATTAATAATTGATCCTGTTTAAAAATTACAATACATATGAAATATTGATTTTTAATATCTTGCATGACTCTGTGAATTCCTGTTAAATTTTACTGCCATGACATGTCTCCTGTCTCTCGAAATATTATTTATTAAAATATCGTAAATCCCTTGAAATTCACGACTTGGACAAAGTCGTTTTCCATATTCTAACGCCCCAGTACAAGGCGTGAATCTGAAAAGTTACGCCCCAGTACAAGGCGTGAATCTGAAAAGTAACGCCCCTTCCTAGGGCGTGTATCTGTTAAAAACCTGAAATTCACATATTCTGTAAAATGGAATTAGAAAGTAACGCCCCTTCCAAGGGCGCGTTTTTGATAAATTTCTGAGAATAATTATATCCTGTCGAATATGTAAATGATGAGACGCCTGCCCTGCAGTCGTCAACTTTGAAGAAACGCCCCCAGGAAAGGCGTGTTTTTGATAAATTAATGAAATAATGGAAATTCTGCAAATTGGCAATATATGTAAACGCCCTTCTGTTAGGCGTTAATTACTTGAGACACGACTTGACCTAAGTCGTTATTTTACTGTAAACTGATTTTATCCTGATTCTATTACCGATGGTTTCATATTATACATATATATATATATCGGCACTATTCTCCACTCCGTGAGTATAGTCCCACGTTTCATGTTGATTTATCGATCACACTCAACTCTCATTGACATACAAGCTCTCCATTGGACATTCCGTTCCTTTGGACTAGCGAGTTAGTCATAGAGACCTCCGTAAGACTCCTCGTAGCCTTGGATTCCCTCAAGGCCGACTGAGCTGGTTGTACCCTAAAAACCCATTACACAGTTTTTGCCATGTCAATCTAAAGAAACATGGTATACCGGCCCTTATGATTATACAAAGAGTATATCATAAGAAATTCTTAATGGGATGATGATATCATGCCATATCATGTCGTTCTTGTAAACCTCAATTCTATGATAAGAATGAGGGTATCTTACCTTGATATACTGTTCATGTGGACCTCAACTCTATATAAAGAATGTCCATATTGATTTGTCATGGTACCTAAGTTAAGGGAACCATAATCTACCTAGTTTTATCGACATCGTGATTATACCGTTATTATCGCCATTCTATGTCCTTTGTCATATTTTGGACTCTATTCTATCAAAGTTGTCATACGTGTCTACAAGCTTGATTATTGAAATTCTATATTGGCTATATAAACAAGAGTGGATGTCAAAACACATGATAAATGCCTGCGCATATAGGGCCCGATCTGGTCCTGGGAGGAGCACCCGAAAGTACTTGTGCCCATGGGAGTTAAAATGATAAGGTATCTGGCATTATACCGAGTACTTGACTTGCTTGATTGGACATTCCACACACATCTTGTACTTGAATCGTACTTGACTTTGCATGAAATGCGTGGCCCGAAAGAGGGTAATTTACTTGCTTGATACATGATAGCCAAAGTTCTTGACATGACTCGATAATGGTACTTGCTTGAATATCTTGAATAACTTGTATCTTGTTCATGAAAGTTCATCTTATTTCTTTGATATTACATTCTCTCTATCTTGTCGTTTCATGCGAGCATGCATAGCTTTATTGCATTCATGAAAATGTAATTACTTAAACCACTTGCTAGTACGTGAGATATAATTTCCTACTGAGCGTTCGCTCATTCCGTTTGTCCCTTTGTACTTTTCAGGTAAGTCCGACGACGATGGAAGTCAATCGGATGGGAATGGTCAAGAGTGAAAGTGATAGAGCTTCTACATGTGTCGTCTAGTCTTTTCTATAGTTTCTTGAGTCAACTATGTATTCTTTTCCTTTTTATTTAACAAAGTATTGGATTTGTAATAGTCTATCCATTATGAAATTAAGGATTGGGTTATCTTGCTATTTTGCGCATCTCTGTCTTTGTGTCGAATACATGACCACTCTGATTGACATGATTGATATAGACACGTCGCGCATCTCCGGGTATCTTCCGCGCTCGGGGCGTGACAGGTTTTCCCCTTATCAAGAATTTGATGGGCCGAGCTAGAAGCTTGGCCCACCTCCAAACTAGGAAATCGGAGGGTCCGGGGCTGGACGTGGGTGAGATTGATAGGAATAGCAGACGAGGCCCCTGGCCCACTAACAAAAGATGAAGAAGCAGCGGCAGCAGACATGCCATGGGGAGGAACTGAAGATGGTGCATCCTGCCCCTGCAAAGCCTAGCGGAGAACATGGAGTTGGGTTGGATCCAACTGGGCCATCATATGAAGTATATGACTGGCCGAATTGTGAGCAGAATCAGTAGGTGAGGGTTGACCACCCTCGATAGCAATGGATGGAAGAAGAGGGGCGGACCCCTCTCCTCGTTGCACATTCAGGACCCTAGGCGGGTCCTCCAAGAGTCCCTGAGGAAGGGAATCCTCGTGGGAGTGGGATAAATCGTGGAAAGACATGTTGGAAGGGGAATCGAACAAGGGGTTGAAGTAGGAAAAGAAATGGGAATTGCCCCTAGGAGACGACCCTATGGGTGTGAAGCAACTCCACATGCAACGAACACCTCGAATCAAGAGAAACAACACCTAACAAGCACCTAAATGGGGATAGCTAACAAACATGCACGAACAAAGAGGAGAGGAGAGGCAACCAATTATCAACCAAGTTGTAATGATGCGCGAAAGTTCTTTATCTGTTCCCCTTTTAGAACCTTAATGAATTGAGTTAAATGAGCGTTCTCTCAGCAATAGGGTTCCTAATAGGGATGAAATAGGGACTTGGTTGACTCTAAGTTTACTCTCTCTCATAGATGCAACCTAGACTGGGGGTGGTAAGTGTAGATTTGGATTAAAATCCACACTTAAATATAAAGAGCAATAGATATGATGAAAGCAATAAAATAGCACGAGGTGCTAAAAGGAGGTTGTGATCGCCAGAGACGCGAACGCCTCAAAAGATATAACAATTAATGAAGAGGAGAGATCGCGAAATACCTCAAAAGATGCGGGGGATGTGAGTACTCCTTTCTCTTCAAATCGGCCGGCCGATGAAGAGAGTTCTTCCTTTGATTACCCTTGCAAACAACAAAGACAACACCAATAAAAAAATTGCATTAGATATGTGGTGAGTGTAGCATCAAATCCTAAATAAAGATGAGCATGAAATCATGGTGAAGAACACACCTTAAGGGTGGTTGCCCTTAAACCCCTATGCAAAAAGGGTGTGGGAGATTAATGAATGCATGAAGATGCAAAAATATGAATAGGAAAAGGGGAAAGAGTGCAAGAGTGCACTATGGGGAGATCTCAATATGATGGAGAATAAAGATTAAATGAAAAATGATGTAATATGCATGAGTATATATGAACTAATAGAAGAATAAAAGAATAGAGGAGATGAAAAATCTGATTGCTCCTTCTTGGCTTGGATGCTCAATAGGGAGAAGACTTTGTAGATGAAGCTTTAACTGTAGAAGAGGTCTCCTCCTTTAGCCAAAAGGAAGCTTCGGTTCCTGCCTTCGGTTCCTGCAAACAGAAGAAGAAGATAGAAACAAAACAAAAGAAAACAACAGAAGAAGGAGAAGAAAAAAAAAAAGAAGAACGAGAAGATAGGAAAAGAGGAAGCAGAAGATAGAAGAAGTAGAATAAGAAAACAGAAGAAGAATCCGATAGAAGAATCAACAAAAGAGGAAGAAGGAAAACGGGAACCGAAGAAGAGGAGTCCAACCCATTAACAGAGCTCGGAAGCTCTATTAAATAGGTTGAGGAAGAGATAAACATGGGCAAGAGTCCTAAGAGGGAAATGATAAGAATGGGCAAGAGCCCAAACCAAGTAGGCATCTATCGAAGCAAGGACTCTCGGGGGGAAGGGCGGCGAAGCCAGAAGGTGAAACACGCCTTAGTTCAGGGCGTCAATTTATGAAATGACGACTTGACAGAGGGCGTTTCTCAAAAACACGCCCTGCACAAGGGCGTTTCTGAAAAATCAAATTTAGCAATAAAAATTCCCCATATTTGAAAATGTAAAAACACGCCTCAATCAAAGCCATTTTTAAAAACACGCCCCGTGGAAGGACGTGAATTTGAAGAGCTCAAACGGGGAAGTCGGTCAAACCTAAAAGAATTAACGCCCTCAGGTGAGGTCGTCCTTTCTTTAAGAAACGCCCTAGATTAAGTCATGTTTTAAAAAAACACGCCCTTACTCAGGTCGTAAATTCAGAAAATAGAAAAATGGGGAGGAATTGATAAAATGGGAAAGACACGCCCTAGACAAGGGCGTGTTTCAAAAACACGCCCCTGATGAGGGCGTGAATTCATAAAATAGAGATAAATGCCCAGAAAATCCAGAAAAATAGGAAAAGGGAGATAAATGGGGAAAAATAGGAGAAATCAGGGGCAATCCATGAAAAGTGGGAAAACCACTCAAATAAGCTGATTTGAGGGTCAAATGGGGCATCGCAGAGCGACATGAAATATACTCAAAATAATATCAATTTTGGCGTGTCTACAGCTGCCCCGCCTTGGCGTCTGCTTTGCAAGGGAGCGTAGCAAACTGAAAAGTAGATACCAAGGTGTGATGAGACACGCAATCAACATCACTTGATGAGAATCGAAATCAAAAGCTCGAGATGAAGCAAATCTCGGGAAATCCAATGAAATCAACAATGTTTGAATAAAAGGGGAGATGCGCACGCGGTGCACGAAGGAGATAAAATAAATGATCAACTTCCAACGCGGTGGAAGTACCCCAGGTCACAAACCTGTAGATTTCACCATTGGGGAGCGGTTACCAGCCATGTGGACGTGCTGCAGCCAAGGTGGATCAAAGGAGAGGAGATTAAAAATAAGATGATAAAAATCCAAACAGGGAGTTTTCGAGAAAATGACCCAAAATAGCGACAAAACGCACTGAGGACTCAATTCGGCATGGAAAATCTCATATCGAGAAAGATTAAGATCAATTCAACTCTCACATCAGCTTATCAGAATGATTTTTCAACAATTGTTTCAAATTCCTACATGAATGCATGCTGGGTTTAAAGGGAAAAATTAAATCAAATGAAAATATAGAATAATCAAGGATAATATTGTTAAACTGCCCAGACTGGGTCAAGAAACCAATTCTGTGAGCTGATACTAAGCCGAAGCCCGTTTATCCACGCACCAATTCGCAAAAGGGAACCATCGTCCCCAATCTTGGACGGCTCAACGGCCTATCCGTGTGACTAAGACTCCTCTGGAATCATCATTGTTTTTGATGAAGGGGAACTCAAATCCCAGATTTACCAAAGCCACAAGGTCCTTGATATAATCTAGTAACATATGTAACATATAGTAAAAATGCATACAGGGAGAGATGGTGGAGCAATAAGTATGGGGGAACAGAGAAATGAGGTACAAACACCGTGGGACTTGGATGATGATGCCCAGTCGGTGGGACCAAGAGCCTCTTCCTGCGCTCAAAAATTCATTAGTCAAGATATAACAAGCAATGAATAAGGCATTTAATCATAACAATCATCAAAGCATCAATCATAGCATGTATATGGCATGAATAGCATAAGTCAAATCATGGTATTGCAAATCGTCATTATTTGTTGTTTTATCATGAGGAGACAATCTGGCTAATCAAGATTTGGAGATGAATGATCAAAATGATAATGCCCAGTGGCAAAATTGACCAAGAGAAATCAGCAGGAGTTGATTGAAAGATCTGGAGATGAATAATCAGAATGATAATCAGGAGATATAACCAAAAAAGATATGAGGAGATGATAACCAAAATGCCCAGGGTGGCATGTCATGAGAATATCGGGAGGAATCAATAGATTGATAGCAATGAGTGGAGATAGGACTCATCCCGTGTTCTTGGTCCTTGCAAAGCTATTCCTGCAAAACACCATCAGAAAATATAATGCAATCTTTTTGGAGTTTTGAAATATACAAATTTTTATGAGTTTTGATCAATATGCAAATTTTTGTGGGTTTTGGAAATATTTGAATTTTTATGGAGATTTTTGGAAAATATTTCAATTTTTTTTTGGATTTTGGGAAAAGAAATATTCAAATTTTTATGGAGTTTGGACAAGAAATATTCAATTTTTTGTTTGATTTTGGTTAGACATTGCTAAAGCAGCATCAAAGGGGTGTTTTTGAACCATTAACTGAGCGTCCTCGTTCCTTCCCTTTTCATTAAGATCTGTCCAAAGCCGGGCGTGCATGGAAAGTGGCGTCCTTTAACCGACCGCCATTGATCAATGGTGCCCCTACCAAAGCCATACCCGAGAAACATTCGGTCTTGGAGGGAGAAGAGAAGAAAATTTGGAGATAAGCTTTATGCAAGATGGGAGATATCGAAACTTGAATTCCTTCCAAGGTATTAACCCTCAAAGAGGCGATCTGTTGCGCTGGGGCTTTATGCCTTTGATTTTTAGACCCTCGACATGCATACGACCAGGGTTTTCCCTGCGGGGACTTTGCCACTCTTGTCATGCCATGATTCATAATTCAATTATCGAAAGTTCGACTTAATTCTTAATTGCCCTTTGTGGCGAGATGTATCATGAAATTCATATTGATTTTGGGTCAAGACTGCCCCTATTTGAGACTCCTCTCGTATTGGGATTTACCAAAGTTGGTTATCTTATCCGTCAACCTCTTGCACCTGCATTCGGCCGAGTAAAGAAGAGAAAAGACTTTCGAAAACTCATGGCATGGCCAAGGTAGCAACGATGTTTAAACAAAGGAGCCGGCTAAGGACGCCGTGAAGTGTGTGAAATGCCTAGCTAAGGGTTGCTCTTAAACAAGCAGGGAGAGAATGTCGAATTCCCAGTGCGGGTTCTTTATCAACCAAAGTGCTGCCAAAGCAAGTCTAAAGACTTTTTTTTTTGAAAATGATGTAATTAAACAAAAGCCTAAGATAAAGGTCTAAAACACAACTCTTAGTCTTGTTAAGAAGCACTTTATTTTGAAAATCACGCATGAAGTAAGGAGGCAATGATATCATGCAAATGCAAACTTACGCCAGCATATTACCTTGCAACCTTCATAGAAGCAGCTGCTGCTGGAGGTGATCATCATGGGATTTGTCCTCTTTTGCAGAAAAAAGATTGGAAGCAAAGGATTGAAAGTGGCTTAACAAGACGGAATGGTGCCCAGACCAGACTCAGATGAATAAGGAGAAAAGGAAGAGAGGCGAGGGCTAGAACTCCCTCACTAAGGTGTGGAGACCCTGATCACATGAAAGGTCTACAGAAGGAGAGGAGAATTAGAAGGAGGAGTGAGGACTAAAGCCTCGAAAACAATGGGAGAAGGGGCAAATGCCCAAGGCAGTGGATGTGGAAGAAGTTGGGTCGGACCCAGAATTAGGAGGAATCAGAAGAAGAAATTGGTAGATGGAAAGAGGTAGATCCGAAGGGTCCAGAGGTAAAGGAGGAGAATCGTGATAGGAGGAATCATCCGGGGGCTCCGGAGGGATAAAGTATCGAGGGACGCGGTGCCCTTGGAAGAAGTAGGGAAAAAGATGATGGAAAAGGAAGAAGAGGACACATGATGCGATATCATGAAGGAATAGAAAGATGAATCGGCAGAAAGATGGAGGGTCCGGAGGTTCCGGAGGAATGAAATCAAGAGGGTCACGATACCCTGAAAGAAGATAGAGAGAATAAGACGGAGAATCCGGAGGTTCCGGAGGAAGCAAATCAGGAAGGAGAAGATGGAAAGGGGCGTCGTGCCCGAAGAAAAAGTCCGGAGGTTCCGGAGGGAGAAAATGCCGAGGGACGCGATGCCTGGGAAGAAGGGAGAGAAATCTGGGAGATGAAAAGGTTGGAAAGGGGCGCGATGCCCGAGTAATGAAGATGAATATGAATAAGATGGGAAATGCGGAGGATCCGGCGGTGCCGGAAGGCGGGGAAGATACGGGTTTGGAAACCCGGGAAGCAGGAGGTGCAAATGTATGCAATGGGATGGATGCGATGAATGCATGAAATGCAAAGAATATGAAGAATGTGAAGGGCGAGAGGATGAGATCCTCCTCCTAACCCTGGGAATGGCCCATGAAGAAAAAGTGATAGAGATGAATGAATAGGAAGTGGAACAAATAAGGGATGGCCCCTTAGCATTAAGATAACTGCCCCTCCACGGCAGTGAACATGTACGGTCAATTGGCCCAATAAAATAAGCTTCAATAGTAAAAGACAACTCCCTTGGAAAGCAAAGATCAATAATGTGGGGGAGTTGTAGAGTTGGAACGGGAAGCATTGAGTTGCCCATTGAATGTGGTGTATATGGAATGTTGAGCAAAATGGGCATTCGCCCCTTGTAAGGAATAATGAATTCTGGATTGGAAAGTTTGAACAAGGGGTGCCCTGCCTGGCCCTTGGATGGCATCAATTCTTGGCATTCTTCCCTGAGCAATGGCGGTGACTTGGCCTCTGCGACCATGCTCGGCACAATAATCTGGATTGGCATCCGGTAAATGACTTCTTGAATCATGAATCGCATAACCGTGGCCACATCTGTCTTGCCCGGCTCTTGATCACCTTTGGCACAAGTACTTGCAGAAGCACTCCCATTCCGAGTAGTAAAAGGAGGTGAAGCGGAGGCGGAAGGCTTTGTGAGTGGTGGAGGTATAATGGAAAGTGTTGGCGTAAGTGGAGGCGGAGGTTCAAACACATCAAGTTTCTCCCTTTGCTTGCAAGCGGTCGGGGTTAGCTCGAGTGCAAAAAGTGGTGGGTCCTGCTCAGGATTAGCCATAGGTAAAGGTGGAGGGTTATGTGGTGGAATAGGCAAAGTGGGTTTTAAAGGGATAATGGAAGACCGAGGTGGCGGTAATGGGAGGCTAATTGGGGAAGGTTTAATGGTGTAATTAATGGAGGCCGATGGTGTGGAGGTAGATGGCTTAACGGGTGGTGGTCTAATAGTGGAAGGCTTGGGGGAGGCCAGTGTTGCGGAGGTTAATGGTGTAACTGGAGGAGGTGTAATGGGTGAAAGTTTGGTGCGTAGAAAATGCCGAATGGGGCGAGCGGTGTTTGGAGTGGTGAAAAACTCAAGATGCGTCGGCGCGGGTGATTGGAGTATCGACCCATCGTCGTAACACCAAGAAGTCTCGGAAATAGGGGTTGGATCGGGGATGGTGGCTTCATCCTGAGCGAGGGGTTCATCGAATGAAAGTGGGGGAAGTGGAAAGTTAAGGAAACTCGAAAGGGGTGCCTGCGGAGCTTCATCATCATACACCGGCTCGGATTCTTCAATTGCCGGTTCTTGCTCGCTTGGAATATCAACGCCGTAGTCGTCCATCCTATCCTTCCATTCTCTCTCCATTCTTGTAATGTCATCCAAAGCCGCATAGAGAGGATTGACCGGAGTAGGAGGAACCGTGACCCTCTTTAATTGTTCCTCCATGGAAGTAATCTTATCAAAAAGAGATTGTTGGAGGGGTGTGACTTGAACAATAGAGGGCTGGCAGGGCCTTGAAGGAGGAGAGGCCGCATAAAAAGGCCGTGGAGGGGAGTTGACGGTATGACCCGTAAAAGAACCCGGAAGGGCCGGATTGCAATGAATAAATGGGCCTCGGGGCCGTGAGGGAGGAGGAATAGAAGGAGGCGGGTGTCGGACCACCCGAGTAGAATAAATAGGGGGAGATGGGTAATGGGATACCCGAATATGATTGGAAGGAGGAGGTGGGTGATGGTCCACCCGTGTAGAATTGGAGGGAGATGGGTGATGGGTCACCCGAATAGAATTGGAAGGAGGTAGGTGATGGGCCACCCATATAGAATTGGAAAGAGGGGGAGATGCATGAGATGTACCCTCAACGGCAGCCTTAAGGGCTTGGATCTGTTGAGGGGTAAGATGATCTAATGCATGGATGATTCGAGAGACCTTCTCGTCATTGGGAGGAGACGGTCCCGAGGGAATAGTGGCCTGAAATTGAGTAGGTGGACCATGAGAATGGACATTGCCCATGGGTTGGGTATGACCATGAGAATAAGGACGTGGTCCCTTGAAAGAATGGTGAGAATGCTGATTAACATGTTGAAATTGAGGATATGAAGTGCTAGGTTGTGCATCCTCATGAATTGAATTGAACATGTTTCTATCATGGTAAGCCATTATATAGTCAAAAATTCTCAATAATTATGCAAATAAGCACACAAGTTGGAATGGTTACCGTGATTTTTATTTGTTTGAACCTTGGTGAATTAAAGATTTTAGCAAAGTTTGGAATGATTCACACAAGGAGAGTCCTAGTTTCAAATGAGATTTGAACTCCAATGCCAACTAGGAACTCTCACTCACCACGTGTGGGCCAACTAATTCGGGACTTTAAAAGGGTACAACCTGCCCGGCGTCCGTGAGGGAATCCACGGGTGCGGGGACTTACGGAGGCTTGGAAAAGGGATTTCCAGTCCAAAGAGACGGAATGCTCAATGGAGGGTCGTCCCGATTCCAAGAGAGTGTGTGGATCCTAATGAAGAGGAGGGGGGCTCCCAAACCAAAATGCAAATATGAAGGATGAATGCAACAGGGGAAATAGGCCAACCACAATAATCAATCAATCAACAAAGACAAGCATGAAGTAGCATGAAAAACCACAGCGGGGAAGGGTTCTGGAAATCCACAGTAAAAACACGCCCTGGCCGGGGGCGCTACTAACAAGAGCAGAGTAAAACGCGCCTTATGGTGAGGCGCTATCAATAAAAGGACGCCCTGTCCCGCGGGCGTCAAATCAAAAAGACACGCCCTGATGTGGGGCGCTAATCAAATAAAAGACGCCCTGGAGCAGGGCGTGAATTCACAGGCAGCAATATAAAGCAGGAAAACCCTCAAATATGCTCGAAAACGCCCTGTCAGAGGGCGTGAAATATTAATAAGACGCCCTAGGTTAGGGCGTTAAATCAAAAAAACGCCTCTTCCAGGGGCGTGAATTCACTTTCTCCAGAAAAACTTCACGGCCAGAAATGACAGAAGCACTCACAGCAGCAAGGCAATCAACAGATTAAAAGAATCATGCTCATCAAAATTTTAAATAAGTGGGAATTTTAAACAAATCTATTCAATTGACAAATCACTTAGGGGAGAGTGCAAAGCACAATGGAGGGTGCCCGAGGGGCACAAAGGAAAGGGTACCGAGGGTACCAATGGGAAAGGGCACACGTGGGTGCCAAAGGGAAAGGGGTAATCAAAATAAAAACAAGAAAGTGTCCCACCGTGATCGCCAATTTGTAGATTTGGATTAAAATCCACACTTAAATATAAAGAGCAATAGATATGATGAAAGCAATAAAATAGCACGAGGTGCTAAAAGGAGGTTGTGATCGCCAGAGACGCGAACGCCTCAAAAGATATAACAATTAATGAAGAGGAGAGATCGCGAAATACCTCAAAAGATGCGGGGGATGTGAGTACTCCTTTCTCTTCAAATCGGCCGGCCGATGAAGAGAGTTCTTCCTTTGATTACCCTTGCAAACAACAAAGACAACACCAATAAAAAAATTGCATTAGATATGTGGTGAGTGTAGCATCAAATCCTAAATAAAGATGAGCATGAAATCATGGTGAAGAACACACCTTAAGGGTGGTTGCCCTTAAACCCCTATGCAAAAAGGGTGTGGGAGATTAATGAATGCATGAAGATGCAAAAATATGAATAGGAAAAGGGGAAAGAGTGCAAGAGTGCACTATGGGGAGATCTCAATATGATGGAGAATAAAGATTAAATGAAAAATGATGTAATATGCATGAGTATATATGAACTAATAGAAGAATAAAAGAATAGAGGAGATGAAAAATCTGATTGCTCCTTCTTGGCTTGGATGCTCAATAGGGAGAAGACTTTGTAGATGAAGCTTTAACTGTAGAAGAGGTCTCCTCCTTTAGCCAAAAGGAAGCTTCGGTTCCTGCCTTCGGTTCCTGCAAACAGAAGAAGAAGATAGAAACAAAACAAAAGAAAACAACAGAAGAAGGAGAAGAAAAAAAAAAAGAAGAACGAGAAGATAGGAAAAGAGGAAGCAGAAGATAGAAGAAGTAGAATAAGAAAACAGAAGAAGAATCCGATAGAAGAATCAACAGAAGAGGAAGAAGGAAAACGGGAACCGAAGAAGAGGAGTCCAACCCATTAACAGAGCTCGGAAGCTCTATTAAATAGGTTGAGGAAGAGATAAACATGGGCAAGAGTCCTAAGAGGGAAATGATAAGAATGGGCAAGAGCCCAAACCAAGTAGGCATCTATCGAAGCAAGGACTCTCGGGGGGAAGGGCGGCGAAGCCAGAAGGTGAAACACGCCTTAGTTCAGGGCGTCAATTTATGAATTGACGACTTGACAGAGGGCGTTTCTCAAAAACACGCCCTGCACAAGGGCGTTTCTGAAAAATCAAATTTAGCAATAAAAATTCCCCATATTTGAAAATGTAAAAACACGCCTCAATCAAAGCCATTTTTAAAAACACGCCCCGTGGAAGGACGTGAATTTGAAGAGCTCAAACGGGGAAGTCGGTCAAACCTAAAAGAATTAACGCCCTCAGGTGAGGTCGTCCTTTCTTTAAGAAACGTCCTAGATTAAGTCATGTTTTAAAAAAACACGCCCTTACTCAGGTCGTAAATTCAGAAAATAGAAAAATGGGGAGGAATTGATAAAATGGGAAAGACACGCCCTAGACAAGGGCGTGTTTCAAAAACACGCCCCTGATGAGGGCGTGAATTCATAAAATAGAGATAAATGCCCAGAAAATCCAGAAAAATAGGAAAAGGGAGATAAATGGGGAAAAATAGGAGAAATCAGGGGCAATCCATGAAAAGTGGGAAAACCACTCAAATAAGCTGATTTGAGGGTCAAATGGGGCATCGCAGAGCGACATGAAATATACTCAAAATAATATCAATTTTGGCGTGTCTACAGTAAGGTACAACCTGCCCGGTGTCCGTGTGGGAATCCACGGCTCACGGGGGCTTACGGAGGTCCCGGGTAAGGTCACCTAGTCGGCTCCAAGGAATATGGAGATGAGAGGATCCCCTACCAAGGTAGGAATGTAACTAGTATGATAAAATGTATGAACCTAGGTGCACCGGAGTACATGCCAAATCTAACCTAAAACTAACATACAATGATTAAACAATATGGCAAATATGACAACAATAATGCAGAGATAATTAGCAACCAGGGGGATAAGAGGCACCCAAAATAAGTATGAAATGATATGAAACAACACACTAAATATCAATCTCGGGTGCACTGTAAAAAATAGACGGTCTGATGGGTGACCTCTCATGTCACGCCCCGTACTCTATACCATAGAGGTATTGTCCGCTTTGGCCTACCGGCCTCACGATTTTATCCTTTTCTGACAGTGATCGGCTCCAAAATGGGGGACTTCCCGGACAGGTCACCCATCCCAATACTACTCTCCATTAAGCACGCTTAACTTCGGAGTTCTTTACAAGAACCGAGTCGATACTTCAAAAGGCGCCACGGTGATATAGCGTACAACTTAGCTAAATTTGAGGGTGTTACACTCTACCCCTCTTATATAGGCGACGTCCTCATCGTTGGGCACATATAGCACGCACTCAAACCCCAGGCAGGTAGGACTCTAGAGGTGGCCCCTACAGGCTCAAGAGGTGACTCCCACTATGTAGCACTTTGTCCCATTGCGGGTTCAAGAGGTGGCTCTCATAGCGTAGCACTTTGCCCTGTATGGCACTTAGTTCCCACACTTCCGGCTGGGGTATGACTCTGATACCATTCTGTCACGCCCCGTACTCTATACCATCGAGGTATTGTCCGCTTTGGCCTACTGGCCTCACGATTTTATCCTTTTCTGACAGTGATCGGCTCCAGAATGGGGGACTTCCCGGACAGGTCATCCATCCCAGTACTACTTCCTATTAAGCACGCTTAACTTCCAAGTTCTTTACAAGAACTGAGCCGATACTTCAAAAGGCGTCACGATGATATAGAGTACAACTTAGCTATATTTGAGGGTGTTACAGCTCAGGGAGTGTACACGGCCCTGGATAGGACCGCTAGATGGCAGGGAGCAGTAAAATAAAAAAATCCAAAATTGAAATGAACAGAAACCAGCGTACCTGAACGAACTGGGCGGTCTAGCAAACGACCGTGAAACCTGCGAGATGACCCTGACAAGACCGTGTAAGCATAGCAAATCCACAGAAATATGAATGGCCGAAACGTAGCTGAGGCAGCAGTGGACGGTCTATCGACAGACCGTGTGATGATGTAAACGGCCTTTCAGAAGACCGCGCACAACCCCGGGAACAGAAAACAGCAATAATCAAAATGGCAAACCCAAGTAGGCTAACAACTAAGCCAACCACAGAAAAGGAGCAGATCAACAAAATCAGAAGCACGATGGGCAATAGGTGTCCCACCGTGATCGCCAAAAAAGGGATGTAGACAAGTTTTTCTTTCCCTCCTTAACTCAAAAGTGAATATGAAAGTAATGGATAAACTAAAAGAGGGGAAGGACAACCAATGAACTACTCACGCACAAAAGAACGCTGTGATCGCCACCAAGATACATAGCGCAATGGGAGAGTACCACATACCTTGGAAAAGGGAGAAGAAAGTGAGGACACTCGCCAATGATGCAGCGCTGGAACAGATCGAACGCAGTCTTCTGGAGACCGCCCAAGTCCGTAGATGACCGATCGATAGGCCGTGTATAGCACTGAAGAGGGACGCGGGACGAATGGTCGGTTGGAGCCTAGACGGTCCAATGTCGGCCATGAACAGGAGATGGACGGTCCGAGGAAGACCGCTCACAACTGAAGACGTACGACGACAGACCGCGCAAAGTCGCCAGAGTCCGAGCCAAGGGACTTGATCCTCCACCCCTTTCGGTCGGCCAGGGGGGTGGGTCTCGTGCTAAAGCTTCTTTTGACCTGCAAAACATAGTAAACGACCAAAAAACACAACCCAAATTAGTTTTGTTAAGTGTAGTATCTATGAGAATGAATGGAAAACTAAGCACATGATGGAATGGGGGATACATGGGGTTAAGTTTTTAACCCCTATGGGCATGAAAAACAATAGGAACGGGTGAAAGAATGGGAATGCCAGTGAAAAACGTGGAGAAAAGGTGAAGGGAATGAGCATGCAATGATGACCTAATAACCAAACACCTAGACCAAAACACTAAATAAACTACTACTCCCCGAACCGAAGGCTCAAATGGATGTAGAGAGCCTTCCTCCCTGGCTGAGATTCGCTCAAGAATCCGGCAGCACTTTGACGTAAACGCTGGATCTCCCCCCCCCCCTTTTTGAGCTTAGACCAAGGGTACTATTTATAGACCCCTGAAAGTTCACTCGAAATTGAGAGGTTTTCAGCGAAAATTAGGCCGAGATTCTTTTAGATAAATCGAAGATGATATCACCAGTTTTCACTAGGATCAAACGGCACTCAATTTGGTTGAGAATCCACGGAGAAAATCAAGGATGAAGGAGCTCATTCGACCACGGATGGAGAGAGAAAAACCAACCGGCCCAAGGATCTCGGCCGTATAAGCGGTCGATCGATGGGCCGCCCACGCCGATACACGGTCCATCACTAGACCACCTATAGGTGCCGGTGGTAAAGAGAAAATAAGATAAATAAGCTATTTATCCCAGAGAACAGATCGATTGACACGGCATAGGACTCTCAGGATATAAACGGTCCATCTATAGACCGCTCAACCAGTCACACGGCCCATTGCAAGACCGTGTATCTGGTGTCGGTGATAAATCAATAAAATGAGATAACTAGATAATTATCTGAAAAATTAACTCGCTTAGGACTCTGGCCACTAAACGGTCTTACGATGGACCGCCCACCTTGAATAAATAGCCCAGTGAAAGACCGTGTATTGGTTTGTCGGTGGAATTTCAGAAAATAGGCAATTAATCTAGAGATAAATCTAAGTGATATAAACGGTCTCCAAAACGACCGCCCAGAATCTCAAATGGTCTATCGATAGGCCGCCTTTAGGCTGGGCAGTGGAAATTAATAAAATGGGATACATAAGCCTATTTACCCCAAAATCCAAGTGAAATCCAGGCCCATTAAGCCCGAATTCAAGAGCAAATCTAGCCAGGGAGGAAATACCCATAAAATAAGCCCAAAGACATGCCTAAAAATGGCCCAATGAGTAATGGACAACTCAAGACATCAAAAATAGTGGTAAGAAGAATGACTCAACTCATAGGCAAAAAATGGGTGTCAACACCTGTGCGATGATGACTGGATCATGATGAGATCATGATAATGAGATCAGTCACCCAAATGCACATGTTCTAAAAGTTTCCAGTCATAGGACCTTCGAGAAGGGACATTGAAGATCCGGATAGACTGGCACACATGATACTTACTCATATGATGGGTGTGATTGTTCTCATAGTCATCAGTGTGGAGACACTGAAGTATGTGTGTGGGTGCTCATTAGTGGAATGAGTTCACTGAACTGACCCGATCTAGAATCCCTGAATGGTAATCATACTGACTGTCAATCAGGGTATTCTATGTCACAGTAGCACAGTTGGATCTTAGACTTGAGTCACTAAAGATGTCTTGCATAAGGGATGCTGAGTATTTGATTACTGACTTAATGGACTTCTGTTAAGTAGTCTTGTATAGTTAGTTATTCGGACTCAGTGGAACTCGTGCGAAGGCAATTAGTTTGACAACATGGGATCGTTCACTCTCAGTATGATATATGAGAGAGAATACCCTACGGATATGTACTTGGGAAATCCCCTAGCCAGGGTACGGGAGTTCATTATGAAAAAGGAGTTTTTCTAATGAACCTATTTGGAGTACATGATTCAGTCGAGCCGAGATTCAATAAGGTTTGATAGTTTGACCATACCCTAGTCCTGGTGGGGCATTGAATGAATGAGGATCTATAATTGTGTGGAATCTGTAGACGGAAAGGTTCCTAAGTGGGTTGCTTATCCCAAATGTCATTTGGGATCACGAGGCATTGCTTGGTGCTTTTTCGTGATCAGAAAGCCCACTAATTCCATTAAGAGTTAATGGATAGGATTAATTAAGTTAAGAAGGAGTTCTTTACTTAATGGGCTGGAAAACCAAACAGACTATTGGGCCTAGAGGGTCACACACAATAGAGTATTGGACAGACTGGGATGGGCGGACTTTATAGACTATTATTGTGTTATTGTGAAAAATGCCAAAGGTCTATAAATATACGCTGTTGGGAGAAACCTTGGCCAAGCTACAAGGTTGAAACCCTGGCCGCCCTCTCTCCTCTCTCTCTCTCCAAGGGGCACCCCCCTCATTCTCTCTCCTTCCTCCCTGGTCGATGGTGGTGTTGAGATTGGGTCGGCGCATGGAGATCGTGGAGGAGATCACGTCTGCTTCCACTGCTCGTGTGGATACGTCTAGAGGTCAGATGCTTGAACGGCTCGTGACAACGAGATCTTCCTCTTGTTCATCTTCGAAGTTTTGGGAGATTCTCAACCCCGCAAAGGTAAAGAATCGTTCTCCACCGCGCGGGATTTACCGATTTTGTTTGATTTTGAAAAACCAGCAATGATATGCAATCTAAGGTTTCGATGATTTTCGCTGCGCTTTCTGGTCGGAACCTTACAGTCCTCAACCGGGTGGATGTCGATCTAGTGCTCGATGATTTCGCCTCCAAGGTGACATTCTACATCATCGATGCCAACACATCCTACAAAGTGCAACTGGGCAGACCGTGGTTGCATATAAACTAGGTCGTTTCGTTGACTCTCCATCAATGCATCAAGTATGCCAAGGATGGGGAACAGCATACGGTCTTCGCAGACCTGTCCCCATTAACTCTAGTAGAATGTAATCTCGCCCATGCTGCGCTCTACTTCGGGGGAATCAGTCCTTACCCAGTAATCAAGAGCAAAAGCAATGGCTGGCTCTCGGAGGAAGATGAGGATGATCTCTTCTCCGTTGACGAGGAGAAGGCCAAGCTGCATCGGCTACGCCTCAGCTCCAAGTCAACCCTAGACCACCCCGAGAGGCACAAAATTGACTTCGAGGCTAATCTTATTAGCCAAGCCATCGACCAAAGCATATGCTTGCCAACAGACTGTATCCATCTTCCATGTGCATCAGAAGAGCACGGGGTTGAGTCGCTAACGACATTTGCCGTTACCTTCAAGCGACAACGCAGAAACAAGAAGAAGGCTAACAGGAATAAGCCCATTGTCTTCTACAAGGGAGACATGGTCCCTCAAGCCCCACCAGACGATCACTTCGGTTGGTCCAAACGAGCCGATGATACCCTTAAAGCAGTCCAAGCATTGGACGACCTGCCGCCACATATTCGGGAGGTGTCTGAAGCAACACATCCCTCAATGGCAAGCTTCCGCACAGCGGAGATATTTTCGCCAGTTGTGGACCCCTTCCCAGGTCCGAGGGCAACCCCCATCCTTTCATAAGGATACTAGGGGACTTGGCTATGACCAAGGCCCAGACTTTCATGTCCACTACGTGGTCAACGTCATAGGCTTGACACAGCCAGTCGACGACTAGGCTAAAGTCGAGGCAAAATTTGACAGCTCCGGGGACAAGGAAGAGGAGATCCTAATCTCGATCCCCATTAAAGCCAGCACTCCAGTTCAGGCAATCGAGGAATCCTCCTCACCTCCCTACAAAAATCTCAGGGCCGAAGAAGCTCCTCCTGCCGCCCAGCCTATTGAAGGACTCAGTTCAATAGACTCTCCTGATGAGGGAGGTATCCGAGACATTAGTCACGACAGGTCGTCAGCTTTAGCAGGCAACCCTAGGGAAACCTCAGTGGCACCAGTCAACAACCGTTGGCAAGAAGCTAGCGGTCCAGACCAATCCTTGATGGAGTCCAGCAACAACAATTCGCCAGTCCTATCAGCGTCAACCAGTGGCTTTGAAAATCAAGAAATACATGAAGCCCACACCGATGATGAGTATTTCATTAACTTCCAGCCCGCTCCTCTCGAGCTGGAGGACGGCGGCCAAGCAACCATTGATGAACTCGTTGAGGTCAACTTGGGCGAAGATGAAGCCCATCAGTCGACATTCGTCAGCGCTCTCCTCATCATAGTAGAAAAGTGGGACTACCAGCAACTCCTGCTCGAATACAAAGATTGCTTCGCCTGGAGGTACAAGGAGATGCCAGGGCTAGATCCCTCCATAGCAGAGCATGAGCTAGCCATTTCTCCCACAGCAACCCCAGTCAAACAGCCACAGCGACGCATGCGCCATGAGCTGGAACTCCAAGTTTCGGCCGAAGTCAACAAAATGGCAGAGGTCGACTTCATCGAGCCGTGTATCTACCCAATCTGGCTCGCCAACATAGTCCCAGTGAAGAAGAAAAATGGTCAAGTCTGCATTTGCGTTGACTTCTGGGACCTCAACAAAGCATGTCCAAAGGATGACTTCCCAGTTCCGATAACAGAAACTATGGTCGAGATGACCACCGGACATGAAGCCTTGTCTTTCATGGACGGGTCATCCGGCTACAACCAAATCTGGATGTCCCTCAAGGACAAGAACCACACTGCCTTCCGATCCCCCAAAGGGGTTTTTACCTATAAGCGCACGCCCTTCATTTTAAAGAATGTTGGCGCTACTTACCAGAGGGCCATGACCAAAATATTCAATGAGATGCTACACAACATCGTCGAGTGTTATGTCGACAACCTCATCGTCAAAACTAAAAGGTGTAAAGACCACCTACATGATCTACGTCAGGTCTTCAACCGACTCTGGCAATATGGGCTCAAGATGAACCCCATGAAATGCGCCTTTGGCGTATCCAGCGGCAAGTTCCTCGGCTTCATCATCAAATACCGAGGAATTAAGGTGGACCCCAGTAAGATCAAAGTGATCCAGGAACTTCCACCACCCACGAACCTCACCGAGCTCAAGTCCTTCCAAGGAAGACTAGCCTACATTCGAAGGTTCATCTCCAATCTCTCCGGTCGATGTGCGCCTTTTAGCAAATTAATGAAGAAAGACGCCCAGTTCATATGGGACTCGGATTGCCACGCGGCTTTCGAGCAGATCAAGGAGTACCTCCTCACTCCCCCAGTCCTAGGGGCACCAGTCAAGGGCAAACCCCTTATACTCTGCATCGCTGCCATGGATGCTTCGCTAGGAGCTCTGTTGGCGCAGATCAATGGGAAGGGTAAAGAGCAGCCGCTCTACTACCTCAGCCGAAAAATGATAGACGCTGAGTATCGCTACTCCCCCATGGAGAAAGTCTGATTGGCATTGGTATTCACCGTCAAAAAGTTGCGGCATTACCTCCTGTGTCATGCCCTGAGATTTTATTACAACGGAAGGAATTTCAGGAACGTGAACAGCCGGCATGGTAAGCCTCTCACAAGCAAGAAAAATCAGAGCGCAAGACAATCACATAAACACAATTGCACAAGTAAATTTCTCAAAGAAAATTCCAACTTTATTTCAGTAATAGAATAATCCAATTACATAAGATCACCACTACGACTCAAGAAAATCAAAGATTACATCTGACTTGACTAAACACATATAACTATGGCTTCTCTCGTTCAACTAGATCATCAATCGCTCTCGGACCCGCTACTAGCATAATCCGAATCTGATTCACTAGAATTTCCTGAAAAGATAAGAAAATTGGTATGAGCACACTTGCCCAGTAGGTAACTTCGCATCAACAAAAAGGTAATATTTAAGTGATTAACATTTTTGCTCTAGAAGTATGATAAAATGCAAATGCGATAAACCATACGTCATAAAAAGACGTAACCAAAAACATAGAATCATGAGGTATCTGAGTAATAGACATAATCGAGCGAGATTTAATCATGTAGATATTCGTTTGGCCTTTTGGTGCGGACACCCGAGCGCATGAGACACGAGCCGGCGAGCCACCGATACTGCACGAGGAGCACGACTCGAGCCACCTCAGCATCCCTATGGCTCAGAGACAGTCTGGAGGTTCCCCACTGAGTCATAGAATTTATCATATTTTTTGGGGATTTTTATTTGTGTGTAATGTGTGTGTGTTTCATTTTATTCGGTTTGTAATTTTGATTGTAAGAGGGGTTTATTTGCAAAATGGGACCCCCGGGTCCCACGGGCCCCCCCAGACCCCTCCCATTGATCCACCTCAGCCTAGGGCCCCATGTGGGGTCAGTCAACATTCTAATGTGGGCTTCTAGAAGGGTGGGCCAAGTGGGGGGGACAATTAGACTAATTTGTCAAGGTTGGCCACCAACCTTCCACCTACCCCCACCCCTAGTCAAGGGGGCGCCCCCCTCTCACCATCAAGGTTTTAATTTTTGAAAAATGTGAGTAGAACTAATTAGTTCTACTCCATTTTTATAATCCCACAAATCCTAGGTCCAAGGGTAGTTTATGTCTTTTGCCAATTCATACATATACCTTGTATTTTCATTTGATGAGAATTATTGCCATTTGAATTGAAAAAAAAGCTTGAAGCTCCAGCCTTGGTGCGCCCCCTTCTCCTCTCCCTATCCCCCTTGAAGCTGTGAAGGCTTCCTTCTGGTGGTGAGACTCCACCCTATCAGTTCCGGTCGCCGCCGCCGCCGCCACGAGCCGCCACCGCACCGCCATCGCCATCAACGGAGTTCAGCCCGTGCAGTATCACAGAAGCTTCCAAGAATTTCTTGTCTCAGCCACAAGCTCAGATAGATCTGGGGATTTTAGTGGATGTTCCAGAGGTGTCAAGGACATCCCATAAATTTTTGTTTGCCATTCAGATCTCGTTTCATATTTTTTTATTTTCGTCCACTCTTCCATTTCGGTTCTGCCAGAGTTCTGTCCAGATTCATCCCCGCCCTAAGTTTCATACCTTAGATCCACTTTTTGATTTCTTATAGTTCTCCCAATTTTACTGGAGGTTCCACCCATCTACCCCTACATCCAAAATTTTTCTCAATTTTTGGTTCGTCCATCTCTTATTTTCTAAAAATCGTTCTCAGTCCAAGCTACAGTTCTATCCCCCTGTTCCCAGATCCGACCACTAGTCACCCCAAAAATCATAGTAAATCACCCCCACCTCCAAAGCACATTCCAAAAATAGTCCTAGTTCCGTGGTTTGATACCCTACAACTTTGAAGAAGAACTCAAGAACTGAATCGAAGGTTTACTAGGCGGTCAACGGTGGTTCTCAGACAAGTACCCTGCAAATCTGAGGTTTCAGTTACTGTACAACAGGGGCTAGTAAATTCATTAAAGTTCTGATCCGACCAGATCCAACAGATCTCTATGGGTCTAGATTGAATCATTTGAAGAGAGATTTCCAACGATAGCTCATGTGTCCCGATCCGACGTCGGGATTGATCGCAGCGGCCGTTTTCGCCGGAGCGCACGCCTGAAAACAGCAACTAAAAATCCGTGGGCAGCAACTTCAAAGCTTGGGAATCGGGACCGATCGACCCCCGATCGGTGTTCCCGGCCGACCGCCGTCCGTGGAGGCGCGCCACCAGGGGTCCCCATCATAGTGGGTCCCACCCCCGCAGATCCAGAAGACAGCGCCATCCGTGGGGCCCGCGGGCCCGCAGAACCCGCCGTTCGGAAAGCACAAAAACGCGGAGTTCGGCACCGCTGGGTGACATCAAGATGCTGCCCGTCAACCCGAGTTGCGTGATTCCCAGGCTCCACATGTGACCTTTTACCTCCCTGCGTGGAGTGGGTCAAATCTTTGTATTGCTGTGATATTGTATAACCAGGAGTCCGTGATTCGGCCGGGGTTGTCTTCGCCACGCCGGGTGCGTGGAGGTAATGGTCCGAACCTCTTGGCGTTCATTTGCTTAGCTAGTATACGGTCTTTTGCCGCTGTCGAGAGCGTAGGTACTAGCCCGTGTGTCCATGTCACCGCTGTGAGAGTGAGTGTGACCTGTCCCGTGACTCGATCCGAGTCCGGAAGTTGAGTCGGACTACCCTTGACCTCCGCCGGTTCCTTAACCGCGCACGGTCCGCGCTTTCCCTCGCTTGGGACGACGAGTGAGCTTCCACTTCTGTTAGCGTCGTTTTGCCACTAGGAGCTCGTAGTGTCGGGCTTAGTGTCTCCCTGGTGTGTGCTGCTGGTCGCGTCTTCATCTAGAGTCCGAGGGTGGCACCTAATAGTGTCGTCTCCCGTGTCCGTCCCGCATCACCTTTCATGAACAAGAAAGTACGAGCATGTAACTAGAAAGTACTTACACAACCTTGTAAAGGCTATGCGTTAACAAGCATGTAATTTCTTTAAGGAACCTCATGAATTTCACTCATTTATAAGAGAAAGTACTCCCGGTGCAATTTGATGCCAGTATCATTGTACCCCATGGTTTATAGCACGTTTCCGACCATCAGCCGTGAGGACTAGCATGGAGCCCTTGGACATAATCCGCACCCGGTCTTGCATCTTCAAGTTATAAATCCAGCTACTTCCACGAGATATAACAATAAAGTGTGGCCAATAATGTAATAAGTTCAATGATAGTTTCATGATACAAGTAACCTGTAGTGCCCCAAATTTTATATAAATAATTTCAATAGAATTTTTTTGGAACTTATTAGTAAATTATATAGTTCAAAATAGATTAATAATTGAATTGAAGCCCAATAGGTTTAAGGACTAAGCCCATTAAGTTTGACCAATATTCTAGAAGGTTATTTAGCCTATTCAAGAATTTTAAGGATACATACTCATTTATTAGATAATTATGTGGATAAATAAATAAAAGAGTTTGAATTTTATTGAATTCTACGCACATGGGATGTAGCGGTCTATCGTGCGACCGCCACAGTCAGGTAACGTGCCTACCTTCGACCGTTACGCTCTGTTAGTTCCGTGAATGGAAGAACAAGCAAAAAGATTAGATTTTTACTAGTTTATCTCTTAGGGATCGAGATGAGAAGACTAGTAGAGGTGTTAAGGACTCTTAGAAGTCGATCTAAGCTTTAACAAGGACTCTAGAATCAATCTAATCCTCAAACCCTAGTCAAAACCCTATAAATAGAACCTCATTTTGACCTGCGCGACCCCTATTTTGGATCGCGTGGAATCAAGGTAAGGAGTCATAATTTTGGGTAAGTTCTTTAGAACATTTTATTTAGAATACTATAGACTAATAGCTCTCAAATTTTCATGCTAGGAGATCAACTACACAAGAAGTTAGAAGCTTCCAAAGTTGCTGGTACGACCTTAGCAACCCAGGAATCTAAGCAAAGGTCCACTGAAGATCAGGGAATTAGATCATCAAAATGAGGTATTTAGGGTTTGATTCTTTAGAACTTTTTGTTCCCCTTAGTTTCATCTTCTTACCCTCAAAATTTCACGTCTTTAGATCAAGAGGTTGAGGAGTTAGAGCGACGTGAAGTTGCTACAAATTCACAAGAAGGGAAGAATTAGGGCGTGACTTGCAGTCCCAAATTGGAAGATTAAAGCCCAGAAAAGAGGTAGGTCATCTCATGAATGGCAAGAACATCATGTTAGGGATAAAAGCCCTCTGATTTTGATTGATTTCATGCATTCTAGACCATGAATTCATGTTTTAGTTTGACCTATGCATACATGCATGTCTTGAGCCTTAATCAAAGATAAAAGATATTATCTTGTTCAAATCACTACAACCTATGCATCTAGATAGCCTCTATATTTCGTTTCTCAGGACTGGAATATTCTAAGTATTTTGACTTCCAGTCATGACATATTTCAGTCTTTTACCTTCTATATCCTGTCAGCAGAAGCTCTGACGGATTAAGGTAAGACCGTCACATGATTGTAACGGCCTTACGATCAGCCGTCACACCCTCTGTTATATTTAAATTTCTCTGTTGTATCTGACGGACCAAAGTCAGTGCGTCACAATACTATAACGGCCCCATGATAAACCGTCACAGATGTATAACGCGTCTGTCTTAGACCGTCAGAGTACTATTTTCTGTCAACCCAAGATAGGACTGAGGACAATCAAACTTACTTATAAATAAGCCTGCTTATCTAAGTTTTGACCTGTTTTCATGACCCTGAGTTTATTAATTGATTCTTGATAGCAAATTGCATGTTTAAAGTATCTTGAGTTATTTTAAGTTATGCTAATTTCATTGCCTAATCTCTATAGTTTTGAATTTAAACTGTGATTTTTAGTATTGTATTGACGAAGTTTTATCATGGGTTCACATCGTTACACATTCTTTTCTCTTTTATAGAGTCATTTCTTTAAGCACAGGGCATATATTCTGGTATATGATCATTAGTTCACACTTTGTACTATAGGAACATATTCTTGAACTTGAGGACCTCTCTATTGGATATTCCTTCCAATGGACTAGAAAATCTTGTTTCAAGGCCTCCGTAATTCTCCGCGAGCCTGGGATTTCCACTAGGACACCGAGTTGGTTGTACCATGAAAGCCCAATTGGTAGAAAGCACTATCGAAGTTTTTGGTTCTAGATATATAACGAATCTATATTAGATCGTCATGCTCATATAACGGCCTAATATATGACCGTCACATTTACTGAGTCCGTTTTATTTATTTCTGGATTCAGCCATTCTAACGGATCAATGATAGACCGTCACGATCATGTAACGGCCCATTGATTGACCGTCACAATTCTTGAGTGTTTTAACTCAAGTTCCTAGAAAGACTATTGATGGTCTAGGACTTGTCATATTGTTCAAGATACTTGATTTAATTTATGGAAAATAAGGAATTTACCGTTATGCTGCCGAATTATTTTCATAAGCATAACCTTGTTTTAAGTCATTCTTGACTCGCATTTCTTAATTGAAGCGTTCATTCATTGAACTATTGTTATCATGAACTTATTTGAACTTGTTATATTATTGGCCATACTTTATTGCTTGAAACGTGAAAGTAGCTTGATTTATACTTGAAGATGCGATCGAGTACTGATTGTGTTCAAGGGCTCTATGCTAGTCCCCTCGGCTGATTGTCATAAATATACTATTATAAACCATGGGATATGATGCTACTGGCGTCGCATTGCGATGGGAGTACTTTCTCTATAAATAAGTGAAGATCCACGGGCATCATGAAAATACTTGTACATGACTTTCTTGCTTGATACATGATATTCCACAGAAATTCACCAAACACTTGCTCATAAGCAAAAGATGTTTGGGTGATGACTATGTGGTATTGCTAGTACATTCTTGTTCATGAAAGGCCATATCATGTTCTTGTTACATTCTTGATAGTTTATACTTGCTCATTCTATCTTACATAATCATCGTGTTACTTTGGTTTAATCGCATGATTGATCGCATTCGCATGATTTTACCTTATTTCTTTAGAGCTAAAATGCTAATTATTTAAAAATTGCTAATCACCTTGATGCGAAGATACCTACTTGGCAAATGTGCTCATTACCTATTTTCAATCTTTTCAGGAGATGGAAGTGAGTCAGGATCAGATTCGGAACGTTAAATAGTGGGTCCGAGAGTGAATGAAGAATGAGTGAAGACTTAGGAAGTCTACATTATTTAGATTGAGTCTATGTAATTTTATTTTTTCTTGAGTCTAGTATGATGAAGAAAGTTGAAATAGTGATTGTATTAGAATATTTGATTTGATTATTAATGAAAATTGAAGTTTGAGTAAATATTGTGCAATTGTATTTATGTGTGTGATTGTCTTGCGCTCTGATCGTTCTTGCTTGCAAGAGACTTACCATGCCGACTGTTCGCGTTCCTCGAGCTAGTCTTCCGCTGTAATAAAAGGCTCGGGGCGTGACAGTTAAGTTGGTATCAGAGCCTAAGTCTCAGGACTTCGGAAAAAGAGTCATGTCATAGGATAAGTCCAAGGTTAAGGACCCCCACCTATGAACTAAGGAAGAAATTTCTATACCCATGTGAGAATTGGGTAGAGCCCGGGATGAGATAGTTAATTAGCTTTAAGATTAGTTTTCTTCCAATTCCACGAGAAATAACAAGTTGTTATATTTCTCTCAGGTACCTTATTTTATAAATGGCTCATCGCGTAGATTGGAATGGCATGCAACAAACCGTTGCCGGCCTTACTCAGGCATTGTAAACTATGGCCCAGGCAGGCGCAGGGGCAAGGGCTGGCGACTTACATCGTAAAATCTGGAGTTTAAACCCTCCTCGTTTCTATGGTTCTTCTAATCCGGACGAAGCAGAGAACTGGATCGACGAGATGAACCGTATATTTGACGTCATCCAATGCACCGATCAAGAGAAGGTGCGTCTTGTAACTTTCCAACTCAACAAGGATGCCCGTACATGGTGGAAGTCGGTTCCGGCACCTCCGCCGATGCACCTCATACATGGGACGGTTTTCTCACTTTGTTCCGTGCTAAGTACTTTTCTGAGCATGTGAAAGAAAGAAAGGCTATGGAGTTCGCCTCTCTTCGATAAGGAATGATGATAGTTGCGGAATATGAACTTCAATTCTTCAGGCTAGCACCCTATGCACCGCATTTAATCAGTACCAATTTATTGAAGGCTAATCGATTTATGGACGGGTTACGACCTGGTTTTATTCAGCAGCTCGGGACCCAAAACATCCGTACTTATGTAAAAATGGTACAGCAGGCATATTTATGTGAAAGGACCTTAGAGAAGGTCGAGAAATTGAAAGGAGTAGGAGAAGAATCCAGCCGACGATCTGGTCGGTGTTATAAGAAATAAAAATTCAGCATCACGGAACCTCACAAAAGCCGTGATAGTAAGAAGAGATCCAAGAGCGGGAACGGTGGAAGTTCCCAGAAAAATAAGAAGATTAAGGAAGAGGAGAAACAAGTCACCACGGATTGCACTTTTAGTGAGAAGTTCGGCCATTCGGCGGAAGAATGTTGGAAGCGCCTTGGTGCTTGTTTACGTTGTGGAAGCAGGGAACATCGTATGCCAGATTGCCCCCTTATGAAGGATCAACTGTCTGGTTGTGGACGCAGGAGGCAGGCTCACCTCAACACTATTCTAGAAGAAGAAGAAGCGCCCAAGGATGGTGGACTTATGGAAGGTACCCTTAGAATTTGTTCTCATCCTACATTTGTGCTATTTGATACTGGTGCCTCTCATTCTTTTGTCTCCACTATGTTTGCCAAAACATTATCAATTGCATCAGTTCCTCTACCTTCAGATCTTGCTATTACCACACCCTTAGGATCTAGAACTAAGCTTACCGAATATTATCCTGATAGTGAGGTGATAGTAGAAGGACACAATCTCCCCGCAAACTTAGTATGCCTTGACATGAAAGGTTATGATGCCATTTTAGGGGTAGATTGGCTTATAGATCATGATGTTGATATTAACTGCCAAAATAGGATTATATCCTTTCGAAAACTCAGTCTTCCAAGATTTTGTTTCCTTGGCATCAAGTATAGGAAACATCCCACTATCATATCCTCTCTTCACGCTTGCAAACTTATCTCACAAGGATGTGAAGCTTTTCTTGCTTCTGTCATTGTTACCGAATCCAAGGAAATTATCCTAGCAGACATTCCTATTGTAAATGAGTTCCCAGATGTGTTTCCACCCGAATTACCCAATTTACCACCCGAGAGAGAAGTAAACTTCACTATTGAACTCGTTCCGAGAGCAGCACCTGTTTCTATAGCCCCTTACAGGATGTCTCCCACGGAACTTAAGGAACTAAAAAGACAGTTGCAGGAATTACTAGATAAGGGTTTCATTAGACCTAGCACATCCCCTTGGGGTGCGCCAGTTCTATTTGTCAAGAAGAAGGATGGCTCTCTCAGGCTATGCATTGACTACCGGCGACTGAATCAACTTACAATCAAAAATAAGTATCCGTTGCCGCGTATTGATGAGCTCTTCGATCAGCTTTCAGGAGCAGAGTATTTTTCTAAAATAGACCTCAGATCAGGTTATCATCAGCTTAGAATTAAAGAAGAAGACATTTATAAATCGGCTTTTCAAAGTCGCTATGGCCACTATGAATTCGTGGTAATGTCGTTCGGGTTAACAAATGCCCCAGCAGCATTTATGCAACTTATGAACAGTATTTTCCAGCCATATCTAGACCAGTTCATCATTGTCTTCATTGATGACATCCTGGTATATTCCAAGACAAAAGAGGAACATGAAGAACATCTGAGAATAGCTTTGCAAACACTTAGAGAACATAAACTCTATGCCAAGCTTAACAAGTGTGAATTCTGGCTCAAAGAAGTTTCATTCCTAGGCCACATTATTTCAAAAGAAGGCATCGTTGTGGATCCCTCTAAAGTCGAAGCTGTCAGAAATTGGATCCGACCAACGACTGTATCAGAAGTACGAAGCTTTCTGGGTCTAGCTGGTTATTATAGGAGGTTCATTAAGGACTTCTCAAAGATTACAGTTCCTTTAACTAGACTCACAAGAAAAGAAAATCCTTTTGTCTGGTCCAAGGAATGTGAAAAGAGTTTTCAAACTCTTAAGAATCATCTTACTATAGCTCCTATTCTATCACTACCGGTGGAAGGTGGTGGATTCAAAGTATAAACGGATGCGTCCGGCATTGGCTTAGGGTGAGTCCTCATGCAAAATGGAAAGGTAATCTGTTATTCTTCAAGACAGTTGAAACGTCACGAGGAAAATTATCCTGTGCATGATTTGGAATTGGCAGCTATTATTTTCACCTTAAAAATTTGGCGTCATTATCTCTATGGAGAGAAGTTTACGGTCTACTCGGACCACAAAAGCTTGAAATACTTATTCTCTCAAAAGGAGCTTAATATGAGACAAAGGAGATGGTTAGAATATCTCAAAGACTTTGATTTTACTATTCAATATCATCTTGACAAGGCTAATACGGTAGCAGATGCACTCAGCAAAAAACCAATGGGAATGCTATCAAGTCTTATGATTAGTATGACTAATCTTATTCCTCAATTTGCTCAGCTGAACTTAAATATTGACAGGAAGGAAGTGGATTATTTCATAGCCAATATCCGAGCTCAACCTACATTGATAGAGGATCTGGTCAAGCTGCAAAATGATGATCATGTATTACTAGAGATTAAATTTAACATAGATCATAGGTTGGATTTCTCTATTACCAATGACGGAAGATTGCTATTTAAGGGCCGAGTGTGTGTACCAGATCATGAGGATACGAAGAAATTGATCTTGGATGAAGCGCATAATTCCAAATATGTCATTCATCCTGGTGGTACAAAAATGTATCAAGATCTCAAAAGAAATTTCTGGTGGCCGAATATGAAAAGGAAAATAGCTAATTTCGTGTCTCGCTGTCTCACTTGTCAACAAGTTAAGGTAGAGCATTTTCAACCCGCAGGTAAATTACATCCCTTAGATATTCCAGCATGGAAATGGGAAAGTATAGGAATAGATTTCATTATGAGTTTACCAAAGATAAGGGGAGGACACGATGGTATATGGGTGATCATAGACCGATTGACTAAATCTGCACACTTCATACCAATAAAAAGTCGATGGTCTGTGGATATTCTAGCAACATTATACATGAAAGAAATTGTCAAATTACATGGTGTCCCCGTCACTATTATATCTGATGTAGATCCTCGATTCACATCACAATTCTGGAAGGGTCCACAATAGTCACTAGGGACTAGATTGAATTTTAGCACAGCATTTCATCCACAAACTGATGGTCAGACTGAAAGAACAAATCAGGTGGTAGAAGATATGCTCAGGGCTTGTGCTATTGATTTTGGAGGAAGTTGACATGATCACTTGCCTCTGGTAGAATTTACATATAACAACAGTTATCAGGCCAGCATACAGATGGCACCCTTTGAAGCTTTACATGGAAAAAGCTGTAGATCACCAATATGTTGGAATGAAATAGGGGAAAGGTAATTTTTAGGCCCCGACATTATTAGGGATTCTTTAGAGAAAATCAAGCTCATTCGAGAAAGATTGCAGATGGCACAAGATAGGCAAAAATCTTATGCTGATAATGGAAGACGCGACTTGGAATTTCAAGTAGGAGACCATGTGTATCTTAAGGTTTCTCCAGGTCGTGGTATTCGAAGATTTGGCATCAAAGGCAAGCTAACTCCAAGGTTCATTGGCCCATTTGAAATTCTTGAAAGGATCGGTGAGGTGGCTTATAGACTGGCTGTACTTCCATAATTAGCAGGAGTTCACGACGTATTTCACGTCTCTATGCTAAAAAAGTATGTATATGATCCTGACCATGTTATCACTTATGATAATTTAGAGATTCAGAAGGATATGACGTACGAGCAAACGCCAATAAGGATTCTGGAACAGGAAGTGCGTCAACTAAGGAATAAAGCTATTCCTATGGTCAAGATTCAATGGAAGAAATCATGGACGACCGAAGCAACTTGGGAAACAGAAGAAACCATGTGGAAAAGATTCTCGAAACTATTCAACTGTAAGCACACTCTCCACAATCTATATATATATTGAATTTGGGGACCAAATTCTTTTAAGTGGGGGAGGGTGTAGTGCCCCAAAATTTATATAAATAATTTCTATAGAATTTTTCTAGAATTTGTTAGGAAATTATATAGGCCAAAATAGATTAATAACTGAATTGAAGCCCAATAGGTTCAAGGACTAAGCCCATTAAGTTTGACCCATAATCTAGAAGGTTATTTAGCCTATTTATGAATTTTAAGGATAAATACTCATTTATTAGATAATTATGTGGATAAATAAATAAAAGAGTTTAAATTTTATTGAATTCTGCGCACATAGGATGTAGCGGTCTATCGTGCGACCGTCACAGTCAGGTAACGCCCCTACCTTTGACCATTACGCTCTGTTAGTTCCGTGAATGGAAGAATAAGCAAAAAGATTAGATTTTTACTAGTTTATCTCTTAGGGATCGAGATGGGAAGACTAGTAAGGTGTTAAGGACTCTTAGAAGTCGATCTAAGCTTTAACAAGGACTCTAGAATCAATCTAATCCTCAAACCCTAGTCAAAACCCTATAAATAGAACCTCATTTTGACCTGCACGACCCCTACTTTGGCTCGCGTGGAATCAAGGTAAGGAGTCATAATTTTGGGTAAGTTCTTTAGAACATTTTGTTTAGAATACTATAGACTAATAGCTCTCAAATTTTCGTGCTAGGAGATCAACTACACAAGAAGTTAGAAGCTTCCAAAGTTACTGGTACGACCTTAGCAACCCAGGAATCTGAGCAAAGGTCCACTGAAGATCAGGGAATTAGATCATCAAAACGAGGTATTTAGGGTTTGATTCTTTAGAACTTTTTGTTCCCCTTAGTTTCATCTTCTTACCCTCAAAATTTCACGTCTTTAGATCAAGAGGTTGAGGAGTTAGAGCGACGTGAAGTTGCTACAAATTCACAAGAAGGGAAGAATTAGGGCGTGACTTGCAGTCCCAAATTGGAAGATTAAAGCCCAGAAAAGAGGTAGGTCATCTCATGAATGGCAAGAACATCATGTTGGGGATAAAAGCCCTCTGATTTTGATTGATTTCATGCATTCTAGACCATGAATTCATGTTTTAGTTTGACCTATGCATACATGCATGTCTTGAGCCTTAATCAAAGATAAAAGATATTATCTTGTTCAAATCACTACAACCTATGCATCTAGATAGCCTCTATATTTCGTTTCTCATGACTGGAATATTCTAAGTATTTTGACTTTCAGTCATGACATATTTCAGTCTTTTACCTTCTATATCTTGTCAGCAGAAGCTCTGACGGATTAAGGTAAGACCGTCACATGATTGTAACGGCCTTACGATTAGCCGTCACACCCTCTGTTATATTTAAATTTCTCTGTTGTCTCTGATGGACCAAAGTCAGTGCGTCACAATACTATAACGGCCCCATGATAAACCGTCACAGATGTATAACGCGTCTGTCTTAGACCGTCAAAGTACTATTTTCTGTCAACCCAAGATAGGACTGAGGACAGTCAAACTTACTTATAAATAAGCCTACTTATCTAAGTTTTGACCTGTTTTCATGACCCTGAGTTTATTAATTGATTCTTGATAGCAAATTTCATGTTTAAAGTATCTTGAGTTATTTTAAGTTATGCTAATTTCATTGCCTAATCTCTATAGTTTTGAATTTAAACTGTGATTTTTAGTATTGTATTGACGAAGTTTTATCATGGGTTCACATCGTTACACATTCTTTTCTCTTTTATAGAGTCATTTCTTTAAGTACAGGGCATATATTCCGGTATATGATCATTAGTTCACACTTTGTACTATAGGAACATATTCTTGAACTTGAGGACCTCTCTATTGGATATTCCTTCCAATGAACTAGAAAATCTTGTTTCAAGGCCTCCGTAATTCTCCACGAGCTTGGGATTTCCACTAGGACGCCGAGTTGGTTGTACCATGAAGGCCCAATTGGTAGAAAGCACTATCGAAGTTTTTGGTTCTAGATATATAACGAATCTATATTAGATCATCATGCTCATATAACGGCCTAATATATGACCGTCACATTTACTGAGTCCGTTTTATTTATTTCTGGATTCAGCCATTCTAACGGATCAATGATAGACCGTCACGATCATGTAACGGCCCATTGATTGACCGTCACAATTCTTGAGTGTTTTAACTCAAGTTCCTAGAAAGACTATTGATGGTCTAGGACTTGTCATATTGTTCAAGATACTTGATTTAATTTATGGAAAATAAGGAATTTACCGTTATGCTGCCGAATTATTTTCATAAGCATAACCTTGTTTTAAGTCATTCTTGACTCGTAATTGAAGCGTTCATTCATTGAACTATTGTTATCATGAACTTATTTGAACTTGTTATATTATTGGCCATACGTTATTGTTTGAAACGTGGAAGTAGCTTGATTTATACTTGAAGATGCGATCGAGCACTGATTGTGTTCAAGGGCTCTATACTAGTCCCCTCGGCTGATTGTCGGAAATATACTATTATAAACCATGGGGTATGATGCTACTGGCGTCGCATTGCGCTGGGAGTACTTTCTCTATAAATAAGTGAAGATCCACGGGCATCATGAAAATACTTGTACATGACTTTCTTGCTTGATACATGATATTCCACAGAAATTCACCAAACACTTGCTCATAAGCAAAAGATGTTTGGGTGATGACTACGTGGTATTGCTAGTACATTCTCGTTACATTCTTGTTTACGAAAGGCCATATCATGTTCTTGTTACATTCTTGATAGTTCATACTTGCTCATTCTATCTTATATGATTATCATGTTACTTTGGTTTAATCACATGATTGATCGCATTCGCATGATTTTACCTTATTTCTTTAGAGCTAAAATACTAATTATTTAAAAATTGCTAATCATGTTGATGCGAAGATACCTACTGGGCAAATGTGCTCATTACCTATTTTCAATCTTTTCAGGAGATGGAAGTGAGTCAGGATCGGATTCGAAACGTTCAAATAGTGGGTCCGAGAGTGAATGAAGAATGAGTGAAGACTTAGGAAGTCTACATTGTTTAGATTGTGTCTATGTAATTTTCTTATTTCTTGAGTCTAGTATGATGAAGAAAGTTGAAATAGTGATTGTATTAGAATATTTGATTTGATTATTAATGAAAATTGACGTTTGCGTAAATATTGTGCAATTGCATTTATGTCTGTGATTGTCTTGCGCTCTGATCGTTCTTGCTTGCAAGAGGCTTACCATGCCGGCTGTTCACGTTCCTCGAGCTAGTCTTCCGCTGTAATAAAAGGCTCGGGGCGTGACATAACCAAGGTATATGTTGAGTCCCGAAAGGTGGCAATCAAGAGGGGAGGGGTGAATTGATTGGCCAATTAAAATTTCTTCCAAGGAAAACAATGATAAGTAAATATACAAGCACTAGATCTCACCCGAACATGGATACACTTGTGAATGCGTGTGGATTATGGTAGGTGTTTGATAAAGGAATTGATGTACGCTCAAATCACCGTAAAGCACACTCGACTAGAGATGTAGAAGAACAAATCACAAGTGACACATGGAATTTTTAGGTGGTTCGGGTACACTGCCGTGTCCCCTACGTCCACCCCTCACTTATGAGGATTAAGACTTCACTATGATGTAAGCCACACACACACGCTGTGTAGAATAGCAAACACACATACGCGGCACCGATCTGGGCAACCACAAACACACACACACACACAGAGAGAGACGTTCGTGTTTCCGAACACGAACAATCCACACACAGAACTGAATCAAGTTTTACATCAAATGCTCAAGTAGACACAAAGTAAATCTGAGAGTAAGGAGTGAAGAATGATTTATCTTGGTTGAAGCTCCCCCTTTCACTTCCTTGAATGTAATTGAATGCTTCTGTAGGAGGAAGATCAATCCTTGAGGAAAAATGATGCTTTGTAGTACAAATGAGGTTGCAGCTTTGACAACCCACGCAGCTTGTTCTTGGGGATGATATGGAGGCTTGATTCAAGCTTCTTCCCTTCACTTACAAGCTTAGAACAAGGTGGAAGAAGCCCCTGGAGCTGCTGCTGCGAACCTGCACTCACAAGGGTTAGAAAAATAACACAACTTTAGATGCCTCTCTCTCCTTAGGGTTTCATACCCCAATAAGATGTATATATAGAGTTTGGAACGTTCAAAGACACCCTAGAGACCAGATCCACAATTCCTGGAACGATTTAGGGAGGTTAGGTTTGATTGGTATGACTTTTGGTGCATGCGCACGCAAGTCAAAAATCACGGCTCAGGTTCGAGACTAAAAGGGTCGACCCTTGGGGTCGACCCTCGTGAGGGATTTGAGGGTTTAAAAGGGCTCTGGGTCAATGGGTCGACCCTTGGGGTCAACCCTCAGGTTAATGGGTCGACCCTTGGGGTCGACCCTTGCAGATGTGATGAAGGAACCCGCCGGGTGTAAAAAACATGCTAGCAGGGGTCGACCCTTGGGGTCGACCCTTGTGGCTGGGGGTCGACCCAATGGGTCAACCCTTTCAGTAACAGATTCTGTTTCAGGATTACAGAGCAAAGGGGTCGACCCAATGGGTCGACCCATGTTCCAGAGCTTCCAAAATGTTGATTAAAAGGCCACTAAGTCCAAGAACAAGCCAAGGGGTTCCAAGGTTGGTTTTAAGCCATCAAAGGGAATGTGCTAGGACATGAATAAGAGAAACCCAGTATAATTAAACTTAGATAAGACCCAAACCAATTTGACCCTTGAGATCAAAGAAGATGAACATCAAAACACAAGATCAAGGGCCAATAAGTTAAAGTGGATCTCACCAACCGTCCTTGAGCACTTATGCACGTTCTTTGCCCTGTCAAAACATAACTTGTAAATTAGATGTAGCATTGCAATTTGAGTTGAAAAAGCTTACCTTTTGAGGTTGTTTTTTAACCTCCTTAGCTCCAAGATCTCAATAGAATGTTTGAGCTTTTAAAGACTCTATATGCTAGAACACTTCGAAGACAATATATATATATACATATAGTGTTTGGTCATCATCAAAAGCTATCAAATTAGATGTTCACTTAAGGAGGGGGTTCAACAATCTCCCCCTTTTTTATGATGACAAAATACTATATGCCTTGAAAAAAATATATGACTTCAAAAATGATTTAGCATACATATGAGATTCAACCTTCAACCTCCATATCAAGAAACAAAACTTTCATTCTTCACATGCATCATACCGATCCAAAACATGTGAGATTGACCACAAGGGCATATTCCAAACATATCTACCGACAACCGAATTAAAAAGGAAGTAGGGTCTGAGTTCTAAAACAAATTACAAGATGCAATGGAAATGCTGATTGAAATTCAACGCAACTAACTGAGATGCGAAAAATGATGAAAGCATACATGCATGCAAGCACACATCACACAAATACATATAAATAGCCGGGGCCCATATATAGGACCAAAGTTTCTCCCCCTTTGGCATCATCAAAAAGGAGGGGGTGAAAGTCAAAAGAGGCGTGCCAATTCGCAGGAGCATAACCCTCTAATCATTATTCAGAGGTGGAGGACTTGGCGGACGCCTAATATAATCAACGATGTCACCAAACATGGCGGATTTAGTGGCCAAGGCGTCGTGAATAGACTGAGTGCTTTCTTGATGAAAGAGCTTCAGATCAGACAATTCTTGTTGCATAGCCTCCATTGTCTCCCCATACCTGTCTAAACGACCATCAATTGTATCCAACCGATCCATGATTAGCTGTACCGCCGCGGAGGGCATTGCTTCAGCAGGAACATCTTGTTGTTGGTGGCCGGCCTGTTCTTCTTCATCATCCTCATCTTCTCCCGAGCTAGCAACTTGTGTACCTCGTTTCAATTGACGCACCAGCACCCCATCTCGCATTCCATAACCCATGTGGTGACATATAGAATGTACGGTGTAGATATCAGAAGCTCGGATGGCTTGAGATGCTTCCCTTGCAAGATTAAGCCCCATATACTGAAAAATAACAGTTAAGGCCGCAGCATATGGCAATGTCCGATGTTTGTGCTTCATACTTGAACAGATATGATCTAAGATTAGTGCTGGAAACTTGATAGGAATGCCACCTATAAAACAGCAGAATAGAAACATGTGTTTTTCGGTGACCTTATCATGGCCTCCCCCTCTTGGCAGCAAAATGGTGGTGATCATTCTATGTAAAATTCGTTGCATGGGGGAAAAATGATTGGCATTGAGTCCAGCAATCGATCCATCACCCATATCCTCGGATGTCATGTATCGATACAATGTGGCTTCAGAAACTCCAATATCCCCAAAAGCATAGCCTTCATTTGGTAAATTAAATGCTTCGCCTAACATTTGCGGTGAAAGCATAATCCGCTGCCCATTTACTATCGTAACTGGGACATCACCCGAAACGGACAAATTGCTGTAAAATTGATGTACCAGATTCGGATAGATGCGATGATGTGCGGACATAAACCCGTCTATATTTGGTTGAATGCAAATGACATCAACAAGGTCGAGAAGATGACGGCTAAGATTATCGGAGTCAACTGCACGTGGACGGAGTACGGTTCTATCCAACACCGTGCTAGAGAGTGTTGGCACAGTTGCTCTGGATCGACGCCCCCTTGTCGAGCTCGATCCCTCTCCACTGCGAGAAGAATGCCTCTTTGGGGCCATCTAAAACACAAATCGAAAGAATCGCATGACGGGGTTGTAGATCGAGATGGTTTGACAAGATTTAAGAGCTATAGCCTTGGATTAGTGATCCTCCACACATCAAGAACATACCTCAGAGGGTTTGAAGCTCAAGGAAGACGCGTTGAACCGTTTGGAAGGCGGATGTGCGCGGGACGCCACCGAGAGAACCGTGGCTAGGTCTTGAGAGTTTTGGTGCCAAGAAATACTTGGAGAGCTTGCAAGAGATGGTGACTAGGGTTAGAAGGGGGCTTGAGGGGTTTTTATGAGATGGGAAGGAGGAAACATAGGGTTTCCCCCCCTTTTAGGGCGGTTCGGATGTGGCTAAGGCCGCCCGACCGTAATGGGTCGACCCAATCGGTCGACCCCTGTAACCTCGGCCCCAGCCAGAAACGGATCCCGCGAGGGTCGACCCTTCCTTTGAATTTCATCAAAAAAAGGTTTTTGATATGTGATGGAAGATCAAAAAGGTTCGGCTCTATTCCCCAATGATAAATTCATGTTGGAATCAAGAAAATTTGAGTTGTTTTAAGGATAAATCAATTGGGGAACATGTTTCAATGAAATCTAAGCTCATAATAGACGTTCATTATCCAATGCTTCCGGATTTCTGATTTCGAGGGGTTTTGCTCGCTTTTTGACAATTAAGAGAATTCAAGGGAATATTGGCCATAGAAATAACTGTGACATGGGTGTATACTATAGATAGAAGGAATGCAATACACACAATCATGGTGTTTCACACATATCTAATTTTTGTTTTGTTTTTCAATCAATCATAATGCACATGCATGACAAGGGGAAATGTAACTATGCACCATACTAATGCAAATGCATGCTATGCAATGACGTATACACATAGTAATACAAATGATCATGACTCAGACTCGTCTATCCTACAAACCCCTAGTTCTCTCCTAAATGATGTGAATTTTTCTTCACTAAGAGGTTTGGTGAAAATGTCGGCAATTTATTGATCTGTTTCAATGAACCTGATTTCTACATCACCCTTGCCCACATGATCCTTGAGAAAATGATGTCTGATTTCAATATGCTTTGTGCGAGAGTGATGGACTGGGTTCTTTGACAAGTTTATGGCTGAAGTGTTTTCACACAAGATGGAAGTGTTTTTGAAGGAAATGCCATAATCAATCATCTATTTTTAGATCCATAGCACCTGGGCAACACAACTCCCGACAGCCACATATTCGGCTTCGGCGGTTGATAGAGCCACTGAGTTTTATTTCTTGGAGGCCCATGAGACCACGCACCCCCCAAGAAATTGGCAATACCCGCTGGTGCTTTTCTGATCCACTTTACAACCCGCATAATCGGCGTCAGAATAAGCAACTAAATCAAAGCTCGAATTACGCGGATACCACAATCCTAAATTACTTGAACCAGTAATATATCTGAAAATTCGTTTAACAGCCGACATGTGTGATTCTTTTGGATTGGACTAAAATCGTGCACATAAACACACAGCAAATTGAATGTCAGGCCTGCTGGCAGTTAAATATAACAAGGAACCTATCATGCTTCTGAAGAGTTTTTGATCCACAGATTTACCTGATTCATCTTGATCAATTTTTATTGAGGTGGACATGGGAGTTGGTTGTGGTTTGGTAGAGGTCAAGTTAAACTTTTTCAGCAGCTCCAATGCATACTTCTTCTGATGTATGAACATACCATCAACCGTCTGTGTGACCTGCAATCCCAAGAAGAATGTCAGCTCTCCCATAAGACTCATTTCAAACTCACTTTGCATTAATTTGGCAAAGTCTTTGCTGAGAGCATCTTTGGTGGAGTCAAAAATAATATCATCTACGTAAACTTGAACAATTAAGATTTTCTCACCGTTCAACTTCGTGGAAAGGGTTTGATCAACATTACCTCGTTTGAATCCATTTTGAATGAGGAAATCACTTAACCGTTCATACCATGCTCGGGGTGCTTGTTTCAGACCCTAGAGTGCCTTGTCTAGCTTGTACACATGGTCTGGATGCTTTGTGTCCTCAAACCCCGTGGTTGCTCCACGTACACGTCCTCCTGTATGTAGCCATTCAAAAATGCACTCTTAACATCCATTTGAAACAATCTAATGTTGTTACAGCATGCAAATGCTAATAGGACTCTCACAGCCTCGAGTCTTGCTACTGGAGCAAAAGACTCATCGAAATCAATTCCAAGCTCTTGGCTATAGCCTTTAGCTACTAGCCTGGCCTTATTCCTAGTTACCACTCCTTGATCGTTTGTTTTGTTTCGAAAAACTCACTTTGTTCCGATCACTGAGTGGTTTCTAGGACATGGCACGAGGAACCACACTTTGTTCCTTTGGAACTGGTGTAGTTCTTCTTGCATAGCCATGATCCAAGACTCATCCTTCAAGGCCTCTTCAATAGAGTGAGGTTCAAATTGGGAAAGTAAGGCAATATAGTCCTGATTTTCAACTTCCCTGAAGGAGGCTTGTGTTCTTGTTCCGTCTTCAACATTGCCAATCACATTCTCCGGCGGATGGTCCTTTTCGAAAGTCCATTGCCTTGGAAGCTGTTGTTCCAACTGATCTTCCAGATTTGCATCATCTTCTTGTGGTTCTTTTACTTCTTGTTCTTCAGTTTTTCCTTCCATCATCTTGATATTACCGTCATTCATATCATCGTCTTGCAGTACAGAATTTTCATTAGTGCTTTTAGAAGATGATTCATCAATGATGACATGGGGGCTTTCCTCAACTACAAGAGTTCTCAAGTTATACACTCGATAAGCTCTTAAGCTAAGAGAGTATCCAAGAAATATACCTTTGTCACTTTTGGGGTCAAATTTAGCCAGGTCCACCTTACCATTATTGTGAATGTAACAAACTGAGCCGAACAGTCTAAGATAGGAAATGTTTGGCTTCTTACCTCGGTACAACTCATAAGGGGTTTTCTTCAACAGTGGTCTTACCATGGCGCGATTGACAATTTAGCAAGCAGTGTTCACTGCTTCAGCCCAAAAGTACCTCAGTAAATTATTCTCGTTTAGCATGGTTCTTGCCATCTCAATTAGCGTCATGTTCTTCCTTTCAACAACACCATTCTATTCGGGGGTTCTTGGTGCGGAGAAGGCATGCGTATAGCCTTGAGCCCTGCAAAAAATTGCTGAACTCATGGTTATCAAATTCCTTACCGTGATCGCTCCGCACGGCCTTGATGCAACACCCCTTTTCATTTTGGACTACCCTGCAAAATACTTCAAATTCTGACAGGGCATCATTTTTATGTGAAAGGAAGTAAACCCAACAAAATCTTGAGTAATCATCCACAATGACAAACCCATACAATTTACCACCCAAGCTATGTGTTCTGCTTGGTCCAAATAGGTCAATGTGGATTAACTCAAGGGGCCTTGATGTAGTTACATCATTCTTGCACTTGAATGATGTCCTTGTTTGCTTACCCATGATGCACGCCCCATAGACTCCTTCATCAGTAACCTTCAGCTTAGGCAATCCAACAACCAAATCATTTCGAGACAGTTTTAGCAAAACATTAAAACTAGCATGCCCAAGTCGGCGATGCCAAAGCCAAACATCATCATTATTCCTTGCAACCAAACACAGATTTTTATGAGAGGGTTCATCCAAATCAATCATATATACATTGTTATGCCTGAGACCAATGAACTTTATCTCATGAGTATTTTTATTTACAACGGTGCAGTAGTTAGAATCAAAAATCACATTGCATCCTTTGTCATAAAGTTGACTTATACTTAAAAGATTATGATGCAACCCTTTCACGAGCAAGATATTCTCAATGGCATGATTTTGATTCTTACCTATCTTACCTTCTCCAATGATTTTGCCTTTGTCCTTACCACCAAATGCCACTGTTCCACCATCCTTTTCATGCAGGTCCGCAAACAATTCTTTGTTTCCCGTCATGTGACGAGAGCATCCACTATCCAAATACCACCTATTCCATTGAGCTCTCAAGCAGACCTGCAGTCACAACAACCGTACTTATGCAAATTTTGGTACCCAAGCAAGCTTGGGTCCATGATGGTTAGAAACATGAGATATGTATGATCTATTTCTCATTCTAGCAAAACTTTCATCATCAAATTTCAGAATTCTGCAATCATATATATCATGGCCTAACCTTCCACAATAAAAGCATGTAATGGCTCTGTCCTTGTTTCTTCTCCTTCCTTTATTCAAGAATGAATTATGCACATGTGTTTTTGACGTGGATGGAGATGAACTTCTGGGAGGCATGTGAGTTGAATTTGTTTCAGATTGTAAAGTTTTCCCCTTTTTAAAAATGGCAATAGTATCCTTCAACTCATGGTTTTCATGCATTAGAGAGTGGACTTGATTTTCGGCCTTTTCTTTTGCTTGATTGCATGCCATGCTTTCAAGCTTTTCTTGTTCCAGATTATTTTTCAAATCATCATGCATTTTACTTAGTGTGAATTGCTCCTCTCTCATGCATGAAATCTCTTCTTCAAGCAATTCATTTTTTGACACAAGAATTTCTTTCTCATTTATCAATTTCTCAGTTTCCGATTTCAACACATTGTAATTTTCACATGAGTTTTCAGCATGCACTAGATGTTCAATTTTCTTTTTCAACTGTCTATTTTCAGATCTGAATTTTTTACATTTTTCATATAACGACTCATATGCAATTTGCCATTGTTCACAAGTAAGAGTTTCAGTTTCAGAATGTACCTCATTTCCATCGTCGTCATTGGCCATGAAGCATAGGTTTTGGACCAGCTCATCTAGTCCATCTTCATTCCCGGACTCTTCCTCATCTTCATCGCTCCAAGTGGCCACCATGGCCTTGGGCTTCTTGAATTTTCCTTTCTTCAGCTTCTTCATCAGATCAGGGCACTCACCCTGCATGTGACCGGGTTTCTTGCATTCGTAGCATATCACTTCTTCTTTCTTGCTACTTTCTCCTCTGTTCGGACCTTGCCTTCTTGGTCCCTTTCTGAATTGACCACCGAAATTTCTGGTCCTTTTGACGAACCTTCTTGCCCTTCTTGTAATCATGGCAACCAGCTCTTCATCTTCAGTGTTGCCGGTTGAGTCATTGTCACTGCCCTCTGAATCTTGTGGATTCACTTTTAGAGCCAAAGGTGTGACTACCTTCTTCTTTTTATGGTCCTCCTCGCTCCTCTTGATGTTGATTTCGTATGTCATCAAGGAGCCAATTAGCTCGTCCAATTTCAAAGTGCTGAGATCCTTTGAGTCCTCGATTACAGTGGCCTTTGTGTGCCATTGTGATGACAAGGATCTCAGTACCTTTCTGACGAGTTCCTTGTCTGAATACTCTTTACCAAGACCCTTTAATCCATTCGTGATTTCTGTCAATCTTGCAAACATATCAGAAATGGACTCTTCTGGTTTCATCATAAATAATTCAAAGTCCCGGACTAGCAGATTCGCTTTGGTTTCCTTTACTTCCGATGTTCCTTCATAGATCAACCGCAGCTTGTTCCACATCTCCTGCGCGGAAGAACACATAGAAATACGTGAGTATTCATTAGGATGAATGACACATTGTATTATATTCATGGCTCTAAAATTTACTGAACACTTCTTTATATCCTCATCATCCCACTCATCTTCATTTTGAGACAGATTATACGGACCCTTGCTTATGACGCGCCACACGTCATAGTCTTGGGCTCGTAGAAAAACATACATTCTGTTCTTCCAATAAGGGTAATTTGATCCATCAAAGAACGGGGGTCATTGGATCGAATGCCCTTCGGGCATCATCCCCTTGTTTGCCATAAGGAGGGATCTACTCTATGACCGTGTGGTCGAGTGAAGCAGAGATCAAGGCTCTGATACCAATTGTTGAGTCCCGAAAGGCGGCAATCAAGAGGGGAGGGGTGAATTGATTGGCCAATTAAAATTTCTTCCAAGGAAAACAATGATAAGTAAACATACAAGCACTAGATCTCACCCGAACATGGATACACTTGTGAATGCGTGTGGATTATGGTAGGTGTTTGACAAAGGAATTGGTGTACGCTCAAATCACCGTGAAGCACACTCGACTAGAGATGCAGAAGAACAAACCACAAGTGACACATGGAATTTTTAGGTGGTTCGGGTACACTGCCGTGTCCCCTACGTCCACCCCTCACTTGTGAGGATCAAGACTTCACTATGATGTAAGCCACACACACACGCTGTGTAGAACAGCAAACACACATACGCGGCACCAGATCTGGGCTACCACAAACACACACACACACACACACACACACACACACACACACATACACACACACACACACACACACACACACATACACACACACACACACACACACACACACACACGTTCGTGTTTCCGAACACGAACAATCCACACACAGAACTGAATCAAGTTTTACATCAAATGCTCAAGTAGACACAAAGTAAATCTGAGAGTAAGGAGTGAAGAATGATTTATCCTGGTTGAAGCTCCCCCTTTCACTTCCTTGAATGTAATTGAATGCTTCTGTAGGAGGAAGATCAATCCTTGAGGAAAAATGAAGCTTTGTAGTACAAATGAGGTTGCATCTTTGACAACCCACGCAGCTTGTTGTTGGGGATGATATGGAGGCTTGATTCAAGCTTCTTCCCTTCACTTTCAGGCTTAGAACAAGGTGGGAGAAGCCCCTGGAGCTACTGCTGCAAACCTGCACTCACAAGGGTTAGAAAAATAACACAACTTTAGATGCATCTCTCTCCTTAGGGTTTCATACCCCAATAAGATGTATATATAGAGTTTGGAACGTTCAAAGACACCCTAGAGACCAAATCCACAATTCTTGGAACGATTTAGGGAGGTTAGGTTTGATTGGTATGACTTTTGGTGCATGCGCACTCAAGTCAAAAATCACGGCTCGGGTTCAAGACTGAAAGGGTCGACCCTTGGGGTCGACCCTCGTGAGGGATTTGAGGGTTTAAAAGGGCTCTGGGTCAATGGGTCGACCCTTGGGGTCGACCCTTGCAGATGTGATGAAGGAACCCGCCGGGTGTAAAAAACATGCTAGCAGGGGTCGACCCTTGTGGTTGGGGGTCGACCCACTGGGTCGACCCTTTCAGTAACAGATTCTTTTTCAGGATTACAGAGCAAAGGGGTCGACCCAATGGGTCGACCCATGTTCCAGAGCTTCCAAAATGTTGATTAAAAGGCCACTAAGTCCAAGAACAAGCCAAGGGGTTCCAAGGTTGGTTTTAAGCCATCAAAGGGAATGTGCTAGGACATGAATAAGAGAAACCCAGTACAATTAAACTTAGATAAGACCCAAACCAATTTGACCCTTGAGATCAAAGAAGATGAACATCAAAACACAAGATCAAGGGCCAATAAGTTAAAGTGGATCTCACCAACCGTCCTTGAGCACTTATGCACGTTCCTTGCCCTGTCAAAACTTAACTTGTAAATTAGATGTAGCCTTGCAATTTGAGTTGAAAAAGCTTACTCGTTGAGGTTGTTTTTTAACCTCCTTAGCTCCAAGATCTCAATAGAATGTTTGAGCTTTTAAAGACTCTATATGCTAGAACACTTCAAAGACAATATATATATATACATATAGTGTTTGGTCATCATCAAAAGTTATCAAATTAGATATTCACTTAAGGAGGGGGTTCAACAGTATAGAACGTTCCAAAAATGATATATGATTCCAAAGAAGAATTAAAAGAACATTATGCTAAAGCGGCATTCTGGTAGCATAACGGTACATTAATAGGGTTCCATATCTTAACTTTAACTTATTATACATAAGTTTGGAATCCATATAATCCTAAGATCATCCAAAAAACACATTTAGAACAACCCTTGGGTCAAACCTCGGGTTATGAACCTGACAGAAAAAGCCAATCATATACTGGGCCGTTCCACGCAGAAAACGGTCACAGGGACGCCGCTTTATTGATAATAACAGTCCAGTTAAGGCCGCAACTGGACTGTGTCAACCAGAATGAAAGAATCAACACTTAACAACTTCTGGGTAATAACGGTCAAAGAGGTGGCCATTTTCTGATAGAAACGGTCAGGGAAAGAACTGCTATCTAATAGAGACGGTCTCTTATAGGCCGCTACTAACCAGAGTACAGGAAGTAAAACTTTGATCATGTGAGTGCTTTCTAGACAATTGGATTTTGAAGGTACAACCAGCTCGGTGTCCTAGTGGGAATCCCAAGCTCGTGAAGTCTTACGAAGGCCTTAAAACAAGATCCCCTAGTCCGATAGAAGGAATATCCGGCAGAGAGGTTCACAAGTCTAAGAGATGTGCCTATAAGTGCAACGTGTATCTAATGGTCGCATACTGGAGTAAACGCCATGTACTTATGAAAATGACTCAAGAGATAAGAGTGGATCGTGTGAAAACAGCGATCAAAACAACGTTCCAAATACTACCACGAATCATGTTTCATAATCATGAGAGGAAATATTTAATTACAAAACTATAACATTGAGACATGAAATTACATGATAACAAAAAATAATGTTTTAAGACATGCTCATACTGAAGCAGGGTGTTTAACAAGAAAATAAATATAATTTTTAGTGAAAAATAACATAATTATAAGGTTTCTAATATGCAAACCTCAACTAGGTTCACAGAACCAAATAGCGGTCATGACATTGCCGCATGGGTTATAAATGGTCTCGCGATAGACCGCTGTTTAAATGAGGCGATCAGGTTATGGATCGTTTCTGTCTGATAGACAGAAGCTGTAAAATAGTGAAATAAAACGTTAACCTAGGGCATGTTATGCATGGAAACGATATAAAACCGGTAGTAAAACATGCTAGAAGAAAATTTGGCCATGAACATGCATAGGAGAAAGTGAATTAGACAAGAATTTCATCTTAATTGCATTAAGGCTAAGTCTATGCATGAAAAATGAACTAGTTTACGCAGTCTCAATAAAACATTAAATTCTCCACGTATAATGCATGAAATCGACTAAGAATTGAGGACTTTTATTCCAAACATCATGTTTAAGCCGTTCATGAGATAACCTACCTCTGGGCTTGGCTTTAATCATCGAATTTAAGATTGGAACTTGACCCTAGTTCTGCTCATCCTAAACTGAAACAGCAACTTCGTGGCCTTCTAACTCTTGATCCTCTTCACCTATGACCACGAAATTTTGAGGGTAAGAAGATGGTACTAAAAGGAACAATTAGTTCTAACGAAACCCTATCTAATTACCTCGTTTAGGGCCTATGACCATGAAATTTTGAGGGTAAGAAGATGGTACTAAAAGGAACAATGAGTTTTAAAGAACCCCTATCTAATTACCTTGTTTAGGGCTTCTATTTTGCTGATCAATCTGGCCCGGTCGCACAATTTCCTAAGATTCTTGTACCAAACCAGCAACTTTGAATGCCTCTATCTTCCTGGTGGCTTGATCTCCTAAGACGAAATTTGGAGGGTAGTTAGACCTTAGTATTATGAACAAAACATTCTAAAGAACCTACCTCAAATTCCCCTTACTTACCTTAGTTCCACACGAGCCAAAAGTAAGGGTCGCGCAGGTTGAACTTGAGGTCTATTTATAGGGTTAGCTAGGGTTTCTATGGGTTAGAACGAACAGAGAGTCCTAATTAGGGTTCCAATTCGATCCTTAAGCCTTTTAGACTCATCTATCTAAGAGATAGCATCGATCCTAGGCAATTTGGATGCCAAAGTTCCTATCTTTTCATGCCTTCTTCCATTCACGAAATCTGCAGAGAGTAACGATCTAGTCTAGACCGTTTTTAGTCACATGCGGTCGCCCGATAGACCGTTTTTACCTATTGGCGTCGAATTTGAATAAATTCAAACTCTTTTGATATTATCTCCTATTATTAGCCTATTTATCCCATTAAAAGTCCGATAAATGATAATTTATCTTTTAAATTCCGTAATTATCATATTCTAGACTTCTAGAATATGGGCCAAGTCTTGTAGGCATGGTTTTGGGTCATTTGGGCTTCATTTAAAAGGTCTGATTAATTAATAAATATTGGGCCTTATTATTTGGTATTAATTAACCCAAATTCATTTAATAATCTATTTATCTCTAGAAAAATCTTAGAAAGTCTAAATAAATTCTAGAAAATTCTAAAATATCACATACAAAATTTTGGGGTATTACATCCTATCCTATCGGGTCAAGCTCATATCCATGCACGACCCACTCAAATATCTCCTCAGGCAACCCGTTCTCTCAGGCCGATTGGGAAAATGGGCTCTCCTACTAATGGAGTATGATATTACCTATGTCCCCAGAAAAGTAATCAAGGGACAGGGCATGGCCAAATTCTTGACAGCCCACCAAGTACCGGACGACTCGCCTCTTAACACGGAGCTCCCTGACGAGGAGTCTGGTGCGGACACCCGAGCAGTTGAGCGGCGCGACACGCCGAGCCACCGGTACCGCACACGGAGCACGACTCGAGCCACCTCAGCGTCCATCTGGCTCGGAGACAGCCTGGAGACTCCGCCTTGAGCCTCCCGGCATTTATCATATTTAGTTAGACTTTATGTGTGTGTAATTTGTGTTTATTTCATTGTATGCGGTTTGCTATTTTCATTGTAAGAGGGGCTTATGTGTAATTTGGACCCCGTGGGCCCCACAGGCCCCCCAGGCCCCATCCCATTGAGCCACCTCAGCCAAGGGCCCCATGTGGGGTCAGTCAACATGTCAAATGGAGACATCTAGAAGTTTGAATGGTAAAAGGCACATGGGAGACAAGTGGACTTCAAAGTCCAAGGTGGCTACCAACTTGTCCCCCCCTTGCCACCAAAGTCAATAGGGCACCCCCTTCCCCTTATTTTTTATTTTAATTTTTGTGGAATGGTCACATGCCATCCCAGCCCTCCATCTCACACCCCTAGATCCAACGGTGGAGGATGGATTAGATGGGTGACCTATATATGCTTGTATTTTCCCATTTTCATGAATTAATGCCATAAGAATTGTGAAATTTGTTGGAGCAAGGGCTGGTGCGCCCCCCTCCTCTCTCCTCCCTCTCCCCCTTGGGTGCTGTGAAGGCTTCCATTCTGAGGTGTGAAGCCTCGTTTATCAGTTCTGACGATCACCGCCGCCGCCACGAGCCGCCACCGCACCGCCATCGCCATCAACGGAGTTCTGCCCGCGCAGTACCATAGAAGTTTCCACGAATTTTATGTCTCATCCACGAGCTCAGATAGATCTGGGGATTTTATTGGATGTTCCAGAGGTGTCAAGGACATCCTACAAATTTTGGTTTGCCATTCAGATCTCGTTTCTTATTTTTTGATTTTCTTCCACTCTTCCATTTCGGTTCTGCCAGAGTTCTGTCCAGATTCATCTCCGCCCTAAGTTTCATATCTTAGGTCCACTTTTTTGATTTTTTTTGGTTCGTCCAATTTTACTGGGGGTTCCATTCATCCACCCCTTCATCCACAATTTTTCATTATTTTTCATTCACCCATCTCATATTTTCTAAAAATCTTTCTCAGTCCCATCTACAGTTCTGTCCTCCTGTTCCCAGATCCAACCACCAGTCACCCCAAACATCATAGTAAATCACCACCACCTCCAAATCAAATTCTAAAAATAGTCCCAGTTCCGTGGTTTGATTCCCTACAACTTCTAAGAAGAGCTCAAGATCTGAATCGGAGGTTCACTAGGCGGTCAATGGTGGTTCTCAAACAAGTGCCCTGCAGATCTGAGATTTTGGTTACTATACAACAGGGACTTATAAATTCAATAAAGTTCTGATCCGACCAGATCCAGCAGATCTCTCTAGGTCTAGATCAAAGCATTTGAAGAGAGCTTTCCAACGATAGCTCATGCGTCCCGATCCGACGTCGGGATTGCTCGCAGCGGCCATTTTCGCCGGAGCGCGCGCCGGAAGATAGCAACCAAAATCCGTGGACAGCTAGTTCATCAATTGGGAATCGGGGCCGATCGACCCCCGATCGGTGTTCCCGGTTGACCGCCGTCCGTGGAGGCACGCCACCAGGGGTCCCCATCACAGTGGGTCCCACCCCCACAGATCCGGAGGACAGCGCCATCCGTGGGCCCCGCGGGCCCGCAGAACCCGCCGTTCGGAAAGCACGAAAACGCGGAGTTCGGTACCGCCGAGCGACATCAAGATGCTGTCCGTCAACCCGAGTTGCGTGATTCCCGGGCTCCACATGTGACCTTTTACCTCCCTGCGTGGAGTGGGTCAAATCTTTGTATTGCTATGATATTGTTTAACCGGGAGTCCGTGATTCGGCCGGGGTTATCTTCGCCACGCCGGGTGCGTGGAGGTAAAGGTCTTAACTCCTTGGCGTTACATTGCTTAGCTAGTATACGGTCTTAGGCCGCTGCCGAGAGTGTAGGTACTAGCCCATGTGTCCATATCACCGCTGTGAGAGTGAGAGTGACCCGTCCCGTGACTCGATCCGAGTCCGGAAGTTGAGTCGGACTACCCTTGACCTCCGCCGGTTCCTTAACCGCGCACGGTCCGCGCTTTCCCTCGCTTGGGACGACGAGTGAGCTTCCACTTCTGTTAGCGACGTTTTGCCACTAGGAGCTCGTAGTGTCGGGCTTAGTGTCTCCCTGGTGTGTGCTGCTGGTCGCGTCTTCATCTAGAGTCCGAGGGTGGCACCTAATAGTGTCGTCTCCCGTGTCCGTCCCGCATCAGTTTGGTATCAGAGAGAGTCGAGTCTAGGGTAGTCTTTACATATGTCTTGCATGCATCATGGTCTAAGTCGAGTCTAGGACCATCATTATTTTCAAAACAAAAAAAAAGTGTGTTTTAAATTGCATTTGCACCCTTTATTCAGTATCTTAAAAGGTGTTGTCCGAATGTTAGGCTACGCCTACCGGGAGGTCGCACACTTGCGGGAGTGATCTTCGGATCGATTAACTCCGCCCCGTACCGGATATTGGTTTAGGTCTAAGTGCATCATTTAGTGTGTGTTTGCATTAGTCGGTGTCTCCTAGGTCGTGTGTCAGTTGCATGCCCACCCGTCGAGGTACCCAATACTCGCCGCCACCACCTATGGCGGACTCCCGGGCCCGTAGCTCCGATGAGTCCTCGACGGCCGAGATGTTCCGAGCCATTATGGAACGTCTTGACACGCGTATGGATGGCCTTAGTACGCGTATGGATGGCATAGGAACGCGTCTAAAAGGGCGGATGAAAGCCCTCGAGGATCAGGCCGAGAGTTCGGATCAGTCCATTCAGGGCCTAGTTGGGAGGATCGCAGTCCTAGACAGAGGCCCAGTAGCGGCACAACCCGTGCCAACGAACGGCCAACAAGAGCCGGTGCAGCAACCCGCTGTGCCAAGGGTTCAGGTGGAGGATGTCGGGAGGCAACAGGCGCCTATTGTGGATGATTATGCTTCCGACAATGATCAGGGGGGTAACGGTCGTCGTCATCAACGACGGAATCGTGATGACGAGGATGACGACCGCCTTCTTACGGGTGTGCGTGCGGACCCTCCCACTTTTAGCGGGTCCTTGGACCCTAGGGTGTATTTAGATTGGGAGGCCGGCATGGACCGGTACTTCGAGTGGTTTGAGATGACGGACCACCGAAGAGTCCGATACGTAAAGATGAAGCTGCAAGGGCAGGCCCAAACTTATTGGATCAATGTGGAGAGTCTGCTCAACCAACGACGTCAACCCCAAATCGGTACTTGGGAAGATATGAAGATCAAATTGAGGGAGAAGTACCTTCCCGCCTCATATCACCAACGTCTCATAGACAAGTGGCAAAGCATATCCCAAGGGAACCGATCCGTGACCGAGTACACCGCCGAGTTCGATGAGTATTACTTACGGTGTGGGGTCACGGAAGAAAGCACTATGACTATATCCCGCTTTCGAAGAGGTTTGCGGCCCAATTATCAATATGAACTCTTTCGCCACAATGCAACCACTTTGGAGCAGGCATATCAGATAGCTCTCGAATTGGAGCAATTCGAGGCCGTAGTTCGAGTCACCCCATTGGTTGGACTCTTTTCCCCTTCGTAGTGTCGAGCCCCGTGGCTCATCTGGCACGTATCCGAGGGCCCCCATGGCTCGACCTCAGGAGCCCGCTCATCCCGAGCTGTTTGTTCCTAGGCCTCGTCCTCCACCCCCGAGGGACCTTCCTCATCCCTAGCATCTTACGGCCCCACCTACAGCCCGTCCACCGGCACCCGCACCTCTTGCACGTCCTTTGTTGCCTACGCCTCCTATCCGTCGGGAGGATAAAGGTAAAGGACCTATGATTGGGGAGCCTAGTGGATCACGGCAGCAGTGTTATCGCTGCAATGGGTTAGGCCATTTCGCCAACCAGTGTCCCACCCGCCCATCTCTTCACATTGGGGACACACAGGCCGAGGATACCACCCTTACGGGCCTCGAGTTAGTCAGCTATGAGGCTGATGAAGAGCTAGCTGACGAGTACTATGAGATGGGAGGTGAGGCCCAGGATGCCCAGCATTCGGACGATACCCACGTGGGGGTCGTCAGATGTATCCTCACCCAGCCACAGGTCAGTGATGACTGGCGACGGACTACTATCCTTCATGTATTCTGTAGGCTGGGAAAGCAAATTTGCAAGGTGGTCATCGATAGCGGGAGTTGTATCAATGCAATCTCCACGAACGTTGTCGCCCGTCTTGGTCTCACACCCGTAGACCATCCTTGTCCCTATCAGGTATCATGGGTGGATACCACTTCCATTTCGGTCAGGCTGCGGTGCTTGGTCCCGCTGCAGCTCAACTCCTACCATGACGAGATCTGGTGTGATGTTCTCCCCATGGAAGTGGGCAGTATCATTCTTGGTAGGCCGTGGTTATTTGACCGGGATGCCACGCTCCATGGCCGGTCGAACACCTGTACCTTCGACCACGCTGGCCAGTGGGTCACCCTCCAACCCATTCGGCCCAGGAGCCCATTAGTCAGGGGTCCTACTGGCCCTAGTACTCCTAAGCCTTTCGTTCCCGGGCCTAGTACCCCATCCCCAGCTAGGGCTATGACCGTTACCTCTGGCCCAGGAGAGCCCTCGACGAGGAGATTGATGATGATTAGCTCCCGGGAGATGGAGCAGGAGCTTAGTCAGGGCTGTCCGGTGTTTGCCATTACGGTCCGAGAGGTGGAGCGGGACTCCGAGGGTGAGCTCCCACCCGAGGTTGTTCCCATTCTGCAGGAGTATGCTGATGTCTTTCCCGATGAACTTCCCGAGGGACTGCCACCTATGCGGGATATGCAGCATGCCATCGACCTTGTTCTGGGCTCTTCTTTGCCCAACCTTCCTCATTATCGCATGAGTCCCACGGAGCATGCCGAGCTTAAACGGCAGGTCGATGAGTTAGTGCAGAGAGGGTCTATTCAGGACAGCATGAGTCCATGTGCTGTACCCGCATTACTCGCCCCGAAGAAGGATGGCACGTGGAGAATGTGCATTAATAGTTGTGCCATCAACAAGATCACCGTGAAGTACAGGTTCTCTATTCCCCGCCTTGATGACATGCTGGACATGATGGCAGGTGCCACTATCTTTTCGAAGATCGATCTTAAGAGTGGCTACCATCAGGTGAGGATTAGGCCAGGTGATGAGTGGAAGACCGCATTTAAGACCAAGGACGGTCTATATGAGTGGTTGGTCATGCCTTTTGGGTTGACCAATGCCCCTAGCACTTTCATGCGGCTCATGACTCAGGTCCTTCGACCTTTCATTGGAGTCTTTGTAGTGGTGTATTTTGATGATATCCTTATCTATAGCCGCACCACAGGGGACCACTTAGACCACCTTCGGCAGGTCTGTCTACTTCTTCGGCGAGAGCAGCTGTTTGCGAACCCACAGAAGTGTGCCTTCATGACACCTCAGCTTACCTTCTTGGGTTTTATCGTGTCTAGTACTGGGGTCTCCGCCGATCCGGAGAAGGTCCGGGCCATTGTTGAGTGGTCGGAACCCCGTACGGTTCATGATGTCCGCAGCTTTCATGGCCTTGCGATGTTCTACCGTCGCTTCATCCGCGGATTTAGCTCCATCACCGCCCCGATCACGGATTGCATCCGGAAGGGCACATTTGTATGGACGAAGGCCGCATCTGCCGCCTTCAAGGACATCAAGGAGCGCATGACCCAGACACCTATCCTTCGATTGCCTGATTTCTCGAAGGTGTTTGAGGTCTCTTGTGATGCGTCGGGTGTTGGGATTGGAGGAGTTTTGAGTCAGGAGTCCCACCCGATCGCATATTTCAGCGAGAAGCTGAATGACGCGAAACTGCGATATTCCACGTATGATAAAGAATTCTACACAGTTGTTCAGGCTCTTAGGCATTGGAGGCACTATCTTTTACATCAGGAGTTTTTCCTATACTCCGACCACGAGGCATTGAGGTACCTCCATTCGTAACAGAAGCTTAACTCGCGTCATAGTCGTTGGGTCGAGTATCTCCAGCAGTTCACCTTTGTGCTGAAACATAAGGCTGGAGTGGAGAACAAGGTGGCTGATGCCTTGAGTCGGCGAGCATGTTTGCTTACCACCATGAGTGCCGAGGTCATAGGGCTAGAGAAGATGAAGGAGGCCTATGTTGACTGTCCTGACTTCGGTCAGATTTTTGCCACTCTCCAGGCCGGACCCTCGAGAGATCATGATGATTATATGCTTCAAGAGGGTTACCTCTTTCGAGGTAGCAGGCTATGTGTTCCCCGAACTTCGGTACGAGATTTCTTAGTGTGGGAACTACATGCGGGAGGTCTAGCCGGACACTTTGGTCGGAACAAGACTATTGAGGCAGTGGAGCATCGATTTTATTGGCCGAGCTTGAAGCGCGATGTTGCTAACATCGTGGCTCAGTGCCGTACATGTGCTACGGCCAAGATGAAGAAGCAAAGCTCGGGCCTTTATACGCCTCTTCCCGTGCCTGATGCCCCGTGGCAGGATGTTAGCATGGATTTTGTTTTGGGATTGTCACGTACCTCCAGGAAGCATGATTCGGTCTATGTGGTGGTTGACCGTTTCTCGAAGATGGCCCTCTTTATCCCTTGCTCGAAGACTTCGGATGCTTCTAGGGTAGCCCGCCTATTCCTTACTCATGTGGTGTGCAAGTTCGGGTTGCCTCACACTATAGTGTCTGACCGTGATGTTAGATTCACTTCCTATTTTTGGAAGACACTATGGCATATGATGGGTACTCACCTCAAGTTTTCTACTGCATATCATCCCCAGACAGATGGCCAGACCGAGGTAGTCAATAGGAGTCTGGGAGATCTTTTGAGGTGTCTAGTCAGGGACCGCATTGGGGATTGGGATCTCATTTTACCTATGGCTGAGTTTGCATACAATGATTCGGTGAATAGGTCTACCGGCATGAGTCCATTTGAGATTGTCACAGGTCGTAGGCCTAGGAAACCCGTTGACCTTGTCCCCATGCCTATCCATGCTAGAGTGTCGGAGTCGGCCGAGTCGTTTGCTAGGCATGTTAGGAGTTTGCATGATGACATCCGTCGTCACATTGAGGCCAGCAATGCACGGTACAAGGAGTTAGCCGATGCCCACCGACACCACCGAGAGTTCCACGAGGGCGAATACGTCATGATCAGGGTAAGACCTGAACGGTTTCCCTCTGGAACCGTTAAGAAGTTGCAAGCTCGCGGAGCCGGTCCCTTTAGAGTGTTGAAACGCGTTGGATCCAATGCGTATGTTGTGGACCTGCCCGAGGAATATGGTATAAGCTCTACCTCCAATGTATCGGATCTTGTTGCATATAGGGACCCAGCGGTGATCCCTAGTGAGCCTTTTGAGCCATCTCCTCCCCTTGAGAGTGATCCCACACCTGAGTGTCCACTCCCACCTCCAGCCCCTTTTTCACGGCAGCGTGAGCATATAGATCATATACTGGACGAGCAAGTGACAGTTACCAGGAGTGGATCTTACCCGCGCTACCTAGTGCGATGGAGAGGACGGCCCGCTACTGAGGACACATGGATCACACATGGCGAGTTGCAGCGGATCGATCCGGACCTTCTGGAGCGATACAGGAGCGATGCAGACCATTACTCGACAGGGTCGAGTTTCTCCCACCCGGGGAGAATTGGTGCGGACACCCGAGCAGTTGAGCGGCGCGACACGCCGAGCCACCGGTACCGCACACGGAGCACGACTCGAGCCACCTCAGCGTCCATCTGGCTCGGAGACAGCCTGGAGACTCTACCTTGATCCTCCCGGCATTTATCATATTTAGTTAGACTTTATGTGTGTGTAATTTGTGTTTATTTTATTGTATGCGGTTTGCTATTTTGATTGTAAGAGGGGCTTATGTGCAATTTGGATCTCGTGGGCCCCACGGGTGCCCCAGGCCCCATCCCATTGAGCCACCTCAGCCAAGGGCCCAATGTGAGGTCAGTCAACATGTCAAATGGAGGCATCTAGAAGTTTGAATGGTAAAAGGCACATGGGAGACAAGTGGACTTCAAAGTCTAAGGTGGCTACCAACTTGTCCCCCCCTTGCCACCAAAGTCAATAGGGTGCCCCCTTCCCCTTATTTTTTATTTTAATTTTTGTGGAATGGTCACATGCCATCCCAGCCCTCCATCTCACACCCCTAGATCCAACGGTGGAGGATGGATTAGATGGGTGACCTATATATGCTTGTATTTTCCCATTTTCATGAATTAATGCCATAAGAATTGTGAAATTTGTTGGAGCAAGGGCTGGTGCACCCCCCTCCTCTCTCCTCCCTCTCCCCCTTGGGTGCTGTGAAGGCTTCCATTCTGAGGTGTGAAGCCTCGTTTATCAGTTCCGACGATCACCGCCGCCGCCACGAGCCGCCACCGCACCGCCATCGCCATCAACGGAGTTCTGCGCGCGCAGTACCACAGAAGTTTCCACGAATTTTATGTCTCATCCACGAGCTCAGATAGATCTGGGGATTTTAGTGGATGTTCCAGAGGTGTCAAGGACATCCCACAAATTTTGGTTTGCCATTCAGATCTCGTTTCATATTTTTTGATTTTCGTCCACTCTTCCATTTCGGTTCTGCCAGAGTTCTGTCCAGATTCATCCCCGCCCTGAGTTTCATGTCTTAGGTCCACTTTTTGATTTTTGTTGGTTCGCCCAATTTTACTGGGGATTCCATTCATCCACCCCTTCATCCACAATTTTTCATTATTTTTCATTCACCCATCTCATATTTTCTAAAAATCGTTCTCAGTCCCATCTACAGTTCTGTCCACCTGTTCCCAGATCCGACCACTAGTCACCCCAAACATCATAGTAAATCACCACCACCTCCAAATCAAATTCTAAAAATAGTCCCAGTTCTGTGGTTTGATTCCCTACAACTCCTAAGAAGAGCTCAAGAGCTGAATCGGAGGTTCACTAGGCGGTCAACGGTGGTTCTCAGACAAGTGCCCTACAGATCTGAGATTTCGGTTACTGTACAACAGGGACTTGTAAATTCAATAAAGTTCTGATCCGACCAGATCCAGCAGATCTCTCTAGGTCTAGATCGAAGCATTTGAAGAGAGATTTTCAACGATAGCTCATGCGTCCCGATCCGACGTCGGGATTGCTCGCAGCGGCCATTTTCGCCAGAGCGCGCGCCGGAAGACAGCAACCAAAATCCGTGGACAGCTAGTTCATCAATTGGGAATCGGGGCCGATCGACCCCCGATCGGTGTTCCCGACCGACGGCCGTCCGTGGAGGCGCGCCACTAGGGGTCCCCATCACAGTGGGTCCCACCCCCACAGATCCGGAGGACAGCGCCATCCGTGGGCCCCGCGGGCCCACAGAACCCGCCGTTCGGAAAGCACGAAAACGCGGAGTTCGGCACCGCCGGGCAACATCAAGATGCGTCCGTCAACCCGAGTTGCGTGATTCCCGGGCTCCACATGTGACCTTTTACCTCCCTGCGTGGAGTGGGTCAAATCTTTGTATTGCTGTGATATTGTTTAACCGGGAGTCCGTGATTCGGCCGGGGTTGTCTTCGCCACGCCGGGTGCGTGGAGGTAAAGGTCTTAACTCCTTGGCGTTACATTACTTAGCTAGTATACGGTCTTAGGCCGCTGTCGAGAGTGTAGGTACTAGCCCGTGTGTCCATGTCACCACTGTGAGAGTGAGAGTGACCCGTCTCGTGACTCGATCCGAGTCCGGAAGTTGAGTCGGGCTACCCTTGACCTCCGCCGGTTCCTTAACCGCGCACGGTCCGCGCTTTCCCTCGCTTGGGACGACGAGTGAGCTTCCACTTCTGTTAGCGACGTTTTGCCACTAGGAGCTCGTAGTGTCGGGCTTAGTGTCTCCCTGGTGTGTGCTGCTGGTCGCGTCTTCATCTAGAGTCTGAGGGTGGCACCTAATAGTGTCGTCTCCCGTGTCCGTCCCGCATCAGAGTCCCTTGCTATCTAGTCACAACAACCAGTTGAACAAACCGGAGATGTCTTGCATTACCAACAGCAAGACGCCCTCACAGCAAATGTACCTTGCTGGGAGCTCTACTTCGATGGCGCTTCCCGAGGGATTACCAGGAGTAATCAAAATCCAACCATCATGGCGGGTGCCGGCATCATTTTCCTGACCCCTCAGGGTGGAGTTTTATACAACTCATGCGCCCTCATGAAATCCTTGACCAACAATGAAGCTGAGTATGAAGCTCTAATCATTGGGCTTCATATGGCTCTCGACATGGGAATCATGTGCCTCAAAGCCTACGGGGACTCCTAGCTGATAGTCTAGCAAGTCCTCAGCATTTACAACGTGTGGAAGCAAGAGTTAGTCCCATACCATGCCGGCGTCACCAGACTCACCCAGAAGTTCTATTTCTTTGAAATAGATCATGTCCCCAGGAGCAGCAACGCTCCGACAGATGCCCTGGCCAAATTGGCTGTGGCCATCAAGCTTCCGCCCGAAGGCTAATGCTGACTACACTCGAAGGCGAATCCGGCCTCACTGCCTATGAGGTCCACAGCCTCGACCAGACCACTCCTCCAGAATAAGAAGATTGGCGTGAGCCTATCATCAAACGAGGTTGGCTCCCTCCTGACCGAGCTCAAAGAGTCCAGTTACTTCACCGGGCGATGTCATATGAGTTTATCGGTGACTCACTGTACAGACTTGTCCATGAAAAGGATAAGTCAGTTCTCCTGAGATGCGTCTCCCCAGCCGAAGCTCGAGTGATTATGCATGAAGTCCATTCAGGACTATGCGGTGCTCACCAGGCCGGAGACAAAATGAAGAACAACATCAAGCTCAAAGGCTTCTATTGGCCAACCATGTACGCGGATTGCACTCAGTATGCTTGTACGTGTCATCAATGCCAAGCCTTTGGCCTAGTACCCAGAAGACCTCCAAACCCACCGCGTCCCACGGCCCCCACGTGGCTGTTCGAGGAGTGGTGATGCGGGACGGACACGCGACCTGGGACTCTAGCGCGCAGACATCCCTAGCAAGGGAAACGTGGGACCGTGCGCGGTTGAGGAACCGGCAATGAGTCGGGTAGTCGGCTCTTCCGCGTGTACTCGGATTGAGTCACAGGACGGGTCACACTCACTCACTCTCGCAGCGATGATAAAATAAATATCGAGCTAATAATCCTATCACTCTAGCAGCGGCATTCAAAAGTATACGAGATAAGCAAATGCGATAAAGACGGAGGTGAGTTTACCTCCACGCTCCGGGCGTGGGGAAGACGACCCCGGCCAAGTACGGTAACTCCCGGTAAAAATATTACAATAATTACATAAATGAATTTACTGCCCACTCCACGCAGGGAGGTAAAGGGCTACAAAGGGGCCCGAGAGGACCGATCTTGGGTTGACGGGCAGCAATTTGGACAACTCCGGTGGTAGCGCGTGCCGGCAACCGTGGGGTCCACGTCCTGGCTGGTGGGTCGAGTGGGCCGGGGATGGTACTGCTGCGACGGTGGATCCTGGAGGGACGTTCCCTGGGAAGGTGACGTGCTGGTTCGCCTTGTGGAAGACGAGGCGGCCGGCCCGAGGGTGATTGTTGCGTGCTGTCCATGAGCTATTTCTTCTGTTCCTGCCGCGCGTGACCCGGCGAGAACGGCTGCTATGATCAGCCTCGACCTCTGATTGACGCGAGAATGGCGCCGTTGGAAAGCTCTTTCAGAGAGATACGACCCAGGGCCAGAGAAGGAATTTTGTCTATCTTTGTAATGGCCTTGGTCGAATTTACAACCTGCTGGTTCACAGAACCATATCTGACAGGACAGATTTGAATCTGCCTAAGAATGAGAGTTGAGCGAAGGGAAAGTGGCGGATCTGGAGGCTGGGAATTTTATGGGAGATAGAGGGGAAAGAGAGGAAGAGGCCAATACTTTTTATGGATTTTCTAAAGGTGGTTTGACAAGGGAAATGGATTTTTTACTGGACAGGGGTCGAATCTGGACTACACAGGACAGAACAGTGTTTGGCCTGAGTTTTAATTTTTCAGAGGGGAAAAAGAACTCCTAAATTCGTGGAAAAATTTATGGAGGTGGGTTTTGGTAGGCAGAACACCCAATCCAAATTTGAGCTCCATCAGAAATGGTTAAGGGGGTCGAACAAAAGAAGAGCAGGGCTGCTGTAACAAGATCTGCACAGGGACAGATCTGTGTGGGTCTAGAAGCTTAAAGAGAAACGAAAATGAAATGAAGGTTTAAAATCGAAAGAACTTGTTTGAAGATGGGGATTTATGTGGGGAACCTACCCTCAAAATCCCAGCTTCGTCATATCTGGGTTTGGGAGAGAAAACTCAGACAAGGTACCTCTGTCCTAATTTGGAAAGAACTCCGGCGATGGCGGTGGCGGTGTGACGGCGGCACAAACAGAAGCGGCGACGGAGCTTCACACTCCGGGAGGAGATAACACTTGGAATCCATCAAGTTCTTGCAGGGAATCCACCCTAGAAATGCAGCAATCCAGCTGCAAGGGAGAGGGGAGAGGAGGGGGCGCACCAATGCTCTTGGCAAATTTCTCTTAATTCTTCTCATTAATTCTCATAAAATGGAAATACAAGCCTTATATAATAAAGTGAAAAAGACCACTCCTACCCTCAGATCTAGGGTTAGGGAGGGGCAAATGGGGGAGAGCAAAATTTATTCTCCCATGTGTTATTGACCCAATTTAAACAAAATAAAAAGTCCTTTTCTAAGGGGGGCGCCCCCTTGACTTTAAGGGAAGAGAATATGGACTTTCTCTCCTCTTTGTCCCCTTGAATGGTCAAGTCTTCTAGAAGCCAACCATAGATATTTGACCAGCCCCACATGGGCCCTAGAGCCTAGGTGGACCAATGGATAAGAAGGTGGGGGTCCCTTGCTGGACCTACTGGACTTTTACAAATAAACCCAAACATCCTTAAGGACTAATAAATTGGCTTATAAAGCCTTATAATTGCAAACCCGTTTTCCCAAGGATATAAATGTAAATAAAAAGGACACAAATGCAAAATAAAATGTACATGCTTGGAGTTGAGTCCCATCAATTCTCCCCGGGTTGGAAGAACTCGGCCCCATCGAGTAAGGGGTGGCGGCTGCTCAAGTAGCTCTTGCAGATCCGTCACCGAACCTGGAAGCGCGAAGTACGCTCTACTCCAGGTAATCGACACCTACTCATCCCGTATATATTCGATATGCACACACTGCTATGGGAATGAGGCTAGTGGTGGACACTCCGGGGTGGGGTCACTCTCAAAGGAAGGAGACGGCTCGAAGACTCACTAGGAATCACCGTTGGGTCCCTTTATGTGACTAGATCCGATATGTTGAGGTAGAGCCGATCCCAAATGCCGGTAAGTCTTCAACGTACGCAACAGACCCGACTTGCCTCACACTCGAAAGGGACTGACATCGCGAGCATACATAGACCGACTCGACTCAACGTATGCAAGCTTCAACTAGACACATGCAGACTTCCAACAGACTGGACGATAACAAAAAGAAAAGAAAACATACTAACACACGACCCTAGACTCATACCTAAGACAGATATTGGCTATTGAGCATCTTGGATATCTGGTGGATCACCCTAGACATTGCCCTCATCCCGAAAGAACTCGTCAGCTAAGTCCTGCTCGGCCTCATAACTGACTGGCACTAGCTCCGATGGCGAGGCTTCTCCAACCCTCGGGTCCCCAATGACTAGTGATGTACAGGTGAGGCATTGACTTGCAATGTGGCCAAACCCATGGCAGTGATAACACTACTGGCATGACCCACTAGTCTCTCCGATGAGTGGTCCCTTACCCTTATCTTCCCGATGTACTGGGGGTGTAGGCAACATTGGGGAAGGTGTGGGTGCCAGAGGATGGGCAATGGGTGCCGAGGGGCGGGCAATGGATGCCGGTCGTTGGGGTGGAGGTGGATCCCTTGGCGGGGGAGGACGAGGCCTTGGAGCGAATTGCTCCTGACGGGCGGGCTCCAGAGGACGAGCCATGGGGGCCCTCCGATATGGGCCTAAGGAGCTACGCGGCTCGGTACTACGGAGGGGAATGGGGCCCAACCGTTGGATAGACTCAAACTCTCCCTCAAACTGCTCCATCTCGAGAGCAACCTGGTACGTATCCTCCAACTTGTCCACCTTGCGGCGGAAAAGCTCATACTGTAGGTGTGGTCGTAGACCATGCCAAAATCGGGAAACGGTCAGGGAGCTCTCCTCCGTGGCGTCACATCATAGAAAGTATTCATCAAACTCGGTGATGTAATCGGAGACGGACCGATCTCCTTGGGTAAGACTCTGCCATCTGTCTATGAGACGTTGGCGGTAGGAGGTAGAGAGGTATTTCTTCCTAAGTTTGGACCTCATCTCATCCCACGTCTCTACCTGGGGCTCCTGACGGTGAAACAATAGGTTCTCCATGTTTCTCCAAAAAGTTTGTGCCTGCCCTAATAGTTTCATCTTGGCGAACTTGACCTTCCGGTGGTCCGACATCTCAAACCACTCAAAATATTGGTCCATGCCGGCCTCCCAATTAAGATAGACCTTTGGGTATAAGGACCCGTCAAAAGTGGGAGGGTCTGCACGAACGGTCCTGAGGGTCTGGTCATCCTCATCCAAATCACGGTTCCATCGTTGAACACTACGGTCACGACCATAGCCCCTATTCTCATTATCAGACTCATAGTCATCCACCTCGGGGGCTCGGTGCCTCCTATCATCTACCCCTTGAGCCCTAGGAGCAATAGGTGGCTGAACCGGCTCCGGTTGACGATTTGTCGGCGCGGGATGCGCTTCAACCGGGGGTCTCTCTAGGACGGCTACCCTCCCTACCAGACCATGAAAAGACTAGTCCAACTCTACGGCCCTATCCTCTAAGGCCTTCATCATTCCTTCCAAGCGAGCGCCTAGGCCATCCACTCGCGTACTCAATCCTTCCATCTTGTCCACTCGTGTAGTCAACTCTCCCATTTGTTTCCTAAGAGCTCGAAACATGTCGACCACCGATGACTCATCGGGACTAGGGACTCGGGGATCTGCCATAGGTGGTGGTGGTTGTGAGTATTGGGTACCCCTACGAGTGGGCATGCAATGGACACGGGGTTGGAATGCACCGACCAAGGTGAAGTGATGAACCTAGACTTAACCAATATCCGGTACTTGACGGAGTTACGGAATCCGAGGATCCTCTCTCGCAAATGTGCGACCTTCCCGATAGGCGTAGCCTAACGTTCGGGCAACACCTTTTGATATATCGAACAAAGGAACGCGAATGCAACCTTGGACCGACTTACACTTAGACTCTTTTTTGTTTTTTTTTTGTTTTTTAAAACAAAGACTACCCTAGACTCAACTTTGCTCTGATACCAATTTGATATGGGACGGACACGCCACCTGGGACTCTAGCTCGCGGACATCCCTAGCGAGGGAAACGTGGTACTGTGCGCGGTTGAGGAACCGACAATGAGTCGGGTAGTCGGCTCTTCCGCGTGTACTCGGATTAAGTCACGGGACGGGTCACACTCACTCACTCTCGCAGCGGTGATAAAATAGATATTGAGCTAATAATCCTAGCACTCTAGCAGTGGCATTCAAAAGTATACGAGATAAGCAAATGCGATAAAGACGTAGGCGAGTTTACCTCCACGCTCCGGGCATGGGGAAGACGACCCCGGCCAAGTATGGTAACTCCCGGTAAAAATATTACAATAATTACAGAAATAAATTTACTGCCCACTCCACATAGGGAGGTAAAGGGCTACAAAGGGGCCCGGGAGGACCGATCTTGGGTTGACGGGCAACAATTTGGACAACTCTGGTGGTAGCGCGTGCCGGCAACCGTTGGGTCCACGCCTTTGCTAGTGGGTCGAGTGGGTCGGGGATGGTACTGCTGTGATGATGGCTCCTGGAAGGACGTTCCCTGGGAAGGTGACGTGCTGGTTCACCTTGTGCAAGACGAGGCGGCCGGCCCGGGGGTGATTGTTGTGTGCTGTCCATGAGCTGTTTCTTCTGTTCCTACCGCGCGTGACCCGGCGAGAATGGCTGCTGCGATCAGCCCCGACCTCTGATTAACGCGAGACTGGTGCCGTTGGAAATCTCATTCATAGAGCTATGACCTAGGGCCAGAGAATGAATTTTGTCTATCTCTGTAATGGCCTTGGTCGAATTTACAACCTACTGGTTCACAGAACCAAATCTGGCAGGATAGATTTGGATCTGCCTGAGAATGAGAGTTGACCAAAGGGAAAGTGGCGGATCTGGAAGATGGTAATTTTATGGGAGATAGAGGGGAAAGAGAGGAAGACGCCAATATTTTTTTTTGGATTTTCTAAAGGTGGTTTGACAGGGGAAATGGATTTTTTACTGGACAGGGGTCGGATCTGGACTGCACAGGACAGAACATATTTTGGCCTGAGTTTTACTTTTTCAGAGGGGAAAAAGAACTCCTAAATTCGTGGAAGAATTTTTAGAGGTGGGTTTTAGTGGGTAAAACATCCAATCCAAATTTGAGCTCAATCAGAAATGGTTAAGGGGGTCGAACAAAGGAAGAACAGGGCTGTTGTAACAAGATCTGCACAGGGACAGATCTGTGTGGGTCTAGAAGCTTAAAGAGAAACGAAAATGAAATGAAGGTTTAAAATCGGGGGAATTTTTTTAAAGATGGGGATTTATGTGGGGAACCTACTCTCAAAATCTCAGCTTCATCAAATCTGGGGTTTGGGAGAGAAAATTAAGACAAGGGACCTCTGTCCTGATTTGGACAGAACTCCGGCGATGGCGGTGCGATGGCGGCACGAACGGAAGCGGCGGCGGAGCTTCACACTCCGAGAGGAGATAACACTTGAAATCCACCAAGTTCTTTCCGAGAATCCACCCTAGAAATGCTGCAATCCAGCTGCATTGGAGAGGGGAGAGGAGGGGGCGCACCAATGCTCTTGGCAAATTTCTCTTAATTCTTCTCATTAATTCTCATAAAATGGAAATACAAGCCTTATATAATAAAGTGAAAAAGACCACTCCTACCCTCAGATCTAGGGTTAGGGAGGGGCAAATGGGGGAGAGCAAAATTTATTCTCCCATGTGTTATTGACCCAATTTAAACAAAATAAAAAGTCCTTTTCTAAGGGGGGCGCCCCCTTGACTTTAAGGGGAGAGAATATGGACTTTCTCTCCTCTTTGTCCCCTTGAATGGTCATGTCTTCTAGAAGCCCACCTTGGACATTTGACCAGCCCCACATGGGCCCTAGAGCCTAGGTGGATCAATGGGGAAGAAGGTGGGGGCCCCTTGCTGGACCTACTGGACTTTTACAAATAAACCCAAAACATCCTTAAGGACTAATAAATTGGCTTATAAAGCCTTACAATTGCAAACCCTTTTTCCCAAGGATATAAATGTAAATAAAAAGGACACAAATGTAAAATAAAATATACATGCTCGGAGTTGATTCCCATCAAGTGGGGAATGGACATCACGGGACCCTTCCCGCCATCTTCCAAGGGCCACAAATACATTCTGGCCGCCACCGATTGCTTCTCCCGATGGCCTGAGGCCCTTCCCCTGCGGGAGGTCACTGGCGAAACAGTAGCCATATTTGTCCGGCACCACATTATCTACTGATTTGGTACTCCCAGCCGCATAGTGTCAGACAATGGCACACCATTCAAGAATAGGGCCGTATATCAACTAGCGGCCAAATTTCACATCAACTAGAGAACCTCTTCGGTCTACAATCCTCAAGCTAACGGCCTGGCGGAGGCCTTCAACAAAACCCTCTACAAACTTCTAGCTAAAACGGTTAGCCACCGGAAGTGAGATTAGGGTGAAAGGGTGTTCGAGGCATTATGGGCCCACCGAACAATCTACAAAACCCCTACGGGATGCTCACCATTCTCTCTCATTTACGGAGCAGTCGTTGTCATCCCCATCGAAATCCAGTTAGCCTCTTACCGCGTAGCAGTGCACACCGGATTTGCCAGCCCGGACGCAGATGAATACCAGAGGAGGCTAGAGGAGCTCGCCGATCTAGAAGGCAAGCGGCTCGAAGCCTACAAACACCTGCAAGTATACTAGGCCCGCATGGCGCACGCCTACGATAAGCTCGTCAAGCAATGAGCCTTCAAGCAAGGTGACCTCGTCATGATTAAGGAAAAAGAAGTCATGGCGGGGCCCTCCAGTGGAAAATTGCAACCTAATCCGCGAGGTCCATACATCATTCGTGATGTTTATGAGGGTGGGGCCTACATAGTTGTAGACCACAATGGTAATAAGCCGCTCCCATCTCTCAACAGTAAACACATGAAGTTATACCACGCCCTAGAGCACGAGTTTACGTGCCACCCAGACTAAGGCGCGCGCCTCAACCGTCACCGGTGACACCAGCCCCCCCTGAGGGGTGGGACCAGCCACCTCTTCCGGTCTTTCCTCCCAGTGAAGCAGCAGGGCCAGCCAAGCCCTCCCAGAGCCATTGTTATGCACTTGCAGAGGTCAGCCTCTCAGCTTCGTCCCCGCGATCGCAAAAGTGAGGACGCCCAGCGCCAGCAACGATTCAGCCGACTGGCTCCCAGGTAAGCAAAACAAATGGGATTAAAAATAGAGATACCCCGACAGACTCGGTCGTCCTCTTCATAAGGAGGCGACTGGGGGTAAAAAGGCCAACAACCCGGCTGAGGTGAAAACCTGAAAGGGCACCTCAGGCAAATTTGGGGCACCCCTCAGTGTGAAAACCCGCAAGGGTGCACCGAAAAAAGCTAAAGGGGGCCGGCTCTGGCGAAAACCTGAAAGGGTGGTAGAGCCGGTAATGAGAAGAAAAAATCTCTCTCCACTAATCAGGGTGACAATCCACCCACCTCTCAAGAAATCATAGGCCTCTCCAGTCAAAACATGCCAGTCCCTGACCAATGTATATCTCCAATTCATTCACCCTTCTCCTCCTAGTTAGGTTTATATCACCCAGGTTGGCTCATTTTACACTCGGCCTTCGCTCCGTTGTAGCGAGCCCGCATACCCCAGTATCCACACGTTATCCCAGTCATTTATCCTAGCAAACCTCAGTCTCAGCCAGTTCCCAGACTTCCTTCCTTCTACAGCCATACACCTTAAATACCTTAAATCCAGAAGCTCCAGTCACCAATTCATCATGGTGCACTACCATGATCCCAGTCACCATTTCAATGTCTACGGATTCCCTGACCCACTAGTTATAACTCCAATCACACTCCACCAAGATATAATGACCCTTAGGGGCCATGACTCAGTACCCTACAAAAGTCCTAACCAAGGCCACAGAGATATCAAGTCTTCAAACAACACAAGCCTCAGGTCACGTCCCCTGACAGCAGTATGCTATGGACGATAATCCCCGGATTCAAAAACAAAAAAAATACGTCAAAATATGGGGTTAAAAATAGAGATACCCCGGCAGCCTTAGTCAGCTCCCTCCACGGGACTACTGAGGGCAAAAATTGCCATAGACCCAACTGAGGTGAAAACCCGAAAGGGCGCTTCAGGTAAAATCGGGTAACCCCTCGGTGTGAAAACCCGCAAGGGCGCACAGAAAAAAGCTAAAGGGGGCCAACTCTGGCGAAAACTCACAAGGGCGGTAGAGCTGGTAAAGAGAAAAAAAATAATCCTCTTCCTCTTTACTTCTCACTGATGAAAGCCATCAACCATGACATCCCGCCGACGGCAAGCTCAGCATCACTACCCAACAATGGTGGCCACTACACCCCCGAGGGTCGGTCATCCCCAATTCCCAATTCTAGTCTTCCGGCTACTACGCATCAACGGTCAGCCGGCCAGCTCCAGGTTCCAGTCCCCAGCTCTAGAATTCGGCTACACACCGCAATGGTCAATCGACCAATCCCAATCTTCCGACTACTACGCATCAACGGTCAGCCGGCCAGCTCCAGGTTCCAGTCCCCAACTCCAGTATTCGGCTACACACCGCAACGGTCAACCGACCAGTCCCAGTCTTTCGACTACTACACATCAGCAGTTAGCCGGCCAGCTCCAGTTCCAGTCCCCGGCTACAACACCTTAGCAGTTAGCCGACCAGTTCCTGTCTCCAGCCCCAACATTCGGTTACACACTACAACGGTCAGCCGACCAGTCCCAGTCTTCCGGCTACTACACATCAGTAGTTAGTCGGCCAACTCCAATTCCAGTCTCTGGCTACAACACCTTAGCAATCAGCCGGCCAGTTCCAGTCTCCAGCTCCAACATTCGACTACACACCTCAATGGTCTGCTGACCAGTCCCAGTCTCCAGCTACAACGCCTTAGCGGTCAGCCGGCCAGCTCCAGTTCCAACTCCGGTCCCAGTCTTTCAGCTACTACACATCAGCAGTCAGCCGGCCAGTTCCAATTTCAGCTCCAGTTCCCAGCAATATAGTCCAACATCCTATTCGGGGTTAGCCTCCAGCATCCAGTACCGAGTACCCAGTCTCTAGTACCTAGCACTCAGCCTCCAGTACCCAGTACCCAACACTCAGCACCCAGTATCCAGTGCCCAGTCCCCAGTACCTTGTGCTTAGGTCTTCCTATGTACACAGTATCCGGTAACCACTAACTAACACTCAGTCTCCGGTCCAATACCCGGATTCAAGTACCCAATTCCCTGTCACCAGCACCAGCATATCATAGAAGAATCAACCATGACTAACAGTAAGTGGTTGCCAGCCCGTGCACACAGCAGTGTTCCACAAGAAAAGAGGTGGAACGACTCAAGAAATGGCAAGAGAAATCTGGAAGCCTGTCATTCATACTCTGTAAAGAGAGCCCAAGACATGCCCTTGGGGTAACAAAGTGCATACAACCCAGCCATATAACATAGCCAAAAGGGGGAGGAGATACAATCAAATCACAGCCTGCTCCCCTCTAACACAGACAGACGAGACTTTGAAGCCGCGAGCTCCGCCTCAAGAGTGGACAAGAGATGAGTACCAGCCTCGACCGTGCTCCAGGCCGCTTGCCACTCAGCCCTGGCGTGCTCCATGGCCAACAATTGCTCCTCCAAGGCCTTCCTCAAGGCCTCAGCCCTGCTCTCGGCCTTCTCCAACTGAACAACTCGGCCTCGAAAGAATGACTCGGCTGCCTCGATGTGGCTCCTCTGCTCAGCCACGGCTGCCGCAAGCTTAGCCAGTCGCTCTCGCTCCTCATGGATCGCTGCCAGCCTCTGAGCCCTCTACTCTTGTGCCTGAAGGAGTCGAAGGTACTCTGCCCATATCCCTGCCAACCCGGACATCCAAAGCTCACGTGGGAAGCTAAGGATGTGGTAGCCCCTAGTGCACTCTGTCAGGCGCTGCCTCAAGTCCTCCGGAGATGGCAGGGCGTCCCTCTGCAGGTAGCCCCGTGCCTACTGAAGTAGGGAGGCACCCACACTCGCGTCCACCAACGGCTCCGGCAGTGCAGCGAAAGTGGGCCACTCGACCTCAAAGCTTAGGGAGGAGTCGCCTATCCCCGCTAGCACGCCAATGGAGGCTGCTCAAAAACAACAAAAGGGGAAGTGAGAAATACATATGAAACTTTCCATAAAAAATAAGGTGGAAAACCTGATAAAAAAGAGTTCTCATTCCTTACCCAGAGCAAACTCCCCTACACCTACGGCGTCACTCGCCAGGGTCGGAGAAGGCAAAGACTCCTCAATGACTCAGGAGCCTTCTCCCACTGTCCTGTCCCCTCCAGAAACTGCAGGGAGGTTGGGGACCTCCTCCCGACCATCGGCACTAGGAGTTGGCACACGCTCCTCCCCTGACTCCAGCACTACACACAAGATAGAAATGTCAGTATTCTACCAGAAAACATAAACCAATGTTAAAGAGGGGAAGGAAAGACCCCCATGCACCTCCAGAAGTAGCCTCCATCTCAGCCCCCTCGGCGGAAGAGGCCCCAGAAGAGGAAGAGCTCGAACTCTCCTCTGTCTCCATGATGAAACTCTCGCTACCTGAGGAGCCTGAAGAAGTCTCTGAATAACTTCCAGAGGGGATGCAACTAGAAGCCCCTGTGGATCAACAAGACAATAGGGTCAGCACACAGCCTGACCTCATACAAAGGAAGCTATGCAATTAAGGGTTTCAGACAAGAAGCTCACCAGCCGGGGTGCTCCTCTCAGAGATCCCCTCTATGTCGATGATCTCTTCATCTCCACCAGTCAAAGTCGCCGCTGTAGGATCTCCCCCTACTGCTCCAACTAAGTCATGAGGAAGCTCGCCCTCCTCCAAAGGGGAGGGAGTACCTATGACCAACACCAGAAGAAGCTTAGCACCGGCGGGTGATGTAAAAACCCACAACGAATGGCTAAGCCCCAGTTACGTACCTGAGGGTCCCGTGGTGGAAGACCCAGCCAGCCCCACCGTGCAAGCCGAGACAACAGCTGGCAAAGGAGGGAGGGGCGGCCCGGATGCAACTCCAGCAACAAGAGCGGCCAGGCCACCCGTCACTCTCGGCTCCGCCTCAAACGAGGGGAGTTCCACTGACGGTCCAGTGCTCACTAGCTCTTGGACCATCTCCAGGGTAGCAACCGATTCCTCACCTGGCAAACGAAATCATAAACCAGTCAGCAACCTCAGTCCACCAGACGCCAGACAAACGGGGAGACAACTCTCCTCAGAATGGCTCGACACTTACCGGAGCCATCCCGGGTGGCCGCAGGTTCCTACTCCTCTACAGGGGTGGGCACCTCATCTCTTGCCTCGGGAGGGGCCATAGCCCTCGGCATCCCCACCGTCTCTGCATAAAGTACATGGCTATGTCAAGTTCCACAAGCAAGCACAGCCATAAACAGAACATTTCTAATGGGGACATCCCTTGCCCCTCCACATTTTCTGAAGCTCGGATTGATCGTCGGTGTACGCCATTATGTTCCTCATGTGTTTGTGAGTCGAGTCATGTAAATTTTTTATTTTTATTTGAGTCTTAAACATGTAATTTTCCCTTTATTGAGTCATGTACCTAGGTTAGAAAGTCATTTTCCTAAGTCTTGAAGTCATTATGTTGGTTTGATAGGTTAATGGGCCCAATTCATTGGGCTAGGCCCAGGGGCGCCCCTCCCTTGGACTGTTTGGTCATTAGTTAGTTTGTCAGGGTCAGTTTGGTCTTAGGAAAAGTGTGGGGTCTATAAATAGTCTCACCCCTCTCTCATTTGTAACAATTATGCTTGAATATTGAATCCAGAAAATTTTCACACCTTCTAGTTCCCTCTCAATATCTCCCTCTCTCTCTCTCTTACTATCACTCTCTCTAAGTGGGTTGTGCCCCCTCTCTCTCTCCTCCCCACCCCAATTTCAAAATTCATTCTCTCTCCTCCCCATTCACCCCTCATTAAGGCCCCTTCCCCATGCACTCATTCAATTCCCCCTCCAACCCCTAGGTGGAAACCCCTTCTCCTAGGCACCTTTCCACTCTCCCAAGCAACCCTCCCTCTCCCCAAGACTGAAAGAGCCCTTCCCTAGGCCAAATTTCGAATTTCCCTCTCCCTTGGGCTGTGCCCTTTCATCTCCCCACCTCCCTAACCACCCAAGGTCGCACCCCCCCTTCCCCATCCACCAAATAACCCCTTGTTCATGCCCTTCCCCACACCCTCTCCTCCACCTATTCTGTCCCTATTGCAGGTTTCAGAAAAGTAATGATTTGCAGTAGCAGCCACGACTTCCCCTGAAGGCTCCCGGTGGCATATCTTATATTGCTGGAATCGTCTCCAAGTCTTCTTTCCAACGGTGGTACTCCTGCCTGCATCCGAGTTCGGAGCTGTCCGGAGGAACGTCATCTTCAACGACTGTGCAATCTGTCCCAGACTGAAGGCCAGAGCGATCTTGGAAGCCGTTCAGCGGCCAACCTTGGAGGAATTCGATCATGCTTCCTTCTACAAAATTCTTTTTCGTCTAGTCCTCCATCAGTAGCAGAAGGAACGATGCCAATCGCTAGCCCGAGCTATTTGTTCTGAATTTCTTCGCCGGAGTGTGCAGTCTACCCCCTGCAGGTCCAGGTTCGACCTATCTTCACTTCTCCGGCCACCATTCTCCTCTCTGACCTCGGATTGTGGCCCCGTCAATTTCTACTCGAAGCTACTCCGACCACGATCGCGTCACCGCCAGTTTCGTTCGATTTGGAGTTCGGGAGCGACCGCAGTGCCTTCTGCAATCCAATGTATCAGTTCTGCATCAGTCAGAGGCAGAGTGTTGCTGTCCTGCTCCAGTCACCGGTCCGATCAGCCCTGAGTTCTAGAGCTTCCCAAAAAATTCAAGCATCATCCTCAGCCAGCTGGGGAACTTTTGGCACCGGTTTCATCAAATTTGGAGCCCGGTTGAGTCCGTGGCAGCATGTTCATCGACAACCTATTCAGCAAAACTGAAGAGTGGCAGAACCGGCGAAGCTTGGAGAGTCAGCGTTCTCTTCATAATTTCCCCACCCCGCTTGGCCGGCTGAAGGCCCCTCCCTGCGTGGAGGTAATCTTGGTTGTAATAAGTCTAACCCCCACCCCAAGAGCCCCCCTCCTGCGAGAGGTGTAGTTCATGTAATAATATTTTCACAGATTTGAAGCGACACCGACGCGGCTTGCGGGCGCAAACCCTTGCCTCCCCGCTCGCCCCCGTCTTCGGCCGGAGTTGGTGTCTTCACGCCGGCTAGGTGAGCCTCGGTCCCCCTTTCCTTGCTGGTCAATATCACTTGCTTAGCTTAGTATTCTTGCTTTGCTGCGTCAGACGGAGAGCGAGGGCCCGGCCCAAATTGCCGAACACGTGAGTGTCCATCGCGGGCAAGTTGTGAGCGAGCCATTTCAACCCACACCCATGGTGTGACGGCCGCCCGTGAGTGGGCATCCCTGGCCCAATTGGGGTTCTCCCCAAGCTTGCCAAGCACCGGAGCATCATTGTCCCACCCCTGACCCTCTCCATTATCGTTTAGTTGCCCACGGGCACAAGTGTGCACCAAGCGAGTGAGCCGCTCGAGTGGTATCATCGCCAATTTGCTTGCTTGCAACCTTAGGTCCGAGGGTCATATTGTCTTGTGATCATCACCCCAAGGTGGTGTCACATCAAGTGGTATCAGAGCAAGTTCACAACTTGTCTCTATCAAGTTGGTCCTAGGACGCTCATATGCATTTAGAGTCTTTGGTTGCATCTCTTTTGTCCACTAGCATGGCAACTTCATGTAAGTCACATCTATCTCACTCGACCCTCCGCAAAGGTCCGATTGACACCCCTTTGGACAAAGTCCTATTTGAGGACCTTATCTTTAACGGATACCACCCTAGTGCATATTTAGAGTGGGAGGAAAACATGGACAAATACTTTAAAAGGAATCCAATGACTGAACCCATGAAAATCTACCTTGCCAAGAGTCGACTTGTGTACCATGCCGAGGATAGGTGGAAGTTCATTGAACAATTTAGGAGGGTTATGAGGCTAGAGCCTATTAACACATGGGAGAATATGAGAGCCGAACTTAGGAAAGTCTACACTCCCCGACCTCCTCCCTCCTACCCGGGTTACCAAAACTCAAGGAGCACTCCCACTCCTCCAACCCCACCCGTCCAAACCCTTACCACTAGAACCCAAGTGTCCAAGGCCTCCACCTCCCCACCTAACCCCATGAGGGCCCCCACACCCCAACCAAACCCCCCTTCCCTAACCTACACTAGTCAAGCCCCTTTAGCCCCCACTTCCACCCCAAACGATCCCAAGGACAAGAGACCGATAACCGACCCAATTCCCTCCATGGTGACCACCACTTATCCAACCCTCACCATTAAAAATCAAGTGGACACCGCGTCCACCCCTCCACCTAGGCCCATAATGGCCACCACCCCCAAACCCAAAACCCCTCACCAAACCTGTACCCCACAAGCCCCCTTGACACCACCACAAACCCACCATCGTCCCCAAAAAGGGACACATCTCCCAAAACAAATCAACCCAAAACCCCTCACCCAACCTACCTCCCACTTCCTACACCAATCTTTCCCCAACCTAGGCCTCCTCTACTTCCCCTTCCTATCCCAACCCAAGCCCATGCTTGTTCACCACCCCGGGTGTGTCATACGCTAGCTATCACCAAACCACCCACCATAGATCCCCCTACTCCATTAGCAATAGAAGTTGCTACCCACACACCTACCCAAGTGGAGAAGGATGTCCATCCGAATCCACCTCCCAACATAGAGGAAATCCAAAGGCCAAACAACTCACACACCTCTAGCCTAGCTCCTCTAGAGACACCCAACCTCACCATAGATAAGTCCATACTCCAATGGCTCAAGAAAGGTCTCACCATTCCTAGTTCACAACCATGCCACCTACCCATGGGATATCAATCTCAAATCATTCCCATTCAGCCACATGTCACTTATCAAACTTCCTCTTGTGTGGAAGATTTGGGAGACTTAGTGAACTACCTACATTGGCAAATTCACTTGACCAATATGCTAGCCTTGAGGCCGTCCGAAACTAACACCATTAGCCTAGCATATCCCTCCATTGGCTCCATCACTTCCATCTACACTAATGGCCAAGTTACTAGTGAGATCATCCTCCTTCTTCCCATGGAGGAAGAACTTATCCTAGTCCACTCCCCAACCATTAAGATCCCAAGTGCTTTGATCGGTCAACCCATTAGCAACCTTGGCCCAATTATTGAGGAGGATGACTCACCATTCGAGGACCTTGAGAGCATAGAGTACCCCTACCAAGGTGACCCTTACCATGATCCCTTTGGCCCTTTTCTATGGGAGCCTAGATCTCAATGTAACCCACTCACCTTATTCACCACCCACCTTACCCTACCCTTACCACCCATGATAACCCAAAACCTTCCCTTCCTAGAATTGGGTTACACCAAAGAAGCCTTAACCATAGGCAACATACACAATGGGATTGATAGATGGCCCCACTCCATGATGTCTCCCTTCTTAGATCCCTTTGACTCATACGAATGGAAGCTCAAGGGCCACCCCACACCTATGCACATAGAAGTCATCACTAGGATTGAAATGCATATGCTTAGGCATACCACCACACTTGACATGATTAGAAAGTCGGGTCCATTCATTCATATCACCCACATGTCAAGAAGAAAATATGAGTGGTCAATATTTGGTTGTAATGGTCCACCATCATTCATCATAAATCTCAAGCATGTTAGGAGCATTCATGGATGTCCGGGTCCCCCGGCACTCATCACACTCATACATGAAAGGGACACCTATGGATGCCCCGGTCCTCCCAAGACATTCAAAGTCTTCATAACATCAATGCATGATAGGTCTACATGTGGTTGCCCGGGACCACCTTTGCATACCACGCACTACTCACTCACACCGCATCTTAGTACATGGCATATGCATCAAAACATGCATCAAGCAAAAAGCGGTGAGAATTACAAAAAGCGGGCAAAAACTCGTGAGCGCCACTTGAAATTCCACATTGGCGATTTGATGATGATGATGATTTTGGAGTGGCTCTACTCTAGGGTCACCTCCAATTTGAGGGCACGAGGACTTGGACCTTGCCAAGTTCCGAGTGGCCTTGGCACCCGGCTTGCGGGTTGAACTTACCAATGGGTTTTCGGATTCATCCCACTTCCCACGTGGCGGATCCGGCACCCTCTAAGGGTACCGCGGTGGATCCTAGTGAGTGTCTTGAGCCTACACCTATCCTTGTGAGAACACCCTCGGAGTGCCACCATAAACTAGTCCGAGAGCCCGACGTCAGCACATGGCGGCAATACTAAGCAAAGCAAGATCTCTTCGCCAGCCTAAGGGTGTGTCCGAGCCACTTTGTCTAGTGGAAGCACCGTTCCTCGGCTATGGACATGGGTCGAGTTTGGAGAACAAGGTTCGCCCGAAACTGCGTTTGGGATGCTACTTCCCTGGTGGACCCATACTCGACAGGGTCGAGTTTTCCCCACCCCGGGGGTATGATGGGGACATCCCTTGCCCCTCCACATTTTCTGAAGCTCGGATTGATCGTCGGTGTACGCCATTATGTTCCTCATGTGTTTGTGAGTCGAGTCATGTAATTTTCTTGTTTTTATTTGAGTCTTAAACATGTAATTTTCCCTTTATTGAGTCATGTACCTAGGTTAGAAAGTCATTTTCCTAAGTCTTGAAGTCATTATGTTGGTTTGATAGGTTAATGGGCCCAATTCATTGGGCTAGGCCCAGGGGCGCCCCTCCCTTGGACTGTTTGGTCATTAGTTAGTTTGTCAGGGTCAGTTTGGTCTTAGGAAAAGTGTGGGGTCTATAAATAGCCCCACCCCTCTCTCATTTGTAACAATTATGCTTGAATATTGAATCCAGAAAATTTCCACACCTTCTAGTTCCCTCTCAATATCTCCCTCTCTCTCTCTCTTACTATCACTCTCTCTAAGTGGGTTGTGCCCCCTCTCTCTCTCCTCCCCACCCCAATTTTGAAATTCATTCTCTCTCCTCCCCATTCACCCCTCATTAAGGCCCCTTCCCCTTCCCCATGCACTCATTCAATTCCCCCTCCAACCCCTAGGTGGAAACCCCTTCTCCTAGGCACCTTTCCACTCTCCCAAGCAACCCTCCCTCTCCCCAAGACTGAAAGAGCCCTTCCCTAGGCCAAATTTTGAATTTCCCTCTCCCTTGGGCTGTGCCCTTTCATCTCCCCACCTCCCTAACCACCCAAGGTCGCACCCCCCCCCTTCCCCATCCACCAAATAACCCCTTGTTCATGCCCTTCCCCACACCCTCTCCTCCACCTATTCTGTCCCTGTTGCAGGTTTTAGAAAAGCAGTGATTTGCAGTAGCAGCCACGACTTCCCCTGAAGGCTCCCGGTGACATATCTTATATTGCTGGAATCATCTCCAAGTCTTCTTTCCAACGGTGGTACTCCTGCCTGCATCCGAGTTCGGAGCTGTCCGGAGGAACGTCATCTTCAACGACTGCGCAATCTATCCCAGACTGAAGGCCAGAGCGATCTTGGAAGCCATTCAGCGGCCAACCTTGGAGGAATTCGATCATGCTTTCTTCTATAAAATTCTTCTTCGTCTAGTCCTCCATAAGTAGCAGAAGGAACGACGCCAATCGCCCGACGAGCTATTTGTTCTGAATTTCTTCGCCGGAGTGTGCAGTCTGCCCCCTGCAGGTCTAGGTTCGACCTGTCTTCACTTCTCCGGCTACCATTCTCCTCTCCGACCTCAGATTGTGGCCCCGTCAATTTCTGCTCGAAGCTACTCCGACCACGATCGCGTCACCGCCAGTTTCGTTTGATTTGGAGTTCGGGAGCGACCGCAGTGCCTTCTGTAATCCACTGTATCAGTTCTGCATCAGTCAGAGGCAGAGTGTTGCTGTCCTGCTCCAGTCGCTGGTCCGATCAGCCCCGAGTTCCAGAGCTTCCCAAAAAATTCAAGCATCATCCTTGGCCAGCTGGGGAACTTTTGGCACCGGTTTCATCAAATTTGGAGCTCGGTTGAGTCCGTGGCAGCATCTTCATCGACAACCTGTTCAGCAAAACTGAAGAGTGACAGAACCGGCGAAGCTTGGAGAGTCGGCGTTCTCTTCATAATTTCCCCACCCCGCTTGGCCGGCTGAAGGCCCCTCCCTGCGTGGAGGTAATCTTGGTTGTAATAAGTCTAACCCCCACCCCAAGAGCCCCCCTCCTACAAGAGGTGTAGTTCATGTAATAATATTTTCGTAGATTTGAAGCGACACCGACGCGGCTTGCGGGCGCAAACCCTTGCCTCCCCGCTCGCCCCCGTCTTCGGCAGGAGTTGGCGTCTTCACGCCGGCTAGGTGAGCCTCAGTCCCCCTTTTCTTGCTGGTCAATATCACTTGCTTAGCTTAGTATTCTTGCTTTGCTGCGTCGGACTGAGAGCGAGGGCCCGGCCCAAATTGCCGAACACGTGAGTGTCCATCGCGGGCAAGTTGTGAGCGAGCCATTTCAACCCACACCCATGGTGTGACAGCCGCCCGTGAGTGGGCATCCCTGGCCCAATTGGGGTTCTCCCCAAGCTTGCCAAGCACCGGAGCATCATTGTCCCACCCCTGACCCTCTCCATTATCGTTTAGTTGCCCACGGGTACAAGTGTGCACCAAGCAAGTGAGCCGCTCGAGTGGTATCATCGCCAATTTGCTTGCTTACAACCTTAGGTCCAAGGGTCATATTGTCTTGTGGTCATCACCCCAAGGTGGTGTCACATCAATTTCTCAGTCCCAGGATCTCACTTGGCCGAACGTCCTCGGAAGCCTTCCATGACTCAAAGTCGGGGAATGTTCCGACATGGGGGCCGGTCTCATCTATCGTGTGGAGGACCTCATCAATATCGATCTCGCATTCGACGTCGTCATCCAGCAAGGGATTGACCTCCGGGGATGGCGAGAAAGCCACCTCTGCCCCAGTCTCCAGCAGAGCTATAAAACCCAGTCAAGCAATGCAATGTTAGTTAACCATAATGGCTAAACCAACAAAAGACAAAGGGTGGGTGTGGCACTTACTCAAAGCCAATTCCGCCTCTATATGCTCATCTAACTTGAGTCCTTGAGAGGACTCGCCAGCCTCCACCGCTCCAGTATCCACCCGGGGTCACTTTCTCCTAGGCTGAAGGCCCCCGTCCCCGCTCCCAGAAGATGCCTCCGCAGAGGGATGACCTTCCCCTGCTGGGGAACCTGCCAAAGAAACACATTAATAGACAACATCTCAGTCATACGCACAAAAAGTAAGACTTAGACAATATATTAAAGAAAGTGTCTCACCTGAAGCTACGAAGGGAGTCAACGGCAGAGGAACCAGTTGCTCCGGCTTCAATCCCAGCACCCGGGCAACCTTTGCAACTGCCTCCCTAACGTCTCTCAGCGTGTAGGTGCGCTCACTGTGAGAGATGAACTCTACCGGTCCGGTCGACCCAATCGCGTGAGCGATGTGGCGTCTCTAGTCGCTGACAGCAATATCAGCGAAGCTCCCCTCCGAGAGCACCCTATCCAAGGAACCATTCTTCCCAAAGCCACAGTCGGCTTGGAACTAGGTCCACCAAGTCTTCGGCGTCCTCGACCCCGACGCCCTAACACCGGCACCTGCAGGCGCCGCCTGCACCGACCTTAGGGGCTAGAGGCCCCACTATTACCCCGCGCTGACAAAGAAGCCCAGCCACCTCGGGGCCACTACTGTGCAAGTTGCTTCACATCCCGACAGATCCGGGAGAAGCGAGTCCTCAAGTAATCATCATCCAGCGAGATAGGAGGCTGATCCTCCCACAGAAGCCGGCCCTCCTCCGCCTTCCGGTTCACCGAAGCCTTTTGGCGATACAGGTGGCTGTGCTCGAACCACCACCTGGCGTAGTGGACGTCGAACCTTCCGCAGCTGTCTAACCCCGGCATCAGTAATGGCTCCGGCTCCCCACGGCAATAGAAATCCCACCAAGCAACTGCTAATAGGTGGCTATCCCGACCCTTACACAATCAACTCGCCAAAGGAAACTCCTGGTTTGGCGGGATTCCCTGGTCATACCCAAAGTTTTGGGCAAACCGGTGAGGGTAGTAGGGCTCCAGAAAACTCGTAGCAGACCGGTGCAGTGCCAGCACCACCGGTCGGGTGCTGATCACCCACTCTGAGTACACCGCAGTGTCCGGCTCTCGCTGGTATGGAAGGGCGCAGGCCGCCCCGTCGCACGAAGACACTAGAACCGGACGAGAGTCCCTCGAAGCACTGTCAAAAGGGAGCCCATCCTTGCCTCTACCGGGCAAATAAGACAGGGCCCTCCTAGCCCACTCCAGCTGTGCAACGACGTCTTCGTCCGGTGTAGACACGCCAAAATTGACATCATCACGAGTATATCACGAATTACGTTATAACTCCCCAATTTGACCCTCAAATTGATTTATTTGAGTGGTTTTTCTCATTTTCTTTAGATTTTTGACTTTTCACGGTTTTCCCGCATATTTTTCTATTTTTTGGATTTTTTTGGGATTTTTATCCATTTTTTCGGGCTTAAAAAAATAGGAGTTTGACCATGTGGATGCCATTTAGTGGGCAACATAACAACTGGATGCTTTGATTTAAATATTTAAATAAATATTTTTTGTAGCTTTTCCGTATCGCGGTCGCCTAGGTGACCGCGTTCAGCTGGGGTTCCTAGAGAGGCCGGTACTCTTGGGGAATGTGCGACTGGCCCCCTAGACGCCCATTTTTTAATAGGCGTCCGCACGGATGGACGCGAATTCTTTGTTTTATATTTTTAATCCATTTTTGAACGAATTTTATATAATTTTGAATTGGTGACACTCCGTAAGGTTGCCAATTCTTTAATTGTTGACCGTAAGGTATGACGCCAATTCTTTTCTTCATATTTTGACTCAAAATCGGATTATTTTTGAATCTGCATCCATCCGGATGGTCGCTAATTCAAGAATTGGCGTCCAGACACTAAGACGCCAATTTCTTTGCTATTTCATGAGCTTTTAACTCCGTCTAAAATTTGTATTAATTTATAATTGGCGACGGGCCTCCCAGACGCCAATTCTTTTACAATTTTGAAAGATTTTGTGATTTCCATATTTTGCTCCAATTTGCGTCTCTTCTATATGCCACTCATTTAATGTGCGACTGTATTATATGATGTCATTTTTTCGAGTTTTCTGAACTTCCCCGTGGCTCCTTCTTTCTCCATTTTGGAGTTCTTTCCAACTGGGAAAAGATCTCTATGACTTTCCAAGATTGGGAGGTCTCTTGGTCGATGTTTATCTCATTCCAAATCCAATTAAAATTGGTCTTCCTAATTGTTATTGAATAAAATCCTGAGTCTTTTCCCTATAAATAGGACCCTCAGCCCTTTGTTCGAGAGGTTGGATTGAGTTGTCATAGGGGAGGTTCTGGTCGCCCGAAGGCTTCAGGAGGAAGTCTTCTTCACGTCGGAAGTCTTCCTCCCAATTGAGCATCTAAAGTCGTTGCACGGAGAAAAATCCATAAGCTTCCCCTCCTCTCATCTTTTATCACTTATTTATGTTGCATTGCATGTATCATAGTCTTTGATTATTTTCATATTCATCTCAACCACATTGAGACCTCCCTATAGTGCAACACTTGCACATCTCCCTCTTATTTTTTTCATATCATCATATTTATCCACCCTTTGCATAGGAGTTTAAGGGCCAACACCCAACAATGTGTGTTCTATTTCATACTTCCCACGTTTATATTCATAAGAACTTGATGCTACACACCATTGATTTCTAATCAATATTTTCTTTGTTGGTGGTTGTTTTCTTTGTTTTGCAATGGTAATCAATCAAGGAAAACTCTCTTCCTCGGCCGGCCGATTGAAAGAGAAGGTGAACACTTACATCTCCCCGCTTTTAAGATATTTATATCGTGATCCCTCCTTTATTTATTGTTTATATTCATTGAGGCCCGCGTATCTCTGACGATCACGTTCCTTCCTAGCATCCGCGTATGCTCCCCCTTATCCTTTATCATCCCCTTTTTCTTTTAGTTCTTTAATAGTGGATTTTTCATAGATCTACAAATTGGCTATCACGATGGGACACCTCTTATTTTTCTTTGATTACCCTTCCCCATTGGGCACCCACATGTGCCATCTCCTTTTGCACCCACGGTGCATCTCCCTTTGTACTCCACGTAGCACTTTTTCTATTGTTTTATCCCTTGTGCACCGCGTGCACACCCCCCTCCCTAAGTGATTGTTGATTTGTTAGATTGTTAGAAATTTCACTTTCTGTTTTCTTTAAAAAAAGAGCATGCCATTGTAACATCCAAGAATTTTTTAGAAATTTTCTAGATTTAAATAGAATTATTAAACATTTAAATAAGCTACTAAACGAATTACTATTAATTAAGTCTCATTAAGTAAAAGCCCTCTACTAATAAATAGATTAGGCCCATTTAGTTGAACCCAAAGGACCTAAAACCCAAGCCCAAAAGAGTTGGCCCATATTCTAGAAGCTTAATTTCTAGAATTTCAGAATTTAAGTGGATAAATAAATGGATAATAGGGGGAAGAGTTTGAAACATTTCAAATTCGGCGCCTAACATGGAAAACGGTCTATCGTGAGACTGCATAGCCAAGGAAAACGGTTTAGCATTAGACCGCAAGGCTCTGTAGCTTCCGTGAGTGAAAGGAAACGTGAAAAGCTTAGAACTTTGGCATCCAAATCGCCTAGGATCGATGCTATCTACTAGCTAGATAAGGCTAGAAGGCTAGAAGATCAAATTGGATACTTAATTGGGACTCTAAGTTCTTTCTAATCCTCAAAACCCTAGCTAAACCTATAAATAGATCCCAGGACCAAGCAGCGCGACCCTTACTTTTGGCTCGCGTGGGACTAAAGTAAGGAGGCAGAATTAAAGGTAAGTTCTTTAGAATATTTTGTTCATAATACTAAGGTCTAACTGCCTTCCGAATTTCGTTCTAGGAGATCAAGCCTACGGGGAGATATAGGCCTGCAAAGACGCTGGTTTGGTGAATAAAACTCAAGAAATAGTGTGACCGACCCAAGAAGATCAGAAAAATAGAAGCCCTAAACGAGATAATTAGATAGAGGTTCTTTAGAACAATTTGTTCCTGTTAGTACCCTCTTCTTACCCTCAAAATTTCACGTCTTTAGGTCAAGAGAATCAGGAGTTAGGAAGGCATGAAGTTGCTGGTTTAGCACGGGACGTGCAATAAACTAGGGTTGACTTTCAGCCTTGAATTAAAAATCTAAAGCCCAGGACAGAGGTAGGTTATCTCATGAAAGACTTAAACTTTATGTCAGGAATAAAAGCCCTCTGTTTTCAATTCATTTCATGCATTGTACACCGAGAATTTTATGATTTATTTGAGACTATGCATCTAGTATACTCTTCATGCATAATTTTTAGCCCTAATTGAAGTTAAAAAGAAATTCTCTTGTTCATTACACAAACCCACGTATATTGATTGGCCTATCTTTGTTCTATCATGCTATAGAGTTGATATATGTTGATTTCCAGGCATGATATATCTTAGATTAATATTTTTATTAAGTTTTCTGCAATACAGGAAGAAATGGTCTTCCTGTAGACCGCCAGAAACCCTAGCGGTCGCACGATAGACCGCTTGGCCCAGTAAAATAGTCCTCCACTAGACCGTTTGAGTTTTTGATTTCTGTAATATTGTTAAGTCAAACATATTGCAGATTAGCCTTAATTGATGTATGATGAGCCTAGTTAACTAAGTTTTATTCCTGATTTGAGCACTGGTTTTATATACTTAGCTAATTCTATTGTTCATCATAGTAGATTTCATGTTTTATGCACATTGGTATTATTTTAACTTATGTTAATTTATGACCAAAATCATATATTCTTGTAATAAATACATGTTTCAAATGATAGATGATTCATGATTTGATCGCTATTTTACATGATTCTCTCTCTTCTAAGAGTCATTTTCTTAAGTACATGGCACATATTCTGGTATGTTGTCATTAGTTACACCTTTGCACATTAAGTACACAATCTTGGACTTGATAACCTCTCCATTGGATATTCCTTCCAACGGACTAGGAAATCTTATTTCAAGTCCTCCATAAGACTCCGCGAGCCTGGGAATCCCACTAGGACGCCGAGCTGGTTGTACCATTAAGGCCCATTATTTAGAAAGCACTTACTGGTGTTTTATATACTCTGGACCTTAGCGGCCATATGAACGACCGTCTGATTCTGTAAGCGGCCATTCACTAGACCTCTAATGGATACCAAACGGCCATCCGATAGACCGCTAACGCACCAGATAGTTTTACTGCATCGAAGCTTTTATTCTATGAAACGATCCAAGACTAGACCGCCAGGCGTGCTAAACGGTCCAGTAATAGACTGCTTGGTTCCTGATTTAGTCTAACCCGAGGTTGATTTTCTTGAGTTCCTAGATGATCTTAAGATTATCTGGAGCCTAAATTATGTTTAACCAAGTTTAAACTTGAATTATGAAACCTAAAGAATGCACCGTTATGCTGCCGAATTTCTTCCGTAGCATGATGTCCATTTAAGTCATCATTGAAATCTCTTGTTCTTAATTGAAGCATTCTTGCCTTGGTTACCTTATCAGGGAATTATTGTTGAACCTGTACATTATTGGCTACATTATTGTTATAAACGTGAAAGTAGCTTGATTTATACTTGAAGATGTAGTTCGAGCACTTATTATGTTCAAGGGCTCTATGCTAGTCCCCTCGGTTGATTGTCGGAAACATACTGTAAACTATGGGATATGATGCTACTGGCGTCGCATTACGCTGGGAGTACTTTCTTTATAAATAAGTAAAAATCCACAAGACATGAGTAAAGATCCACGTAAATTCACGAAGTACTTGCTACTAAGTGAAGAGTACTTTCTTGCTTGATACATGACTTCCTAGTGCATAGCCTTCATGGTTATGAAAAGTACATTCTTATTACCTTCTCGTTCGTGAAAAAGGCCAAATTTACATTCTTGTTATATACTTGATCAATCATAGTCTTGTATCTCGTACATGGACATATCTTGTTACTTGGTTTTATTCACATATTTCATCGTATATCTGCATGATTTATCTTGTTCTTTAGAGCTAAAATGATAATCACCTAAATTTACCTACATGTTGATACGAAGATACCTACTGGGCAAGTGTGCTCATTACCTATTTTCTCAATGTTTCAAGAAGTACAAGTGAATCGGATTCGGATTATACAAGTAATGGGTCCGAGAGTGATTGAAGGTCCAACGACTCGAGAGAAGCCTTAGTTATCAAATGTTTAGTCGAGTCGTGATGTAATCTTTATTTTCTTGAGTTTAGTAAAGAGAGTCAAGATCTTATGTACTTTGATATTATTATTATGGAATAAAGTGAAGTTTGGAAAAAAAAAATTTACTTGTGCAATTACTTTTATGAGATTATCTTGCGCTCTAATTATATTGCTTGCTCGAGGCGTACTAGCCAACTGTATACGTTCCCGATTGTTTCCGCTGCATAATCGCGGGGCGTGACACCATACCTTTATTGATTGCCATGGCTTTGTGAGTGTGACCTTTTATCTTCCATCGGTTCTTTACATTTTTCAAAATCTCTGGCCGTTTTCTTAAAAAAAATTGCATATCACCATTCACAGGAATAAGCTTTTCTATTTGTTCTATTTTCCATCCATCCTTTCTGTTCTGTTCACATCACTGTTCACAGGAATAAGCTTTTCTATTTGTTCTGTTTTGCATCCATCATTTATGTTCACATCATTGTTCACGGGAATAAGCTTTTCTATTTGTTCTATTTTCCATCCATCCTTTCTGTTCTGTGCACAGGAATAAGCTTTTCTATTTGTTCTGTTTTGCATCCAACATTTCTGTTGACATCACTGTTCACAGGAATAAGCTTTTCTATTTGTTCTATATTGCGTCCATACTTTCTGTTCTGTTCATTTCATATTACTGTTTACATCAATTCCCTTTCCTGTTTGTTCTTCTCTGCATTCATCATTTACATGCATCTGCATCATTCTGTGTGTTGTTTCTTTTTCTTTTGCATTAGCTCTTGCATTTAGGACATTTGGCTTGGGAGACCTCCTCTCTCCACACTTTCTAGGAGATCTTACCCTCTCTTGGTGAAGGAAGGACCCTCCATTGAGCATTCCATCTCTTTGGATCGAAAATTCCTAAACCAAGCCTCCATAAGTCCTCGCACCTGTGGATTCCCTCACAGACGCCGGGCAAGTTGTACCTTAAAGTTCCCCGGGATTAGTTGGCCTATATGTGGCGAGAGAGTGTACCTAGTTAGCATTGAAGCAAACCACATTTAAACTAGGTTCCTACCTTGTGTGAATCATATCAAACTTTGCTAAAATCATTTAACTCACCAAGGTTCAACAAAAACAAAATCAAGCGTAAACATCCACTTGTTTGATCTTTACAAATTGCTTTGATTGGATTTTAATTGATTTGCGTAATGTTTTGCTTTTGATAATCATACCAACATGTCTAATCATTCAATTTATAATCATGAGGATGACCAACCTAGCAGATCTTACACTCCTCAATTTCATAATTCCCACTATACCTTTTCTAAGGGATCACGTCCTTATCCTCATGGTCTTGCTCAACCCGTGGGTAATTTCCAATCTCATGGTCCCTTCCATCAATCGCGAGCCACTATTCCCCCGGGACCATCTCCTCCACATGATGAGAAGGCCTCCTAAGTATTGCATGCATTAGATCATCTCACCCCTCAACAAATCCAAGCCCTTAGGGCTATTGTTGAGGGTGCATCTCCATCTCATCCTCCTTTAAATCCCTCACAGGTAGCCCATCACCCACCTTCTTCATCTCATATACGGGTGACCCATCACCCGCCACCTTCTTCTATTCACACTCCCGCTCGGGTGGTCCATCACCCGCCTCCCTTTTCTCATCTGCCTTCTTCTACACATACTCCTCTGCGGATGATCCATCACCCGCTTCCTTCTATTCAACCTCCTACTTCACGGCCCCAAGGCCCTTATATTCCTTGCAACCCGGCCCGTCCGGGTCCTTTTATGGGTCAACCCCTCCAAGCTCCACGGCCATCATGCCAACCCTCTATTTCGCATGTCACACCTCTCCAACAAACTCTTCTTGATAAAATCACCAAGATGGAGGAACAACTAAAGAGGGTCACAAGCCCGCAGCCCGCTCCTCCTCCTCCTCCTCAAATCAATCCCCTTCATGCATTCATGAACGACATCACCAAGATGGAAAAAGATTGGAAGGAGAGGAGAGATGATAAAGGCATCATCGATTCAAGTGAGCAAGATGAGCCGGCAATTTTCAAAGATCAAGTGGACGTCGTCCGCCCTCCACCCACTCACATTCATTCATGCGGCCCTCCGCCTTCACATCCATCTCTATATCCGCAAGAACCTCCATGTCATTATACGCCTCCTCCACTCATTCATCACACGCATTCATGTGGCCCTCCGCCTCCGTGCTCACCTCCACCTTGTACCTCTCCATCACTCACTATTACGCCTCCACCACGGCGTCCACTCAAGTCTGACTATGAAGAACATGAGCCGGCATGTGAAGAATTGAAGACGGCACAAGATGTTGAAGATTTGCAAGTTATACCCACTCCGAGTTTCCTTCATTTTCCACTCCCTCCATTACCCGAAGAACTCCCTGCTCAGGACGACACCACCGTACCCAACCCTGTCTATGAAACCAATTGGTGTTACGATGATGGGTCGATACTCCAATCACCCACACTGGCGCATCATGATTCTTCCCCTACTCTTCAAACCTCTCGCCCCATAAAAATCCAACGCTTCTTACGTACCAAACCTACCTTTTCTACACCTCCAATTACCACACCATTAACCTCCACCAAGCCATCCGAGTCTACCTCCACACCATCGGCCTCCGCCGAATCTCCCACTATACCTTGTTCCAAACCAACTAGCCTTCCATTGTCGCCACCTCGGCCCTCCACTATCCTCATAACCCCAAAGTCAATTACCCATAATCCAAATTTGCCTATCCCTCCACTTAAACCTTTACCCAAACCCATGGCCAATCCTGAGCAGGGTCCACCCCTTGTTACACTCGAGCCAACCCCGTCCGCTTTCGAGCAAGGGGAGAAGCTCGATGTGTTTAAACCTCCACTTACACTTCCTCCAACACCCTCCATCAAACCCCCATCATCTATGGAGCCTACCGCCCCTACCTCATCTTCCATCACCCCTCAAAGTGGGTGCCTTTCTACAAATACATGTGTCAATGATGATATTCAAGAGCCAAGCAAGAAGGATTTGGTCGTGGCTATGCCATTCAAGATTCAAGAGTTCATTTGCCGGATGCCGATCCATATTCTTGTGCCGGGCATTATTGAAAGCTCTCCAACGACGCTCACTATGAATAATTCTTATAAGTTGATGCCATGTCGGCCCAATCACATTATCAAAATCACCCTGCTCATTGGTCGACATTCTTTTAAAGCTCTCACTACCCCTTGTTCTGTCATTGTATAAGTTCCTACCAAAGAAAAGGGGTTCTCCTCTTATATTTCCATAACACATTCCACTGCCAATGAGAGCTTATGTTCATCAATTTCATCCATTAGGCCGTTCGGCCGGGCACCTTGTTTACCATGGAGAGGCGGGCATTTTTTTATTGAAGGGTCTTCCGCCAACCCACTCACCCTTTATTCTATCCCATCCACATTTTTATGGGCCACTCATTCCTTCCTTGCATTCCTTGCACTTCTTGCATCCTTTGCATTCCATGCATCCATCATATTCATTGAATTTCATGCATTGCATTTATCCTTCGTTCTTGGGTTTCTGAGCCCGCACCTTCCCCGTCTTCCGGAACCTCCAGATCCTCCTCATCTATATTCTCTCTTCCTCTCCATGGGGCATCGTGCCCCTTCTTATTTTCTCCATCATCAATCTATGGGGCATCGCGTCCCCTCCTATTCTCCCCCTTCGAAACCTCCAGATTTACCGGGACATCGCGTCCCTCCTCATCTCCTACCTCCGGAGCCCTCGGATCTTCTCATTGCCTTCGATTCACCATCTTTTCTCCTAGGGCATTGCACCCTCCTTTTTTACATTCCTCAGGAACCTCCGGACCAACTTCTATCTCTAGATCTTTCTCCTCTTCCCCAGGCGTTGCTTCCTTCTTTCCATTCCTCCCTCAGGAACCTTCGGATTCACCATCTCATCCCCTTATCCTTTTCAGACATCGCATCCCTCCACATTTTATTCCTCCGGAACCTCCGGACTTACCTCTTCTCATGGGACATCGCGTCCCTCCACATTTTATTCCTCCGGAACCTCCAGACCTTTCTCTCCTCCTAGGGCATTGTGTCCCTCGATATTTTTTTCCTCTATAGCCTCTAGACCTCATCTCTTTCTTCCGACTTATCTTCTTACTCCTCCAAGACATCGCATCCTTTGTTCTTTTCTTCCTTTTAAATCATCTCTTCCCATACCTTTTCCTGGGGCATCGCGTCCCTTGCCACTTCCCTCCTCGGGAACCTCCAGATTATTCTTCCCATCATGACTCTCTTCCCTTACCTCCAGACCCTCCGGATCCTCCACCTCTTTCCATCTATCAATTCCTTCTTCTGATCCCTCCCGATCACGGGTCCGACCCGACTTCTCCCGCATCAACTACTTTGGGCATCTGCCCGTTCTCACACTATTTTTGAGGCTTTAGTCCTCACTCCTCCACTTGATTTTCCTTTCCTTATGTACACCATTCATGTGATCATGGTCTTTGTACCTTAGTGAGGGAGTTCTAGCCCTCACCTCTTTTCCTTTTCTCCTTATTCATCTGAGTCCGATTTAGACACCGCTCCTTTCTTATTAAGCCACTTTCAGAACTTTACTTCCTTCTTTCTATGAGGACCACAAATCCCATGTTTATCAACGTCGCCTCTGGTAGCTGCTTCTACGATCAAGGTTGCAAGGTAATGTATGTGCGTAAGTGTGCATTCTTATGCATTTTCATCACTTTATTCACGCATGATTTTTAAGATGAAGTACTTCTTGACTTGATTAAGAGTGGTTGTTTTAGGACTTTATCCTAGGTCTTTTATTAAAGTCAATTTCAAAAGAGTCTTTAGGCTTGCTCTTGCAGCACCCTTTGGCTATAAGAACCCAGTGTTGGGAGTTTGGCATTCTCTCCTCGCTTGTTAAGGGCAACCCTTAGCTAGGCACCGCACACACTTCACAACGTCCTTAGTCGTCTCCTTTGGTAGAAGATCATTGCTGCTTGGGCCATGCTCGAGGGCACGAAGTCTTTTTCTCTTCTCTACTCGGCTAAAATATGAGGATAGAGATGTACTGGGCAAAACAACCAACCTAAGCACACCCCGACAAGAGGAAGTCTCAAATAGGGGTAATCTATTATGACCTTATTCTCAAAATTTCAAAGCTCAATTGTAATATCTCTCAAAGTCCAAAGGACACACCAAAAGAAAAATGATGATCAAAAAAAATGAATGAGCAAATGCAAAGAAAAATCCAATAAATTTATGGCATGGCAAGAGGGCAGTACAGTTTCCCCGCGGGACGTTATGAGCCCGGTTGTATGAGTGCCTAAGTGAGAATTTAAGGTTTGATGATATGACACAAAGTCCCGGCGTAATAGACCGAATCTCTAAGGGGTTGTGCTATGGACGGAAGTTAAACCTGATGTCTTCTTAACTCATATCAAGCTTGTCCCCAATTTTTCTTCTCTTCTCCCTCTAAGACCGAGTGTTTCTCGGGTATGGCCTTTGTAGGGACACCGTTAGCCAAGGGCAGCCGACTATAGGACGCCACCCTCAATGCACGCCCTGCTTTGGACGATTTTTAGTGAAAGGGGAAGGAACAATGACCCCTAACCAGTGGTTTAAACATCCTTTGATGCTGCATTAGTAATGTCTAAATCAAAATTCTAAAAAAAATATTAAATATTCTTTTTCAAAATCCCAAAAAAATTCAAATATTTTTCCAAAAATCCAAAAAAATTCAAATATCTAAAAAAACTCATAAAAATTTGAATACCTTTTCAAAACCCATAAAAATTTACATATTTCAAAAAAAAATTATATGGTGTTATTGCAGGAATAACTTTTGTAAAGACCAAGGACACGGGATGAGTCCTCTCCGTTCATTGATATCTACCTTTCGATTCTTCCCTATGTTGATTGCTATCTTCATGATTCGCCGCTCTGGGCATCATTCTAATCATTCAAGAGAAAATCTTTCTATGTTATTCACCTGATTATTCCTGCTACTGGGCATTACTTGATCTTGATCATTCAACTTCGAACTTATGGTTAGCCAAGTTGTCATCCTCATGACAAACAACAAACAATGATGCTATGATATTCAATGCAATGCTATGCTTCAAATCATGCTATTCATGCTAGACATGCTTTGCCTTACTTTGCTATTGATGCTTGAAACATGCTTGAATGCTATTCATGCTATGGTTTCTATGCTTTATTGATATTCATTGCTTGTTACCCTTTATATCTTGCTAATGAACTTTTGAGCGCAGAGAAGAAGCTCTTCGGTCCCACCGTCCTGACATCATCACTCTGGTCCCACGGTGTTTGCATCTCATTGCTCAGTTCCCGCACGCTTATTGCTCCACCATCTCCATGTATGCATTTTATCTACGCTATTAGATTATATCAAGGACCTTGTGGCTTTGGTAAATCTGGAATTTGAGTTCCCCTTCATCAAAAATGATGATGATTTCAGAGGAATCTTAGTCATACGGATAGACTATTGAGCCATCCAAGACTGGAGACGATGGTTCCCTTTTACGAGTTGGTGCGCGGATAAATGGGCTTCGGCTTAGTATCAGCTCACAAATCCGTATCTTGACTCAGTCTGGGCAACTTAGCAATATTATCCTTGATTACCTTATATTTTCATTTGTTTTAATTTTTTCCTTTAAACCCAACATGCATTCATGTAGGACTTTGAATTAACTTTTGGAAAATCATTCTAATAACTCATTTTTGAGAGTCAATTGATCATTAATTTTTAAGATAAGAGATATTCCATGTCGAATTGTGTCCTCAGTCGCCTTGTTGCCGTTTTGGACTGTTCCATTGAAAACTCCTTTGTTTGAATTTCTATCCTCTTATTTCAATCCTTTTCCTTTGATCCACCTTGGTTGTAGCACGTCCACATTAGCTGATAACTACTCTCCAATGGTGAAACCTACAGGTTTGTGACTTGGGGCACTTCCACCGCGTTGGAAGTTGATCACTCTTTATTCTCTCCTTTATGTCCACGTGCACATTCCTCCTTTTATCCAAACAACTGTTACTTTCATTGAATCTCCTCAAGATTACATCATTTCGAGCTTTTGGATCCGATTCTTATCAGGTGGTGTTGATTGTGTTTCTCATCACACCTTGACATCTACTTTTCAGTTCACTCCTACTTCATTCCACTTCATTGCTCTTCGTTTCACTCTGTTCCATTCCGTGTCACTCCCTTGCAAAGTAGGTGTCAAGGCGGAGCAACTGTAGACATGCCAAAATTGACATCATCATGAGTATATCTCATATTACGTTATAACGTTCCAATTTTACCCTCAAATTGATTTATTTGAGTGGTTTTCCTCATTTTCTTTAGATTTTTGACTTTTCACGGCTTTCCCGCATATTTTCGTATCTTTCTAGATTTTTCTGGTATTTTTCTCCATTTTTTCGGGCTTAAAAGAATGGGAGTATGACCATGTGGACGCCATTTAATGGGCGATATAACAATTGGATGCCATTTTCTTTGATTTAAATATTTAAATAAATATTTTTTTCAACTTTTCCTGGTCGCGATTACCTAGGCGACCGCGTTCAGTTGGGGTTCCCAGAGAGGTCGATACTCTTGGGGAATGTACGACTGGCCCCCTGGGCGCCCATTTTTTAATGGGCGTCCGCCCGGATGGACACGAATTCTTTATTTTATTTTTTTAATCCATTTTTGAACTGATTTTATGTGATTTTGAATTGGTGACACTCCGTAAGGTCGCCAATTCTTTAATTGGCGACCGTAAGGTATGACGGTAATTCTTTTCTTCATATTTTGACTCGAAATCAGATTATTTTTGAATCTGCATCTGTCCGGATGGTCGCTAATTCAAGAATTGGCGTCCAGACACTAAGACGCCAATTTCCTTACTATTTTATGAGCTTTTAACTCCGTCCAAAATTTGTATTAATTTATAATTGGCGACGGGCCTTCCATATGCCAATTCTTTTACAATTTTGGAAGATTTTGAGATTTCCATATTTTGCTCCAATTTGCGTCTCTTCTATCTGTCGCTCATTTAATGTGCGACTATGTTGTATGACGTCATTTTTTTCAGTTTTTCGAACTCCGCCGTGGCTCCTTCTTTCTCCGTTTTGGAGTTCTTTTCAACTGGGAAAGGATCCCTGTGACTTTCCAAGATTAGGAGGTCTCTTGGTCAATGTTTATCCCATTCCAAATCCAATTAAAATTGGTCTTCCTAATTGTTATTGAATAAAATCCCGAGTCTTTTCCCTATAAATAGGACCCTCAACCCTTTGTTCGAGAGGTTGGATTGAGTTGTCACAGGGGAAGTTCTGGTCACCCGAAGGCTTCAGGAGGAAGTCTTATTCATTTATAAAGCCTTATCACGTTGAAAGTCTTCCTCCCAATTGAGCATCTAAAGCCATTGCATGGAGAAAAATCCATAAGCTTCCCCTCCTCTCATCTTTTATCACTTATTTACGTTGTGTTGAATTCTATGTTTTGATGATGTCAATATAACATGTTTTCTTGGTACTGGCACCAACTTTATTCTTGCAGAAAATCTGAGTCAGAACAATCCAAGAAAAGAACTTTAAGAAGCATGGATTATTTGATATGTTGAAGAACTTCAGAGTGATGCATCGACGTATCAAAGAAGATACCTCGACGTAGTCAAACTAGCAGAGCAAGTATAGAAGAGATGCATCAACGCATCTAGCAGATGCCTCGACGCAGTCACAATTCGGAAGAGAGTTTACAGAGCTTTTTTTTTTTTGGAAAACCCTACCTAGGAGTATTTTGGGAGTGGGGAGCATTCCCATCATACCGCTAGGAGGTTGATTTTATTAATGAGTGAACATGAATGATAAAAGAAATTACAAGATTCGGATGCTAGGCAATCCTAGCTTATCCAGTCGGGCTACACCCTGAACAAACTTGGGGAGCTCATGATAAGAAAAAAAGAGATTACATTTATTTGAGCAAGCTAAAGAAGCTAAAAAAATCTGCAACCGTATTACCTTCTCTGTATATGTGAAGTAAAGAATCCCTGTGTGAGAGCAAATTCCAAATTTCTCTGATATATGAAAGAATAGACCATGGACAGTTTATCTGTTTACTGACAGCTTGCACTAGCACCTTAGAATCACATTCAATCCATGCAGGATGAGTATTGATGGCTGAAAGGTATTTGAGGCCATCAAGGAGGGCTCTTGCTTCAGCAACAATGCTTGAAGTGGGGCCATAGTAATGAGAGAAGGCCAGTATAGTGTTTCCTTTAGAATCCCTGATGACTCCTCCCCCACCAGAATTTCCTAAACGCTTGCAAGCCCCATCAGTGTTAAGCTTGAGAGATGGCCAAGGAGGGCATAGCCATTTAATTGCAAGAACTTGAGGGACTTTTTTATTGGCGGCCTTAATACCAAATTGATCCAGAATTTTCCTCTTGCTGGAGTGAGTTTCTTTAAGACCAGATAACTCAGATTTCCTTTGCTTGAGTTTTTATCTTATGTAGCAGACAATTCTTGGTTATGATCCGGCCTTCATACTTAGCCATATTTCTGGCAGACCACAATTCCCACATAGTATAGCCAATTGATGCCACGAAAAATAGATCATACAAAGATTTAGAGCTGCTATGTGGAACTGAATTTAGTATCCTAGACTTTGCAGAATTACCATCAAACAATAATCCTGTGGTTTGGAGATTTGACCAAATAGAAGCTGCATTATCACTGCTGATAAGTAAGTGATTCAAAGTTTCCTCTTGAGACTATTTGCAGCAATAACATTTAGAGCATAAATGAATTCCAAGCATCTGCACATTAGAATCCGTAGGGAGACAATTATTGATAATTTTCCACAAAAAGATGGATATCTTTGGGGGCAGCCAAGTAGACCAGAGAGATTTCAAAGGCAGACTTAATTGAGCTTGGTTAAGGCTGCAAGCATGTTTATAAAATGAGGAAACCATATAATGACCTGAGGAAGACAAACTCCAGGCCTCCTTATCAGGATATGAGGATAGATTGGTGTTCCTGATTGCTTTAATAATTTCAGCTGGCAGGAAAGTTTCAATGAGCTGATTTTCTTCAGCAGTCGGATGCATTATACAGTTTTTAACAGAAACACTTGTATTGTTGATAAGATCAGTTGGAACATAGGAAACCACAGGTTTGTTGCCTAGCCAGGTGTCATACCAGAAGTTTACAGAGCTGACTAGCTGGATTCAAAGAGATGACTCGACTCATCAAGTCTCCACATCAAGGACCGACACTTCAAAATGTCTAGTCCGACAGATAGGTCGATGCACCTATCAGATACATCGACGCAACAGGATGGTGCACAAAAATTCAGCACGTCGCTGGAGCCTTTTGCCTCGACACGCTGAGACTGCCATATTGTATATGAAGTCCACACATCAAGGTGATGCACCGTCGCATCAAGACAAGGTATGAACCTTCAAAAGCAACCACGTCAACGCATCAGGGCGATGCACCGAAGCACTAGTCAAGACTCAGATTCTAAAGAGGAACAACGTTGAAGCAGCATGATCATGCACCGATGCATCAAGATACAAGTCTTTGTCTAAGGTCAAAGCTGAAAGCCACTGCTCCGACATCTCAGCTATCAACAAAAAATGTCTTTACTCCATGTCTCAACCTGTCAGACTTGAGCCTCGTTTCACATCATATGGAAGGACTGTCTTTTGACAATTGTAGAGTGATTAAAGTCTTATTAGACCAGCTAAGGGTTAAGTGTGACATCTGGAGCATCAGTGAAGGGTAATTAAGGAAAAACCAAACTGCAAGGAAGAATCTGCTCAAGCACGTGCTCACTCAATCAAAGAACATGTGATGACCGTACAGTGCAAGAATTGGCACGAAAATCTTCAACACACGTGGCTGCTCTCTAGAAATTCTGAATGCCATTAGAATATTCTTTATCCATGTGGACGAATCAGCCTTTGGTTGCTGATCGGGATTACAGAGAGAAGGATGATACTCTGTCCTATAAATTTGAGTTCTTTCGTTCGGGAAGTGTGGTTGGAATACTGCAGAAAGAATACCATATCCGAGAGTTCCCTCTGAGAGAAAAGAAAGAAGAGAAATCCATTGAGAGAGGGAGAGAAATCTCATCCTGTCGGCCTGGTTTTTCTGAGAATTTGCTTCGATCTGAAGCTACATTGCCTTCTACTTCATTTCGATCGAAGTTTTCCAATCTGAGTTTCTATTTTCTGTGTTCTTCTTTCATTCAGCATTGTGATTTCACTCTTGTGATTCCCTCTGAGTAACATCAGAGGAGGGGAGATTGTCTCTGATGTCCCCTCTGTAGGTTCAGAGGAAGAGAGGTCAGTGACCTCTAGTTGGGTGAATTGCTGGGAGAAATTCACTAGGCTCCCTCTCGGGTAAAGAGGAAGGGAGGTTGATCCTCCAGGTTTCCTCCTGGGTTGCAGGAGAAGCAAGGAATATGTTCCTTGGGGAAAGCTGTATTGCAGCCGTTGTCGCAGACTAAGTCTGCTGTGGATGTTACTTGTTTAAGCAGGGAACCTCACTCAGTTCGAGTGGAGGAGTGGACGTAGTGATGTGGCACAGCCCAAAGACCACTAAATATGATGAGATGACCCTAGGACTTAGACCCGCAAGCATACAAGCGCTCAATGATTCTCACGATGACGATTTTTGCTCACTCGGCTCACACGTTCACCCGGTGGGTCCGGGAGATGATGGTGAGGGTCCGAGGTGGGACCCAATTGTCCTAATGGACTTACAATGCTAAGGCTGACCCCCAATGGGCCTGGGAGACCCAACTTTGTGGGTGGCTGGCCCGCAAGGCGGGGTGTTGGGTGGCACTCACTCACGGGCCGCGGTGGGCACGATATCGCTAAAAATTGAGTCCGAGCTCTCTCTTACCGTCCGACGGGCATTCAAGACAATACTACACTTGCAGAAATGAAGCAACCTAGGGTGATATCAGTGGCTCACCTGATCGGTGTGAAGACACCGATCCCGCTCGGAGACGAGGGCGCGCCGGGAGGCGAGGGTATGCACCCGATCGCCGCGGCAATGTAGCTTGACCTGAAAATGCAAATGGTACAGCACTACTCCTCTCACAGGAGGGGTGATCTTGGGGTGGGGGTTATGCTTAATACATCCAAAACTACCTCCACGCAGGGAGGGGCCTTCAGCCGGCCAAGCGGGGTGGGGAGATACGCAAAGAGAACCGACTTTCCGAGCTTTGCCGATTCTGCCTAGCTTCTATATTTCTGGACAGAGGGTCGATGTCGATGCTGCCAATAATTCCACCGAACTCAGAATCTGACGAGACTTGCGCCAAAAGCTTCCTAACTGGAGAGGGGTAAGGCCTGAATTTTTGGGCGGCGTTCTGATCTGGGGGCTGACTGCTCCGGCGACTGGAAGGTGGCTGCAGTTCTGGTCTATGGACTAACATGATCTGAAACAGCATGTTGCAGAAGCTGCCACGACCGCTCCTGAGCTCCAAATCTGGCACCGCTGGACTCGTTGGAACCGTGGACGAGTCTACTTTGCAGAAAAACAAACGGGGAAGTCTTATGATGTCGGAGATGAACTGGGTGTCCAGGGGAGTGGACGGTGGTCGGTGCAGACTGTGAGAAGGCAGATCGGCGTGGTTGTGGTAGAAAATTGGTATCTCTGGTTGTTGGATGCCGAACGGGGTTCCCCCTTCTGTTACTGGACGCTGACAAGGGAAGGAAGATCTTTGTAGAAGGCCTTGAAGGCTGGTTCCTTCAAGGTTCGTCGTGGGAGAGCCTGCTCTGTCGTTCTGGCTCCTGGCCTGGGAGGTCCTGCGCAGTCGAGGGAGAATGGTTGCTGCGGACAGCACAAAGCTCGGATGCCGACGAAACCACCTCGCCTTGAAAGCTCTCTGGAAGACCTTTCCATAGATGTAGGCCTTGACACCAGGAGGAGCAGAGAGAGGCCGGGGAAGACGCGACTTCAGAGCCTCCTTCTGCTGCCTGCGACCTACTACTTGAAGCTTCAACTTTGCAAGAACAAGGGGAGGGGTAAGGGGAGTAGCACAGCTAGGGGAGTTGGCTGAGGGTTTGGGGAGAGGGGAGGGATGAGGTTAGGGCTCCCAAGGGGTCCTAGTGGGGCAGGGATGGATGGAGAGGGGGCTGGAGCTGCTGGAGGTGGAGGTGGAGAGGTGGGTGTGCACAAGAGAGAGGGTGTGGGAGGGAGAAGGTGGGGGCGAACTTGGCTTGAGGGGAGAGGAGTGGTGCGACCTAGGGAGCAAGGGGGGATGAGGAGGGAAGGTTCAAATTCGAATTTGGCCTTGGGAGGGGTGGGGTTTGTGTGGGGAAGTGGGGGATTGTGTTGGGAGGTGGAGGAGTTGCTTTGGGACAAGGAGAGGGGAGTAAATGAGGGGCTATGGGGAAGTGGAGGGTCTTAATGGAGGTGGGTGAGGTAGTGGAGGTGGTTGGGGGTTGGGATAAGTGAGGGGGAAGGAGGAGAGAGAGAGAGGGTCGAACTCCCCTTGGGGAGAGAGAGAGAGTGAGAGAGAGAGTAAGAGAGAGATCTTGAGAGGTGGAAGGAAGTGGTTTTCAATATTTCATCAAAAGTGAGTACATGGAGGGAGATGGGGGCTATTTATAGGCAACCCATCTTTACAAGACAAAAATAACCCTGCCATATAAGGCAAAAGACCAAACATGTCCTAGACTCAGCCCAATAGGCCCAAACTAAGGTATTAGGGCCCAATTAAACCAAATAGGGGAAATGGACTAGTACAACTTGACATAATAAAAGGAAATACATGCGACATGACCCAATAAAAGGAAAATTACATATGATAAGACTCAATAAAAGGAAGATACATAAGATGAGAATGAGTCGACCCAAATCAAAGGTGTGCAGGCGACCCGAGCCATAGCGAGTGTCGTGAGATGTCCTCATCGCGTAGGCAAACCATGGGTCTAGCCGAACCACTATCAAAATTGCTTGTGCTCTGTCTGATGGTTTGCATGCTTAAATCTCTTTTCTGAATTCATATAGTTCATTACGCTGATCGATTAGCTTGGCATTCAGTGTGTGCTACATCGATAAACTGGTATATCAAAAGGCATAGTTGGAAGGATAGGTTACGCCTATCTGGAAGGCTGCCCCTTGCGTAAGGAGATCTCTCGATCAAACCTCCACCAAGTACCAGTGACAATGGGTGCAAGCACACTTAGGTGCTGAGAGTGGATTCTCCTGCTATCTCTCTTGTCATCAAGATTATTTCACTGCTTTAAGTGTGCACTCTAACTATTTGATTGGTGGTCCATCATATGCGTGATATCTAATTAGTGTTGATGTTGCCAATTTGTTTTTGTTTAGTTTCTGGCTATTGTTTGCTCAAATTTAGATACAGACATATTCATCCCCCCCTTCTATATCTGTCCATTCCATCTATCACGTTGCATTGCATGCATCATAGTCTTTGATTATTTCCGTATTCATCTCAACCACATTGAGACCTCCCTATAGTGCAACACTTGCACATCTCCCTCTTATTTTTTTCATATCATCATATTTATCCACCCTTTGCATAGGGGTTTAAGGGCCAACACCCAACAAGGTGTGTTGTATTTCATACTTCCCACACTTATATTCATAAAAACTTGATGCTACTGTACACCATTGATTTCTAATCAATATTTTCTTTGTTGGTGGTTGTTTTCTTTATTTTGCAAGGGTAATCAATCAAGGAAAACTCTCTTCCTCGGTCGGCCGATTGAAAGAGAAGGTGAACACTCACATCTCCCCGCTTTTAAGGTATTTATATTACGATCCCTCCTTTATTTATTGTTTATATTCATTGAGACCCGCGTGTCTCTGGCGATCACGTTCCTTCCTAGCATCCGCGTATGCTCCCCCTTATCCTTTATCATCCCCTTTTTCTTTTAGTTCTTTAATAGTGGATTTTTTATAGATCTACATCCGGCTGGCAAGTGAAGCTAAACAACAAAGGGGCTGTTGGGTTCGCTACCGTCGCCCGCGTCACCAGCCCAAGAAACAGCAAACCTGCCTACACGCTGAGGTAGTGGGTCGGCAGAAGCAGACTCCGCTCGCATGGCGCAGAATGTGCCGACAATACTCCCAGCTCCTGGTAAATGTTGGCCAACGTCGCAGGAGCCAACGCCAGCCTCCGCCCCTCTGCTAGTAAGTGTGCGGGCCATAGTAGCTCGACACTCAGAAGACTGTCCTCCCCATGGGGGACCACAAACGTCGCCAGCCAGTACGCCAGATATATACGCAGCTAGATGAGTCACATCCGACAGCATATGGGGGTTCCACCCCTCTCGCGGCGCATAAATATACTTGGAGTAGGTCCTGAACCGTAGCTCCACCTCCGTATACTTCTCCCACGGGGTCTGATCCCGAGCAAACTCGTGGTAGAAACAAAAGGGCCCGTTGTAGAAATGACGGACCCACACTTTTAGAGGCACCCTGGGAGTCTGCACAGCTCTCTCTCTCCCTGCCAAAGCCAGTTCTCTCCAGGTCTTCAGTAAGTATCGGTAACTATGAGAAACTTGGTGTCGACCCTGCCCGTCAGTATGACTGCGATGGAGGTCGTCCAACACCACCTACTCGTACCCCTCGCCGCTGATCGGCAAGCTAGAAATCATGAACAGAGACCACAAGTCTAGTGAAGTCTCCCCCTCCGTTGTCGCCAGAGTGTTCCACCGGTGGTTGAAGCGCTCTGCCAGTGCCTGAAGCAGCCCCGTGTAACAGGGGTACCCATACAGCACCGCGGTCACTGCATATCTGACCTCGGCTCTATCTAGAGGCACTAGATAGTGGTGCACAATCCCCATCAGCCACTCAGTCGGGATGGTACATGTGTGAAGAGATCACCGCCTAGCGGACGTACCAGCTCACGACCGTCTGACGAAGAATCCCGTCCAAAAGGTTGTGGTCATCATATCCCTCGCCAGCATACTGCAGCCCGAATGGCTCCAACACTAGCCCCATGGTCCCCTCGATCTCAACCCGATGGTGGCCGTGCAAGTTCCAAGAAGCGGGACCCAGTGCTCTAATACAAACCCCAAACTGGTCCGCCCTACTGAAGAAGCCCAGACACTCGGCACTAGAAAACTGGCACTACCTCCAGAAATCAGAAGAGAAGCTCGGAAAGTTGTAGAGAGCGACTCCATGCAGGCTGTCCCTGCCCACCAGAATAGCCCGCTCTAGCTGGCGGCGTTCTCCAGCCATACAAGGGTCCTCACCCTCCATACCGGGCGGAACAAAACTCCGGACAAACTCAAACAGGTGCCGATCCAGCGGAAACTCCATCGGGTAGCCTCCCGCACGGTCGCAGGTGTAAATCCCGCCTGCCTCAGAGATTCGGGCCAGCTCCACGGTCCCTGCTCCATTCACCCCCTCTCAAACGGGCAGGTCAAGCTGGCCCACGCTGGCCACGGTGACAATGGGCGGGCCCAAAGGGGGCAAGGGCCGCCCAGTCCTCCTCACCCAGCGGTCCTCCTTGCGGGCCACGCGCCTCAGAACGCGGTCATCCCTGCTGAATCTTGCCATAGCTGTAAAATAATTGCACAAACATGGTAAGCATGCGGGGGTCAATATGCACAGAAATGCTAGTAAAAGCGCATATGAAGTGCCAAAATGCAACTATAACAACCCAGAATAAGGAGCTCACGGGCCGTACGCCCTCGTCTCTGCCTCTGACGCACGCCCCGCGGGGGGCATTTGTTGTACCCAAATAATTTCCCCAGTAAAATATTAAGAAATAAGGGTTTGGGAATTTCCCCGAACACCTTCAAGGCGTGGGCTACCCATCCCTTCCTACGGCTCACCGGCCCAACCAAGGGTCCCAACCAGCTAGCCGTGACCCACGGCAACATCAACAATCGATTGGGGCCACCCCCGATCACCCAGCTTGTGGGCTTACCCTCCTTCAACACAGCTACCCGGGACTACCCGGGGGTTCCCAGACTACAAGCCACGACACGTGGCACCCAGCAATGAGGTTGGGATCTACCCCCAAGACGCCTCCCTCCAACCCCTAAAGTCAAGGGAAGATTCATCTTGGTCAACCGTGGGCTTTAGGAACCCCCAGCACCCTTATACGGCCCATACACGCGTGTCGGGAATTTCCTTGAACACCTTGCGGGCGCGCAAATCTCAACCATTCTACAACAAGTCGAGGGCCAACTCGTGGCTCCAGCACTCTAGTGTATTTAATGACAACCCTCCATCAAGTCGGGGCCACCCCCGACCCTCAGACATGCGGCGACAAGCTATTTATTTTCAGCACCCGGGCCAACCCGGGGCTGCCCGCCAACCTATCGTACTATGCAGCATACACCATGAAGGCAGGGCCCACACGCCCAAAGGGCCTTCTCTCAACTCCTGCGAGCCCCTACCCTCAGCCCTAGGCCAAATCTAAGGCCCACCGGTCACCTACCCAAGTTGATCGACAACCCGAGGTGTGTCGGGAATTTCCCCAAACCCCTTGCGAGTGGCAGCGACAACATGACAACGACAAGCCCCCACGGGCCAATCCCAGCATCCCGAAGCACCCCATCCTTCAAAGGACAACTCCAAGCAACATCAGAAGACCCCCGGGGCCAGGGCTCGCCCGGGGGGGAGTTCACCTCGAGCACAGCCGCGCCCTAGGGAGGGCGAACTCCCTCGGGGGTCGCGCCCTCCTCCCAGCCCGAGGGCCCCATGACCATCCTCCAGTCCTAGTCTGTCCAAGTCTCGTACAAGGTTAATTGGCGTACCCGTGCATGGAAGGATCCTCGACGACGGGGCCTCAGGATCACATGAAGTCGTACAAGTCAACCTTCTCGGTCCACGTGCACAAGCAGCCAGTCCACCAGTCTAAGCCTTCTATCCTTTCTCTTCTGCGATCACGCTGAGTCAAAGTGGGGTCAAAAGAAGCAAAAAATCCAATTTTATAGGAGGGACCACCCTCTCTCTCACTTTGTTCCGCGTAAACCCCCCATGGGGGGGTTTAGGCGGACTAGACTAGGCGGGGAGGGGGTTTAGGCGGACCAAACCCTGCCCCCAGGTTGGTCCGCCTAAGCCCCTCCAATAACAAAAAAAAGAAGTTTTTATCAAAAAAAAACCTGCCCAGAAGCCGGTCCGCCTTAACCCCTAGGGGTTTAGGCGGACCAGACTGGATGTGTAACACCACATAATTTTCTAGGAATTTTCAGGGCTTAAATAAAAATTCTAAGCATTAAATTAAGTTTAATAGGCCGTTAAATAAATTATGGGTTCGCTTAAAACAATATAAAGGCCATATATTAACCAAAGGGTTAAGCCCACTTAGAGTAGGCCCATAGACCTAAATCTAAGTCTTTTAGGCCCAAGCCCACACTAGAGACGTAATTAGGGATTTTAAAACGGATAAATAGGATAAATAGGGGATAAATATAGAAGGAGTTTGAAGACAATTCAAATTTCTGGCGCCCTGCCAGAAGGCGGTCAGTCACGCGACCGTGACTGGAAGAAAGCGGTCGCTAGGAGACCGCGGCTAGCTTTCGGAAACGTGAGTTACAGAAGCGTGAAAAAATGGGATTTTCCCCATCCTAATCCCTGTGGATCGAAGTGTGTAGACATGTAGACCTATCTAGGACTCGTGGGGATCGATCTTAACCCCAAATAGGACTCCCAACATGATCAAATCCTCAAACCCTAACTCAATCTCTATAAATAGAGCCCAGATTGACCTGCGTGAACCCTTGTTTCGGCTAGCGTATTTCGAAGGTAAGGAGACATTATTTCAGGTTGGTTCTTTAGAATAAATTGTTATCCTTAGTTTTGTCTAACACCCATCCAAATTTCATGCTAGGAGGTCAAGCGTCTAGAAAGTTAGAAGCTTCCAAAGTTGTTGTTCCTCTGCAAGGTGCTCAGGAACCAGCGTGCCGGACCAAGGAAGGTCTAGAGATTGGAAGCCCTAATCGAGGTATTTAGAAGTTCATCCTTTAGAATAATTTGTTAACCTTTATATCATCTACCTATCTTCTAAATTTCATGGGTTTAGGTCAAGGGGTTGAAGAGTTAGAATGCCGTGAAGTCGCTGGTTTGACGCAGGACGGCCAGAGCCTGCAATGACTTCCAGTCTAAAATTTGAAGTTTAGAACCTTACCCAGAGGTAGGTTATCTCATGGATGGCTAAATTACCGTGTTAGGAATAAAATCCCTCTGATTTCTTGTGATTGCATGCATCGTACATGGAGAATTTCATGGTTTATTATCACTGCGCATATAGGGTTATCACAGCATGCATGAATCCTGCCCTTTAATGAGAAGATGATAATTTGGATTGATTCACGTAATTCTATGAATCCCCATGCCTTATTTTTCTTCTATCATGACTTACCTTCATGTCTACTAGAATTTCCATCCATAACTTGCCCTAGAATAGGCTTTAATTGCACTATTTTGACCCCTTCTGGCCGGCAAGCATAAGACGGTCTCACTGAGACCTCTACTATCAAATAGTGGTCCCCGACCGACAGCGTAAGAGTAGTAGCGATTCTAGATAGACCGCTTTTATATTTCTATTTTCTGCACTCCGTTCACTCTAAACAGATTGCAGATTGGCTCTTATAAACATATGTTAAGCCTAGGTAATTAGGTCTTATTCATAGTTATGACTTTACCTTTATGAACTTGGTTATATTGTTCATCCATCATGATAGATTTCATGTCCTTAATGTGTTTTAAACTTACTTTAAACTTATGCTATTTTCAAGCCAAATCACATACTCTTGTATTAAAGTTATATTTCACAGGCTTTGTGGACTTGTTTTATTGATAAATTGATCGATGTTTTCAACATGATTCCCTCTCATCTTTGAGTCTTTCATAAGTACATAGTGCGTACTCCGGTGCGTGGCTATTAGTTACACTTTTCACATATTAGGCACACAATCTTAGACTTGTGATCCTCTCCGTTGGATATTCCTTCCACCATACTAGGTGATCATGTTTCAAGGTCTCCGTAAGTCTCCGCCAGCCTGGGATTCCCACTAGGACGTCGAGCTGGTTGTACCCTTAAACCCTTGGTCTAGAAAGCACTGAGCGATGTTTTTCTGTGTCTGGGTAGTCACGGCCATCAGGCGACTGCAACTATCAAGTAGCAGTCATCCCGTGACCGCATTGATCCAAAGTCCCACTGCATCGACTCTTTCTTGTTTTGGCGTCGACTCTATCCAAAAACGGTCCTGACTTGACCGCATATGTCTAGAAACGGTCCAGAAACGACCGCGTTCATATTGAGTTCTGTCTAACCTGAGGTTTGACCCACGGGTTGGTTTTCTTAAGTTTCTAGATGGTCTATTGATTATCTAGAACCCCACATTTTGTTAAAAAAGCTATCTAATGAATTATGGAAAGTAAAGAATGTACCGTTATGTTACTGAATTCCTTCTGTAGTATGACCTTGTCTTAATTCATTTTTGACTTCTCATAATCTTTCATTGGTGCGTTCGTTACCTTGGTTACATTATCATGAAACTATTGTTGAATTGTACATTACTAGTCGAAATGTATTGTTATATCTCGTGGAAGTAGCTTGATTTATAACGTGAAGATGCAGATCGGGCACTGATTGTGTCCAAGGGATCGACACTAGCCCCTCGGCTGATTGTCGGAAACATACTGAAAACCATGGGATATGATGAACACTGGCGTCGCATTACGCCGGGAGTACCTTTTTTATAGACGAGTGAAAACCATGAGGCAATCTAGTGAAATTGTATTCTTGTGTGTTAAGTGACTTTCTAGTGCATAGCCTTTATGGTTATGAAAAGTGCATTCTCATTACATTCTTGTTCGTGAAAGGTCATATTTACATTCATGCTATATTCTTGCTTGATCATATTCCCGATCTACATGAACTCTCATATCCCATCTTGATCATATCTTGTTACTTATGTTACTTTGGTTTATACCGCATGTTTTATCGCATTTTTCTTTGTCTCATTCTCTAGAGCTAAAATGCTAATTACTTAAACATTACCTTCATGTTGATACGAAGATACCTACTGGGCAAGTGTGCTCATACCCTACTTTTCCTATCTTTTCAGGAAATACTAGCGGGTCGGATTCGTACTATACAAGTGGCGGATCCGAGAGCGACTAAAGTTAAGAGAGAAGCCTAGTAGTGTCATTAGTTAGAATCATGATGTAATTTTCCCTTTATTGAGTTTAGTCTCTCGCTATGTCAAAAGAGAGTCAAACATTCATCTACTTTGATTATTATTCAATAAAAGCCAAGGTTTTGTCAAATTATTATGTATTCATTCTTATGTGTGAATATTAGCGCTCTGATTATATTCTTTGCTTGCGACGTACTAGCCGGCTGTCTACGTTCCCGATATTCTTCCGCTATACATATATCTCGGGGCGTGATAGGATGCCCAGTCTGGTCCGCCTAAACCCCAGCCAGAAAAATAAAATATGTTAGTCTCAAGGGTTTACGCAGACCAAGTTCTACCCTCAACTTGGTCCGCCTAAACCCCCCTGACCCTTCATATTCCTCTATAAAAGCCCCTTAGAATCTCAAGGGGCATGGATGGATGCATGAATGAACAGCTCGGACCTCCGCAGGCACCCAGCAAGGACCAAGGACGCGAGGAGCTAAGTGCGCACGTGGTTGGCTTGTCAATCGGCTGATACACGCTGATGGTATGTCACACGTACTTCCCTCACATGGCATCTAGCCATCTCACACAAGTCCATCCCCGTCGCGTATAAGGCATCATGATGACGGCGAACACACTCGCATCCCAAGTCCGCTCGCGTATGGCACCCTACGATGGATATTCATGTGCCATGATGCCGCACCTATCTCCGTCACGGAACCACGTGCCCACAGCTCACCCCGAGCCGGCCATCGACCGCCCTGACCACGGAATCGAGTTAGCCAGACCCTGGCCCGGAAGTAATATTCCCGGGACCCGCCTCGACTCCCCAGCATGACAACACTCGCATTCCAAGGCCCGGACCCGACTGCTCATCTCGAGCCGCGTCCGGCCTCCTTCAGGCGCCAACCCACAACCGCCCCTGCCACCTAGGCAGTCGGGCTCGTCTCGATCTCCTCATGGAGAGCCTCTATAAAATATGCAGATATCCGCCTTGTCTAGCATTAACCCGGGGACCGACCCACGCGTCGGAATTGTCCCACGGCTTGCGCCAGTTGTACTTTGGCCACCTCGGCCCATTTGTAAAGCCCGCGTGGCTATTATAATAAAACCAGTTGAATACACATACCTATACACGGGTCTCAGCCTCACCTCCACACAACCCAGTGTGTGTCCGGTGCCTCCACCCCCAGTTAATTAACCCTCCCAGTCAAGTGCAATGGTCCCCCTATAGCTACAGAGTACCTCCGGTCCTCTATCCATGGCTTCAGACATATCCAGGATCCTCTTCAGCACGGAATAAAGGTGTTCGGATTCAATCCGATGTAAATAAACACCGAGTGCTTACAATCGGTGAGGAAAGACGTCCAATACACGATTGCCTACAATCGCCTGTGCACTCGCACCCATGGAACCTCCTCTCTCCACGTGTCGCTCGACCTCTCGAGCCCACATGTCACGTCCTAGCGACGCTTCCCCAGTCAACCTTTGGTTCCACGGGTGATTGTCAAGAAATCGACTGGCACGCCTGCACCCCGGTCTAGTTACCCCAGTCCCCGGAAACCTCTCGTGCCATTCGACCCCTCTCGACCTTCCGTAAAAGGCGAGTGCCCGGTGCCGCCGTGAGAGGTATATGGCTACAAAGGAGGATACCCGAGATATATCAAACTCATGTATTTTCCTTTCCTGCTTTATTCCTTCCCTCACCTCGGTCATTGATCCCCGACACAACGTCGACAAGCTCATATAGAGTTTTCTTGAGTATTGGTCTTACAATGGCTCGATTGATGATGTGGCAGGCCGTATTAACCGCCTCGGCCCAAAAGTACCTTGGTAAGCCATTTTCAGCAAGCATCGTTCTCGCCATCTCCACGAGCGTCCTATTCTTTCGTTCTACGACTCCATTTTGTTGTGGGGTTCGAGGTGCTGAAAAGTTATGTGTAAACCCCTGTTTCCTGCAAAAATCATCAAAGTCGTGGTTATCAAACTCTCTTCCATGGTCACTTCGAATTGCCTTTATATGATACCCCTTTTCATTTTGTAATTTCCTACAAAGATCTTCGAACTCCCGCAAAGCATCATTCTTATGGGTTAAAAATAACACCCAAGTAAATCTCGAGTAATCATCAACAATGACAAACTCATAAAGTTTTCCTCCAAGACTGTGTGTCCTAGTGGGACCAAATAAATCTAAGTGAAGGAGTTCTAGGGGTCTAGTGGTGGTGACAATGTTTTTAGACTTGAATGATATCCTGGTCTGCTTCTCCATAGCACATGCATCACAAATTTTATTTACATCAAAGTTCAGTTTTGGTAAACCTCTTATCAATTCTTTTCTGTACAGTTTAGAAGGAACACTAAAGCTAGCATGTCCTAGTCATCGATGCCATAGCCATGCATCATCTAACTTATTTACAACTAAATAGAAATTTTTATTTGGTAAACTATCAAAATCATCTGTATAAGTGTTGTTATCTCTAAGCCCAATGAATTTTATTCATTTGAATGTTTATCTACAATTGTGCAGTGTGAAGTTTCAAAAATGACTTGGTGACCTTTGTCACACAATTGACTAACACTGAAGTTTCAACGAACATTCTTAATGACACATGCACACAAGCATGCACATAAGATTTGTCATCATTAAAACTTAACTATCAAAATCAACTGTGGGATCCAACATTCTGCTCTCTTCGAGAAGAAAGCTAGAAGATGTCGGTAGGGTATTCTATTTCAATATGAAGATAGAAGGTAGTAAACTAGTTACCACTATCAAGAACACAAGTATAGAGGTAACTACTGAACTCCTAGCCGATTTACTTGAGTGTTCAGCAACTAGAGTCAATCTGCTCAGCCGAGAATCTATGGTTGTTAAGGGGGCAAGAATCTGCAATGACGATTTCAGGTCAACCCCTAAGAAAAATCTAGACATTACATTAATGGATGTTAAAGCAAGGATGATCCATCTCATCATCACCTACATCATTGTTCCAAGGCATGGGAGTCACTCACTCTGCACCATAAGAAGATTCAAATATTCTACACTTTCTTCTGGAAAGGAGGGAAATAAATCTGGCCTCAATTATCTTTGATGTTATGGCTGAAGAGGTAGATGAAGCCAGGAAAACTGCTAAGGAGGGCAGTAAGAAGAAACGTTTTTGGTTGCCTCATGGACCACTCGTCACCAAGATCATTCAACATTTCCAAATAACTGTCAATGATGAGAAGTCGAGTTCTTGCACTCCTCTTTGCATTTCATCCTTACAAAGAAGTGGGTTCACCTACCTGAATAGGCAATGGATCAGAAAAGGTGAATTTGACCCAAGCAAACGTCAAATCGAGGAGCAAGCAGGTTCCTCCTCTTTACCCACAACCATCACTACACCAGTTCAAGGAGGAGCAGCACCTATCCAGACACAGTCCATTCTGGAACCAGTCCAAGTCGAAGAACACCAAGTCAGGACCAGCCCTGACCATGAGGAAGATAAACTGCACCGTACCCAAGAAGAGTTGGAAACTACTTTGGAGCAAATCAATGCAGCACTCCGAGCACAGACTAAGGGGGAGCCCTTAACTGCACAGGATGCTCACACAGAGAGGGGCAACCCCGTGAGCAAGAAACACCAAATTTCTTGGAGACAGCAGGAGCTAAAGTGTCTCCCTCGTGGATTCATCATGAAGTCCACCCGTCATCATATACAACACCCTCTACTTCCGAAGAGATCTAGATCCTTCATGATGATATCATTCACATCAAAAACACGCTCCAAGATTTCTGTGAACATGTGGATGGAATGGTTGAAGGAATTGAGAAAACAGTTATTGAGTCCCATAGTGATATTGAACAAAAATTGGTTACGACTCAATGCGACATAACTGAAAGCTATGAAGCCAATCACCGAGCAGCCAAAGAGCTCGAGAGACACATGATTGTTGCACTAAGTGATGTCAGTGAGTCACTTAAAACTCAGAATGAAGATTTTATCTGAATGAAGAACCAGCTTCTATCCTTCTTCAGCTCTCAACAGGTTGCCATTAATCAGCTCAGAAACACCACAAGCTCTACTAAAGCATAGTTGTTTGAAATTAGATAGAGTCTTAATGATCAGTTGCACCGCCAACACCAAGACATCGTTATAGTCAAGACCACTACCGAGACGAACTAGAATCTTCTCATCGTCCTTCTCGCTCAAGTTCAATCTCTTACTACTAGACTCAACAAAATACCACCTCCTCCTATAGCTATTCCACCTACAGACATTCCATCACCAAACCTCTCTCCCTCTCCCTTAACTTCTCCTCACCCTACTCTAGAACCCTCCACCTCTACTCCACATCCAGTTTCTCTACCTCCTTCTCCACAGGTATCTCCCTTGGACCAAGACAGTTCTTCTACCTCCACTCCTCCAATAGTTGCTCTCCTTACATCTCCACCAGACCAAGCTGGTCTCTCCTCTACTAAACTAGTCAAGTCACCTATCTCTCTTGTCTGTACTTCATCTCTTGATCCCTCCACTGCAATAGTTCTCTATCAATCTCCTCCTGCACCTGCACACCCTCAGACCTCCTCTTCACCACCCAAAAAAACTCGTCACATTTCCTCCCTATACAGGGATGCTTCGCCCACTGAAAAACATCATCTCTCCCTTCTTCTTCCCTTCTTGAATCTTCCTCCCATGCCACGTCACACCATCCAATGTTGCACCTCCTTCTGAACATCCACCTACACCTCCTCCCCTCACTCGCTACATGGTTGATGTGTCACGCTATAAGCCCTCCAACTGGTTTTCTATGTTCATCTATCCAGAGTTTGATGCATGGTATTCCTTTGAACTCGTCTCCCCTCCTCTGGGTGATGATCAGAAATTTCCACTTTTTCAAATGCAATTTGTGATAGATGAACTTCGCAAAGCCTTGTTCATTTGAATGCTCCGCATAAACATTGCACTCTTCCTCCAGAACCAGAGCACTCTGGGCTTTAATTCCCTTCTTTTGAAGTTTGTTAAGGAAAAATGCACCACTCCAGATGCTCTTGCCCAGATTAGATTTCACTGCTATACGTGTTCCCTTCAAGAATGGCATCGTGAATCTAAAGATGCACCCCATTATCATCAAGAAATGGCTGAACGAATGGCCCAAAACCAACCCTTGGTCCACTTTGCAGACTGGTGCCTTCAGTTCATCTACAGGAAATTTGTTGATATTATTGCAAGAGCCCCGAAATTCCTTGATGCTTTTCTTGATCGGGAGATATTTGTTGATATTATTGCCCAGACTATATGTTCAAATCTGTCAAAAAAGAGAGCAGCAAGGTCTCTCTTTTCTCAACTATGATGCTTTTCTTGATCGGGAGAACTTTTATGAATATGAGCTACAAAAGATCGGTGCTCTACCACCTCCTTCAACAAACCCTATTGATGAACCTCCCATAGTCTCCTTACCTCCGGCTGCTGAACCTTCTCACCCTTCCCCTTCTGCAAGCGCCCATGTCCGATAGTATAACAGAAAGAGGAAGCATAACTAATTTCTTTTCTTATCTTATCCGTATATCTACAATTCATCGGACATTTATGTTCCATTTTTTTCTACATATGTGTTGATATTATGTCTTTTTGCTTCTAACAAAAAGGGGGAGAAAGTTATGTAAGAGAAAGATGCTTTGTTTAGTACAATTTTTAATACTATGTTTGGTAAAAAAAATTACAAACACACCTATTATAGAAAATATGAAACATGTAGTATACACATAAAACTTCCTTGTTGTATTATTTCACATTAGTTTTGTCATCACCAAAAAAGGGAAGATTGTTAGACTAACATCTCCATAAAATAAGCAGCCCTTGAAAATATAATTGATTTTGGTAATAACTAAACAAATAGAATTGGTAAATGAACAGACAACAAAACAAAAAGATCAGATAATAAAACAAACAAACCGTTAAAAGAGTAAGTCACATAGTCGATCCAGTCGATTATTTGAAAATCTAATCAATCATTGAAGAGAAAGTCACATAGTCGATACATTCGACTATCTGAAAGTCTAATCGATCTTTGAAGAGAAAGTCACATAGTCGATACATTCGACTATTTGAAAGCTTAATTGATCTTTGAAGAGAAAGTCTCATAGTCGATACATTCGAACATCTAGGAACTTAAATTCACATAGTCGATGAATCACTCAAACAAATATTCGACTATCTCAAAAATATCTTGCACCATCAGTTTACTTAGTCGATCGTCCATTCGATTATCTAAACACTATGCTTAACCAATTTACATAGTCGGTGCCTCACAGTCGAACTAGCTACTAAGTACATAGTTGCACACACATCGACTATTTTAAACACTACCAGCAACTATCTCAACAACATTTGAGTTTTAAATAGATCAAGTAATTAATGAATACGTTCAGGCATTTATTGAAGAACATGCAAAAATCTCTTTACATTTATTACGGGTCATGCAAAGTTTCTCTTCTTGTATCATGTCCGTTTGATGACCTAAGAAAGGTCAAGTTTTTCTTACACTATTTTAGGTAAAGAAGGACGACGAAACAGAGACTGAATAGCCACGTTTCGAATCCACAATAAAAGGAAGAAATATATTCTATTTATCCTGCTAAGAAAATATCTTCTACAGCCGTGAGAGTCAGAAAACTAAAGATACCTCAGAAAGACATTCTAACTACATGATATCACAACAGATACAAATTATTTTCTGCAGTCTGACTATCCAATAAAGATGAAGGAGATCCACCGAAGAAACAGACGCTTCGAGATATCTGTTTCTAATGAATATATCAAGAACCTGATGCCTTCTGGTATTTGTGACTAACGATTATATTTTAGAGTCTAACGTTAACTATTCTGTGTCTAACGGCCTCAGGAATAAGTCTGACGACAGCATGCTTGAGGAGACTATAAATATAAGCAAGTCTCATAAAGATACGGCATCCCATTTTTTTTTGGAAACTCCAGCAAGAATTTTACAAGAGTTGAGGAAAGCAAGCAATTCATCTGCAACTCTTCTTCCTACTCAAAGTCTTAGCACAAAGCAAATCAGCTACTGTAGTCCTTCTTAATCTCTCTCTGTTGATTTCGTTTGGCCTTCTACATTCCTCTGCATTATTTCTTTAGAAGGCTTCTTGTTGTTCAAGATCGCATATCTCTATTCTGATCTTTAATCTTGAACTCATTGTGCTATATTGTACACCATAAGCCTACTTAGAGGCACCAATTGTGTATTATATTTAACTATTACTTCTATCTCCTTGTAAAGGGAGTAGTACTTGCTTGCGAGTAAGGGTGTCCTACAGAAGGACTATATTCTATAAACGTTTGGCTGAAACCCAGAAATTTAGTTGGGTCTCTATTTGAGGGAGTACCCGAGGTGTGGCTAAACAGCTAAGAAAACAGCCTCGTGTAATTTGTCTTGGTAAGACTTGCTGGGTGCGCAATCGGATCTAGAGGGGGTGAATAGATCCTTTTCAAAAACTATCCCTAATTAAAAATGAATCTGAACACAAATTGTCTAGATACCAATTAAAAACAATGCCACCAGTAACTCAAATGCAGAAAGAACACTAATAGATAAACAGATAGCTAAACGAGTGTAGACAGAAAGGAACTGGTGCTGCTCACAATGAATAACTAAGACACTTGGAGGACAACCCAAATAGAAGGTGCTAAATTTAAGATGGCTTTCATGGAGCCTTGATCGAACACTCAACAGATATGTATGATGATAGCGCAGAAGAGAGCTAGAACTTAATAAAGCCTGTGATCAACAAAGCATCCTGTGAAGGGAGAAATGAGAAAAGGATTCAAACACACCAAATCACATGAACACAAAATTTTTAAGGTGGTTCAATCTGCAAACCCGCAGACCAACGTCCACCTCTCACTCAACCGAGTGAGGCTTCCCTTGCACGAGCAAGAACGTGGAGAACCTCCACTACAAACACTGCCAAACAGCTTGAACGAGGAAGAACTTTCTCACACACACACTAATCACACAGTTTGCAAACGTGTATAGCAACCTGCTTTACACAACCCTGATCTTGCACCCAACAAGATCAAAAACGTTGCTTACAGTAGCAAACAGAGGAACACTTCCTCCCACACTCTGATCACTCAGAGTGCTCCCGTGCGTAGCTACCCGCTATGCACAACCTTGATTGTGTAACATAGCACAATCAGAACAGCTGCTTATAACAGCCAATGAGGAACACTTCCTCAACGTTCTGGTCACCTAGAACAAACACACGCTGTCACGCCCCAAACCGATAGCAGCAGAAGGCATGCTCGGAATGTGGCAACGAAATAGTCATGTCAATCAGAGCAAACCAACCAACACGTAAAACAACACCAAGGGTAGAGGGAGACCAAGTTTTAACAAAAATAATAATTATTATTGATATCAAAATTTTTAATTACAATTTGATTCGACTTACAATCATGGACTCAATAAAAGAAAATAAAGAAAAAGGGAAATGAACACAACTCACTACACTCACTAGACTCCAGCAAATTGAAGAAAAGAAGACTCTGGTCTCTAAGCTCCAGGTTCACTCAATCACACTGGCCCGTTCCAAATTTCACACGCGTCGATCATCGAATTACCTGAAAATGTTAAAGTAGGGAGTGAGCAAGAAGCTCAGTAGGATTTATACTCTATCGCCAGGCAGAATTTAAGTAATTAACCATTTCATGAATATGAATGAACGATGTGTGAAGCATAAATAAAGCGGACTAAGTAAACAGTATGAACAGAAGAAAATGACAATTTAATGGAATTGAGATAATGCAAGTCGAGATATCAAGAGCAAGTAACTAGAACTTTCATGTGAATGGCCATTTATCAGTCAAGTCATGTCATGTCAAGCAAGTACTTTCACGAAATTCACGCATGTACATCAAAGTTTCACGAGGATGTGGAATGTCGTAGACTCAACACGCTAGATAGTACTTTGGGGTAATACCTCCCCATGTCATTACAACTCCCATGGGCACTAGTACTTTTCGGGCGCTCTCCCCAGGACCAGACGGGCCCCTATGGTGCGTTGGCATTAAGGGTTGGATCAGAGATCCCATGAAATCTAGACATCCACAATAATTTTTAATGGCCAAGAGTTCCAAGGTCAAGCTATGTAACCAAGGTAAGATTCATAGAAATATGGCTTTCTTTAAGAGTTCCAACAACAAGCTCATTAATAAAAGGGTAAGTCATTTAACAAAAATGGCTTTGATGAACAATTTATAGGAATATGATTGAGAATGGAACTAAAAAGGTCATAATCTTGAGATATTATAGCCTAAAGAGGCTATATTGGTCTAACACACAAAAATCACGGGAAACGGAAATACCGGAACATTGAAAGAAGAGACGGTCAAAAATGGACCGCTATCAGAATATGGCGGCCTTGAGGGGACCGTAAAAAGTGGGTTAGACCAGGCTCGGCCGGTCAAAGTAATGAACGCATCTGAGGAGCCAGACGCGTTTAAATGAAGGTGTCGGGGACACTGGACGCGTCAAAAAGTGGCCACATGGCTCAGAAAACAAGACGGTCTAGTCAAGACCGCAGCCAATAAGTGGCGGTCTAGGAAGGACCGTTTTCCAAATCTGACAAAATTTCGGCAGAACTTGGACAGGGCCTTGTTCCGCCAAATTAGACTTCCAATGGGTTCATGTCTTGGTGGTACAACCTACTCGGCATCCTAGTGGGAATTCTAAGCTCGCGGAGTCTTACAGAGGCCTCGTGATATCGGTCCTAGTCCGACGGAAGGAATATCCGGTAGGGAGTCCCGACTATCACAAGAATTAAGAGTGTGAAACGTGGAAAAACAAGAGTGAACGGTAAGTCACCACCGCTGGAGTGGCGTGACCCTCAAACAATCCTAATGAAAAAAAAAATCCAGCAAGCCATGACTAATAGAAATGATTTCCTGATCCATGTTAAACTCACACGTATATCTACTCATTTTCCTTTTCTTTTAATCACATGATGACTAATAGACAGTAATCGAGAGGATACAATCATGGAAAAATTAAAGTTCATATAACTATTTCAATATCCCTAGTTAACAGTGTGTTTCTGTGATACAATAATCCGAGAACATGCAAGAGATATTTGGGAAAACGAGGGAAATAACGCCGCAAAACACATAAATTTCTGTTGCAGGAAATCATAAAATGGTCTTGGCGAAGGCCACCTTCAAAAATAGACGGTCAGGAAAGGATCGTAATTAAAAAAATACATATATATATTTTTGAAAATATTTATGAAGGTGTCTTAGAGGTGGGACACGCCTAAAAGGAGGCATCCAGGTAACATGACGCAGTCAATAATTATCAGTGAATAATATTAAAGTAAACTATTATACGTTCATTGAAGGCATCGATCTATCTGTAAGGACGCATATAAGAGGACGCGTCGAGGACCTTTGACGCGTTCAAAAATGCAAATTTAAAATTTAAAATGCCCGCCATAAGGCAGTCTATCGCGGGACCGCCGCTTCAAGAAGCGGTCACTGGTAGGATCGTTGTCTGGTTCCGAGCCCAGAACGCCGGCCAGCCCCGACACAACCCCAATAGAAGCATGATTTCGATCTCTATACTACATAAAATTTGGGCAAAATAGTATCAAAAGAAAGAGGACTCGAAGACGAACAATTTGGCATACTTAATTTGAAATTTGGTCTAGGGAAGCCTATCTTAAACAGACGGGAAGTGAAGACATCAAACCTAGACATGCCATTGATGAAAACAACCAATTCGATAGATATAGAGAACAGAAATTAGGCAAAATATAACCAAATGAAAGATGACGTCGAGATCTACGACATGGCATGCTTTAATTTAAGTTAGGCCTGAGAGAAACCTACTTTTAATCGTGAGAAAGGAAGATGATGCTGTAAACCATAATGTGAAACCCTCGCTTTCCTCGCCACACCACGCCCTCAATCGTCCTCACCGACGGCAGCTACGGCAAAATGGAGTTCTTGGGAGTATTAGACATCGATTTATAGGGCTAGGGTCGAAGTAGGAGTCGTGTATGGGCTTGGGGATCGAAGGGAAGAGTCCTCCACGCGATGTTCGCGGTTGACCGATTCAACGAGCATATCTTCAAAATTTGACAGCTAGAGTTAGGGTTTTCGCAGGGAAACAGAGGGGAAATGGACTTCGAGCATGGGCCTATCGATTGGGTCTGGATTCGGCTTAATTGGGCACAATTTGAGTTCGAATTTGATCGATTAAGCTCGTTCTACCCAAAACTCCGAGTTTTACCTGAAAACCGTTGATTCGGGCTTAATCCAATTTTATTTTGGGCTCGGCCTAGTTAACAAGTTTGTTAAGCACTCCGTCCTCTACAAGAATATAAATTTTTTATATTTTTATAAATTAGTCAAAATTTGTCCTATGGGTGAAATTCCATTAATTTAATTAAGTTAAATTCGGGTGGTCGGGAAAAATTGATTATATCTCAAAATATTAAATTTCTTGTATGGTCGTCGTAGAAAAATAGTCATTCCTTCTTATTTATGTAGTTTGGCCAATTTCAAAATAATTAATTATTATAGTGTCGTTTAACTAAAGAAAATTATTGAAGTGATTAGATGACAAGTTAATAAGGAACTGAAGAGGGGTGATCTCGCGCTAGTCCTGAGCTGGAGGAGATGATCACCGAGTAGTGAACTGCAAGGAAGGGAAACAGATCATGGGGCCCAGGGATGGTTCCCTGGGGAAAACCCTCTGATGCCTAAGTCAGCAGAGTAATGGTGGAAGCTATGAAGGGAGGAGGAAAGAGATGCACGAGATCCCTCTACACCAAGGTGGTGAAGTGGTTCCTGCTCAGGTAATGCTAGGCATGTGTTGGCCCTTACCTCTCGTTGGAGGGAGTCCCAGGTTTAAATAGTGCGTCGGCCCCATGAGTCCCGTAAGCTGAGGAGTTTCAGGCGGGGGTTACATCCCTGACGTGGGCTCTTTACGTCCTCATCGTGGGCTCTTTATAACCTTGAGAATTCGTGGGTCCCTTATCTTTGTGAACTCCTGCTCATAAAGGGCTCTCAACGGCAGCATGGATAAGTAATCGTCGGTCGTCCCAAGCATGAAGAGTGCCAGCCCTTTCCGGGTGATAAGCATAGCTCGGATGAGGCTCGGTCGGAGTGGGCGCGAGGCGCTAGCCTTTATCCCGACGAGGGGGATAACTCGGGCTTGGGTCTTCCTCCAACCAGATCGACGCTCGGGCCTTCCAAGCCTAAGGGCCGCCGAGGAAGGGCTTGATCCTGAGTGATCTTATTGGGCTTTTATGCTAAGTGGGCCCTGCGGGGTGGTCACTTAGATGAGCTGGGCCTCGTTTGGTCTTACTGGATCTGGTTCGGTCGCTCTTTAAATGGGCTACAGAAATCCCCCTATCCACTTGTCCCCCTCCTACTCCCAAGCCTTGGTAGGCTCAGAAGAGTAACTGTTCGGGTTTTGGACCAGCGTGGCTCGGGTGGGTGGAGATCTGGAGGTGTTAAGAAGCCACGTGTCGTGGTCACCTGGGCCCGTAATAATGATAATCCTGACGGATTTGAAATGAAGGGGCCCCCTTTTCTCGGAGGTCAGAACGACGCGCCACCTTCTGCATGGGAATATAGGTGTCGTGCGCTTGTTGTCGTTCCAGACTCCCTCCGTTTTAAGGTTTTTGCTCTCCTTCATGCTTGCTGTTGGGCTCTTTGATGCGTCGTGAGGACACGATGGAAGAGCAGAGGCTTGCAGCAGCGTTCGCAAAGTTTCCCAACGACGTTTTCCACAGACGGCGCCATAGTGGAGAGGGGGATTTCTGTAGCCCATTTAAAGAGCGGACGAACCAGGTCCAGCAAGACCAAACAAGGCCCAGCTCATCTAAGTGACCGCCCCGCAGGGCCCACTTAGCATAAAAGCCCAATAAGATCACTCGGGATCAAGCCCTTCCTCGGCGGCCCTTAGGCTCGAAAGGCCAGAGCGTCGGTCCGGTTGGAGGAAGACCCAAGCCCGAGTTATCCCCCTCGCCGGGATAAAGGCTAGCGCCCCGTGCCCACTCCGACCGAGCCTCATCCGAGCTATGTTGATCGCCCGGAAAGGGCTGGCACTCTTCATGCTTGGGACGACCGATGATTACTTATCCACGCTGCCGTTGAGAGTCCTTTATGAGTAGGAGTTCACAAAGATAAGGGACCCACGAATCCTCAAGGTTATAAAGAGCCCACGATAAGGACGTAAAGAGCCCACGTCAGGGATGTAACCCCCACCTGAAACTCCTCAGCTTACGGGACTCATGGGGCCGGCGCACTATTTAAACCTGGGACTCCCTCCAACGAGAGGTAAGGGCCAACACATGCCTAGCATTCCCTGAGCAGGAACCACTTCACCACCTTGGTGTAGAGGGATCTCATGCATCTCTTTCCTCCTCCCTTCATAGCTTCCACCATGCTCTGCTGACTTAGGCATCGGAGGGTTTGCCCCTGGGAACCATCCCTTGGCCCCCTGATCTATTTCCCTTCCTTGCAGTTGTTGGCACTCAAAATATGATCCTTCGGCGATCAAGCCGCAAAGATGAATGATACGGCCCGCTGAGACGTAGAAGCCGATAAAGATCGACATATTGAAGACTTCTCAAGCTGCCAGGGCCTTGGGTCACCCCGTATGAGCATGGGGACCTCACCTCAGGAGAGCCAAGATGAACTCGCAACCAATCGGCAGTGCGACCAAGCCTGCCTAATGATCCGGGGTCGACTCCGTCGTGCCGCTACCCTACACCCGTCACCCGATCAAGGATGACGGTCCACCCAATGGCTCCCTACATGAATGAAGGCTCTCCTGAGGAGGAAGAAACACCATCGGCCCTTCATAACAAGGAGCCGAAGGCTCTGTCAGCAGAAGGTCCCGATCACCCGACACGGGTTCGGCATCTCGCCATGGTGGGCCCGTTAGTGGCCGATTGATCGCCATTCAAGGCGGAATTATCCCAGATGTAATGACATCCCATAAGGAAGCTTCCAGCACGAGTCTGTCTGAGCTGGAAGCACAAGTCATAGTATCGAAGGCCGTACCGGCAGAAGACCCGTATGCTCGAAGCCGAACACACACGAAGTTCCGAGCAAGGTCATTCATCGCGCGGAGAGCTTCGTCAACACCCGCCAGGGTTTTCCAAGGACCAGGGTGAGAGGGATAGTCAACGGGAGCCTCCGGAACCATCCCCGGACCCATCGGCTAGCTCGCGTCGAGCGAACAAGCTAAATTGGCGCACAAAAGGACGTCGGCGCCCCTTAATCCGGCGCCGTCAAATCCGGCGCGCCAATTCCAATTAGGGACGTGTTCCCCGTCGCCATTAAATCCGGTGCGCCTCTTTCCATGGCGCCGGATTAACGGTGGCTACATATACGTCGTGGCTTCGAAACAAAAAGAGAGGAATCAAGGAGGAGAAGAGAAGAAAAATAGAAGAGAGTCAATACGAAGGGAGAGAGAGGGTTCGTTCAAGAGAGAGAATAGCCTTGGGGGAGAAGAAGGGTTTCCATTGAGGGTTCTCGCCGCCACCTTCCTCATCTGCTCGTCTGAATATCTCCGAAGCTGGAGAGGAGAAGCCTGTGGTCCGATACTCTGTTCTGGAGAGCGGGTTTAGGTGGGTTTTCCATGGTTTTCCTCCCATCGATTCCCCTTTTTCTTTGTTTTCCTTCTCCTGATATAATGTAAGTGAAAGGGGGGAGGGGCGATGATACGAGCCTGGCCACCCCCCCCCCCTTACCATTATCATTGCTCCTTCTCTTCACTTGCAACGTTCTTCTTCTATTAATGTAAACGACGGCCGAGCGACAACACCGGCGCCGGAACATATGCTGTGTACATCTATCTATCGTTCATTGAATCAATGGAATGAGATTATGCCTGGTGCCGTATCTATCTTTCATGCTCTCTCTCTAATTTCCTCTCAAATGCGCATTTAATGGTTTCCCGGCGTACATAGTTCCCGGATCCGTTTTCCCCGACGTTGGATATGCCCCTGGGCTACATGAACCGTTCTTCCCCCCTCCCCGGGGTTTCTCTCTTTATTCCAATGCAATGGTCGAGCTCTGTACTACGTGTGCTACGAGTTTTGTGGTTGGAGACACACTTGTGTGCATATCTCTGTCCACCCCTATCTAGGGATCAAACCCTTCGCCCTCCCTGTGCCCTTCCTCATAGGCCAGAGGGGAGGGGAAGATCGCTTCCAACATCCCCGTTCGTCCTGTGCCGAGCCCCTGTTGGTTTTTGTGAACATAATATACATATCCCTTCCCCGGATCTGTATGCTAATCATATAACATGTAAGTGTTAATTCACCCAGCCCGCGGGCTTCACTGTTCTAATATATGTCTAACAACTCGTTTGTCCACTTGTCGTCGAACGATGTCGTATGCCGCTCTTTCCACTCCGTTCGCATCTCAACATTCGGGAGTCTGCTCTGTAGCATTGCTCCAATACCCGGGGAGGGGAATATTCCCCCAATCTTCTACACTAGCCACTCGGTCGACAGGGGCTCATCCATTGATGATGAGTGTCCCCTCGGGCCATTGAGTGCATAGTAACGGGGCTAAGCCCTATAGTCCAAATCCACGGTCCTTAATGGACTTTGTGGTGGCCGTGGGTTGCGTGCCCCTTGTAGGCTAGCCCTCGGGGTTTCCTCCCTCTATCGGTCGTCCCGATTTGAGCGTTGTGTCGACTCGGGTTGTGTGCCCCTCGCAGGCTAGCCCTCGGGGTTTTCGCTCCCATAATGAGTCACCTCATTCGTTCACTTTCGCCCACGGACTTGGTGCCCCTAGCAGGCTAGGCCTCGGGGTTTTCCTTTCCGTTCGGGTTTGCCGGCCGTCGTTGCGCCACCCGGCTCTTAGGGGTTGCTCCGCCACGTGAGTATTCCCCGCTTCTCCCCGACAATCCTCCGGGATGGGGAAATGCTGCCGAAATTCCGGCTCGAACAAGTCTGACTCGGAACAATCACCGCGCTCGAGTGTGAACCTCGCGCGAGCCTATAACTCGGCTCCTTGATGCCCCGGGGCCGATCCGTTGGATAAATCACTTGAATAAATTTCCAAAGTTTTCTAAAGTGTTTCAATAAACCAAAGAAATAACAAATAAAACCTCGGTTTCCACGAGATTGGGTTAAACCGGCGCCGTTTGCATCCGGCGCGCCCCAAAAGGGTCGCACCGTTTTAACCCCTTTTTACACCTGCGGGTCGCGCCGTTTTAACCCCTTTATATACCTACGGTTCCCACGCCATTTTAAGTCCTAAACCTACATTTTCTGGCGCCGTTTCGAATCGTTACGCTGTCTAATCCCGTGCTCGCCTCTGGAGTGATCCTCGTCTCCCGTGGTCAGAGCTAATAAACTTTAATTAGTGACAAACTGAATACGAGGAGTGCCGTTCGAGTCCGAATCATTTCGTTATCATGATTTCACTACCATGTCCGTCAGTACTCTGCTTTCGCTATCATGCTTGCGTCACCTTTTCCCCCCTTTTGGCGGGGATTAATAAATGTGATTGAGCTCTATTCGTTTTCATAACCCTATTGCCATGCTTAGCATAGTCATGAGCATCATGCATGCATGTTTGCATAGGCCCTCGGGTATATCAAATGGCGTTGACGGAAGGCCGGGTTACGCCCGATCGGAAGTCTCCGCTATGCGCGATGGTGGTCTCCGGACCTACGTCCTTCGCCCTGTACCAAGGGTCATCAATTTAATAAACCATGCCTCTCTTGCATGATAGATAGATGCATCTCACGTGATCTTGTCATGTTCATAACATCGCACCTTTTATTCCGGCCTCGACAGCCCACTGTCTTGGCAATTAATCAAAGGTTTTCCCTCCTCGCGGGGGATGTAATTAACGTCATGACCTTTATGGTATGACGGACTGCTGGTCCCGACCAAACCTCACTCTCGCCCGACACGGGTCAGAATGAGCGCATAATAAACTTGTCACCCACGTGACTGGCACGCCCGCGCAGTCAATCAGTCAGTTAATTGCCAGTCAGTTAATTGATTGATCGACACGTGAAATAAACCAACAAACAGAATAGAAATCCCGTCCCAAACAGTCAGGGACCTACTTAATAAAATACCCCCTGGGTAAAATAAATGATCGCAAACAGTCTGGCATGCCCGGTGGGACCAGTGTCACCTTTCATCTCTTTGCTGAGATACTTGGGCTTCGAGGCCCTCTCAAAGGCTGCTGATCGTTGGCTTGTTTGTCTTTACAGGGGAACGATGACAACAACTGGATTAACTGGCGTCGGCTTCGGTCCTTCGATTGGTGCCGGTCATGCGCAAGGGTACCTGGCGGTGCCTATGGAGTTCAGCAGCCTCCCTGCCGCTGTTGGCTTCCCCAACTTCTTGGGGTTAGCCTTTGTGGATATGCTCGAAGTGGAACCCTCAGAGCCTGTCGAGGGAGCTACGAAGAATATGGAGCCTCTGAAGGCTCGTTGCTGCCACGACTCGCTCAAGAGTCCAACTTCGGTCGCCAACTGCTTGGTGCACCATGCTATCCATGGGGCCCACCCCAATATTATCAACAAGCACCCTGGAGGACGTCAACGCCGGCAAGTCCAAAGGAGTGCTGCTGTGATTGCCGGAACTCTGTCTCAGTCCGGGAAGTCTATGATGGTGGGTGGCATGCGCGTCTTCCTCAACGGACGCAACGCACGGGTGGTCCCAACCGAGTCATCCCCACCATCCTTATCCACAACACATATCAGGCCCTCGCTGGAAGGAGGGCAGAAAGAGAAGAAATTGGCCACTATGGCCAAGGAAGGTCGGCCCCCAGGCCAAGAAAGTTCAAACAGGTGTGGGTTCCCAAACGGGCCCAACATGTCCATCAGCTGGTACCTATCCGCCGTCGTCCTGTGTATGACAGGGTGGAAGAGAGAAGAGAAAGGGGCTTGCCCCTGAAGGAAGAAGAAGAAGCGGCTGCAGATCATCCGCGCCGTGAAAGTTTCCGGGCTGCTACCCGCCAAGCCAACGTCCCAGCCATGGGACGGAGATTCCAACAGCCTGTCGATAGAGTTCGGCTGGCCTACATCCCTCCTACGGGAGGTAGACCACTGTCCCCCGTCCTACATCAAGAGCGGGGTCAAGAAGAGATGACATGTCTGGTCAGGAACTATTTTCGAGGGTTAGGCAACCCCTCGCTTGGGCAACAGCGACTGATGCAAGCAGCCGCCGCTGATGAAGACTACTGCCCGTCAATGGCAGATGAAGAAGATGTAGGAGAAAGAATGATGGTGTCATCAGTCGACGATAATGGATATGATAATGGCTTCGAGATCGAAGCCGATGAAGTCATCCCCAAGCGGGAAGAAACAAGAAGAACTTCTGTGTTCGAGAGGCTGACCTTCCCACACAAAGCTAAAAGGAGGGTCCATCGACGTAGGAGAAGGATGCAGGTCTTCACCTACAACATGGCTGGTATATCCAACCGATATGGGGGGCTTCCCAAAGATCCCCGAGAATTGGCTCAGTTGGCCGCAAGGCCAGGGCTTAGCACTCGGAGGACAGAAGTAGCAAGGGAGCTCCTGATGATGACTAAGGGAAAACAACCCCAGGTCTACCACCAATGGGATGATGAAGCTGCCGTCTTGACCGCCAATGTGGTCACGACAGAAGAAGAAGATGACGTCCCCCTCGACATCCTGCCCTAGGGTACGTCCGGGGAGACAGTAGAAGTTATCCCCACTATAGCCACTATAGACCCATCGGTCTTGATACTACTTCAGAAATATCGGCAAGAGATAGACTTGCTGAAGAAGCAACTGATGGAGAAAACTGAACAGTCCTCAGCTTCCAAACCACCCAAAGTCCAGGGTGAATCATCTCAGGGAGCGGTTCGTCGTGACGACCCTCCGCCGCTCTACACACTGCCTCAGTCGTCAGAACCAAGCATGGCGACAATGCAACAGCGGCCACCACAGCTCCAGCCGCTGCTACCACCGGTGCTCCCTCAGGTGCACCAGACACCCCCGCTGCCGCGTCCTCCACAGGAGACCACCCTGGTCACCCCATACCTGCAGCCGGCACACTTCTACCCAGAGCCAGTTGACCCTGCAGTCATGAACCGGATGATGGTGGAAAGAATGATCGAGCTGAAGCTCGTAGAAAGGGGTGAAGGCGACTACGTCACATTTGATGCATACCGGGTGCCATACCCGCAACACCATGCTGCTAAGCGGCTTCCCCCAGGAATCAACAAGCCGCCCAAGTTTGATAAATTCAACGGGAAGGGGTCCCCGAGAGAACACATTGCCTATTATATGACTGTCATGGGCGACTTGGCCACCGACGAGTCATACTTGCTAAAGTTTTTCGGGTCCTCACTGACGGGGCTCGCATTTGAATGGTATTCCAGCCTCTCGGTCGGGTCGATCAGCGACTGGCCAGATATGCAGAAGAAGTTAAGAGAAAGATTCCATGTTACAGAGAGGGAGGTCACAGTGGCCGAACTCTACTCAACAAAGCAAAGGGCCGATGAGACAGCCCTCGATTATATCAAGAGGTGGAGGAACCTCGGAATGAGATGCAAGCGGCTCCAGCATCAGGAGGACGCTGTGCAAATATGTAAACAGAATCTCAAAAGGGAGGTTCTGGAAAAGATGATCGGAATGGAAATACGATCGTTTGATCGATTGAACAATGTCGTGGCCGAGGTGGAAGCTTCCTGACCAGACCTGCCCCTACATCTGTTGCCGGCACGACCCAGAAGGGCAAGGCGGTGGAGCGGTGCCCGTCGCCTAAAGAAGCGAACGCTCTTGACATAAAGGCGTTCGAACAACAGAAAAGTGAAGGCAAGAAGGGAGTCACCCCACAGCCTGCAGAAGCCCTAGACGATAAAGAAGGTCCTTCGTTGAGGGATAAGATGAAGAAGGCCTATTCATTTCCAAAGGACAAGACACGGGTTCTGTTCGACTGGGTAACGGAATATAGCATGGTCACCCTGCCAGAGCCAAGGAGGCCGGAGGACCTAAAGAGAAAAGACAGTCCAAGATTCTGCCCCTACCACTAGATGTTGGGACATCCAATCGAAGACTGCTATGTTTTCAAGGACATCATCGAAGGGATGGTGAAGAAGAATGAAATTGAGCTGGGAGAGTACAAAGTGGACCCTCCTCTGCCACATGAAGCCCCTCGGAGGAGGGCAGGAGTCAACATGATCTCTCTATACCAGGCACTGCCCGAGGAGATCTCTGAAACAAGTACGCGGAGCACCTATGAAGCTCATTTCTTGGAGCCCGTGAAAGAACAGCAGGGATGGCAGCAGGTCCCTGTGAAGCATAAGAAAAAGAGGGCACCACGCCCGAAAGAGGGGGCACATATCCGTGGTGTCACACCACGGCCTGCTCCGCCGGTGGTAGCACCCGTATGGATCACTCCACCTACAACTGTCAGGATACCTACACATAATCGGAGGAGACAAACTCCACTGCCAATGGTTAAGGAGACCAATCCTGGGGTCCTTCGACTGCAAAACCTCATTGAGGGGCTGGACGAATACGTGCAGCCCGAATTGAAGCCCTTGCTGGTGCGGGACCACGTCCCATGGCAAGAACTAGAGCAGCTATCACTCGAACATAAGGAGGAAGCTGAAGCGGCACCCGATAAAGAGGGCAGTCTGTTCTGGGGGCACCCGCCCGCAGAAGCAAAAAAGAAGAAGAAAAGGAAGGCCGATGAGGCCGACAAAGTGCAGGTTGTTTCCTGTCATACTCTATCAGCACTCTTCAACCTGCCCAGAGAGGAGGAAGAAGAGGAAATTTGTTTCACACCCCATGCTGGGGGAGGCAAGGCCGAGGCTACAACTGCTGCACATGCCACTCGGTCAGGCCGAAAATGGGAGCGCCAGCCGCCACCCAAACATAACATCATGTTCAGGGAGAAGCAGCCCTACAAAACACCTCCGCCGGAGGTCAAGGGAGTCCAAATCCCTCCTCCGCCAGGACTATATAACAAGAGTGGGGGCAAGGGGGCCCCTTCATTTCTTGAGATCATGAAGATGTCCAAGGGGAAGCAGCCTTGTCAGGAGACTAACCCTACACCCGGGGACGTCCACCCGCAGCTAGCACAATCTGCCGAAGATCCAAATGCAGATGGAGCTTGTCCTGCAGCAGCTAACAAAGAACACCCAGAAGTCGGTACCAGCCAGAAGGGCGCCGAATCTGAGGAAGATGAAGTAGGTCCGTCAGGACCCGCAAACCAAAACTTCCCCAAGCCCAGATGGGCTGAAGAGATGAAGCTCTCCAATGTTCGAGCCGGGAGCCGAATAATGAAGCTACTCAAGAAGCTCCCAGCTCGATTTACAATCTGGGAGATCCTTTCTTTGAGTGAAGAGACTCGACAGGCAATTATTACAGCTCTCCAGACGCCTGCTCATTTTGAGACATGTCTGGCTGAAGTAATGCCGGAGGCTAGCATGACCTTCACTCCAGACGATATGCTGCTGCCCACTATCAGCCACAACAGGCCGCTGTATATGAAGGGGCACCTGAATGGAAGGGAGCTGAACAGGATTCTGGTTGATCCCGGTGCAACGGTCAACATCCTGCCTTATAGAATATACGAGAGGCACCACTTTAACATGCATCTCGAGAAAGTCGGGGATATGCGTATCGCCGGCTTCAATCAAAAGTGTGAAGTGTCAATGGGGGTGGCGGAGTTCACCCTCACCTTAGCAGATTTTACTACGACGGTGCAGTTCCATGTCATTGACTCCCGCACCTCGTACAAGGCACTGCTCGGCTGCCCATGGCTGCATGAAAATATGGTGGTGCCCTCCACGCTCCACCAATGCATCAAGTACAGTCTCCAAGGGAAGGAGGAGAGGATATTTGCAGACCCCCACCCATTCGAGGTGTTTGAATGTCATTTGGCAGATGCCAACCTATATACGGGGCCTTCTCAGAAGACCTTGGAAGCTAAGACCCCTGCGGGGGCATCGAGAAACACGTCCGGCAGCAGTTGGTATCCACCACCGCCGCGCGGATATGTCAAGCCCAAGGTGGTTTCCCATATCACAGCATCCGGAGACGTGGGCAGAACAACACCCCCAACATTATACCCTGAAGCTAATGAAGTGCGGGTCGCTCGGCGGCACAATCATATTGAAATCCCGGATGGCCTTACCAAGCCAACTCCCGGCCTTGACAACCCTACTGTCGAGCCTTTCAAAACTTGGGAGGTGACACGGGAAGATGGACCTAGCAGCTTGTTCTATACGGCTGAAGAGCACCCTACTCAGGAAGACACAGACTGCAACCTCCCCGAAGATATAAGCAACCCGTCGGTTCCCGTCAAGGGTCTGGCATTCACAACTGATCGGATGGCCAGGATGTTTCAGAAGCAACACAATGCCCCCGATCAATCTCAAAAGCGCAAGGAAGCTTTCCAGAAAATGTGGTATCCCGCAAATCTAGATAAGGAAATGAGACGTGTCTCTCAACATCCGGGGTTGGGCTTCACCCTGGAAGAATATTATTACAGTGGGCGATACGAGGTGGACACCATCTCCGCCTTCTATCCTGCTGAAGATGGCCCGCTGGGGGAAACTTTTGATGAATACCCGACGGAAGCTGAGCATGTTGAACTAGCTCAACCCAGAAATCAAGAAATAGAGACCGCGGTCCCCTGCCGATGCTGGGAGCAGGTCTACCCTGAAGAGGCGGCCCTTCAAGCCAAATTCGATACGGCTAGCAGCAGTGAAGCCGAAGATACTGAAGAAGCAGGAATTTCTCCCTCCAGTAGAGTCCTATTGACGATAACTTCAACACCCCTTCGGTCAATTAGGGAAGCCTCGGTCGACTCCGATCAAGGGGAACAAGCCACCAGGAAAGAAAAAGCCACTTCTACGGAAGATACAACTGCCCCAGAAGGCGAGACCTCCTCAACTTCTGCTACAAAATCGGGATACTGTCCAAGCCTGGCAATAAACAACTACCAGCCTGTCACGGTTGCAACCTCATCTACAAGAACTGAAGCTGCTCTTTCGCCCTTAGGAGCTGCAACGGCAGTGGAGTTGCTAATGGAGCAATCCGCGCAACCGCTAGCACAAGAAACAGAGAATCCTCAAGAAGCCCTGGTGGTGTCTGACGAGGAAGTCGAAGTACTCGACCCTCAAGATGGTATTCCAGACTTCGTTGACCTCCAACTGGCACCTCCGGAGATAGAAGACGGAGGCCAAGCCACAGTCGACGAACTGATAGAAGTCAACTTGGGAAATGAGGGGGACCCTAGGCCTACCTTTCTCAGCGCCCAACTGTCCCCAGAAGAACGGGAGTTGTATACCCAGCTGTTGCAAGAGTACCGAGATTGCTTCGCCTGGACTTACAAAGAAATGCCAGGTCTAAACCCCGCTGTCTCACAACATGAGCTGGCAATCAGCCCTGAGGCCGAGCCGGTGAAGCAACCACCGCGACGCATGAGGCCAGAACTCATTACTCAAATTTGTGCTGAAGTCGACAAGCTCATTGGCATGGGATTTGTTGAAGAAAACCAGTACACCACATGGCTGGCGAACATCGTCCCTGTTAAAAAGAAGAATGGATAGATCCGGATATGTGTCGACTTCCGAGATCTAAATAAAGTCTGCCCCAAAGATGACTTTTCGGTGCCAATAATGGAAGTCATGATCGATGCTACAACCAGCCATGAGGCCCTATCATTCATGGATGGATCATCCGGTTACAATCAGATTTGGATCGCGGAGCATGACCGGGTCCACACTGCTTTCTGAACCCCTAAAGGCATTTATCATTATAAGAGGATGCCGTTCAGACTAAAGAATGCTGGCGTAACTTATCAGCGTGCAATGACCAAAATCTTTGATGAGTTGCTCTACCACAAGGTTGAGTGCTACATAGATGATCTAGTGGTCAAAACCAGAAGAAAAGAAGATCATCTGCAAGACCTCCGGATTGTTTTTCAGAGGCTGAGGCAGCATGAGCTGAAGATGAACCCCATGAAATGTGCGTTCGGAGTATCGAGCGAAAAGTTCTTGGGCTTCATTGTCTGATATCGGGGGATCGAGATAGACCCTGTAAAAATCAAAGCACTTCAGGAGCTACCTCCACCAAGGAACCTCTCCGAGTTGAGGTCACTACAGGGCCGCTTGGCTTATATCCGGCGTTTCATTTCCAATTTGTCAGGGCGATGCCAGCCTTTCCACAAACTGATGATGAAAGGTGTTCCCTTTTATTGGGATGAAGATTGCCAGACAGCCTTCGACAAGCTGAAAGACTATCTGAAGACTCCTCCAGTGTTGGGCGCACCGGTGAAAGGACGGCCATTGATACTATACATAGCAGCTACACATAACTCCCTGGGGGCGATGCTGGCCCAAAATAATGAAGAAGGAAAAGAGCAAGCCCTCTATTACCTCAGTCGGAGACTGGTCAGAACTGAGGAGAAATATACTTATATTGAGAAGGTCTGTCTGGCACTGGTCTTCGCAGTTAAGAAGCTGTGACACTACATGTTGTCGCATGAAATCAGCTTGGTATCCAATCAGGATCCCCTGAAATATATTATGTCTCAGCCAGCACTCAAAGGTCGCCTGGGCAAATGGGCAGTAATCCTTATGGAGTTTGACATCTCCTATGTGCCACGCAAGGCCGTTAAGGGCCAAGCTATTGCAGACTTCTTCGCCGAGCACCCAGTGCCCGGGGACTGCCCGCTGGAACCGGAGCTTCCTGAGGATGAAACCCTGGAAGCCGTTCAGGCGCAGCCCTCCTTATGGCAGCTATATTTCGATGGCGCTTCCAGAATTGACACCTTTGCCACTGGATCGGCCAGGGTCAGGGCAGGAGCAAGCATAGTCCTGAAATCCCCAGAGGGAGAAGTGGTGCACACATCCTGCTCAATAAACAAATATTGCACAAACAATGAAGCAGAGTATGAAGCCATGATAATCGGGTTGCAGATCGCTCTGTCCATGGGAATTCAGATGCTGGAAGCATTTGGAGATTCCATGCTAGACATAAAACAACTGGAAGGAGAATTCGATGTGCGAAAGCAAGAACTTCTCCCCTACCATCATCTGGCAACCCGCCTAATGTCAAGATTCTACTTCATCGGCATTAAGCACATCAACCGAGGCCAGAATGCTCAGGCAGACGCCCTCGCTAAGCTGGCCAGTTTGTTGGCGGTCCTGCCAGACGCCAGCCTGAATATAACAGTGATTAACTGCCGGCAGGTCCCCAGTGTAACAGAAGTCTTAGCCGACGAACAAGAAACTAACGTGGCAGTCGTCGAGGAGGTTCAACAGCCCGACCGGCGAGAACATCTCCTGCGGTGGTTCCAACACCAGCAGCTCCCGAAAGAAAAAGAATAGAGAATGAAGCTCCTGAGGGTCAAGGACTCTTACGAGATGAGAAGCGGAACCCTGTTCCGAATAATGGCAGACGCCCGAAGAAAAGTCTTACTTCGTTGCTTGTCTTCAGCAGAAGCGGGGCAGGTGATGCAAGAAGTCCATGCGGGATCAGCTGGAGCACACCAGGCTGGCCCAAAGATGAAAATTGAGATAAAGAAATTGGGTTACTATTGGCCCACTATGTTTGATGATTGCTGCAAGTTCACCAAGGCTTGTCAGAAATGTCAAGAACGCGCTAACGTGGCAAGGAGACCTCTAGTGATACTGCATCCCACCTTGCCAAGCTGGCCGTTCGCCCAATGGGGCACGGACGTGGTAGGGCCGCTACCAGCATCTTCATCAGGGTGCAAATATATCTTAGCGGCTACTGACTACTTCTCCAAATGGGTGGAGGCGGTAGCACTAAGAGATGTAACGGGAGAACTAGTTGCAAGATTCTTCCGACATAATATAATATTCCGGTTCGGGATCCCCAGCCGAATCATCTCTGATAATGGCAGCCATTTCAGGAACCAGAAGGTTTATCGACTAGCCGACAAATACAAGATTGACTGGAGGACATCATCCCCCTGCAACCCTCAAGCCAATGGGCTCGCAGAAGCCTTCAACAAGACACTATGCACGTTGCTGGCAAAGACTATCAAGTCTAATAAAAAAGATTGGGAAGAAAGGATGTACGAAGTGTTAGGGTGCAATGCCCGGATACAGAGGGGGGTGAATGTATCCTTCTACAATTAATGCCCAAATAAAAACTCAAGTGCTGGACGCAATCTCAGAATGAAACCAAATTCAATCAAACCAATGAGCAAACACATGAGATGCGCCTATTCAAGCATCTAGCGGAAGCACACTCACAATGCAAACCACTGCTCAAGAGATTTTTAGGTGGTTCGGTCCTCCAGACCTACATCCACCCCACACTCAAACCAAGTGTGACTTCACTAACAGTTAGGCAACACAGCTTGCCAACAGAAGCTGATACACAGCTTACCCAGGGGAACAAACTTCCCTCTTCCTCCTACCTGGAGGGAACCTCTAGCAACCCACGGTCACTAGAAACCAGAGACTCGCGTCTCTCTTCCTCTATACCAAGAGGGAACCCCACTGGTAGCAGCCCCACTACCAGTGAACCAGCCAGTAGCACTCTGCTACCAGCAACCCACCAGAGGCAGAGCCTCTCTTCCTCCTAACCTGAGGGACCCCTGGACTTGCAACCCACAAGCCCAGAACTGGAGACTAGTCTCCCTTCTCCTGAGACCACAGGAGGAACCCGACCTCAGTCTAGAGGAACGGAAGTACAAAGCTAACCAAATGAAAAAGGGAAAAATAAGAAAGGAAAACTACACAGCGATCAGAAAGTTGTAAGAAAAGATAACACAGATGTGGCTCACATGGAGCTGACTGGCCTGGATTTGATCCAAGGTCCAGTAAACAGATCTTCAGGTAAGCTTCTCTTCCTCTTCTTTTCTCTCTCACTTTCTTTTTCTCTTAACCCTCACGAGCTCTCTCTCTCTCTCTTTCTCTTCTTCCACTTTCGTAGGCACTCTCTGTCTCTTCTCTTCTCCTCTTCTTCTGCTCTTTTTCTCTCTCGATATCTGCTCCTCTATTCTTTTTGGCTCACACTCTTGCATTTGCTCGATCAGCCTTTCTTCATTTTATATCAGCAGCCAGCAGGAGGATAGGGTACAAAGTGCGTGTGCCTCCCACGCTCGATCCAGAACCTTCCTGCCACGTGCCCTTTTCGAATTTGTTCCTCTAGTATTGGATCACGTGCAGCCCAGTTATTGGGGAATATTTTTCCTCGGACCTGCAAGGAGATAAAGACCATTAATACTCAGAGTTCGCTATATATATCTACCTGAAATGAGTCGGTTGACACTCAAGCTGAAACAGCACGAGGTATGAAGGAACGACAAGAGGTGCACTATACTGAGAACGACACGAGATACAGTGGTGACAAAACAAACACTACAAAGAGAACGACACGAGGTTCAAGGGTGACAAAACAAATACTACAAAGAGAACGACACGAGGTCTCAAGGGTGACAAAACAAATACTACAAAGAGAACGACACGAGGTCTCATGAGAGCAGCACGAGGTGAGAAGGAAGTCTCACGGAGCGAAACGGTAGACAAACACGCGATCAGAGGGAACCTGGACGAAGATAGAAACAAACAACACGAGGACATAAACACAAGAATAACACGAAGACACGAATACAAAAACAACACGACATAACAAACAGCAAAGAGAACGGCACGAGAACAACATGGACTGAAACCAACTCGAAGACGAAAACGACACAAAAACAACATGGACTGAAACCAACTCAAAGACGAAAACAACATGAAAACAACATGGACTGAAACCAACTCGAAGATGAAAATAGAAACTGACACGAAGTGTGGTCACAAAGTAAGAAAGACACGGGGTCTAGGAAAGACAACACGAGGACAGAAGACAGGAACGGCTACAACGACACGTGATAAACCGAAGAAAGCAGGAAAACGACTCGAGTAACTACAGTAAGTGACACGAAAACACAAGAGCAAAAATAAAAAGGATGACTCGAGATGAGCAACTAAATACTGAAGAAATGACACGAGGTGGCACAGAAAGCAACACGAGGTGCTGCAATGTTCTGCACGCAATGGAACAAAACGACACGAAGACAAGCCCTGAAAATAATGTTTAGACTTCACGCTGTACAGACTTTGAGGAGTCTGAACCAATGTACAGACTTTAAAGGCTGTGAATACCAAGGCATGCTGAACAGACTTGAAACCTATGAAGATGGAGTGTATAGACTTGAAAGTCTGAATGCGATGTGCATACTTGCTGAGTTGACGCTGCAGCCCAATGAGTTAACGCTGCAACGTATACACTTTGCGTTCAACTGAAGGTGTATATACTTGAAGTTTCAAGGCCACAATGTATAGACTTCAAAAGAAGCAGTCCGATGTACAGACTTCAAATGTGAAGACATTGTGAATGCAAATGCAATGATCAGACTTCATTGTATAGACTTGGAGAACCTGAAACAATATGCATACTTGGGACGCCTGAAGACCAATGTATAACATGACTGAACATAATCAATTATGCAATGCCATATTAGAACTAATGAAGAACTGCATTATGATCAGAAAGTGAATACTAGCGATTTGACTCACACAAGATGACTCACAGTGAATAGCTCACTACAAAGGCCAAACATCAAAACCACCATTAAAACCATCATCAAAATCACAGGGGCACAACAATCTCCCCCTTTTTGATGATGGCAACACTACACAGAGAGTCATTTGAGAGTCTGATGACTCAAACTATTCTCCCCCTTTGACTTCATCAAAAAGAAAAGAGTTTGAGAAATTAAAGCAACCAGCATGCTATAATTGAAAACTAATCTCCCCCTTTGATATAGCCAAGATGAATCATGGGAGGATAAGAATGCATATGCACGTGGAGATTTCAAAATGCAAGATCACAATTCTTCCTCTTTGGCAACATCAAAAAGAAAGAAACAAAAAGAAGGCAGAAATGCAAATGATATGAGATGTAATTAACAAATCCAAGAGTGTGAGAGAGAGCCTCAAAATGGGCAACAAGATACAGATCACTATCTTTTTAAGGATTAAAATATCTGGTATGTCTGCTGGAAGGGCCACGCGGCCTGCCTTGTGGTGGTCTCCCCCTAGGAGCAGCAGAGGTATATTCTTGAGGTGGAGTTCTGCTAGAGGAAGCCTGACCAGGGGCTGAACCCAAGACAGATTGAAATTCCTTCAGGTCATTGGACAATTCAGCTAGCCAATACACCACAGCGCTTCTGACATTTGCCACTTCAGAAATGATGTCTTCTTGGCGAATATTAACAGTTTCATATCTGTCAGTCAGAGTTGTCATTTCTGATACGAAAGCGATCAATTTATCATAGATCTTCTGGACATCAGGACCTAGGGCACTAAATGACCCCTTCAAAACTTCTAAGGATGTCCTGATCTCAAAATAGTGATTTATAATGCTGGCAGATGACTTAAAGGAGGAAATTTATGCATCTTGTAATTCACGAAGTGCTGTTGCGATCTTTGAACATGCCTCCTGTAAGCCTGTCATCAAGGACCTGTTGGCCTCATCTGAAGCTTTCTTGTTTAACAGAAACCTTTTCCATTCAGTGAGGAGAGAAATTTCAAGCTTCAGTAGCCTGGAATGAACTTGATTGATGTTGAGAGTGACATACTTGAGCAGATCATCCATTTTCTTATCTTGTCTTTGCATTTGCTGAGTCAAATTTATAAGAAGTTCTTCAATATTTGGCGCCCTAGCAGATAGAAGTCGAGGTTGACCTAGAGGTGTACCAAAAAATTCACAGCCAGGTGCAGTTCTCTCATCTGTTTCTTCTTGCACTGGCGTTTGGTTGTCTACTGCTGGAGCCTGATCTTCATCTTCAGCTTGGATGTCTTTGTCAGGAACTACATTTTCAGGTGCCTCTTCTTCACTTGATGATTCTGTTTCTAGGTCTATGACAGGAACTTTCTCCTGACACTCATCCACTATATCTTCCATGAGATCATGATCTGCAGGACTTTCAACAGGTGCCTGTTCTAGAATTTCAGATGTAACCACGTTGTCAGCCTCTTCCAAGCTTTTCTCCACAGCTTCTCTTAGAATGACAGTAACAAAATCAGCAAGTTCTTGATCATTACTTTCTTGCTCTTGATCAGGCTGTTCCACGGGCACCCTCACTTCTTCTGATGTCTTCCCAAAAGAATCAAACAGACCATCAATGTTTGTATCTAGATCAGTCTGAATGCTATTTTCAGACAACCTGACTTCTTCAGATGCAATCTCAACAAGCCTCTGAAAAGAAAAAGATACTTCAGTGGGTGCAGCAGACATAGTAGACTGTGGTTGTTCAGATGGTGTTTCCTGTAGAGCAACCTCAGAAGCTGATGCTAAAACTGTTTGGGCGGAATCTTGAGGGTGTTCCAGAAGCTCCCCCTGAGCTTGTGATTCCTTAACTTTCTGGGCCTTAACCTGCCCCAAGAGAGAAGAGCCCTCCAACCCCAAAAATACTGAAACAAAATTCATGTTAAAAATGTTTCGAGCCCTAACTTCTGACATGGCCTCTCCATCCAAGGGAATCTTTGAATACTTGAAGATGTCTGTCAAATGGGCGGCGTAGGGCAGATGTCTTTTGGATCCAATACACCCCTTCATGACATTAAAAATAATTTCAGGCAAATAGATCTTTACATTCTGAATCAGACAGAACAATAGGAACCTCTGTGTGTCTGTGATTCTTCCTCTAGCTCCAGTCTGTGGGGTGACAATTGAAGCAATGATGTTTTGAAGAAGCTTGTGAAGAGGGGGAAATGACGAGGTTTGGTAAGCTTTCAGCTTCAATTGACCCTTGTCATGAATGTTACTGGGTTTACCAGTAATGACCGAAAAGGCTTCATGCAGACTATATCTATATCCTCTCTCCACTTCCCCTTTTTCTGGAATACTAAGAGCTTTGTGGAGAGAGTCACATGTTACTGTCATCTCAACCCCTTTAATAGATGAGATCAAAGCATACTTATCTCGGCTCAAAGACAAATTATTGTAAAATTCCATTACTAGGCTAGGGTAATAGACACGGTGGTTTTCTAGGAATTTCCTCCATTCCTGAAACTCAAGAATCTCCAAAAGTTCTGGAAACTTCAAAACCAGGGTTTCATCTCCGAAATCTACTATCCTCGGAGGAATGATTTTCCCACTCTCTAAAAACACGGTAGACTGAGAGGGCCTAGTACCTTGTGCTGAAGACATTTCCGCAGCTGTTTCTGGTTCAAGACATCTTTGCTGCTTGGACGAAGGCTCCTCATCTATTTCTTTTCCCTTCCTCTTCCTTTCCACAGGAGCGACGGATTCTAGCTGATCCATTTGCCGTAACTCCCAGAGTATCAACCCTTTCTTGCTGGTTGCTGCTGGAGATGAAGCTAGGACCAAGAACGGAAGTGAACTCTGTGGGGCCGATGAGATTTTCGTGAGGAATAATGAGCGGGAGAGAAGGGTTTGAAGAAGCATACAAGACGTATCGACACGAGGAGACACAGGAAGCGACAAGGGCACGCGAGGGTTTATGGATGTAACCTTGAGGAACAAGAAGGGTTTTGGGGGGTCACTTTTCACTCTTATCGTACTTTTCAAGAAATGCCCAAACTACCCTTATTCAATATGTAACACAGCCATTTCCCGTTAAAGTTCGCTCTTCAATATATGGAATTATTATATTCTTCCGAATACCTTGGTCAGTTACCTCAAGACGTTAAATCAACATGATCACAAAACTAGTTGTTAAAGGTACTTAGCCTAGAGAAGGTTACGATTAAAATACTCCTTATGTTTATCAGGCAAAGAAATACCAAATAGATAGTTAAGCATGGTTCATTACTTCATTTAAAGGACAAGAGAGGGCATACAGAGTCAACCAATTTGTTGAGCACTAGGTAGAATTGTCCTTTTTTACACAAGGAGACATGTTTATAAGACACCAGAATCCCTGGTTACTCAGGACAAGCTACCTTTATGCCAATGAAAACCAATGAATTTTTTTTTTGTTGACTTTTCTTTCCCCTTTTTTTTTATTTCAACTTTTCCATAATATACAGAGATAGCTAACTGTATCATGACAGAACCTCTAGACTTCTTTGATCTAGAATATCTATTTCTCCACAATTGCCATTGCTCTGCCACAAGGTATGGCGTATTCCCTGGTAGCACCTCTCAAGATCTTAGACACAAGACAGAACCCTTACTTAACACAATTTTTTATCTCACAACCATCTTCACATAAGTTTCAGTTAAGACGAAATCCTCAGCAAGGCTTTTCCATTTAACAGAAATTTTTACAATGTGTTGACCAACAATTGAGGAATACCTTGGAAGGATTAAAGGACAAAATATAACCCCCATACATTAAAGTTCTTTATTAACAGGTATAACTTGTTACAATAGATTTTGGGTGGTTTAAGGTATTCTGATCAAATCTGATAAGAGTGACAAAGCTATAAGAAGGAATTTTCCTTCAAGAGAATTCCTGACCCAAAGGGGATAAGACAAGGATAAGAAGGTGACAAACAAAATGGAGAGAGATGAGATGAGAAGCACTCCATACAGCAAAGCAGCAAGTGAGAGATAACTCTAGAGAGTAAAGACCAAGGAGCTCACAAATAAAATCTTCCTAAGGAAATTCAATCTAGTAACCAGAGAGTGATCTTGAGCAATAAGCTGCAACCTCATGAGATGACTGAACTCAGCACCAATTAACCACACTGGCAGACAAAGGTTCTTCAGATACCAGATGACCTGACAAGCTCCTTTTCAACCCACGCAAGGACATCTCACACACAACTCTTGGAAATGTTAATTATTTATTGAATGACATGCATGCTATCAGTTGAAATGCAATACGTTGAAGTAAACTTATGGTTTTTCAAATAAGTGGAATGTAATGCAATGAGCACGAGTCAAAAATAGCATGCCTCCCCCTGACTATGAGCATGAAGCTTCCCCAGAGAGCATGCAGTGTTTGCCATGAAAACTAAACAAATGAATTTATGATTCATGCACATTCAGGCTACCCTGTTCAGTAGAATGACCTATGGTACTAGGCGGAGCACTTGGTCTGAAGGACCTCTTCACACATAGTAAGCACCTCCAGACAGATTTTCCCTGCCTTTGATAGCTTACTATTTGATATACCATAATGGTCAAACATGATGATCAAAGGGCATGCCAGACAAGTAAGATTGTTCTAATCATGATAATCATGTCTAGTCTAAAACAGGCAGTTTATATGTTCAACAACAATCATCAGTCTGATGGATTAAGAATTGAATTCAGATTAGGAAGGCAGCAGTAGATTTACCTGAAGCGTTCAGGCATGGGGTCGTTTTATGTGCCCTGGTTTATTACCCCTTTATTCCATCCAAGGCACACCTGTCAGGCACCTTCCTATTTTCCACTAGCAGGTACCCAAGTGGTCTTGGGTCTTGCATAGTAATTGGCCCCTTTTGGGACTGCCTGCATCCTTTTCTGTGCCAAATAGTCGTCAGAGTTCATGATAAAACAGTTATGCATTGAATGCCCAGACAGTCCACAATAGTGGCATGAACTAGCAGGTTTCATGTTCCTCTTATGTACACTAGCATGAACTTGAGCATTATAAGAGTGAGCATGAGGGTTTCTGTTATAATTATGAAATTTTTTTCTTTCATGACCAGCCACCCAGCAAGCAGCAACGTGGTGGCCTGGTTTTCTGCAATTTGAGCAAACAGGAATTCTTTTAAGAACATGTTTGTTCCTACCAAATTCTTTGAACTTTCTATTCCTACCCTGGACATGCCAGCAGTCCTTGACTGCATGGCCATACTTCCCACAATGGGAGCAGAAAGGAGACTCTCTTCTAAAAAAGCTTGCCCAACATTCAGTGGCCTTGTGCCCAAACTTGTTACAATTAAAACATTTGACATGCTGGTTCAGAGAAGCAGTTTTGTTGATATTAAGAGCATGTTGGTTAACATAAGATTTAGCATGATGTGAGAGTGGTTTTTTCTTTCCATTAGCAAACCAACATTGAACAAAGGTGTGGCCTAATCTACCACAATGCGAGCATTCACTTTTCTTTGAATGAGCAGCAGGATTTCTATCATGATATTTCCCAGCATCCATCATTTCAGCATTTAAATCATCCAGTTCTTTTAATTCACACTCATGCATCAAATGGCCTATCTTGTGACAGTAATGACATTTCATGATTTCCCTCTTATGTGCATGTCTCGGTATATCAGTGTGTTTTACAGCATGCACATTTTCAGTGTGATCCAATCCTTTCTTCACATGACTGACCTTATCAATAACTTTTGTTTGTTTCTGATTCTTCTGAACATTTGGTTGTTTGTTTTCTGAGGTGGTGGCTACATCTGATGCTTTGATAAAAGATGTCATTAGCTTATTTTTGAAAGCCTTTTTATTTATATCATTGTAGCCTAACCCTTCCTTTTGAGTATTGACCTTAACACCTAACAACATGTCCAGATTTTCTTGTCCTTTCACAAATTTTGACAGGGATTTATTCAAATCTTCAATTTCATTTTCCAGAGAGACGATGTGTATTTCATAACTGGCAATTTCTTGTTCATTGCAATTTATACATTCACTTAGCACTTTGTTTGCAATTTTGCAATCCTCAACTTCTTGTTCCAGATTTTTCATTTTTTCAGATTCTTCAAAGTAAACAGATTTTCCTTTTTCTAAAGCTAAAAGCCTCTCAGACATAGTGGAGTTCAGCACTTTTAACTTCTCATTTTCTTCCTTAAGTTTGTCATTCTGAATTAACTCATTTATTAAAATCTGATCTTCTGAGTTAGTTTCAAGTTTTCTTCCAGCCATAAATTTCCTCAAATCTTTTTCCTTCTCTTCAATATCTTTCTGTAATTCCACATTCACAAATTTTATGGCTTCAATTTTCTCAATCATCAGAATGTTCTCTTTTTTCAGTTTCTCTAAACTTTCTTCATTTTCTTTGGAGAACTTTCTAAGAGAATTATCTTCAGATTTCAGCTTATTTAGATCAGATTTTAGACATTCACATTCCTTCATCAATTCGTTCTGATTTTTATACCTACGAATATCAGATAGACAGGTATCATGAAGTTGTTTGATACTGGAGCAATTTTCACATGGGGATCTAGACCTTTCTAACCCAGTATTCTTTTTCAACTTTTTATACTGACTTCTTAAGCTCTCATGTGATTCTAGCAATTCAGCATATGCATTTTCCCAATCATCTACAGTATAATTTTCAAAAGGATTTACCTCATCATCTTCATCTTGAATGCTGCCTTGATTATTTCTATCAGCCATCATGCAGCTGTCCTTCTTTGTCTTCTGAATTCGCTTCAGCATGTTCAGAATATCTTTAGCAGAACTGCAATCATGAAGACAAGACCATAAGGCTCTGTCAATAGCTGCTTTCATCAGATTAAAAGCTTTATGATTCTCTTCATGCAAGGAGGTATGCCTGTCAGTCCATTTAGACTTTTTCTTTGGTAGTTCATGAGGACCGTGTGAAATTACTTTCCACAGGTCTGGATTAATAGATTTAGCATAACTCTTTAGATTAGCAAGCCATGCACTGAAGTGTGTACCACTAAAAATCGGTGGATTAGCCATGGGAACAAATAGCAAGTAGATTCGAGGCAACAAGAGTATTGATGCACTAAAAACAGATAAGCATCGAAGACTACAAGATCGGATCTGCAGGTCGCTGGACCTTCTAGGCAGACACCCGCTCTGATACCAATTGTTAGGGTGCAATGCCCGGATACAGAGGGGGGTGAATGTATCCTTCTACAATTAATGCCCAAATAAAAACTCAAGTGCTGGACGCAATCTCAGAATGAAACCAAATTCAATTAAACCAATGAGCAAACACATGAGACGCGCCTATTCAAGCATCTAGCGGAAGCACACTCACAATGCAAACCACTGCTCAAGAGATTTTTAGGTGGTTCGGTCCTCCAGACCTACATCCACCCCACACTCAAACCAAGTGTGGCTTCACTAACAGCTGGGCAACACAGCTTGCCAACAGAAGCTGATACACAGCTTACCCAGGGGAACAAACTCCCCTCTTCCTCCTACCTGGAGGGAACCTCTAGCAACCCACGGTCACTAGAAACCAGAGACTCGCGTCTCTCTTCCTCTATACCAAGAGGGAACCCCACTGGTAGCAGCCCCACTACCAGTGAACCAGCCAGTAGCACTCTGCTACCAGCAACCACCAGAGGCAGAGCCTCTCTTCCTCCTAACCTGAGGGACCCCTGGACTTGCAACCCACAAGCCCAGAACTGGAGACTAGTCTCCCTTCTCCTGAGACCACAGGAGGAACCCGACCTCAGTCCAGAGGAACGGAAGTACAAAGCTAACCAAATGAAAAAGGGAAAAATAAGAAAGGAAAACTACACAGCGATCAGAAAGCTGTAAGAAAAGATAACACAGATGTGGCTCACATGGAGCTGACTGGCCTGGATTTGATCCAAGGTCCAGTAAACAGATCTTCAGGTAAGCTTCTCTTCCTCTTCTTTTCTCTCTCACTTTCTTTTTCTCTTAACCCTCACGAGCTCTCTCTCTCTCTTTCTCTTCTTCCTCTTTCGTAGGCACTCTCTATCTCTTCTCTTCTCCTCTTCTTCTGCTCTTTTTCTCTCTCGTTCTCTACTCCTCTATTCTTTTTGGCTCACACTCTTGCCATTTGCTCGATCAGCCTTTCTTCATTTTATATCAGCAGCCAGCAGGAGGATAGGGTACAAAGTGCGTGTGCCTCCCATGCTCGATCCAGAACCTTCCTGCCACGTGCCCTTTTTGAATTTGTTCCTCTAGTATTGGATCACGTGCAACCCAGTTATTGGGGAATATTTTTCCTCGGACCTGCAAGGAGATAAAGACCATTAATACTCAGAGTTCGCTATATATATCTACCTGAAATGAGTCGGTTGACGCTCAAGCTGAAACAGCACGAGGTATGAAGGAACGACAAGAGGTGCACTATACTGAGAATGACACGAGATACAGTGGTGACAAAACAAACACTACAAAGAGAACGACACGAGGTTCAAGGGTGACAAAACAAATACTACAAAGAGAACGACACGAGGTCTCAAGGGTGACAAAACAAATACTACAAAGAGAACGACACGAGGTCTCATGAGAGCAGTACGAGGTGAGAAGGAAGTCTCACGGAGCGAAACGGTAGACAAACACGCGATCAGAGGGAACCTGGACGAAGATAGAAACAAACAACACGAGGACATAAACACAAGAATAACACGAAGACACGAATACAAAAACAACACGACATAACAAACAGCAAAGAGAACGGCACGAGAACAACATGGACTGAAACCAACTCAAAGATGAAAACGACACAAAAACAACATGGACTGAAACCAACTCAAAGACGAAAACAACACGAAAACAACATGGACTGAAACCAACTCGAAGACGAAAATAGAAACTGACACGAAGTGTGGTCACAAAGCAAGAAAGACACGGGTCTAGGAAAGACAACACGAGGACAGAAGACAGGAACGGCTACAACGACACGTGATAAATCGAAGAAAGCAGGAAAACGACTCGAGTAACTACAGTAAGTGACACGAAAACACAAGAGCAAAAATAAAAAGGATGACTCGAGATGAGCAACTAAATACTGAAGAAACGACACGAGGTGGCACAGAAAGCAACACGAGGTGCTGCAATGTTCTGCACGCAATGGAACAAAACGACACGAAGACAAGCCCTGAAAATAATGTTTAGACTTCACGCTGTACAGACTTTGAGGAGTCTGAACCAATGTACAGACTTTAAAGGCTGTGAATACCAAGGCATGCTGAACAGACTTGAAACCTATGAAGATGGAGTGTATAGACTTGAAAGTCTGAATGCGATGTGCATACTTGCTGAGTTGACGCTGCAGCCCAATGAGTTAACGCTGCAACGTATACACTTTGTGTTCAACTGAAGGTGTATATACTTGAAGTTTCAAGGCCATAATGTATAGACTTCAAAAGAAGCAGTCCGATGTACAGACTTCAAATGTGAAGACATTGTGAATGCAAATGCAATGATCAGACTTCATTGTATTGACTTGGAGAACCTGAAACAATATGCATACTTGGGACGCCTGAAGACCAATGTATAACATGACTGAACATAATCAATTATGCAATGCCATATTAGAACTAATGAAAAACTGCATTATGATCAGAAAGTGAATACTAGCGATTTGACTCACACAAGATGACTCACAGTGAATAGCTCACTACAAAGGCCAAACATCAAAACCACCATTAAAACCATCATCAAAACCACAGGGGCACAACACGAAGCGCTCTGGGCTTATCGTACTATCTACAAAACCCCAACCGACTGTTCGCCTTTCTCCCTCGTCTATGGGTCAGAGGCTGTGGTGCCGATCGAATTGGAAGTTCCTTCGCTGCGAGTCACCAACCAGCATGGACTAGCCAGCGGTGAACAAACCAATGCAGAAAGAAGATTGGAAGAGCTCACCGAGCTCGAAGGAAAACGCCTCTGGGCACAACAAAACATCCAACTCTACCAAGCTCGCATGGCCCGTGCTTTTGACAAGCTGGTCAAAGGTCGAGAATTCAAGAAAGGAGACCTGGTGATGGTCAAAAGAAGAGAAGTGATGGCCTCCAACCCCAAAGGGAAGTTGGTCGAAAACTGGATCGGACCATATATCGTCCGCCGAGTATATGAAGGGGGTGCTTACGTCCTGGTGGACCACAAAGGAGTCATCCAGTTCTCTCCCCTCAACAGAAAGCATATAAAGCTTTATCATGCAGCGCAACCAACATTCCCCGAGTAATCAGTCGGACTACCCTTACCTTGGTCTAGTGGCACCCCGCCCTAACCAAGCTACCCTTGTCTCGGCATAATGGCACTCCGCCCTAGCCGAGCTACCCTTCCTTGGTTTAGTGGCATTCCGCCCTAGCCAAGCTACCCTTCCTTGGTCTAGTGGCACTCCGCCCTAACCAAGCTACCCTTGTCTCGGCACAATGGCACTCCGCCCTGGCCGAGCTACCCTTCCTTGGTTTAGTGGCATTTCACCCTAGCCAAGCTACCCTTCCTTGGTCTAGAGGCACTCCGCCCTAACCAAGCTACCCTTGTCTCGACACAATGGCACTCCGCCCTAGCCGAGCTACCCTTATCTTGGTCTAGTGGCACTTCGCCCTGATCGAGCTACCCTTATCTTGGTCTAGTGGCATTCCGCCCTGATCGAGCTACCTTTCCTTGGTCTAGTGGCACTCTGCCCTGATCGAGCTACCTTTCCTTGGTCTAGTGGCACTCCGCCCTAGCCGAGCTACCCTTATCTTGGTCTAATGGTATTCCGCCCTGATCGAGCTACCTTTCCTTGGTCTAGTGACACTCCGCCCTGATCGAGCTACCTTTCCTTGGTCTAGTGGCACTCCGCCCTGATCGAACTACCTTTCCTCAGTCTAGTGGCACTCTGCCCTAGCCAAGCTACCTTTCCTTGGTCTAGTGGCACTCCGCCCTGATCAAGCTACCCTTATCTTGGTCTAGTGGCACTCCGCCCTAGCCGAGCTACCCTTATCTTGGTCTAGTGGCATTCCGCCCTGATCGAGCTACCTTTCCTTGGTATAGTGGCACTCCGCCCTGTCCGAGCTCTCAAAAGAATACACCATATTGTCGTTACGGGCCTTACGTCCGAATCGGCGAAAGATTATTCCTTTGCGTTAGCATTCAGCCCTTGCTAACGGATGAACTGCTCTGCTCGGCATAAGACCCGGTGCTCCGGCCAACGGCCGTCTACTATCAACCAAGGGTCGAACATCACACTTCGACCCACCACCCTTTATATCAAAAAAAAAGAGAAAAGAAAAGAAAAATGGGGTTAAAGGGCTGGCTTCGGGGAAAACCCGAAAGGGCGCTTGGGTCAGTAAAGTGGTAATTCAAAAAAAATCTTATTTTGTTCTCCACCCGATGAAACTCCAGAAGGGACAACCATCAAAAGTCCCACCGGAGATCCTCTAACAAACCCATGTCCGACCCTCGTCATCATCGGCAAGATCGGTCGATCTCTACCCCTAACTTGGACCTTCCGTCCCTGTTAGTAATCCTACCTTTGCTTCGGCATGTGACCCATGCTGATGAACAAACCCATGTTCGACCCTCGTCATCATCGGCAAGATCGGTCGATCTCTACCCCTAACTTGGACCTTCCGTCCCTGTTAATAATCCTACCTTTGCTTCGGCATGTGACCCATGCTGATGAATAAGCCCATGTTCGACCCTCGTCATCATCGGCGAGATCGGTCGATCTCTAGCCCTAACTTGGACCTTCCGTCCCTATTAATGATCCTACTTTTGCTTCGGCATGTGACCCGTGCTGATGAATAAACCTGTGTTCAACCCTCGCCATCATCGGCGGAATCGGTCGACCTCTACCCTTAACTCGGATCTTATGTCCTTGTTAATGAACCATGTCCTTTCCTTCGACATTTAACCAGTGTTGACGAACTAAACCAGGGACCAATCCTTGTCATCATCGGCAAGGCCAGTCGGCGTTCTAGCAGTCAAGTTCTTCTGTACTCCAAATTCAAAAAAAAAAGAGAGAAATGGGGTTAAAAATAGAGATACCCCGCCAGACTTGCTCCCATATTAGGACAAGTGCAAAAACGGCTATAACCCAGCTGTGGCGAAAATCCGAAAGGGCGTCGCAGGTAAAATCGGGTACCCCGCCACGTGAAAACCTGAGAGGGCGCGTGGGCAAAAGCAAGAGGGGGCTGACTTCGGTGAAAACTCGAAAGGGCGCTTAGGTCAGTAATGTGAATAAAAAAAAGAAATGATAAATGAATGATGAATAGTGATGATCCATCCCTCGTCCTGAAGACTCTTTACAGGGTCAAAGCGGAGTCTTCATCCAATGTCCCACCTATATATATATATTCTACCCTTTTCGACCCTTGTCACCATCGGCAAGATCGGTCGCTACCCTTTTCGACCCTTGTCACCATCGGCAAGATCGGTCGCTACCCTTTTCGACCCTTGTCACCATCGGCAAGATCGGTCGCTACCTTTTCGACCCTTTTCATCATCGCAAGATCGGTCGCTACCTTTTCGACCCTTGTCACCATCGGCAAGATCGGTCGCTACCCTTTTCGACCCTTGTCATCATCGGCAAGATCGGTCGCTACCCTTTTCGACCTTTGTCACCATCGGCAAGATCGGTCGCTACCCTTTTCGACCCTTGTCATCATCGGCAAGATTGGTCGCTACCCTTCTCGACCCTTGTCACCATCGGTAAGATCGGTCGCTACCCTTTTTCGACCCTTGTCACCATCGGCAAGATCGGTCGCTACCCTTTTCGACCCTTGTCACCATCGGTAATATCGGTCGCTACCCTTTTTGACCCTTGTCATCATCGGCAAGATCGGTCGCTACCTTTTCGACCCTTGTCACCATCGACAAGATCGGTCGCTACCCTTTTCGACCCTTGTCACCATCGGCAAGATCGGTCGCTACCTTCTCGACCCTTGTCACCATCGACAAGATCGGTCGCTACTTTTTTCGACCCTTATCACCATGGATGAGCCCGGTCAACCACCCCCCTAACCTGGGCCTTCCGCCCTCGTAAATAAACAAAGTATCATTGCGTCGACATTTAACCTATGTCGATGGTTAGAACACACCCTTTGCCTTCATTGGCGAAGTTCATAAGGCACATCCGCCTATGCTACCCATGTCCCGCCCTGGCCAAGAAAAAATCCTGCTCCGGGCACGGCTATGCTGCGGTGGAGCGAACACCTTACCCCTTCGCTGAAGGCGTGAGCGCTCTCCTGTGCCATCGGCGCGTATCCCTAGACTTGGATGAGCGGCCAAAAGAAAAGAGAGAATAAAAGAGGGAAAGAAGTCACGATTGAGGTGACAAACAGAGATGTTTCATTAATGTGAGGTGTCAGAATACATTTGTGCCCGGGGCATTCCCCAGGGGTACATAAGCTCCAAAGGCAAAAAGAAGCAGAGCTCGATGCAAAAAAATAGAGCAAAGCAAAGCTACGGCAAAGGGCACTGAAAAATATCTACCAACTCCAAGAGACCTAGTGAGGGGTATTGGGTCAACTCCTGCAACCGAGCCTTGGTAGCTGTCAGCTGTGATAACCTCTCATCCAGCGAGACAAGTCGTCCTTCAGTCAGATCAGCTTCTTCCATTGTCTGGACCTCTAGGCGCTCGGCTTCCTGCAACTCGGCCTCCACCTTAGCAAGTTCCGCGCGCAACTCTTCCATCCGCGCCGTGAGGAGCAGCCGACGTTCTGAGATATTACCGGCAACATTTCTCAATTATTCCACGGTCACCCTCAATGAAGTGGTAGCGGCGCGGCAATCTGCCCTCTCTAGCTTCACAGCCGCCAGCTGATCAAATACCTTTCAGCTGAGGAAATCCCGCCTGTTGGCGTGCTTTAACAACATTGTAACCCGCGGGGTCCAATCATCCATTGGGCAGCCGAATGCTAATAATGATCGGGAGAGGTGTTCTATCAGGCCCCTCAGCTGCACATAGGTTAGACCCGGGGAAGCTGACATGGCTCGCTGGAGATTATCTAGAGACTGCCACACCATGTCACTGGAGAATTGTAAGCCCAGTGGCGAAGTCTCGGGGAGCTGAAAGTCCACCTTGCTATCTATCTCGGCCCAGATGTCGTCAGCCACCCTGAGGGACGTCGACGGCATGGTCTGCATAGCACCGACACCCGCCCCGACAATTATAGCTGCCACAGCTGAAGGGCTCTCCATGATGGCGACTTCCTTGCCCATCCTGTGAGGTGAGGTTATGACAGCCATCTCGGCAGCCGAGGGCGCTTGCTCCTCCTGAACAGTCTCACCGGCCGCTAAAGGAGGGGAGCTTTCTATGACAGACAAGGCTTTAGTAGCATCAGCCTCTTCTGCAATGATTTCTCCCGCTTCTATTTCCGTGGGACCACTTGGCTTCAATAATAATTCTTCGCTGGCAACCAAGGCTTGAGTCCCCGCAACCTCGGTCACGTCGCCGACTCTAGCAGTTGCATCGAGCTCCTCTGAGGCCGCTGCAGCAGCATAGGTCCGTGGAAGCCGTAGGGCGATGGGCCGCACAACAAGTGGAAAGGCTAATTGGCTCATGTCCAAGTCAGGAAGGGGTATGCGAACCATCACAGCTGGCGGTACCACCTCAGCCTGCATCACATATATGTATGTCAGCCAGCTGGCTTGGAAATAAAAAGAAGTGCTGCAGGCGGGAGTCGGAACATTTCCTACCTCGACCGGCACTATATTTAGGCCTCCAAAAGTGGCCTCTGAAGGTTCTGGCCCCCCTCCTGCGGTCGGGTATGATGGCCCGTGCTCGACTCCCAGTAGTCTCGGAGGACTAAATGTTAAAAGGTCACTTTCATAAGCTGAAGAGGCCCCAGCATCCTTAGCCTCGGTGTCAACCGGTGGGAACCCCTCGTCGTCGTCGAAGCCGCCACCATAATCAACTCGCTTAGAGGAGGAGGACTCTTCCGCCTGTTCTCGAATCTCCAGTATCTGGGCGGGTACCATGCCGCTAGAAGGAGGCCCCTTAGCTGAAACCCCCTCGGTGGTCTCTGTCCCGGAGACACCAGTTGGTTGGATATCTTGGGACTCTTCCATTGAAGGCGCCTGCTCTCCAGTAGCGGCTCCTGCCATGGCCTCGACCTCGGGGAGCATCGTTGGTCGAACATCGACTAGAGATAAAAGACAATAAACAGTCAAGGCCCGACTGAAAGCACGATAGACCGTCGAGCTCTACAAGCAAGCTGCAAGTTACCTTCCATCTCCTGATGGGGTGTCGGTGAAGGCAAATCACCCTCAACAGAGGCTGAGGGGGCTTCCTCCTCTCTCTCTTCGACCGCGGCTCCAGTCACCGCCTCCAACCCAACAATGGCGGAGGTAGTGCCAGCAGCTAAAAAAAAGGGAAGGATGATCAGCCAAGGTGGCAGAAATAATCAAACAAGCCATACGGGAACTGATGGGAATCGCCGAGCATATACATTTTATTTTGCATTTATGTCCTTTTAGTTTGTGTTCATATCCTTGGGAAAGTATATGCGCAATTGTACGACTTTGTAAGCCAATGCGTCATTCCCTTGGATTGTGTGGGTTTTTATGCAATTGTGTAGTAGGTCCAGCTAGGGGGCCCTCAGCCCTTTCCCATTGGTCCATGTCACCTATGTGGGGCTGGTCAACCATCCTAGGTGGCCATCTAGAAGGGTTGAATGCCAATTGACCACATGGGAGACAAGTGGTTAAATTAGTCCAAGGTAGGTTACCTACCTTCACCTACCAATACCCTTGGTCAAGGGGGCGCCCCTCTCCCCTTATTATTTTATTATTTTTTGTGTGTTATTCACATTTGATCTAGGCCCACCATCCCTAGATCCAAGGGTCTACATTAGATTTGATACCTAGCATATAAAAGGTTGTATTTTCATGTGAAAATTAATGAAAAGTTCGAAAAAAATTTGGAAGCTTGAAGCTCCTTGCGCCCCTCCCCTCTCCCCCCTGGTGTTCATCTCCTCCAACCCCCAATTCTAGAGTGGATCTCTTCTATCTCCTCCCCCTCAATCTCAGATTTCATCTGGTGCCGCCGCCGTTCGTGCCGCCTTCGAGCCGCCGCGAAGTCGACTTCGGTGTTCTGTCCATCCTGGGTAGAAGATTCGTCTTGGAATTCCTGCTATCAACTCCGAGTTCTTCTTGATCTGAAAATTTTATGGTGTGTTCCTATCTTCAATCCCCACCACCACAAAAACAATCCCATCCAAATTCTATCATTTACTATTTTTCAAATTTCATGTGTTTCTGTTTCTCAGTTCTGTCCAATTTTAGATCTGTGTGACAGCACCCCTGTAATCCCCCCCCCTCCGACCATCTTTTTGATTTTTACAAGAACCTCCAATTTTATTGGATGTTCTAACCACCGTCCCCTCATTCCATGATTTTTCCTGATTTTTGATCAGCCATTCATCCATTTTTCAAAATTTGTTTTCAGAGCCATCTACAGTGCTGTTAGCCAGTTTCCAGATCCGACTCACTGCTAGTATACAAATCATAACAATTCTTATCCACCTCCAAACCTGTCAAAACAAATATTTCCGTCTTCCTTGTTCAATTTCCTACAACTTTTATGAAGAACACAACTTCTGAATCGGAGGTCTACCTATCAGTCAACGCCAGTTCTCAGACAAGTTCCATGTTGATCTGAGAATTAGGGCACTGTACAACAGCAGCTATCAAAATTCGCTAGCAAGAAGTACAAAGCTGTTTATTTTTCTTTAATCCCATAGGGTTGAAGCCCTTCGAAGCATCTTTCTAACGGCGCCAATTTCGTATCGATTCGACATTGGGGCTGATCGCAGCGTCCGTTCTCGCCGGAGCGCCCACCTGAAAATAGAACCGACAGATCCGTGGCTGGTTATTTCGACCGGTGCCGATCGGAGCCGCCCGGCCTCCGGCCGGCGAACCAGCGTGCCGCCATCCCGAGGAGCGCTTCCCCAAGTGTCCCCACTACAGCGGTGCCACCGGATCCTACACGGCCCCTCCGGACAGCACGTGGGCCCCACCTTCATGAGTTCGGGTGCTGCCGAAGAGACGCGAGAAGTCGCCCGTCAACCTGAATTCGGTCCTCCCGGGCCCATTTGTGTAACCCTTTACCTCCCTGCGTGGAGTGGACAGTGAGTCATTGCTGTCATTAATGTGTATAAATTGTTCCGGGAGCACGGTTTTCGGCCGGGTCTGTCTTCCCCACGCCGGGAGCGTGGAGGTATCGTATTCGCTCCTTGCTTGGCATTTCGCTTATTTCCATATATGCTTTATATGCCGCTGCTAGAGAGCATGTTTTAGGACCTAGCTTGCTATATATTTGCATATCACCGCTGCTGCGAGAGAGAGCAAAGCCGTCCCGTGACCCGATCCGGGCACGAAAGTGTGAATTGACCACCCTAGCTCTTGCCGGTTTCTCAACCGTGCACGTCCGACGCTTCCCTCGTTAAGGGACAATCACGAGCTCACCTAGAGTCCGAGGACTACATTCCTCATTCGAGTCGTGTCTGTAGACACGTCAAAATTGACGATATGTTGATCAAATCTCATGTCACTATGTTGACGCCCCAAAGTGAACTTCAATACATTCATAATATGAAGTTTTTCTATTTTTGTGTGTTTTTGATTTGATTTTTGCATTTTTGTGATTCGCGACCTGAAGAGGGGCGTGTTTTAAATAGTGACCTTATCTAGGGCGTGTTCAAAAGAAAGGACGACCAAATGTCAGGGCGTCAATTCCTGGTATTATCCGGTTTCAAAATAAAATTCAAATTATTGATTAACGTCCTTCCTCAGGGCGTGTTTTCAAGTAACGCCTTCATCTCAGGCGTTTTCTCATAATTTTCAAATAAAGTAAGTTTTATTGCCAAAATTAAATCCGAGAAGTGACGCCCTTGGTCATGGTCGTGTTTTTGAGTAACGTCTTGATGTAGGTCGTCAATTTATGATTTGATGCCCTTCTGAAGGTCGTGTCTCCCCTTTTCGTGTCCTGCTTAAACTCGTCTTTCCTGAGTAGTTCCCTGCCTTTAATGGTCTCCTTGCTCGAATTGGAACTAGAGTTCTGCCTTCTTTTGATCATTGCCCGTTCTTATCCTTCCGAATCTGAGGTTATCTTAGATCTGGAACCCTATATAGGGATGTCTTGATCGACCTCGCGCAAGGTTGGCAGGTTACAGGAGTAGGTTACCGAGGTTAGAGTTTTATGCATAGATGCTGAATTTACGGAGGCTATCCATCTTCTTCCTGTGCGATCTTTAGAACTCTCTGCTTCCTGTTATTCTTGCCAACGGCATCAGCTTCGGTTCCCTTTACTGTCATCAGGGACAGCAGGGGTTTTTCTTGCTTATCTAATTGTTGTTTTTCCGTCGATCATCTTATGGTTTTCTCCTTTTGCATTAGTCATATCTTCTCCTTCCCTAACTCTTTAGGGGTTTTTAAACAAAAAAGGTGTGCATGTTTTATTCTCTATTCATCATCATGTCATCTACTTGGGATTGATACTACATTCACTTGGTTGATCCACTTCTTTTGTTTGTTTGTTTTGTCTTTTTTGCAAGGGTAATCAATAAAGGAAAACCCCCTTCATCGGCCGGCCGATTGAAGGAGGAGGAGGAATTCACAATCTAGCCCGCGTTCTATTTTCCACCAGGTATTCGCGATCTTCTTTGTTTCTTCTTGAGGTAACCCCTCTGGCGATCACCCTCCTTAGTAGCACCACGTGCTTCTTTTATTCATTATTATATCATCTCTCCCCCTTGTGTTTTTCTCATATTTAAACTCTTCTTCATGTGTGGATTTATCACAATCTACAAATTGGCGATCACGGTGGGACGTCCACTGTTTTTCTTTTGATTACCATCTCCTATTGGCACCCACGTGTGCCCTTTCCCCTTCGGCACCCATGTGTGCCCTTTCCCCTCGGTACCCACGGTACCCCTCCTTTTGTACCCCACGGGCACCCTCCACCGTGCACACTGCACACTCCCGGGATCAGCCAGTTTGCGATTGTTTGATTATTTTCCTGAATTAACGCCTCACCCAGAGACACTTTTTCGTTTAACGCCTTCATCGAGGGCGTCTATTTTCTATGTTACGTCTTCCCAGAAGGCGTCTTTTATCATATATGTTGTCTTCTTGTTCTGTTTGATAATTCGCGCCCTCCCTTTGGGCGTCTTTTTATTTGGCAGCGCCTTATACCAAGGCGCGTGTTTCCTCGACCGTGTGCACCACTAATATTTGACGCCCTTTTATAGAGGCGTCCTTTTCATATTACGCGCCTCACACCAAGGCGCGTGTTTTGCACTACCTGTGGGCCACCACAGTGATTCACGACAGTAACTCTGTCGTCTTTTTGGTTGATAGCGACCTGCCCCAGGTCGTCTCTTTCCTGCGTTTTTACCGAAACCTGCTTCCTGTTGCTGTCTGTGATTGTTGGATTGATTATTACATTGCTTGCCTATATTGCTGTGATCTGATCATATTATTTTGCATCTTGTGGCATTTGGTTGAGAGACCTCCTCTCTCTACACTAGGATTCCACACACCTCTCTTGGATCGGGACAACCCTCCATTGAGCACTCCATCTCTTTGGACCGGAAATCCCTTTTCCAAGACCTCCGTAAGTCCCCGCACCCGTGGATTCCCTCACGAACGCTGGGCTGGTTGTACCCTTGAAGTACCCGGAGTATAGAGAACCTATCGTTGGTGAGGAGAGAGAAAGAATCTAGTTAACCCGGAGATCACACTTGGATGAACTAGGTTTCACTTTGCAAAAGAGGGAATTATTCTGCAATTTAATCCACTCTAATCTCAAGCGGAACACTAAAATCTTGCGTTCATCTCAACTTGGTTGCATAAACTTGCTTGGGTTGATTTGGCTTGTTTGGATTGAGTGGGTTTTGTTTGATAGTTCCTTTATAAGGCCGTCTCTCCTCTTAAACATGCAACTCCGTTCAGGTAAAATCATCAACATGGCAGGCTACGGATATTCTTATGATGATGAGGATGAGAATGTTTTTGGTCAATATGAAAGTCCCCTCCAAGATTCCATCTATCATGAGGGAAATTACCCTCCTCCTCAGTCTCGTTATCCTCAAGTCCATGTGGTTGATACCACTCCTCAAGAGGTTGTGCCCTCTTCTCAGGCTGTGCCTTCCAACACTTCGGGGAATCCTTCCCCATCCTTCAATGTCACGGATTTAATTAATGCACTATCTCAATTGGATGATTCCCAGCGGCAGGCAGTTCAGGCCGCTTTGAAAGGGAAGTCTGTTCCTTATTCATCCTCCAATCCCCCTCCGGCCGAGAGTGGCCATCACCCCGTTAATGACCAGGCGGTCCTGCATAAAACTCCTTCCCGTCCACCAACGCCTGGTACGGCCATGCTGGCCCAACAGGCGAGCCACTCTGCGGTTAGGCACCAATTTCCCCAACCTCCCCGAATTCTACGGACGCTTATACCGCATTCTTTTATTCAAAATCCGGCCCCAGTCGAGTCCGACACTAATGTTCTACTGCTTCAGAAGTTGGCAAGCATGGAAGAGCAACTGAAGAAGGTCACTACGGCTAAGAATGCCCCGGAGATCTCGCTTCCTACATTGCCAGTCTTCCACTTACCACCATCTGAGATGCCAAATTTTCGGCGATATAATGGGACTGGTAACCCTTTTATTCATTTGAAGGATTTCATGTACGAGACCTCCTTTTGGCAAGACAACAAGGCCTCTTTGGCTTACTTATTCAGGAGATCTCTGGAAGGGCCAGCCCTTGAATGGCTCTATTCATTGGATCCTGTTGATGCCGGTGACTTTGATATCGTTCAGAGGAAGTTCTTGCAGAAGTACAGAGACCGGGTCGGACCCTCCCTCTCACTCACGGACCTGGTTGCGGAAAAAATGAAGCCCGAGGAAGACTTCATAATGTTTGTTGATAGATGGCGGTTGATGGCCGAGAAGCTGAAAGATACACTGTCGGAACAAGAACAAGTCAAGATGATAATTTCCAATGCAACTCCTCAGTTCCGGCATATCTTGGCCATGAATAGGTTAACCACCATGGAAGAGCTCTATAAAAGGGCTCGTTATATCCAGACGCAGATGAAGGATTCGCCCATTATGGGCATGTTTGAGCCGAAGCCACGGCTATTCAAGAAAACCACAACTGTCAACAACAGCGGGCCCACGACGGAGGGCACTATCGCAAATGAACAGGTTGGCGTAGTTGGCCACCCCCACCAAGCTAACCCACGTCCTAACCTTCCTCCACCACAAAACCCCCATTTCAACTCCGCTCCACAACGCCAATTTGCACCCCAACATTCCTTTGCTTCACCGCAAAACCAAGCGCCCCGCGCTAACCCTCCAGCTCCGCAACAGTACCACCAGGTACCACCACCTACCAACTATGGCCAACAACAACAACGGAGACCACCACTTGGCCCCAAAAGGGACCACTACCCTCCACTACCAGAAAGTCTCCCAGATATTTTCAATGCTTTAATGGCCGCCAATTTGCTCATGTTACCAAGGGAAAGAACAGTGTGGCCCGCTAATGTTGACACATCCCGTTACTGCGCTTTCCATCGTGCACCTGGTCACAACCTTGATCGTTGCTTCCACTTCAGAGATTACATTTATGACCTAAATGACCAGGGTGACATCAATTGGGATGAGATGAGACAATTCATCGCCACCATGAAAGAAAGAAGGTCTCCTCGGCAGCAACAGGCTCAGCAGCCACAGCAACCAGCTCCACAGCAGCAACAACAAGCTCCAGCGCCTCAGCACGATATGGGGATCGTCCACAATCCACTGCCGGAGCACCCGCCAAACCAGCATGTAAACCCTGTCACGTCTCTCTATGAGGTGGAGAAAGGGCAGGGATGGCATGGAGAAAACGCCTCTGTCGGGGCACTTCATCATAATCAAAATCAACCTCTGCACCTCTTGCGCACCCCTTCTTCTTCTCCTACTCCTCAAATGGGCCGATCTCTTCTGCGCCCCGTTAATCCACCTACCTCCGCCTATTCTCCGACCTTGCCGGTTCGCCCCCTTCTTACACGCTTACCACATCCACAGCCTACGCCACAACAAAACCCATCCACCACTAACCCTTCGCCATTGCCATCTAGGCCACTCCTTATCCGCCCGTCGCCAACGCCCACTGCACACGCCACCACTACTCCTTCACCGGCAAGGATTCCCCCACCATCGGTTCCACCACCTTTTGTACCCAGAACTCTTCTCATTCCACCCCCCACCAATTCCCCCCGCATACGGGTATCCCTTTCTACTCCTACGCCTCCTACCGGGGCACCAACACCCTCTATGGGGATTCCCTCTGCGGGAACTCCCACTCCACCACTTCTTGACACCAACACACCTTCTTCTTCTTCTAATCCTCCTCCCACACTTGCCCCGACAGAGGCACGTCAAGGCGTGGCGCCGCTCCGCAGTGGACGGATGTTCCACCGTATTTTTCCACAGAGAGAGCTAGAGCCCGTACAGGGACCGCAAGAGCAAGAACAAGAACAAGAGTCAGTGCCAGGGACTCAGTATGATTTGCTAAAACACTTGGACCGAACCCCAGCAAGGATTTCAATCCTTGAATTAATTAAAAGGTCCACCACTCATCAGCTAGCTTTGAAAGAATATCTGCAAAAGGTGATGGTCAATGAGGACATTCCAGTTGAGCAGATAGTCACGGTTTTAACGCCCGCTAGCAGTCAGCCGGCAATTACTTTCCATGAACATGAACTGACGCCACTCCCAGCAAGAAAATATGCTCTATGTATCACAGTTGACATTAATAAGGTGGCTGTTAAGCAATGTCTGGTGGACACTGGGGCATCCATCAATGTCTTGCCACCTAGCACCTTAAAGTTGTGTGGCATTTCGGAAAGCCAAATTCGACCGTCCACTATCACAGTCACTGCATATGATAACACGAAGAAACCTCCTCTAGGCATGATTACGTTAAAAGTAAGTTTGGGTCCCGCCGCCATCACAGCAGATTTTCACATTCTGGATATGGATCCGACATTTAATGGCATTCTAGGATGCCCCTACATTCAGCAACTCGATGCGGTGCCCTCCACAAATCACCAATGCCTTAAATTCCCACACAAGGGCCGCATTATTAAAATTACCAGTATGCCGATTTTGCCATAGGAAGATATTCATGTGGCTTCATCAGTTCCATCCATGTGGCCGGCCAACAAACCACTATTATCTGTGCTGGATGTCCCTTGTCCACGACCAATGCCAGGAAAAGTCACAACAGTTGCTATGACACCCCTGCCTCCCAAGGGGAAAAAGAAGAAAACAATGATGAACACCTTTGGCTGGAACATCTTAATGAAAATGGGGTATCAAAATGGCAAAGGTCTGGGTGCCAATTATCAAGGCAGGATTGGGCCTGTTAAACCTCAGAAGCTGATTACACGAGGTGGCCTAGGCTACAAAGGGCCAGGCAAAAACAAAGATGAACCATGGGCATTTATGACATCTACATTAAAAACAGATCGTCAACCGCTCACTTGGACATTGAAGACACATTTTGTCACAGGTGGCTTTCAAAATAAGGAGCAAACTACCATAATTACTTCGATATTAGACTGTCAGGATGTTCATGCTAGACAGTTTGCTCGTCATATTGCCCCGTTGGCCACATACAAAGCCCTGGAGTCCTGAAGGCCTGACAAGAGAAGGAAAATGGATGATCCAGAATGTGACTGGTATAGGTGGTTCGATATGCAGCATATTACTATTTCTTTGAGCCGCCTCTTCATGCCGACTGATCCGGAATGGCCGCCACTTATTCATGAATTGATTGAGAAGCCGGCCGTAATTACAGATAAGAGACAGCTGCTGAGTGACTACACTGATACTGGAGAGCCAGATGTTCTGTTTGAAGAAGGTTTCACCATGGACAGGCTGTGGGCCGGCCTCTTTTCTCTCACTTCCATGCATCCATCTGTGCTTGCTTCTCTATATTCTCATCGGTTTGGTCGCGTGCCAAGACCGCCTCCGATTATAATCAATTTATCTCCATATTCAATCCAAGTTTCTCTCACAATTCCTTCTTCGCTCCTCGAGCGATTTTCTAAACTATCCATTACGCCCCCGCGCGGGCCATCACTGATTCAACTCTTCTTTGATCTGGCAATTTCCACTCCTCCTGCTATCCTCCCTGCACACTGCTTTCTTCTCAAAACAGAAAAGAAAAAAGAAGGAAAAGACAAAAATGAAAAAAAAATGCCAAATTCCCAACTTTCCAAACCTCCATTTCTGTTGAGGAGACCTCCTATTTCTCTTCTGAGTGCGTCCCGACCCAGGGGCCGCTCCTTCAAGATTCATTGCTAAATCTTTTCTCCCCCTCTGGTGAGGGGACTTCCTCTGTAGTACCTCCTGTATCCACTTTTTCACCCCCTTCCCTTCCTTCTTCTGATCAAGCTAGTTGTTCCTCCTCTTCTTTTGCTAACGCTAAAATTCAAGGGGTAGATTCACATAAGAAGTCCAAGGGTAAGCAGATTCCCCATAGGTTTCTGTTGGAGTTAGCTATCAGATGCCAGGCTTGTTTAGCTCTTCCTGAATTTATAGAGAATCCAATCATCCTGCCATAGTTAGAATATGAGGATGCTGTTGTTTCTTATGAGGGTTTGGGTGTCTATGAAATCATGAATGATGAGGACCCTATTGAAGAGGGGGATGAAAGTTATGAAGAATATGAGGACGAGACTGATGCTTTTGCTAGTGGCATTAGACGATTTGACGAACCGTCAGCCTCTGTAGAAGAGCCTACCAAAGAAATTAATTTGGGTACCGAAGAAGACCCTATGATTGTCCTCATAAGCAAGAATTTACCGCCCTCCGAAGAGGAGGCGCTCATTTTGGTCCTGCAAGAATACAAGGACACGTTCGCATGGAGTTATGAAGATATGCCTGGTTTAGACCCTGCGCTCGTTGAACACCGCCTTACACTTAAGCCAGGGTCTGTGCCGGTCAAGCAACGGTTGAGGCGTTTCCACCCTAATATGACTTTAAAGATGAAAGAAGAGGTCGACAAGCTCCATAAGGCTAGATTTGTTAGAGTTGTCCTCTATCCCAATTGGGTGGCTAACATCGTCCCGGTTATGAAGAAAGATGGAAAAGTTCAGATTTGTATAGACTTCCGGGACCTCAATCGCGCGTGTCCTAAGGATGACTTCCCCCTCCCTCATATTGATGTTTTGATTGATAATACGGCAGGATTTGAGACTCTCTCTTTTATGGATGGCTTCTCAGGTTACAATCAAATTCGTCTGGCTGAAGAAGATCAAGAGAAGACATCATTCACTACACCATGGGGTACTTATTGTTATGTGGTCATGCCTTTTGGACTTAAGAATGCTGGAGCCACCTATCAGAGGGCTATGATGGTGATTTTTCATGACATGATTCATATTTATATTGAGGTGTATGTGGATGACCTGGTTGTGAAATCAAGGACAAGGATTGAGCATCATGGGGTTCTAGCTAAGGTCTTGCAAAGATCACAAGAATATCAATTGAAGATGAACCCCAAGAAGTGCGTATTTGGCGTTTCTTCAGGGAAGTTTCTTGGTTTCATTGTTAGCAAGAGGGGAATTGAAGTTGATCCCAACAAGGCAAGGGCCATTAGTGATATGCCTCCTCCCAAGAATTTGAAGGAAGTTCGAGGATTAATTGGGAGGTTACAATTTATTCACCGCTTCGTCTCCCAGCATTCATAAAGATGTAGGCCGTTTTACGAGCTTACCAAGCTGGGAGTCAAGTTTAATTGGGATGACAAGTGTCAGGCAGCCTTTGATGGATTGAAGGATTATTTGGCCAATCCTCCTGTCCTGAGGCCGCCAATTCCAGGCAAACCACTCGTTCTCTATGTCTCAGTCCTGGATGACTCCGTAGGTGCTGTCTTGGCTCAAGTGGATGAAGAAGGTAAGGAGAGGGCAGCATACTATTTATCTAAACTTCTTAACCCCTGTGAGCAGAGGTATTCAGCCATGGAGAAGACTTGCGCTGCTTTGGTCTGGGTAGTGCAGAAGTTAAAGCACTATTTCCTAGCTCACGAGGTTCACCTCATTGCTCGCATGAATCCGATTAAATTCCTCCTTGAAAAATCTGTCCTCACTGATCGATTAGCACGCTGGCAAAGCTTCCTCTCTCAGTTTGATATCACTTACATTCAACAGAAAGCTATCAAAGGTTACGCCATTGCCGAACACCTTGCTCATCACCCTCTACCTCGTTTTGATCCTGTCAATTCGGAGTTTCCAGATGAAGAACTAATGTCCATTAATCAACCTCGTGATCCTATGTGGACATTACATTTTGATGGAGCTTTAAATTCTCAAGGAAGAGGGATCGGCATGGTTCTTTTAACAACAGAAGGGGTCACCATCCTATTTGCCGCTCGGCTCACTTTTCCCGCCACCAACAATATAGCTGAGTATGAGGCTCTTTTGGCCGGTCTTCAAACCGCCCATCGATATGGTGTCACCCATTTGAGGATTGTGGGTGATAGTCAGCTCATTCTGCGCCAGGTGTTGGTCAAGTGCCGCACTATCAATCCTAAGCTCAAACCCTACCAGGAACTTGCTTCAGCTTATGCCAAGCTATTCACCAAATTGATTTTTGTCCATGTTCCTCGTAGTCAGAACATCCTAGCTGACGCTCTTGCTTCTTTGGCCTCTGCTTTAGTCTTCCCTCCTGAGCGTGATTTTCATGTTCCTCTAATTCATCAGCGTGACACGCCAGCTATTAAGGATCGTGCGTTCCTCGATATTAGGGATAAGGTGCTTGAGAAGGTCAAGCAGAAGGAATCTCTTAAAGGCAAAGAGGTCATGCTTTTAGACTGGGAAGAAGAATTGGCTGACGAAGAGAAGCCTTGGTATTATGAGATTGCCAGATATTGCAATAATCAGTCCTATCCCGAGGAAGCCACTGCAGAAGAAAAGAAAGCAATTAGAAGAGTGGCTCAGCATTATGTTTTGGTTGGAGGTGTGCTCTATAGGAGAGGGCTCACCGGTGTTTTATTAAGATGTCTCGACGATGATGAATCTTGGAAAGTTGTGGAAGAGGCGCATTCTGGAGTGTGTGGTGGTCATGTGAATAGCCAGATGCTAGCTAAAAAGATTCTTAGGCTAGGTTTCTATTGGCCAACTCTAGAAGAGGATTGTTCCATCTATGTTCGAAGGTGTGTTAAGTGCCAACTGCACGCCGACAAAATTCATTCTCCTGCTTCTCCACTCCATCCTACGTCCTCCCCATGGCCTTTCTCCATGTGGGCTTTTGATATCATTGGACCTCTTGGTGATTCGAACCTCCTGACTAAGCAAAAATCGTTCATCCTCACGGCAACGGAGTACTTCACCAAGTGGGCAGAAGCGGAAGCTTACGTGGAGATTAAAGCGTCAACCGTCTGCAAGTTTATAATGAAGAACATCATCGCAAGGTTCGGCATCCCGAGCACCATCATCACCGACAATGGACCTCAATTTATCTCTCAAGAGCTCAAGGATCTCTGCAACAGGTACAACATTGCATTGCATCATTCTTCTCCCTATTATCCGCAGGGCAATGGCCAAGCAGAGGCAACTAACAAAACTTTGATCAAGATTGTTAAAAAGACGTGTGAGGCTAATAAATTTTCGGACTGGCCAGATAAGCTAGTTGAAGCTCTCTGGGCCTATCGCACTTCCATTCGAACCCCCACTGGGCAAACCCCTTTCGCCCTTACTTATGGAATGGAGGCGGTAGTCCCTTATGAGATTCTCATCCCCTCTCTACGAGTACAATTGGATAAGGAATTTTCTATGGATGAACGTCGTGATTCACTCCTTGCCCAATTGGAACTCCTAGATGAGAAGCGTCTGGTCGCCGTTGAGCATGCGCGCGTTTATCAAAACAGGCTCTCGCGTTTTTATCAAAAGAAAGTGATTGAGAGAAAATTCAAAATCGGTGAGATGGTAATTAAGAGGATTTTTGTAAAGCCGGGTGGCCCCCGCTCAAAACTCCAACCCAATTGGGAGGGACCGTTTGTTATAAAAGACGTTTTTCCAGGCAATACTTATAAACTGATAAATGCTGAAGGAGAAGAGTTAACTCACCCTTGGAATGGTTTGTATCTTAAGAAATACTACCCTTGATTCAAAAATCCAAAATATATATATATATATATATATATATATATGGAGAAATTTTCAAAATCCAAATGTTGTTTCAAAAATCCAAAACAAAGTGGAATATTTCCAAAAACCAAAAAAAATATATAGAAATACCAAAAAAGCAATTAAAAAATAGAAATTCTTCAAAATCAAAAAGAGATCAAGATCAAAAGAGATCAAAATTGGTGCCATGGCACACGAAGGATCAAGGTCCGAAAGGTCAAATTTCAGAATTCATTCATCAGTCTTGCTAACTTAAAAGGGGGTTGACTCCCGCACACACTACACGCTTTATTATTGAGCTCAAGCGGTGCAAAATCCGATGGAAAGTCGAAAACCTGACTAATAGTGAAAGACAATACCCGTTCTTTTCTTCTTCGGCCCATAAGGGAGGAAGGGAGACCTCGGGGTAGACACGCCAAGCCTATCCGCCGCCCTAGTAGGTGGAAGTCAGGGCCCAAAAGGGGAGCAAATGCCACAAAAGCCCAAGTACAATTAGGTTTATTTTCATCAATGCAAATCAATTCCAAAGTGAAAGTCAAGTTGAGAAAAGAAAAGCATGTCAAGAGGGCAAAGTCCCCGCAAGGAAAACCTTGGGCGTATGCGTGCAATATAAAAGAGGCAAAAAGGTAACAAATTTCCCTACGCCAAAGACCGAACGCCAACAGGCATAGGGTAGGGGAGGTAACTTTACCTTGAGCATCTCAGAATCCCTTATGGGCTTCCCTTATATTTTCTTCCATCCTTTCTATGTGGTAAGTCACGAACTGGCAGGATGGTCAAGGCGGACCTGGGAAATTGCACTGTACGAAATCTCGAATACAAGTCAACTATGATCACGTCGACCCCCTTTTAATTACTCAAGAAAGGTTAATGAATTTTAGATGGTCACCGTGTAGGACCCGGGGTCTTGATAGCCTTGTCAACCTTTTTGCAGAATAATTCAATTAACGCCTTTGGCTAAGGCGCTTTTTATAGAATTAACGCCCTGGATTAGGTCGTCTCTTACTGAATAACGTCTCTGAGCAGGTCGTTACTTTTTCAAAAATAAGATTTCCTTTTCAAATTGACGCCGTCTTATAGGGCGTCTTTATGCGAACCACGACCTACTCTAAGGCGCGTTTTTCAGGAAAAATAACAAAAAAAATATAAATGAGAGAAAAAAGAAAAAATGCATTTCTTCACGATGTGTGCTTGCATTCTTTTGCATGGACATCTTTTATTTATAGTTTGCATATGCATGCTTGCATGATGCATCTCCCCGTTATCAGATATTTTATTTACCTTGTTTGATTAAAGGCTTGGCCCCTTGACCCGCTATTAAGGTCAAAAGTAAAGGCACCCCTTGCTTATTGAGCAAGGGGCCAAGTCGAACAGATGAATTAACCTGTTTATTCAAAGTGTGGATTACAGTCGCAGAAACAGGGCAAAGTAAAGCAAAAACGAAGAACGTGGAAAGAGGAAAGTACACAAACACAAGGCCACAACCACGCAAAGTGCTCAGGTAACAAAAGATGTCAATCTCATATATATATATACATCATGAATGTCTATCATGTACAAGTGTGAGGGTGGAGGAGTACAAGTAAGTCTCTCAGCTCTCGCCTCCACCCTCCTCTCTCCTACTCTCAACCTCCTCCTCGTCGTCCCGAGCTGGTGCTGGTGGAGGAGGCATGGGCCCCCGTGAAGAAGCTGGAACCCGAACCTGACCCCCTGCCTCGCTCCTCTCTCGGAGGGAAGAGGCCGCCACAAAGGTGGAGCTGGTGAAGGAGTACCCCGTAGCCCGTGCTCGCTCACGCCCTCGCTGGAGACGCTCCTCAGACACTCGTAGCCGCTCCTGAGAAAGGATCAACTGGGTCCTCGAGTCTGCCAGCTCTCGCTCGCGTGCTGCTACCTGCTTCTGGTACCGGGCACGCTCCGCCTGCTGAAGCTCAAGGTGCCGGGCACGCTCCGCCTGGTACTCCTCCAGCTCACGAGCACGCTCCTCGCGCTCCCGGGCACGCTCCCGTCTCTCCAGCTCAAGGGCCACCCGCAGCTCGGCCACGTCCTGAGGCAGCTCCTCTCGACGCCTCAGGGACCTCTCTAGCTCTGAGATCCGCTGATCACGGATCGCCAACTCGGTACGTACCGCCTGAAGCTGAGTCGCCTGCAAACAGCCCTCATCAACGCAGGTAAGAGCGGCTCGAAGCTCCTCAGTCTGTAAAATGAATTTCATAAGTGCACAATTATATAATCAATATTTGAATGGATTTGTGTTTTGGAATTTACCCGTGAAGCAAGATCGCGCTCTGCTGCCTCGGCTCGTGCGGTCGCTCCAGCTAACTGCTCTGCCAGTGCAGTCACCTCTGCACTGGGCCCTCTCGAGCTGGAGGCCTCCCTGGGGTCTCTCCTCACTACTCCCTGCTGGGCCCGCTGCATTCATTGAGATCGTCAGTGGCTAATCATCAATAATTCAACAAAAAAATACATTTGCATATAGAAATAATTTAAACACTCACCAGGGTCTCCAGGTCAGCCCGTGTGGCGGCCAACTGGTCCTCCAGGCTGTGTAGGTGGGCCTGGGCATCCATCACCGCTATGTCCCGCGTATCCTGCATTCATTACATGTTAGTCACATGATAGAAACATAAGCATTTGCATTTAATTTAGAAATAATTGCATTCATACATACCCCTAGGACCCTCATCTGGGGTCGGCCGGCGTATACCTCCCAGTAGCGCCGGAGGTACTCGGAGCTGTCAGTCGCCCGAGAGGTGACTCTGGTCCCGCCTCGCTGCCAGTCGGCGTACTGCTCCTCGAACCGCACTCTCCAGTCGGTCACCTTCGTACGACCGTGCATCTTCTTCCCAATGCCGCGTGGCTCGCCGACCTCTACCCACTCCTGGTGGAGGCCCAGCGTCCTCATCACCAACCTAAGACGTAACAGCTCGATCTCGCTCAAGCAGTGAACCCAAAGCTCACGCTCAAAGCGAGGACGGCCCGCTACGACCCACGGATGGCCCTCGTCTGTCATCCCCTCATAGGGTCTCCACTACACCTGCATTCATAAACATACATGTCATCATTTCATCATCATCATAATAAATTCAAAATAAATGCAAAAGAAAGATGCATAACATTCATACATACTAGCGAGGGAGGGAAGTCTCGAAACTCTCTCCGCAGCACCCACAACTCGTAGCCCAGTGGGGCTCCAAACACCACCGGCAGCCAGCGCCGCGCTAGAGGGAAAGCTCCCTCATTTCCAGGCCGTGGGTCAACGCGCCCCATCGGCATGTATAGATGGCTCCAAACCTGCATCCATGCATAGCATTAGTGAGGCATTCACAAGCATAATAAAAGAAAAAAGAAAAAAATGCATACCTGAAGAAAAGGTGAGAAGCCACTGACGGCCATCTCTCGTCCTGTCCCCGTGGACAGGTCGGCCATCATATGCGCCAGCAGTGCCGCTCCCCAGGCGTAGCTGCCAACTGCCTCCAAGTCCTCGAGTATCCCCAGGAATCGACAGTTGATGACGTCGCCCTTTGTCCCAAGCAATAGCCTCCCGAGTAGCAGCAGCAGGAACCTCCTCAGGTCTCGGTCCGCTCTCTCCCTGTCAGCTGGGTCCTCGCAGTAGACCGCCCTAGCCCCGTCTATCAACCTCTGAGAGAACTGCTCTAAGGACTCCCCGGACCTATGCCTAGCATTCCCTAAGCCCATCACTGTAGTCAGGTTGGTGCGGAAGATAGTCGTACACTCGCTAGGCGTCTCGTAGACCATCTCTAGCCCTAGCAACCTCTGGGCAAACTTAGTGTAGTCAGGGTAGGTAATCTCGCTCACAACCTCACCGTCTACCCTCAGTCCCGTGATCCTAGCTACATCCTCGAGGGTAGGAACCATATGCCCCCATGGCATCAAGAATGCCCGGCTAGTCCTGTCCCATCTCTCCCGTAGAACCTGGATAAGTGGTAGGTCGGGTCTGACTGGCTCTATGCTAAAGAAGGCCCCGAACCCCATAGCATCTACCCTGGCTCTCTGAAACTCGGGAAGACCGTAATATGCTGCTCGGACCATGACCCAGGAGATCCGTGTCCTCATCAACCCCTGCGAATAAAGAAAAGAAATTTTGGTTTAATTGTTTAATTATTCTTATTGAAATTCACTTAACTGCCTTGGTTTGAAATGTTGATATTTGATTTAATTAACGACCATCCTCAGGTCGTGGTTTGTTGAATTAACGCCCTTAAGGGGGGCGTGGTTCTTCAGTATGCTTTGAATTTACGACCTATCCTAGGTCGTTGTTCATCTTTGAAACGCCTCTGTGTTGGGCGTGGTTCTATGGTTAATTTCTGAAATTCTTAAAAAATATTTCAAGTCACGCCCTTGGGTGGGGCGTTTTCCAAAATGGGTCCGTTAATTTAATCAGGAATTAATGAATGGACGACCGCTGGTTTGGTCGTCTATTGTTGAATTAACGCCCTGGTAGGTGGGCGTTGTTTTCAAGTTTTTCAAAAAAAATAAAATAAAGATAACAGCATGCGAATAATTCAGAAAAAAATTAAAAAGCATGAGAATTAATGGAATTAACAGCATGATATAAAAAAATGATGAATTTAAATGGGCGACATGATGCAGGGCGTGTTCTCATGGGGTTAATTATTTTTCAGGGAAATAATTTAATTAACGCCCTTGGGTTGGGCGTTTCATTTCTGAAACGTGACGCCCCTGAGGGCGTCTTCTTTCTGGGTTGCAGGGTTTATACCCCGAGAGCTATGGAAATTACAGAAAAAAAATGGAAATAAAAATAAAAAAAATGGAAATTGGGTTTGGGGGCCTACCTTCTTGTGCTTTGGTCCTTGTGGCTGGGGCCGTGGCTGACGCGATCGTCGGAGTTGGCCGGCACGGGGAGTGGCCGCCACCGTAGGCGGTGGTTCTTCACCACCTCCTTCCTCTTCTTCCTCACCTTCTTCTCCCCCCTCTTCATTTTCTCCATCTTCTCCATCTCCTTCTTCGTCTTCTTCGTGGGCCTCTTGGCCTCCTTCGGCTTCGTCACCGGCCGCCACGGCCTGTTCTTCTTCGGCCGCCATTGGAGCATCCTCCATGGCGTTATCTTCGCTGGCATGGGCGGGCTCGTCCTCGCCCAGGTTGACGACTTCTGGGGCAGCCACCCGCTGCCTCTTCAAGCCTCCTCCGGCCATGGCTAGGTCTAGGGTGTGTAGAGGGGAGAAAGAGGTAGAGAGAGAGAATGAGAAAGGGGGGGGGTTTCGGTTAGGGCTTGCAGAGAGAAAGAGGGAAAGAGAACGGAGGAAGAAGAAGAAAGGAGGGAAAGTTAAGTCGAACGGTCAAAAGGAATTAACAACTTAAGTAAGGCCGCGTCTTGTGGAATCAACGACTAAAACAGGGACGCTTATTGATAATTGACGACATTTCTTGAGGCGTTAATTTTGTTTGCATGGGGAATGATAACCGGCGTCAGACGCATTTAATGGCGATTGATTGATTTGATGGGAATAATCATTGCTGTTTATGATTAACGACTGAGCTTGCGGCGTTATTTTGGAGAAACGTGGCTTTGCTGAAGGCGTTACTCTTGGAATTTCAACGAATATATTTTGGAAATGCGAATCAATCAACGCCCTAGTTTAAGTCGTTATTCAGTTAACGCCCATTAGTGGAGGCGTCAAATTTGGAGCTGGAACATTGGAAGACGACATTGGCTGAGGCGTCCTTTTGTAAATTCACGGCATTGCTTGAGGCGTTATTTGCAACAGAATCACAGAACGTTGGAAGAGTTATTTAGAAAACAGTAAGATGGCTCAATAAAGGAAATATCATTGATTTATTGGAAGAAAAAGATTACAATGCTTAATGAGCCATTGTGGGCCTCAATTTTCTCAAAGCAATTACATAAGATTTCCATTCATCTCTGTCTTCATTCAAGCTTTCCACAGGTTGATGAACCTTATTGATTTTCCACATAGCTTGGATTGTGGTTGTTTCTTCTCCATCTTCATTGCTGCCAAGGTCCCGTCTCTTGATAGGAGGGAGGTGAGATGGGTCCTCGAATACTCGCCGTGGAAGCCCGAGTTGAGGGAGGCACCGGTATGAATTGTACAAGATGAATTCCGAAGCGCCGATGAGTCTAAGGTCTGTTAGCGCAGCAAGAGTGATATAGAAGGGGGGGGATGAATAGATCACTCCCAATTTGCAGAAACTTAGGCGAAAAATAGATTCTACTGCTAACGCACCTCCTTAACCCGTACACAGAGAAATGTAAATGAAAGGAAAGACTGATCACTTGAAAGCAAAGAGACAAGCAGATGAAGAGCATAGAAATTAATAGCAAATCACAGAGGAGGCACTCGATTTTTAGGTGGTTCGATTGCAGTCCGCAATCTACATCCACCCCTCACTCCAACTAGAGTGAGGATTCCACTAGGCAATGCTAGATCACAGCAGACTCAGTCTGCGTACAACATGCTGCCACACAGCTTGAACACCCAAGGGAAACAAATCCCTCGACCAAGCTCTGCTACCCACAGAACTTGAAACCTATTCTAGCTCCCAGCTAGAACACAACCGGAGAATCCTCTCCCTTCCTCCACACACGGAGGGAAACTGTTAATGACAACCTGTCACTAACAACACCAGAGATCACCTATCTCTCTTCCTCTGCAACTCAGAGGGAAACTGGAGTAGTACTCCCTTCCTCCACACACCAGAGGGAAACCAATTCAAATTAGAATGGAAGAACAAAATAAACGAAAGCAAAGTAAAAACAAAAAACCAATGAAGAAGAAATCGGTTCTGAAACCCAATACAAATGTAGCTTCAAATGAAGCAATTCATCAATCCACACACACTCTCTCTCTCTCGAACAATCTCCTCTCAGATCTGGAACTCTCTGCTCTTTTTCTTTTCTGGATCGTGCAAACTCTCACCAATGGCTTCTGCTTTTTCTTTTCACGATCGAACTTCTACTGAAGGATGAAGCTCTATATTTATAGCAGATAATGGCGTGTGGCTGCCAGGTTCCCGCCCATGCACTTTTGGCCAGATCATTTGAATTTTGACCACATGGCAGCATCCTGACAAGGTTGCCATCCACGTGTCATGCGCCTGTTGTCTTGGATCACGTGTCAGGTGCCAACCTCGATTCACGTGCCCAATCATCAGCCTGAATCGCCTGCAGACAGACAGATGGAATGTATAGACTTAGTTAGTACAGGCTTTTAGCAAGAATGTATATACTTCAGAAACATCAACTGAGTAACTGTGTACAATCGTGAGAGAATGTATAGACTTAATGAATAAACGCATGTATAGACTTTACCAGGGTATGCACAATGCAATGCGTTGACGCTACACTACGTGCCTATGCACTGCGTTGACGCAGTGCAATGTGTCTTTGAAAGCTGTAAACAGCAAGGCATGCTGTACAGACTTCAGACAGCATGCATCAGATGACTCTGTATGGACTTGAAGACCCTTAGCCAATGTATAGACCTCTAGAGGAGACAAATGTGTAGACTTCACATTGCTCAGCCACTGTGTAGACTTCACAAAGCCTAACCAGTGTACAGACTTGTAATGAGTGTGCTGTGAGCTCTGAAGACTCAAGTTGTAATAACAGAATGTATAGGAGTGTGGTCGTACAACCCAATATGTAGACTTGTAAAAAGTGGACAATTGTCAGACTTTGATGCTGATCAAAAGACCCTTGGTCAACAGCCAAGGCGTCAACGCTTCCAGCGTGCAGCGTCACCTCAGCTCCTCAAGAAAAATGCTCACTCCCTAGGCAAGCTGACCAATGCGTCAACGCATCCAGTGTCAGCGTCAACGCAGTGAACAAGAAGGAAGCGAAAGACGCACCATTGCGTCTACGCAGTCAGCCAAGTGCGTCAACGCACTAAAGGCATGCTACCCATGAAGTCAGATAGGCTGTACAGACTCTGTGGATGTAAAGCAATATAGACTTCAGACTGTATAGACTTGAACCAAGACGAGGTGAATACTTCACGTTGTATAGACTTGCCAACTCAGTTGGGCGATGTACAGACTTGAACAGATCCAGCTGAAGGATGTATAGACTTGGAATCCACTGTACACGACTATACAGACTTTGAGGCTTAATGCAAAGGCCAGTGTACAGACTTCTAAAAACTGATGCGTTGTATAGACTTTCATGAGACGCTAAAGTCTATACAGACTAGACCAGTGAGACACTGATAGAGACGATGCAATGCGATGTGGAGACTTTAACATTAGACGCTGCATGAGATGGTAGGCTGTACAGACTTGCAAAGAGTGAGTGAGACGATCGGCTGTAGGACCGATGTACAGACTCTTAGTGTGAAGGCAGACTATATAGACTAGAATCGCTTGAAGCGATGTACATACTTGGTGAGGCTCAAGCAGTGTACAGAGTTGAAGGTCTCACAAACGAGTGTATAGACTTAGGCTTTTAACACCAGTGTTTAGACATCAGTTAGAGGAAGTCCGATGTTCAGACTAGAAGAAGATGAGCCAATGTATAGACTTAATTGATCAAGCTGGTGTATAGACTTTGGTACCCAGACAATCCTTGTTCTGATGCGTCGACCCACCCTTGCTGATGCGTCGACCCACTACTGTCCATACTAACCAAACAGTGTAGATATATGAAACAATGAAGCAGCATATGAACTGTACTTACTTTCATGATGAACCAGCATAGATCTAGAGATAGAAGATTGATTTATAGTGTGAGACATCATCAAAACCATAGGGATGCAACAAGGTCCATCCCGGGAGAAAATCTTGCACGGAGCTCTTGAGTCTTGAGTATTCCCGGGGCGCAAGTGAAGAGATTCTTTGGCATTACTTTGAGGTGCTCTCTCCATTCCACTCTCTTCTTAATTTAAGGAATCTGGTTCGTCACTCTATTGCTTATCCCAAGTGAACCGGTCATATAAGAGAGTGGGCTTTTTGAGAAGATTCTTGAGGATTGTTGGGTCTCATCACATGGATCTAATTTGAAGTGGAGATCTACCCAACTAGAGAATGCTAGCATGCATCCGTAGATGGGCCTTCCCATCACCGCCGAGGTAAGTCCGCTATAGAGATAGGCTAGAATAGCCGGTCAACTCTATCTCCTTCCCATAAGCTCACTATAGCGCTTAATTGGGCCTCTTCTAGAAAGTCCTCCGTGGATGGGAATAAGATTGCTCTTGCCAAGCACATCACGAAGGCCTTTGCTACCCGCTCTATCTCTTCATCTTCTTTGGCTTGATCTGCTCTCTTGTACACCCATGAGGCGAGCTTTAGAAGATTGATTCCTTTAGTGGCTTTGATTTGATTCACTAGGTTGGGGCTAGATATCAAGCTTGTTAATAGCTCATGAGAGGAAATTGGTTTTGGCATGATGGCCATCTTTTCCTCATCCCCTTGCTTCATTCTCTTCAAGCCCAAGAGCATCTCCAATTCTTCCAATAGGACGATGGCTTCAAAGGTTGAGAAGAGAAAGGTATGAGTAGAAGGATGCCATATCTCTACAAGAGCCCCTATAGCTGCCCAGTCAAGATGAATTTGATCGTAATGTTTGGCATGAGTAACTAGACTCAGAAGGTGCCATCTTGTTAAGTACACCCTCATATCTGAAGAAAATTTGGAGAGTATGAGAGGCAGCCACTTAATTTTTGTAAATCTCCTTGCTCCTGGGACATTCGGGAAGTCCTGTGGAGGGAAGAAAGGAAGAACAATGCAGAGAAAGAAGGATAAATAAGCATGCAGAAGAGAAGAACATTTAAGACAAAAGTGGACAAGAACAGAAGACTCAATCTTTACCTGGTTCATGGAGATTCTACTGCTTATGTGCCCGTTAATCTCGGTTAGCCTGGGAGTGGAAGCTTTGGACCTCTTAATCGCCCTCTCCATCTTCGATTTGCAGGAAGAAGTTCGGACGGTTGCGGTGTCTGCAAAAGAACAGAAGAAGCAGCAGAAGAAACAGAGCTCAGATTGTTTTGATTGATTTGAGGAATTGCCTTCCCTTTATAGGAGTCTGGGGAGTCTTAAGGCTGTTCGGAGTTAGAAAGTTTATGGCTATTAGGACTGGGTTTAGCTTTCGAATCGGAAACGGAAGTTTGTGCTTAATTAACGCCTTCTGTTAGGGCGTCAATTGTTGAATTGACGATCGGACAGAGGTGGTGTTTTGTGTAGCGCCCTTTCCAGGGTCGTCTTATTCTTGAACTCTTGGTGCATTTAACGCCTTAGTGAAGGGCGTGTTTCTCCTTTTGACGCCCTCATTATCAGGCGCGTTTCATGTTTTGACGCCGTTCAGTGCAGGCGTGAATTTGTGAATTTATGAATTTGCTTCCCTACATGCTCTGATGAACTTAAGTGCTATTATTTTCGTTGGAATTTTATTTGATTAAGCACTTATGATCATGTCATGCTTGGAATTGAGGATTATTTATATTGAAATTATGGGAGGGCTAATGAGTTTTCAAGTGCAGAGGAGTGCAGGTTTCGAGATGCCCGGATCACTGCGGAAGTAACATCTTGTTGTAAGCATTATTACTATATGGTATTCTACGCTATTATAGCATATCAAGGACCTTGTGGTTCTGATGAACCTGGAATTTGAGTTCCCCTTCATCAAAAACAGTGATAGTTCCAGGGGAGTCTTGATCACTCGGATAGGCCGTTGAGTTATTAAAGGTCTGGGACGATGGTTCCACTTTCTGAGTTGATACGCGGACAAACGGACGTCGGCTTAGTGTCAGTTCAGAGATCTGGATTCTTGACCAAATCTAGATGGCTTAACAATATTATCCTTGATTATTTTCTATCTTTTAGTTTATTTTATTTTTTCTTTTAGCCCAGCATGCATCATGTAGGACTTTGAGCTTCATGCTGAAAATCTTCATATTATGGCAGTAATGAAGGTCACTCGCTCTTGATTGAGTTGACATGAGATATTCCATTCCAAATTGAGTACTTTATTCTCTTTGAAGCCGCTTAGGCTGATTACTTGAAAATGTCCCTTCGCTGGGTCTCCATCTCAATTCCCTTTATTTTTTCTGCAAATCCACCTTGGTTGTAGCACGTCCACGTTGGCTGGTAACCGCTCTCCAATGGTGTCTCCTTATCATGCTATGCGCACATTTTTACTTGCTTAGTTTAAATCTCCTTTATCCGGCAAATCGATGCTTCCTTGGAATCACTCGGAGTTGTTTCACTTTGAATCTTGGAAAGATTTCTAATGCTTAGTGTCTGAGGCGTGTCACATCACACCTTGGCATCTACTTATCAGTTTGCTCCACTTTATTCCGTTTGTTGCACTTTCACTCCATTTCGTCTCACTCCCTTACAAAGCAGACCCCTAGGCGAGGCAGCTGTAGACACGCCAAAATTGACGCTATGTTGATCAAATCTCATGTCACTATGTTGACGCCCCAAAGTGAACTTCAATACATTCATAATATGAAGTTTTTCTATTTGTGTGTGTTTTTGATTTGATTTTTGTATTTTTGTGATTCGCGACCTGAAGAGAGGCGTGTTTTAAATAGCGACCTTATCTAGGGCGTGTTCAAAAGAAAGGACGACCAAATGTCAGGGCGTCAATTCCGAGTATTATCCGGTTTCAACATAAAATTCAAATTATTGATTAACGTCCTTCCTCAGGGTGTGTTTTCAAGTAACGCCTTCATCTCAAGCGTTTTCTCATAATTTTCAAATAAAGTAAGTTTTATTGCCAAAATTAAATCCGAGAAGTGACGCCCTTGGTCATGGTCATGTTTTTGAGTAACGTCTTGATGTAGGTCGTCAATTTGTGATTTGACGCCCTTCTGAAGGTCGTGTCTCCCCTTTTCGTGTCCTGCTTAAACTCGTCTTTCCTGAGTAGTTCCCTGCCTTTAATGGTCTCCTTGCTCGAATTGGAACTAGAGTCCTGCCTTCTTTTGATCATTGCCCGTTCTTATCCTTCCGAATCTGAGGTTATCTTGGATCTGAAACCCTATATAGGGATGTCTTGATCGACCTCGCGCAAGGTTGGTAGGTTACAGGAGCAGGTTACCGAGGTTAGAGTTTTATGCATAGATGCTGAATTTACGGAGGCTATCCATCTTCTTCCTGCGCGATCTTTAGAACTCTCTGCTTCCTGTTATTCCTGCCAATGGCATCAGCTTCGGTTCCCTTTACTGTCATCAGGGACATCAGGGGTTTTTCTTGCTTATCTAATTGTTGTTTTTCCGTCGATCATCATACGGTTTTCTCCTTTTGCATTAGTTTCATCATATCTTCTCCTTCCCTAACTCTTTAGGGGTTTTTAAACAAAAAAGGTGCGCATGTTTTATTCTCTATTCATCATCATGTCATCTACTTGGGATTGATACTACATTCACTTGGCTGATCCACTTCTTTTGTTTGTTTGTTTTGTCTTTTTTGTAAGGGTAATCAATAAAGGAAAACCCCCTTCATCGGCCGGCCGATTGAAGGAGGAGGAGGAATTCACAATCTAGCCCGCGTTCTATTTTCCACCAGGTATTCGCGATCTTCTTTGTTTCTTCTTGAGGTAACCCCTCTGGCGATCACCCTCCTTAGTAGCACCACGTGCTTCTTTTATTCATTATTATATCATCTCTCCCTCTTGTGTTTTTCTCATATTTAAACTCTTCTTCATGTGTGGATTTATCACAATCTACAGTGTCCGTGGTCCGTCCCGCATCAGGAACAAGAAGTTACCTTCGCCCTCAGGCCCTTGCATCCAAGCAGCCTCAAACTCGGAGAATGATGGAACCTGAGGAGGGGCGACTATGGGTTCCTCTTCAGCGGCCTTCCTCCGGCGTGCCCGGGTAGCGCGGGAGTCCGCCCTCTTGGCCTTCTTGGCCTTGCTGATAGCCTCCCTGACCTGGGACCAGGTTCGCTTCCGTGAATCCCCAGGGGGCAACAGTGTTGTGGTCGGAGCCGACTCTGGAATATTAAAATATGAAGGCTTCTGTGCCTTAGATATCAACTCCCTGTAATGTTTGGTCGCCTCCACAGAGAGGTGAGCTACAAAAGCGCATAGGTGAGAAAGATGCATACTAACTATGAAGGGAGCAGCTTTAAGGCTGAAAGGAAACACAAGCATTACCTAGTGGCCCTGTATATCGGGGGCTGAGCGACCAGTAAAGTAATACGGGCGCCTTATCTCGAGAAGCCGCTTCACGAATAAGCCAGCACACGTCACCAATCTTCTCACTTTTCTCCACCAGCTGCGCCAAATCTTCATGGCCACAGGAGGATAAGTGGCGGTATAGGCCCAAGTGGTCCAATCCCCAGCCGTCGACATACTTGAAAGATACTAGGAGTTGATGGTCCCGGATGGCTTCTAATGGACCAGAAATTGAAAGCCCGTGAGAATGAAGCAGGGCGAATATCCAAGGGGTGCTGGAATACAAGTCAGCCCGTCTATCTTCCCTCCTGATGAAGGTCCGGTAAGGATGAAAATGGTCAACTTCTGGGGGCCAACCCGCCACTGCAGGCAGAGGTTCCTCCACCGGGAGGGGGATCGTCTGGAGGGCGATCCGGTCACTGCTAACCCGGCACAGCCCCCAGAGAGTCTTGACGTAGTCATCTTTCTGGATCTCTGGCATCTTCGGGTCGGCCTTGGACGACCTACCCTTCACAGCTTTCCTGGCCTCCAGATATGCCATCACCTCGGTGTTGGACCAGGACTTCAATTTCTTCAAATAGGATGGATCAACATCCAAAGCAGGCTCCCGCTGGGAATCTAAGAAACGACGTTCGGCAACATGCCAACAGTCTTTCCGAAAGTTCCGATAGAAGCCCGTCCGTGCATTCCACCACTTGATGAAGTCCGGAGTCACTCGGGGTAGACGAGCCGGGGTTGGCACCCTGAAGGATACATCCTCTCGACGATGGAAGTAGTCCCACCATGTGCGGGCTTCATCTGTAGTCATCTGACCAGCCCGATGTCTGTTCGGGAGATTGAACCAGGCTGAAGAAGAAGGAATATGCTGGTCGTATCCAAAATTCTGGCCAAAGCAGAAGGGGTAGTACGGCTCCAGCCACAGTAAGCCGCTCTTTCTAAATACAAGGACACTGAGATGGATAGACAGTGCCCAATCAACCAGTTCTGGTTGATCCCGGTGAGCTGGTGAATGAATTCCTCTGTCTCGAACAACCGGCATTGCCGCATCCTGTTGACGAGAGGGCTGGAGCTAGCGGCCAAGCTCCAAAAGTGCAGAACTCCTAGGGAATCTGTCGGAACTGTAGTCAGCTTCCCCCGAATAGCAAAAAGCTGATCCGCCAGTGAAGACGGCTTAGCACTAGCAAATTCGATCATCCGCGGCAAAGGACGGTCCGGCTGCATCGACCAGGGAGCTGCTTCAAAAAATAAAGTGCAGACTCAGGCGTTGAAGAAATGGATGGGGCCGACCGTCCGTGAATTTCTGGGGATCCGTGACTTGTGCAAATCCCCCAGCATCTTATATGTGAGGCATAGAGCCACCGGGCACAGGGACAATTTTGTCCCCCAAGCCATCAAACGGGCAGGGTAAATGGCCTCCAGCCTGATTACCGTCTCGTCCCCCTGAGGGAGGGCAAACGAGTAAAGCCAATATGTCAGATACGCAGCACAATGTGTGACTGCGTCAACTCCTGTGGGATTCGGGCCCCCTTGCCGCCCTCTCCCTGAAGCAGCAGGGTATGTCGTCTGGCGTCGAGCCCTCTCCTTCTGCTTCACTGCTGTCGGAACCACCGTGGGGAAGTCCTCATATTGCTGCTCCCCACCGAAGAAGTATTGAAGCCACGTGCCCATCCGCACGCGTCTCTTTTTGCCAGGCTTCCACGCTTCCCGTGAGTCAAGCGTCAGCCGCAGCAGGGTGCGGTATGCCTTCATCAAATAGCGGTAGGCGAAGCCCGTAAAGTATTTGCCTTCGCCATCTGTCTGGTCTTTCAGCCAGTCTGGGAAACAAACTTCTTCGTACGGCTCCCCGTCTATCGGCAAGCCGCTCAGCTGGGAAAGACTCCAGAGGTCTAGTGAAGTCTCACCCTCTGCAGTATAAAAAGTGTTGTATTCCGGGCAGAAGACCTCAATCATCCCGCAGCACAGACCTCGGGAGATCGGGTACCTGTACCGGGAAGCATATACACTCTGATAGACGCCGGCATGTACCAGGATGGGAGCATACTGCCGCAATACAAAATCTGTAAACTTGACTGCTCCCGGTCTGAAGGCATGAGCATCGGTGGCTTTGAGTTCTCCGAACCATCCCACCGAGATCTGATGCTTGAACCGGACCGCCAAGCAGTCTAAAAGGAAAGGCTCGTCTCGGTACCCCCAATGAAGCGGGGCGAGGAACAAACCATACACGGGCTTCTCCCTATCGACGCACCCGGCAGTCTCATTCCAGCGGGCTGGTGTATACTGCGGTGCTCTTGTCAGCAGCCCGGCCTCTGGAGATAACTCCTGCACGCCAAGGATGGCCCCCCATTTTCTGAGCTCGCCTGAAATATATATGGGCATGCCGTGAATAACCGACTCAGTCAGACTGTCTCTGTCCACCAGTAAAGCTCCCTCGGCTCGACGGATGAGAATTATATCGCGCTTCCCGCCAAGGTTGAAGCGCCCAAGGAATGCCATCAAGTGTCTGTCCTTGGGGTGATCCAGTCTGACGCCATCGCCTCGCTCATACTTGAAATGATTACTGTCAAGAATCAACAGGCGGCCAGTGTCGACGGTATCAGTCTCCGAGTCCGAAGACTCAGCTACCACGGCTATCCGTCTGGACCCCCGATCAAGGGAGTGGACATTCCCCCATGTCACAGCCACTCGGGATGCAGAGGAAGAAGGGACGGATGCCATTTCACCTGTAAGACAGTGTCCAGAAGAGAACAAGCAAAGTCAGAAATCAGTTGATCAAAGTAAGACTTCTGACAAAATTTCGGCAGCATTTCCCCAGCTCGGGGGTTTGCCAAAAGAAAAGTGGAAGCCATCCACTAAGGGAGCAGCCCCTAAAAGCAGCCATAGGCATAAGCCAAGGCCAAACGGGACACCCGGGGAATTTAGCTCCAAGGACAAGTCCTACTAGAAGCCTCCCGGGGCCCGAAGGACGGGTTTTAAAACCCAAATAGAGCAGCAGCTCGACTCACCCGCTCTCTCAAAACCCAGAGCTCACTCGGCGCCGCGGGAGGAGGAGAAATGGAGGAGAGCGAAAGAAAGGCGTCAAATGAGGATGAAGAAGAAAAAAAATAAAGGATGAAATCCTTTTATAAGGGGGGCTTCGCATCTGTTAAAACGGCGCGCCCCGGAGCGCGCCGTTTTAACTCATTTGCACGCCGGTGAAAGTCGCGCCGTTTCAACCCTCAATCGAAAGGGCGCGCCGCTTTAAGCGGCGCCGTTTTAATAAATACATGCAAAGGGGGCGCCGTTTTAACCCCTGAACAAAGGGCACGCCGTTTTAAATGGTGCCGTTCAAGCTTCCTACCGCGCCGGATTAACGTCCGATGTCAGAATTAAGGGCCACCTCAAGCTCCCGTCAGCTAAGGAGATCAACCCGAACGAAGCTCATCCGTCGGCCCTGCCGCACTCCTGCCTCGCTTGCACCACCCACATCTGGGGGGCATTTGTTGGCACTCAAAATATGATCCTTCGGCGATCAAGCCGCAAAGGCGAATGATACGGCCCCCTGACACGCAGAAGCCGATAAAGATCGACATATTGAAGACTTCTCAAGCTGCCAGGGCCTCGGGTCACCCCGTATGAGCATGGGGACCTCACCTCATGAGAGCCGAGATGAACTCGCAACCAATCGGCAGTGCGACCAAGCCTGCCTAATGATCCGGCGTCGACTCCGTCGTGCCGCTACCCTGCACTCGTCACCCGATCAAGGATGACGGTCCACCCAATGGCTCCCTACATGAATGAAGGCTCTCCTGAGGAGGAAGAAACACCATCGGCCCTTCATAACAAGGAGCCGAAGGCTCTGTCAGCAGAAGGTCCCGATCACCCGACACGGGTTCGGCTTCGGGTGGGCCCGTTAGTGGACGATTGATCGCCATTCAAGGTGGAATTATCCCGGATGCAATGACATCCCATAAGGAAGCTTCCAGCACGAGTCCGTCTGAGCTGGAAGCACAAGTCATAGTATCGAAGGCCGTACCGGCGGAAGACCCGTATGCTCGAAGCTGAACACACACGAAGTTCCGAGCAAGGTCATTCACCGCGCGGAGAGCTTCGTCAACACCCGCCAGGGTTTTCCAAGGACCAGGGCGAGAGGGACAGTCAACGGGAGCCTCTGGAACCATCCCCGGACCCATCGGCTAGCTCGCGTCGAGCGAACAAGCTAAATCGGTGCACAAAAGGACGTCGGCGCCCCTTAATCCGGCGCCGTCAAATCCGGCGCGCCAATTCCAATTGGGGACATGTTCCCCGACGCCATTAAATCCGGCGCGCCCCTTTCCATGGCGCCGGATTAACGGTGGCTACATATACGCCGTGGCTTCGAAACAAAAAGAGAGGAATCAAGGAGGAGAAGAGAAGAAAAATAGAAGAGAGTCAATACGAAGTGAGAGAGAGGGTTCGTTCGAGAGAGAGAATAGCCTTGGGGGAGAAGAAGGGTTTCCATTGAGGGTTCTCGCCGCCATCTTCCTCGTCTGCTCATCTGAATATCTCCGAAGCCAGAGAGGAGAAGCCTGTGGTCCGATACTCTATTCTGGAGAGCGGGTTTAGGTGGGTTTTCCGTGGTTTTCCTCCCGTCGATTCCCCTTTTTCTTTGTTTTCCTTCTCCTGATATAATGTAAGTGAAGGGGGGGAGGGGCGATGATACGAGCCTGGCCTCCCCCCCCCCTCACCATTATCGTTGCTCCTTCTCTTCACTTGCAACGTTCTTCTTCTATTAATGTAAACGACGGCCGAGCGACAACGCCGGCGCCGGAACATATGCTGTGTACATCTATCTATCGTTCATTGAATGAATGGAATGAGATTATGCCCGGTGCCGTATCTATCTTTCATGCTCTCTCTCTAATTTCCTCTCAAATGCGCATTTAATGGTTTCCCGGCGTCCATAGTTCCCGGATCCGTTTTCCCCAACGCTGGATATGCCCCTGGGCTACATGAACCGTTCTTCCTTCCTCCCCGGGGTTTCTCTCTTTATTCCAATGCAATGGTCGAGCTCTGTACTACGTGTGCTACGAGTTTTGTGGTTGGAGACACACTTGTGTGCGTATCTCTGTCCACCCCTGTCTAGGGATCAAACCCTTCGCCCTCCCTGTGCCCTTCCTCATAGGCCAGAGGGGAGGGGAAGATCGCTTCCAACATCCCCGTTCGTCCTGTGCCGAGCCCCTGTTGGTTTTTGAGAACATAATATACATATCCCTTCCCCGGATCTGTATGCTAATCATATAACATGTAAGTGTTAATTCACCCAGCCCGCGGGCTTCACTGTTCTAATATATGTCTAACAACTCGTTTCTCCACTTGTCGTCGAACGATGTCGTATGCCGCTCTTTCCACTCCGTTCGCATCTCAACATTCGGGAGTCTGCTCTATAGTATTGCTCCAATACCCGGGGAGGGGAATATTCCCCCAATCTTCTACACTAGCCACTCGGTCGACAGGGGCTCATCCATTGATGATGAGTGTCCCCTCGGGCCATTGAGTGCACAGTAACGGTGCTAAGCCCTATAGTCCAAATCCACGGTCCTTAATGGACTTTGTGGTGGCCGTGGGTTGCGTGCCCCTTGTAGGCTAGCCCTCAGGGTTTCCTCCCTCTGTCGATCGTCCTGATTTGAGCGTTGTGTTGACTCGGGTTACGTGCCCCTCGCAGGCTAGCCCTCGGGATTTTCGCTCCCATAATGAGTCGCCTCATTCGTTCACTTTCGCCCACGGACTTGGTGCCCCTAGCAGGCTAGGCCTCGGGGTTTTCCTTTCGTTCGGGTTTGCCGGCCGTCGTTGGGCCACCCGGCTATTAGGGGTTGCTCCGCCATGTGAGTATTCCCCGCTTCTCCCCGACAATCCTCCGGGATGGGGAGATGCTGTCGAAATTCCGGCTCGAACGAGTCTGACTCGGAACAATCACCGTGCTCGAGTGTGAACCTCGCGCGAGCCTATAACTCGGCTCCCGGATGCCCCGGGGCCGATCCGTTGGATAAAGCACTTGAATAAATTTCCAAAGTTTCCTAAAGTGTTTCAATAAACCCAAGAAATAACAAATAAAACCTCGATTTCCACGAGATTGGGTTAAACCGGCGCCGTTTGCATCCGGCGCGCCCCAAAAGGGTCGCGCTGTTTTAACCCCTTTTTACACCTGTGGGTCGCGCCATTTTAACCCCTTTATATACCTACGGTTCCCACGCCATTTTAAGTCCTAAACCTACGTTTTCTGGCGCCGTTTCGAATCGTTACGCTGTCTAATCCCGTGCTCGCCTCCGGAGCGATCCTCGTCTCCCATGGTCAGAGTTAATAAACTTTAATTAGTGACAAACTGAATACGAGGAGGGCCGTTCAAGTCCGAATCGTTTCATTATCATGATTTCACTACCATGTCCGTCAGTACTCTGCTTTCGCTATCATGCTTGCGTCACCTTTTCCCCCCTTTTGGCGGGGATTAATAAATGTGATTGAGCTCTGTTCATTTTCATAACCCTATTTCCATGCTTAGCATAGTCATGAGCATCATGCATGCATGTTTGCATAGGCCCTCAGGTATATCAAATGGAGTTGACGGAAGGCTGGGTTACGCCCGATCGGAAGTCTCCGCTATGCGCGATGGTGGTCTCCGGACATACGTCCTTCGCCCTGTACCAAGGGTCATCAATTTAATAAACCATGCATCTCTTGCATGATAGATAGATGCATCTCACGTGATCTTATCATGTTCATAACATCGCACCTTTTATTCCGGCCTTGACAGCCCACTATCTCGGCAATTAATCAAAGGTTTTCCCTCCTCGCGGGGGATGTAATTAACGTCATGACCTTTATGGTATGACGGACTGCTGGTCCCGACCGAACCTCACTCTCGCCCGACACGGGTCAGAATGAGCACATAATAAACTTGTCACCCACGTGACTGGCACGCCCGCGCAGTCAATCAGTCAGTTAATTGCCAGTCAGTTAATTGATTGATCGACACGTGAAATAAACCAACAAACATAATAGAAATCATGTCCCAAACAGTTAGGGACCTACTTAATAAAATACCCCCTGGGTAAAATAAACGATCGCAAACAGCAGTTCACTACTCGGTGATCATCTCCTCCAGCTCAGGACTAGCGCGAGATCACCCCTCTTCATCTGGTGCCGTCTGTGGGAAACGACCAAAGAGCCAGTATGGTGCGAAGAAGTTAAGGGAGGAGGTCCGTCGGCGACAGGGGAAAGGCCATGGTGGCGGCGGGAGAAGGCCCCTCTCAGGCCCCACAAAACCCTCCCTCCAACGCCAGCACCCCAGCCGACGGACCACCCCCTCCTCCCGCGGCGGTGGAGCTACCACCCAACGGGGTCGCCGACGCTTTCCAAGCCCTCAACGCAAAACTAGACATCCTCGTGGAACTCATGAGGACCCAGGCGGCTAGGGAAGGAATGTCACGCGCCCCTCCGGAGAGCCCTCCCCGCGAGAACGCGTCCCAGCACACTACCGGAGGTTGCTTCACCCTTCGAGGGCGGAAGCTTATTCGCAACAGGTCAGGAGGACCTTCACAAGCCCCTCCGCCGGAGCAAGAGGCCTCCTCCACACCGAAAAGGGAAAAACCTGGGGCGCGCCGTCCGAACCCAGAGACCGAAGTCCCTGGGGAATGCCAAGACAGCCCCCCCAGCCCCACGGCGCAGCGACAGCCGGAATTATCCCTCCGACTGTGAGAGTTTGAGAGACGCTTCGCAGAACAGGAGCGCGCCCTACGCGCCTTACAGAAAGTCTCTCCAGCGGAGGACGAGGAGAGATCCCCGTTCTCCGACTACATCTTGAAGGCAGAGGTATCTCCCAGAACCTCCATTCTGACCTTCAAGTCTTACGACGGCCAGGGCGACCCGGCCGACCACTTCGACAGCTTCGACGCCCTGATGACACTTCACGGGGCGTCCGACGCCATCAAATGCCGAGCCTTCGCGACCACCGTGGTCCAAGGCGCCCAAGCATGGTTCCGGGCCCTCGCCCCCGAATCCATCCGAGACTTCAACCAGTTTGGGCGAGTATTCAAGGAGAGTTTCACCGGCAGCGGCCCCCCAAGGTCGGTAGCGGGGCTATTGGCTCTCAAATAGGAGCAGGGAGAGAGACTCCGGGCTTACATCAACCGATTTAAATCGGAAGCCCTGAGAATCCCCCGCCTGGATGTAGCCTCGGCCATAACCGCACTGACCAGAGGCACCCGCGACGAGAACCTCCACCGCGAACTTGTCCTCCACCCTCCCTCGACCCTTGCTGAGCTAGTGACTCTGGCTTTGCACCATGCTGAGTGCAAAGAAGTCCTCAGTGCATGCCGAGGCGCAACCGGCTTGGGTCGGGAGGGGGACAAGAAGCGAGCACCCGAGCCAAGCTCGGGCCCAGGAAAAAGGCGGAACTGAGACGGGGAACGCAAAGAGCCGTCTCGAAAGTACGAGCGGTACACTCCCTTAACCGCACCGGTGTACGAGATATATGAAGACATCAAAGGCTCGGGCCTCCTCCGCCAACCCAAGCCAATGAGGTCGAAAAGCCGCAATCGCAGCAAACATTGCCTGTTCCACAGTGACCACGGGCATCACACCGGCGATTGCCACCAGCTCCAGGATGAGATCGAGCGCCTCATCCGCCAGGGACACCTATCCCGGCTCGTGGTTGGGCATAAGGAAGACCGAGGCGCCCCAGAGGAAATCGACAACGCCCCTTGCGGGGTCCACATCAATATCATCGCTGGAGGAACTGCATCAGGAGGAGACAGTGGCCGAGGAAGGAAGCGTCATGCTGAGCAGGTGAGCCGAGCCATCGAGCCTCCCAAGGCCCCGCCAAGTGAGCCCAAGGTCATAGTCTTCTCTGACCAAGACCTGCAAGGGCTGACCACCCCGCATGACGACGCCCTAGTTATTTCGGCTACGATAAACCATTATAACGTAGACAGGATTCTAGTTGACAATGGAAGCGCCCCTGATGTATTATCTTATGAGTGTTTCCTTAAGATGGGGGAGACTCCGTCTAAACTCCGCCCGATCCTAACCCCTCTTTGTGGGTTCAATGGCCAGGCCACTTATCCCGAGGGAGCCCTATGCCTGCCGGTTACTCTCGGCACCCCACCCAAAACCATTACGGTTATGGTGGACTTCATAGTGATCAAGGGTATGATAGCATACAACGCAATCTTCGGCCGAGGAATCCTTAGCCGAACGAAAGCGGTGCCCTCTACCTATAACCAAAAGATGAAGTTCCCCACTAAAAATGGGGTGGGGGAAGTCCGAGGCAACCAGGCGACGGCCAGAAGGTGCTATAATATCTCGGTTGAGACCACAAGGCCGGACGGGAAGAACAAGGGCCCCCGGGGAGTCGAGGAAAAACCCGCAACCTCTGAGCCTGGAGGCGAGTTGCTAACGGTTTTCCTAAATGACGACCCGACCCTAGGAGTAAAGATTGGAGCCGACCTACCATCTGAGGTTCAGCAGCAATACAAACATTTTCTTTCCGGGTACATCCGAGTCTTTGCATGGTCTGATGATCAACTCCCCGGGATACCGGGAGAGATAGTAATGCATAAACTCAACCTCGACCCGACCATGAAGCCCGTACAACAACGCAGAAGGAAGCACGTGCCAGAGAAGCAGGCGATCATCAAAGAGCAAGTCACCAAGGGGTAAAAGACTGGTCTTTTTAGATCGGTCATGTACCCGACGTGGCTGGCCAACGTCATCCTGGTGCCAAAAGCTTCGGGAAAGTGGCTAATGTGCGTGGACTTCACCGACTTGAACAAGGCTACACCAAAGGACTGCTATCCATTACCGAGCATCGACCAACTGGTTGATTCAACCTCGGGCAATGAGATACTCAGCTTCATGGATGCCTATTCAGGTTACCACCAGATCAGAATGGATCCAAAAGACATCGAGAAGACTGTCTTCATCACCGACTTCGGCGTATACTGCTACACCCGGATGCCTTTCGGGTTGAAGAACGCTGGAGCCACGTACCAGAGGCTGGTCAATCATATGTTCGAGGGACAGCTCGGTCGGAACGTCGAGGCCTATATCGACGACATGCTCGTCAAGACCCCCAAGGCCGAGGACCACTTCGCCGACCTAGCAGAGACCTTCGACACCCTCCTGAGGTACAATATGAAGCTCAACCCCACCAAGTGTGCCTTCGGAGTAAAGTTCGGGAAGTTCCTGGGCTTCTTGGTGACCCAGCGTGGGATCGAGGCCAACCCCAACAAAGACCAGGCCATCCTGGACATGTGCCCACCCACCTACATCAAAGACGTTCAACGCCTGACCGGGCGCATTACCGCGCTCAGCATATTCTTGTCCCGTGCGGCCGAACGATGCCTACCCTTCTTCAAACTGTTGAGGGGGCCCAAAATGGCGTCTGCTACGTTCGCATGGGACGAGGAATGCCAAAAGGCATTCGCCGAGCTTAAGGAGTTCCTGGCTTTGCCCCCGATGCTTTCCAAGCCTGTTCCAGGTGAAGCCTTGCATCTCTATCTCTCGACAACTCCATCCACAGTTAGCTTGGTCCTGGTCAAAAATGACTCGGGAGTCGAGAGACCGGTCTACTACACCAGCAATGTGCTCAACGAGGCTGAAAGAAGGTACCCCGCAATCGAGAAACTCGTGCTAGCGTTGGTTACCTCTGCCAAATGCCTCATACCCTATTTACAAGGGCACTCCATCACCGTGCTGACCGGTGAACCATTGAAGAGGATCCTCGCTCACCCTGAAGCCTCGGGACGCCTCGTCAAGTGGGCCATCATGCTCGGGGCCTACGATATATCATATCGACCTCGCTCGGCTATCAAAGGACAGGCGCTCGCTGACTTCATCGCCGAGAGCACTATCCCGACCGAAGAAAAATCTCCATCCACGCCCGGGCCAACCTGGGAATTGTTTGTTGATGGATCCTCCAACTCGGCGGGGAGCGACGTCGGCATCCTCCTGAAGTCCCCTGAAGGAGCAGAGCTACAATACGCCTTGAAGTTCAACTTCCAGGCATCCAACAATGCCTCCGAGTACGAAGCGTTTATCTCGAGAGCCCGCATGGCCCGGTGGCTGGGGGCTGAGCGAGTCAGAATTCACACTGACTCCCAACTGGTCGCTAGCTAGGTCAACGACGATTACGAAGCTCGAGAAGCACCGATGGTCAAATACCTCCAACTGGTCAGAGCCGTGGCACAACAGTTCGAGAGTTTTGAGGTAGTCCGAATAGCTCGGGAAGAAAACTCCCAAGCTGACGCCCTCTCTCGGCTGGTCTCCTCTCTTGACCCCGAGGGTACTCGATCGGTCCTTCTCGAAGAGCTAGAGCGACCGAGCATTGATTCGGAGCTCCTGGCTGTTGACTCGACCTCCCCAAGTGACTGGCGTACCCCCTACCTGTCGTGGCTCCAAGACTCTGAAGAGCCTCCCGACCCCCGGGAAGCCCGGAGATTGAAGTACCAAGCTCGACGATTCGTCATTCTGGACGACACTTTATACCGAAGATCCTTCTCCGGTCCTCTCCTGAAGTGCCTCAGTACCGGTGAAGCCAACCGAGCAATTCAAGAGGTTCACGAAGGCCTGTGCGGAGTGCATTTAGGAGGAAGGTCGCTCGCCAGGATCTTGCTACGGTAAGGTTACTGGTGGCCCACTCTGTAGCACGACTGCTCGACCTATGTACAGCACTGTGATCGATGCCAGCGATTTGACCACTTGGTCCATCAGCCGGCAACGGAGTTTGTCGCCCTAGCCGAGCCTTATCCTTTCGCTCGCTGAGGAATCGACATCCACAAGTCATTCTGTAGCAACCCTGATAAAATATTAATAACAATAAAGATTTTAAAATAAATCAAATAATTAGATAAATAAAACAATATAAAATAACGCCTCGGATCAAGGCGCTATTTAAATTATAAACGCCTCTAGTTAAGGCGTGACTCAAGAAGTGACGCCCTCACCAAACGGCGTCAAATTCCAACGTCAAAAACGGTAAGGCCAAGAAACGCCCCTATCTTGGGCGTGTTTTAAACAAAGGAACGCCCTAACGAAAGGCGCTTCTTAAGAAACGACCTGAACCAGGTCGTCAATTCAAGAATCGACGCCCTGACCAAAGTCGTTAATTCCATTCGAGTTCCGTTCGACACGGGAGCTTATCCAGGGAAGGATTATGTTAATCTAGTAAGTGTTTACTAGGGCAAGGACTCTATTAGGGATATATTACTCCCAATAAAACTCTAGCCCTAATAGGATTCCCAAAAATCCCTATAAATAACCTACTGATCGAACCTTAAACGCTATTTGGCGTTTGGAAAACTACAAGGTACGTGAGAGGAATATTTCTTCTTATTTCCTTAATTCCCTACGTCTGTTACATGAAGAACTAACAGTTCTTCGTCTTCTTATGTTACAGGTTAGGAAAATCACCTACGTACGTGAAGAACAAAGGTGATGTTCTTCTTTCTTTTTACTTTCGGTCAAGTAGTATGAAGAAATACTAATGTTTCTTCTTCTGTTCTTGTAGGAGTTACAGAACCGGAGAACAATGGTTCTTCACCAAAGCCTTCTCTTCCTCCTAATACTGGATACGGTTGCTGTTAAAGCAACAGAACTTCTATTCTCATAGCCTTCACGATTCAAATTTCAAGTCTTCGATCAAGGTAGGATTTTCTCAAGTCACTGTAGCCCAAATAAAATAATTTAAGATATATGTATATTAGCATGACATGCATACGGTTTATTATAGTTTTAATGCATTTTTCTGCAATATTTTGAAAGAGACGCCCCTGTCAAGGGCGCTATTTTACAAGACACGACCTTGATCAGGTCGTCAATTCTAGATTTGACGCCCTGAACACAGGCGTTAATTTCATGAAATTACCTGAAATTAATAATCGTTCACGGTTTAAAAATTCATTTTTATGGAATATCAAAACTAATATACTGCATGACTCTACCTGTGAATTCCTGCCAATTTTCCTGTCATGATGATATGATTGTTATCCTGAAATTTATTTCTTCCTGTTCATGATAATTTCTAAAATTTCTTGAATTCACGGCCTAGACAAGGTCGTTTTCCATGTGTTAACGCCCCATCACAGGGCGTGAATTGAAAAGTAACGCCCCTTCATAGGACCCGTTTCTGTTAAAAGCCCGAACAATATATTCTGTAAAAATAAGAATTTAATGATTAACGCCCCTGCCAAGAGTGCGTTTTTGATAATTTCTGAAAATAAATATGTTCTGTAAAATATTGTAAATAAAAAGATGCCTGCTACTATAGTCGTCTCATTGCAAAGAAACGCCCATGTCCAGGGCGCGTTTTTGACAAATTACTGAAATATTGAAATTTTGCAAAAATAGAAAATAGATAAACGCCCTTCTGTTAGGCGTTAGTTACTTGAGAAACGACTTTACCTAAGTCGTTATTTTCTATAAACTGATATTTTTATCCTGATTCTGTTAACCGATGGTTCCAATTATTTATATAATATATATCGGCACTATTCTCCACTCCGTGAGTATAGTCCCACGTTTCACGATTATTTTATCGATCACACTCAACTCTCATTGACATACAAGCTCTCCATTGGACATTCCGTTCCTTTGGACTAGCGAGTTAGTCATAGAGACCTCCGTAAGACTCCTCGTAGCCTTGGATTTCCTCAAGGCCGACTGAGCTGGTTGTACCCTAAAAATCCATTACACGATCTTTGCCATGTCACTCTAAAGAAACATGGGATACCGGCCCTTATGATTATACAAAGAGTATATCATAAGAAATTCTTAATGGGATGATGATATCATGCCATATCATGTCATTCTTGTAAACCTCAATTCTATGATAAGAATGAGGGTATCTTACCTTTGATATACTGTTCATGTGGACCTCAATTCTATATAAAGAATGTCCATATTGATTTGTCATGGTACCCAAGTTAAGGGAACCATATTCTACCTAGTTTTATCGATATCGTGATTATACCGTTATTATCGCCATTCTATGTCCTTTGTCATATTTTTGGACTCCATTCTGTCAAAGTTGTCATACGTGTCTACAAGCTTGATTATTGAAATTCTATATTGGCTATAAACAAGAGTGGATGTCAAAACACATGATAAATACCTGCGCATATAGGGCCCGATCTGGTCCTGGGAGGAGCACCCGAAAGTACTTGTGCCCATGGGAGTTAAAATGATAAGGTATCTGGCATTATACCGAGTACTTTACTTTCTTGATTTGGACATTCCACACATATCTTGTACTTGAATCGTACTTGACTTGACATGAAATGCGTGGCCCGAGAAAGGGTAATTACTTGCTTGCTTGATACATGATAGCCAAAGTTCTTGACATGACTTGTTAAATGTACTTGCTTGAATATCTCAAATATCTTGTTATCTTATTGAAAGTTCATGATTAGTTCATCTTATTCTTGATATTACATTCTCTCTATCTTGTCATTTTATGCGAGCATGCATAGCTTTATTGCATTCATGAAAGATGTAATTACTTAAACCCCTTGCTAGTACTTGAGATATAATTTCCTACTGAGCGTTCGCTCATTCCGTTTGTCCCTTTTTACTTTTTAGGTAAGTCCGACGACGATGGAAGTCAATCGGATGGGAATGGTCAAGAGTGAAAGAGCTAGAGCTTGTCCAAGTGTCATCTAGTCTTTTTCCTATTTTCTTGAGTCAACTATGTACTTTTCTTTTTATTAAACAGAGTATTAGATTTGTAATAGCCTATTATAATAAAGGATTGGGTTATCTTGCTATTTTGCGCATCTCTGTCTTTGTGTCGAATACACGACCACTCTGATTGACATGATTGATATAAACTCGTCACGCGTCTCCGGGTATCTTCCGCGCTCGGGGTGTGACAGTTTTTGTGGTATCAGAGCCTAAGGTATTCAATTCCTAGGAAAAACCCAAGTCCAAGGATAAGTATAAACCTTTTACCAGTGAGATTGGGTAGAACCAAGGGTTAAGAGTCAATGAGTCTTTTAATAAGATCACAGTGATATAATACTAACGTAGCTATTGTAATTGTAGGATAATGGCTGCCGAACGTGCTCAATGGCGCAACATGCAGCGTACCCTTCAAGGAATGACTCAAGTGCTACAACAGGTAGCACAGGGTGATGCTCCACGAGCTGGAAGCTTACACCAAGCCTTTAGGAGCATGAATCCCCCGAAGTTTATGGGATCAACCGATCCGGACGATGCCGAGCATTGGGTTCGGGAAACCGAACGCATATTCCGTGTCATGCAATGCACGGATCAGGACAAAGTTCTATTAGCTACATTCCAGTTAGAGAAAGATGCTAGATGTTGGTGGGAGTCTATTGAAGCAACCATCGATCCTACTCAAGTAACATGGGAAGAATTTGTGGAATACTTCAATGCTACATATTTCTCGGACCGAGTCCAGGAGAAGAAAGCTGCAGAATTTGCTGCATTAAAGCAACGATCTTTATTATTAGCAGATTATGAAGCTCAGTTCTCCAGGTTGTCTAGATATGCTAAGCATCTTATTAGCACGGAGAAGATGAAAGCCCGTAGATTTCTTAATGGGCTTAGGCCCCACTATATTACTCAACTGGCGCCTATGGACATCCAAGTTTATTCTGAAATAGTGCGCCGAGCTCAATTACTTGAAGATGCCACGGAACTATCTGATAGGATCCGTGGAAAAGACAAGAAGGAACAAGTCACGGGTTCGGGTTCTTTCAAACCCAACTTCAAGAAAAGGCCTAGTAATGGAGGTTCTTCCTCTCAAGACCATAAGTTCAAAAAGACCAAGCCTTTCTCTATCACAACTACCCCTTCTAATACAGTATGCAAGCATTGTGACAAGGCTGGTCATAAGACAGAAGAATGCTGGAGGAAATTAGGAGCTTGTCTCCGTTGTGGGAGTCGCGAACTTCGGATTCCCGATTGTCCATTAATGAATGACCAAGCCGGTGACGGTAAACGCCCGGTGACAAAGAACGCTCGACTTCATGCAATAAAGGAGACCGAGCAAGAAGAAGGTGGACTGGTAGAAGGTACATTAACAGTTTGTTCCAAAAGTGCTTATGTCTTATTTGATACGGGTGCATCGCATTCCATTATTTCTAAGAAGTTTGCCGACCCGTTACCGTTAGAACCAGAATGGATAAAAATAGTTCTAACTACTCCTCTTGGAAGTGAAAATGATATTACTCATCACTACCAAAACTGTGAGGTAATAGTTCAAGGTAGGAATTTACCTATAGATCTCATATGCCTCGATCTAAAGGAGTATGATGTTATACTAGGAGCGGACTGGTTATCCAAATACCAGGCAACGGTTGATTGCCGCAATAGCCAAATTACTTTCAAAGATATTCCAGAATTAGTCTTTACTCGCCCCAAGAGTCGGAGCAATTCCCCTCTTATTTCGGCCCTCCGAGCTAGCAAGCTCATCAGGAAAGGATGTACATCTTTCCTTGCCTTTGTCACAATTAAAGAAGCTAAGGAAACCAAGCTAGAAGACATTCCAGTAGTGCAGGAATTCCCGGACGTGTTTCCGGAAGAGTTGCCGGGATTACCCCCACAAAGAGAAGTGGCCTTCACCATCGACTTAGTCCCTGGTGCTGGTCCGGTTTCAAAGGCACCTTATAGAATGTCACCTGCTGAACTCAAGGAGTTAAAGGAGCAATTGATGGAATTAATTCGAAAAGGATTTATTAGACCAAGTATTTCCCCGTGGGGAGCACCGGTATTATTTGTAAAGAAAAAGGATGGATCCATGAGACTATGCATCGACTATCGACAGTTGAATCATCTCACTATCAAGAATAAGTATCCACTGCCGAGGATCGATGAATTATTTGATCAGATTTCAGGATCCAAATATTTTTCCAAGATTGATCTCAGGTCGGGATATCATCAGTTAAGGATCAAAGATGATGACATTCATAAGACCACATTCAGAAGCAGGTATGGCCATTATGAATTCGTTGTTATGCCTTTTGGACTAACAAATGCCCCTGCTGCCTTTATGCAGTTAATGAATAGCATATTCAGGCCCTATCTAGATCAATTCGTGGTAGTCTTCATTGATGATATATTGATATATTCCAAGACTAAGGAAGAACATGAAGAGCATTTGAGGATGGCATTGCAAGTCTTGAGGACAAATCAATTATATGCAAAACTCAGTAAGTGTGAATTCTGGCTTGAAGAAGTGGCTTTTCTAGGACATGTGATTTCAAAAGATGGATTATCAGTAGATCCGTCAAAGGTCGAAGCTGTTAGAAACTGGGAAAAACCAACCAATGCTAGCGAGATCAGAAGTTTCTTAGGCCTTACAGGCTATTATCGGCGATTCATCAAAGACTTCTCCAAGATCGCCGTGCCCCTTACAAGGTTAACTCGCAAGGAGATCCGATATGAATGGAGTGAGGAATGTGAAAGAAGTTTCCAAACTCTCAAGGATCATCTCACGATAGCTCCGGTGTTAGCTCTACCAATAGAAGGAGAGAAATTTGAGGTCTACACAGATGCTTCTGGCATTGGCCTCGGATGTGTCCTAATACAACAAGGAAAGGTCATAGCATACTCTTCACGTCAACTGAAGAAGCATGAGGAGAATTACCCCGTCCATGACTTAGAACTGGCCGCGGTGGTATTTGCCCTAAAGATATGGAGACACTACTTATATGGAGTGTAGTTTATTGTATACTCCGATCACAAAAGTCTCAAATATCTATTTTCACAAAAGGAGCTAAACATGAGACAAAGACGCTGGCTAGAATATCTCAAGGACTTCGACTTCAATATACAATACCATCCCGGAAAGGGTAATTATGTTGCTGATGCCCTTAGTCGAAAGCCGAGAGTGATGATAGCCAATTGTATGATACAAGAATGGAGGTTGCTAGAACAATTCTCCGAGCTCAATATAAGCCTGGACACGGACGCTAAATATGTCACCTTATCTCATGTAAGCATACAGTCAGATTTATTATCTGAGATACAAGCACTTCAGGATGATGATCCTATATTGGTAGAAATCAAAGGCAGATTAGAAGGACAATCTGAGTTTCAACTAACTTCTGATGGAAGATTATTGTTCAAAGATAGAACTTGTATACCAGATTGTCCAGAATTAAAGAAGAAGATCTTAGATGAAGCTCACAGATCAAGGTACACTATTCATCCAGGATCAACCAAAATGTACCAAGATGTAAAGAGGAACTTTTGGTGGCCTAATATGAAAAGAGAAATAGCGGACTATGTATCACGCTGTCTCACATGCCAACAAGTCAAGGCGGAACACCAAAAGCCTGCTGGTAAACTTCATCCTCTAGATATTCCTAAGTGGAAGTGAGAGGATATTGGTATGGACTTCATCATGGGTTTGTCTAAATCTAAAGGAGGACATGATGGAATCTGGGTTATCATTGACCGATTAACTAAATCGACACATTTCTTGCCAATAAAAAGCCGATGGTCAATTGATGTGCTAGCTGCACTATACATCAAGGAAGTAGTCAGGTTACATGGAATTCCTGTCTCGATCGTGTCTGACAGAGATCCCCGTTTCACTTCTCATTTTTTGAAAGGATTACAACATTCGTTGGGAACAAGGCTCAACTTTAGTACTGCTTTTCATCCACAAACGGATGGTCAGACCGAGAGAACTAATCAAGTTGTTGAGGATATGCTAAGAGCTTGCATCATTGACTTTGGTGGAAGCTGGCATGAACATTTGCCACTAGTGGAATTTGCATATAATAATAGCTACCAAGCTAGTATCCAAATGGCACCTTTCGAAGCTTTATATGGAAGGAGTTGCCGATCACCCTTATGCTGGAACGAAGTTGGAGAGAAACAACTGTTAGGTCCAGACAATGTAAGGGATACAACTGAGAAGATACAAGTAATCAGAGAAAGATTGCAAGTTGCTCAGACCAGACAAAAGGCTTATGCTGATACAAGGAGAAGAGATCTTGAATTCCAGGTTGGAGATCATGTATTTCTTAAAATATCGCCTGGACGTGGCATACGAAGATTTGGTGTTAAGGGCAAGCTTACGCCAAGATTCATCGGACCATTTGAGATACTCGAAAGAGTTGGCGAGGTTGCTTATCGCATCGCGTTGCCTCCTCAATTATCCGAAGTACGTAATGTATTTCACATATCTATGTTGAAGAAGTATGTACACGATCCATCTCATATCATTGAACATGGAGATCTGGTGATCCAGAAAGATCTCACATATGAACAGAAGCCTATGAAGATCTTAGATCGTGAAATACGAGCTCTAAGGAATAAGGTTATTCCCATGCTCAAGGTGCAATGGAACAAGAATTCTGAACATGAAGCAACATGGGAGACCGAGGAATCTATGAAGAAACGATTTTCCGAGTTATTCTAAGAGGTATATGATCTACACTCTCCACGTATATACATATTATGCAATTGAATTTGGGGACCAAATTCTTTTAAGTGGGGGAGGGTGTAGCAACCCTGATAAAATATTAATAACAATAAAGATTTTAAAATAAATCAAATAATTAGATAAATAAAATAATATAAAATAACGCCTCGAATCAAGGCGCTATTTAAATTATAAACGCCTCTAGTTAAGGCGTGACTCAAGAAGTGACGCCCTTACCAAACGGCGTCAAATTCCAACGTCAAAAATGGTAAGGCCAAGAAACACCCCTATCTTGGGCGTGTTTTAAACAAAGGAACGCCCTAACGAAAGGCGCTTCTTAAGAAACGACCTGAACCAGGTCGTCAATTCAAGAATCGACGCCCTGACCAAAGTCGTTAATTCCATTCGAGTTCCGTTCGACACGGGAGCTTATCCAGGGAAGGATTATGTTAATCTAGTAAGTGTTTACTAGGGCAAGGACTCTATTAGGGATATATTACTCCCAATAAAACTCTAGCCCTAATAGGATTCCCAAAAATCCCTATAAATAACCTACTGATCGAACCTTAAACGCTATTTGGCATTTGGAAAACTACAAGGTACGTGAGAGGAATATTTCTTCTTATTTCCTTAATTCCCTACGTCTGTTACATGAAGAACTAACAGTTCTTCGTCTTCTTCTGTTACAGGTTAGGAAAAGCACCTACGTACGTGAAGAACAAAGGTGATGTTCTTCTTTCTTTTTACTTTCGGTCAAGTAGTATGAAGAAATACTAATGTTTCTTCTTCTGTTCTTGTAGGAGTTACAGAACTGGAGAACAAGGGTTCTTCACCAAAGCCTTCTCTTCCTCCTAATACTGGATACGGTTGCTGTTAAAGCAACAGAACTTCTATTCTCATAGCCTTCACGATTCAAATTTCAAGTCTTCGATCAAGGTAGGATTTTCTCAAGTCACTGTAGCCCAAATAAAATAATTTAAGATATATGTATATTAGTATGACATGCATACGGTTTATTATAGTTTTAATGCATTTTTCTGCAATATTTTGAAAGAGACGCCCCTGTCAAGGGCGCTATTTTACAAGACACGACCCTGACCAGGTCGTCAATTCTAGATTTGACGCCCTGAACACAGGCGTTAATTCCATGAAATTACCTGAAATTAATAATCGTTCACGGTTTAAAAATTCATTTTTATGGAATATCAAAACTAATATACTGCATGACTCTACCTGTGAATTCCTGCCAATTTTCCTGTCATGATGATATGATTGTTATCCTGAAATTTATTTCTTCCTGTTCATGATAATTTCTGAAATTTCTTGAATTCACGGCCTAGACAAGGTCGTTTTCCATGTGTTAACGCCCCATCACAGGGCGTGAATTGAAAAGTAACGCCCCTTCATAGGGCGCGTTTCTGTTAAAAGCCCGAACAATATATTCTGTAAAAATAAGAATTTAATGATTAACGCCCCTGCCAAGGGCGCGTTTTTGATAATTTCCAAAAATAAATATGTTCTGTAAAATATTGTAAATAAAAAGATGCCTGCTACTGTAGTCGTCTCATTGCAAAGAAACGCCCCTGTCCAGGGCGCGTTTTTGACAAATTACTGAAATATTGAAATTTTGCAAAAATGGAAAATAGATAAACGCCCTTCTGTTAGGCGTTAGTTACTTGAGAAACGACTTTACCTAAGTTGTTATTTTCTGTAAACTGATATTTTTATTCTGATTCTGTTAACCGATGGTTCCAATTAATTATATAATATATATCGGCACTTTTCTCCACTCCGTGAGTATAGTCCCACGTTTCACGATTGTTTTATCGATCACACTCAACTCTCATTGACATACAAGCTCTCCATTGGACATTCCGTTCCTTTGGACTAGCGAGTTAGTCATAGAGACCTCCGTAAGACTCCTCGTAGCCTTGGATTCCCTCAAGGCCGACTGAGTTGGTTGTACCCTAAAAACCCATTACACGATCTTTGCCATGTCACTCTAAAGAAACATGGGATACCGGCCCTTATGATTATACAAAGAGTATATCATAAGAAATTCTTAATGGGATGATGATATCATGCCATATCATGTCATTCTTGTAAACCTCAATTCTATGATAAGAATGAGGGTATCTTACCTTTGATATACTGTTCATGTGGACCTCAATTCTATATAAAGAATGTCCATATTGATTTGTCATGGTACCCAAGTTAAGGGAACCATATTCTACCTAGTTTTATCGATATCGTGATTATACCGTTATTATCGCCATTCTATGTCCTTTGTCATATTTTTGGACTCCATTCTGTCAAAGTTGTCGTACGTGTCTACAAGCTTGATTATTGAAATTCTATGTTGGCTATAAACAAGAGTGGATGTCAAAACACATGATAAATGCCTGCGCATATAGGGCCCGATCTGGTCCTGGGAGGAGCACCCGAAAGTACTTGTGCCCATGGGAGTTAAAATGATAAGGTATCTGGCATTATACCGAGTACTTTACTTTCTTGATTTGGACATTCCACACATATCTTGTACTTGAATCGTACTTGACTTGACATGAAATACGTGGCCCGAGAAAGGGTAATTACTTGCTTGCTTGATACATGATAGCCAAAGTTCTTGACATGACTTGTTAAATGTACTTGCTTGAATATCTCAAATGTCTTGTTATCTTATTGAAAGTTCATGATTAGTTCATCTTATTCTTGATATTACATTCTCTCTATCTTGTCGTTTTATGCGAGTATGCATAGCTTTATTACATTCATGAAAGATGTAATTACTTAAACCCCTTGCTAGTACTTGAGATATAGTTTCCTACTGAGCGTTCGCTCATTCCGTTTGTCCCTTTTTACTTTTTAGGTAAGTCCGACGACGATGGAAGTCAATCGGATGGGAATGGTCAAGAGTGAAAGAGCTAGAGCTTGTCCAAGTGTCATCTAGTCTTTTTCCTATTTTCTTGAGTCAACTATGTACTTTTCTTTTTATTAAACAGAGTATTAGATTTGTAATAGCCTATTATAATAAAGGATTGGGTTATCTTGCTATTTTGCGCATCTCTGTCTTTGTGTCGAATACACGACCACTCTGATTGACATGATTGATATAAACTCGTCACGCGTCTCCGGGTATCTTCCGCGCTCGGGGCGTGACACATTCCCTACAGCTCAGGCCCAGAAGAAGTTCGTCATCGTCGCCATCGACTACTTTACCAAATGAATCGAGGCCGAAGCCACAGCTAGGATCACCGAGACAGTCGTCTGGAGTTTCGTCTGGAAGTCGATCATCTGTCGCTACGGCATCCCCCGGGTGATAGTGAGCGATAACGGTAGGCAATTTGATTCTCGTTATTTCCGAGACAGATGTGCCGACCTAAACATTCGCAATCACTTCACCTCGGTCGCCCACCCTCAAGCTAACGGGCTGGTCGAAAATGCCAATAAGACTATCTTAAAAGGCATCAAGACCGGGCTCGGCAAAGCCAAGGGCAGCTGGCTTGAGGAATTGATGAACGTACTTTGGTCACACAGAACGACTCCCAGAATGGCAACTGGTGAAAGTCCCTTTTAGCTGGTGTATGGCGCCGAGGCTGTGATCCCGTTGGAGATTGCCAATCCCTCCCTCCGAGTCATCTATTTCTCACCCGAGGCAAACGACCAGAAACTGCTCGAAAATCTCGACCTAGCGGATGAATGCCGAGAGATTGCCAACATCCGAGCAACGGAATATCAACGCCGCCTCACTCGATACTACAACGCCAAAGTCTGAGATAGACACTTTTAACCGGGAGACTTCATTCTCAGGAAGGCTGAAGCCTTTCGACCACTTGAGGCTGCGGGCAAGCTATCCCCTAATTGGGAAGGCCCCTACCGAGTGGTCGAGATGCTCGGGAAAGGAGCATACCGGCTATCTACTATGGAAGGAGAACCCATCCCTCGGACCTAGAACGCGACTACACTACGCAAGTTCTACTTCTGAACACTTCAGTCGTGTAAGCAATATGAAAATAAACAAAAGTCTCCTTTTCTCTCTTATTCAAACAATTTGTTTGTACATCAGAAAGGTCGAAGCCAATACAATACATGTCAAAAAAGCAAAAATCCATCTGGCACCGCCATATGAGCCCATCGCTCGACTGACTCGGTTAACTTTCCTGCGTCCAGCCACTGACTCTGCCTCGTACAGAAACTGGCTCGGATAAAGGGTAGTCGACCCCGTTGGCTCGGGTAACTCGGAACAAAGGTGACAGAGGGATTAGGAAGGAGAAGGCTACCTTCCAAGTTGACAGAGATGGAGGAAGGGGAAGAGGGGATACGAATGAAGGCCTCCTCTCTGCCAACTCTTTGGAAGGAAGAGAGTGCAAGCACCCTTCGAAGAGTGAAAGAAATGATAAGAAGGGCAGAGGAGAGAGGAGAGACTGTCAGAGAAAACCCTAAGCGATAGAGAAGGAGAGACGCCCGTCAGACCTTTTATAGGCGAAGGGAGGTTACTTGTCTTAAATGATTCTCCCCTCGAAAACACGCTAAAGGGACTTCTCCCTACGAACGGTCACCTCAGACTCCTCGGTTCCCTCCCAGCAGGACACACGGAGCGGCCAAGTAGTTAAATCATGAGAAAACGGAAAGACACCCTGTCAGACGCTCGCCCAACCATCGTGCGAGATCCACGGAGAAAGTATCGGCCCTTTCCAACTATTGCAGATACGTTGAACAAACTACGGCAATGGCGGTACAAAAAAAGTTAAGTCTTCATCATAACGCTACTGCCTTACGTTTTTCTTTCACACAACAAGAGAAGTTTTTCTTCGAAAAAGGAAAGACATACAAGGAGAAAAAGCAAAACAGATACATTAGGCCTCTGGCCCACCCTGAGGCTCGGAAGTGGGAGGCTCGGACGGTCTGCCCCCGGCACCCTCGGTGACGGCCGACCCTGGCACTGACCCCACCGGCGTGGGAACTACCTCGGTTGTGCACCCTCCCGAGGCATTCGGAGTTGGCGACCCCTCGGACGAAGAGCCCCCCTGGTCTCTTTCCTCTAACGCCGAACCAGAAGAGCCGAAGGATGACAAATCCGAGTCATAGCATTGCCCGGATGGGAAATTGATTGTCTCAGACGCCTGCTCCTCCACGTAAGAGATGGCCTGGTCATAGCCTTGCTTGAATCCCTTACGGATGCCCCAGCGAAGCGCTAACTCATAGTAGGGGAGGGCAGCCTCCTTAAGATCGACCCGGTAGGCCTCCGAGCATCTGTATTGCTCGAGTGCCTCCGCCCCGGCCGATTCCAACCTACCGACAAGTTCGGCCTTCTCCCGCTCCACTTCGGATAACCTCCGCTCGGCCTCGACCATCTGCTTCTCCGCCTCGGCCTGATCAGCCTCAGCCTCTATTCGAAGATGCACGCCTTCCTCAGCCCGGTCCACCAGCTCAGCGCGCTCAGCCTCCCACCAGCCGTCTAGCTCGACGCGAGCCATGTGCTCCTCCTCAAGAAGCCTGTTCTTCCTCTCGAGCGATTCGCGGGCCCTAGCTAGTTGCTCGGTCAGTGCCCGGGCCTCCACTTGACTCGCCCGTGCCAGCTCTCTAACTGAGGAGGGCTCCCGCCAAAGCCCATCACGCTCCTCGGTGAGCCGTGCTACCTTCCTGTCCGATCCACCAAGGGTCCAGGCAAAGGTCGACCGCTCCAACTCCAACCGAGCATAAGCTTCAGCCAGAGTGGCCCCCACCTGGGCCAAGACCAAGCCGCCCTCCATAACCATCTCGAGGGACGCGGGCGGGGAGTGCTGCATGTCTCCCCCCTTCACCTTCACGGCTATACCGCGACATACCTGATACAGAGGACCCTGGATGCCTAGCCTCTCCAGAGCCACCGAAATAAGGGCCCCACCTCCGAGTGTCGTCTCCTCGGAAGCCCCACCGGCCGGCCCGGATCGAGCCGCTACTTCATCCACCCCTCTTGCCTCGATCGGTTGGGGCTGAGTCGCCGCTCCTCGCGACCCCCGGGCCTCGACCGACGCCGCACCTGCACCGCCACCCGGACCGTCACCCGCCTCGATCGATGCCCCAGTCTCGGTCGTGATCCCAGAGTCGCCTGCTTCGACTCTGGCCCCCTCGGTTCTTGCTGAGGGGAGAGCCGACCCAGCGCCACCGCCACCAGCAGAAGCGGCCCCGGCCCCCTCAGCTCCTACTGAGGGGAGAGCCGATCCAATGCTGCAGCCTCCAGAAGCGGCCCTGGCCTCCTTGGCCCCCCCTCGCTCAGCAGATGGGGGAGCCGGCCCAACACGGTCGGCCCTATCTCGCTCGGAAGAGGGAAGAGCCATCGAGCCAGATTCACCTTCGACAGCGGGGGCGGACCCGGCCTTCTTGGCTCACTTCTTGGACTTCACGGCGTCCCGTATCATGCCCTCCAGAGGATCCTTGCGTTTGACCCCCCGCGGCCTGGAAGACCCCTCCTGGGCCATCCCCTTGCCCTTATCTCGGGCTCCGGTGCGCCCCTCGGGAGATCGCGACTCGTCGGCGACCGAATCATCATTGAGATCGATCACCGCCCGCTCGGTCGCAGGCTCCTCCTCCACAGCCGGCCGCCTGGCATCTGTGCAGAAGAGGATATGGTCAGGAAAAGGAGAAGTTGGGAAACTGACTCGTGACGCCCGTACCTGTCAGCCGTAGCCGCGTGCGAAGACAACGCTCGATGTTCTCCGAAGTAACCAGCTTCTCCGTGGACTGACGACGCTTCAGCAAAATGGTCACATACTCCTCCACGTCTGGAGAAAACTCGTCCTGCCTCGGAGGGATGTTCGGATGGAAATTGCGGATTACGGGACACCTCCAAGTCTCCTCCACTCAAGAAATCTCCACCCAGAAGAACTGAGTTTTCCATCCCTTGTGCGAAGAATCCTTCGCAGCCAAGGAGACACAGCTCCTATTCCGCCTCACCTGGATGAAATAGAAGCCCTTCCCAGCTGAGGGATGTGCCTTCAACTCAAAAAAATAATGAAAGAGGTCCAAGTAAGGAGGAACCCCGCATTGGCGACAGAGGATGCGAAAGGCGGAAAGAAGAAGATAAGAGTTGGCTACCAACTGTACAGGCGCCAACCGAAAGAAATCAAGAAGCTTATGAATAAAGGGCTCGAAGGGAAGGCGGAACCCACCCTTCCATGACAGAAGGAAGGTGCAGATATGGCCCGTACGGGAATCCAAGGTCGTCTCGTGCGGGGCAGCCGTAGTGAAATAAAACTTATAGGGCAGGCGAAACTGGTGCTCCAGCCGTTTCACCTCCGCCTCCCCCAGCTCGCTGCAGTTTGGAGCCGGCGGTATCACCGTCACCCTTGCCGTAGACTCGCCCTCCCACTCTTCGACCTCCAGACGCTGATCTGCCATAGAATCTGGAGAGGAACTTGAAGAGGAATGCTCCCGAGATACCAAAGACTCCGGAGGAAGAGGAAGCTGTCGGACTACCTCCGCAGTTATCTCCGCCAACTCTACGAATGCTGCTGTAAGCCTCTGCTTTTCCGTCGTGTCCTCACGACGCATCAAAGAGCCCAACAGCAAGCACGAAGGAGAGAAAAAACCCTAAAACGGAGGGAGTCTGGAATGACAACAAGCGCACAACGCCTATATTCCCACGCGGAAGGTGGCGCATCGTTCCGACCTCCGAGAAAAGGGGGGCCCTTCATTTCAAATCCGTCAGGATTATCATTATTACGGGCCCAGGTGACCACGACACGTGGCTTCTTAACACCGCCAGATCTCCACCCACCCGAGCCACGCTGGTCCAAAACCCTAACAGCTACTCTTTCGAGCCTACCAAGACTCAGGAGTAGGAGGGGGACAAGTGGAGAGGGGGATATCTGTAGCCCATTTAAAGAGCGGCCGAACCAGGTCCAGCAAGACCAAACGAGGCCCAGCTCATCTAAGTGACCGCCCTGTAGGGCCCACTTAGCATAAAAGCCCAATAAGATCACTCGAGATCAAGCCCTTCCTCGGCGGCCCTTAGGCTCAGAAGGCCCGAGAGTCGGTCCGGTTGGAGGAAGACCCAAGCCCGAGTTATCCCCCTCACCGGGATAAAGGCTAGCGCCCCACACCCACTCCGACCGAGCCTCATCCAAGCTATGCTTATCGCCCAGAAAGGGCTGGCACTCTTCATGCTTGGGACGACCGATGATTACTTATCCACGCTGCCGTTGAGAACCCTTTATGAGCAGGAGTTCACAAAGATAAGGGACCCACGAATCCTCAAGGTTATAAAGAGCCCATAATGAGAACGTAAAGAGCCCACGTCAGGGATGTAACCCCTGCCTGGAACTCCTCGGCTTACGGGACTCATGGGGTCGGCGCACTATTTAAACCTGGGACTCCCTCCAACGAGAGGTAAGGGCCAACACATGCCTAGCATTCCCTGAGCAGGAACCACTTCACCACCTTGGTGTAGAGGGATCTCGTGCATATCTTTCCTCCTCCCTTCATAGCTTCCACCATTCCTCTGCTGACTTAGGCATCGGAGGGTTTTCTCCAGGGAACCATCCCCGGGCCCCCTGATCCGTTTCCCTTCCTTGCAGTTCACTACTCGGTGATCATCTCCTCCAGCTCAGGACTAGCGCGAGATCACCCCTCTTCAGGAATATAATTATTTCAACATTTTCAATGGGTCGACTTGACCTTTGGACGGGTCTTAAATAAATTATTCCTTTTTTATTTTGCTAATTTATTTCCTTTCCTTTTGTTCATTTTTATTTATTCATACAAAATTGTTATCAAGTGTAATATTTTAAACAAATGTATGACTTAATTCACAACATAATTCTATCTATTTCTTTTCCCTCATTTTTCATTTTTAGTATATATTTTATACTTTTATTTTAACATTTATTAATTGACTAGGGTGTTACACACGTACAGTAGAGTTCTGTGCACAAACACCTACCGTGCTTCCAAGCACGGTTAGGCAAAAACTGAAGTAATATAGAAGTAACAAGAAAAGGAAAAATACAGCGAAACTGAAAAAACATAAAACCAGTGAAACCAGAGACGAAAGCAAATCAATGTAGCTTCTGATGAAGCTCTTCAACTGGAAATCTGGTACTCTATTTTCCTTCTTCTTCCTCTGTCTTGATCTCTTTATATTGCTCGCAAATCTCTCTCTCTCTCTCTCTCTCTCTCTCTCTCTCTCTCTCTATATATATATATATATATATATATATATATATATATGCTCACTCTCATTTTTTTCTTCTCAAACTCTTCTTCTTTTTCTTCTCTATACTCTTTCTTTTTCTGGGACGAGCTAACCTAATTTTCCTCTGAAAACTTCTGCTCGGCCAACCTTCACATGAAGCCCATTGTGATGTATTTATAAGGGTAGAATCAAATCTGAACCCTTCATCACTGGAAGAATTAATCTAGATCATTCAGACCTTGGAGGGCTCCACATCCGAGGTACCAGGTGTAGAAATAAATGACCAATGATAGGTCTTCGAAGATGATAACTCAGGTGAGGCCCACGTGACTGAAATAAGGGCTTCTGTAAAATCTTCCCAACTGATGGACATTTTGTTGTTAAGTCCATGTCAAGAGAGAAAATACCAACCTAGGACCTTTCCAGAATAGTGCCACGTGTCCTTGAGGTGTGTGCCAATCATTGGAGGTTGGATCATGTGCCCAGGAAGGCCCACCTTCTTGGTTCACAAGTACCGCTCCAAGGGTCTTAACGGAAGGGGTCAACACCTTTTCTAGAGGGGGTGTCGACACCTTTCTAGAGATGCTTTTGTCTGGCCCTGGAAGCTGAGCATGAATCTACACCTTTCTGGAGGGGGTCGACACCTTTCTTGGTCTGCTGGCTTGGAGTTCTAGACGATCAGCTGACTTGTTGTTCAGTTGCATGGCTTCTGCTGGTGTATGCTACAGAACTCTATTGAATTGCTGCTGACTTCTGAACTATTGAACTGCATAAGCTGTTGGCTTGAACTTGTTCTTCAAATAAGACATCTTCACTTGAGCAGCTGGCCTTTGCTGGCTTGTTCTTGACACCTGATGTTGCTGTGAACAGCATATCTTCGAACACCTCAAGTGCAGTTCTCAACTGACTAAATTCTTCATACTTTGATGGCTGGAAGACTTGAGTGTGTCGACGCAATGGTCTATTATGTCAACATAGGCTTCTAGACATCTATCATGAAAATCTTTTGTTGAGTCGACGCAATGGTCTATTGTGTTGACACAGGCTTCTAGACATCTATCATGAAAATCTTCTGTTGAGTTGACGTAATGGCTTCACTGAGTCAACTCATCTTGCAAAATTCAGTCGACTTCATAAAATATCAGTCGACTTACATGGCATATCTGTCAACTGAATTCTGATTTAGTCGACTAACTTTTTCCAGTTCTGCCTAGACTTAACTATTTCAGAGCCCACTTGAAAAATGAATTGCTCTATTAAACTTCATTAGTTCTGAGCACACTTCCAGCTGATATTCCATTATTCTGCTGACCTAATTGATATAGTCTGATGATTGACTTTTTCTGAGCTGTTAAGAATTCTGAACTTCTGATGGCTGTGTTGAATTCCAGTTCCAGAATATCAAGATTTGACTTGAATTACAGAAGTCCTGAAATGCAACCTGTTTTTGTTGACATCATCAAAATCATGTTAGACACATCAATTAGTCATAGTTTGACATCATCAAAATCAAGGACACAACATTCTTCCCCTTTTTGATGATCACAACTATGAGTCATTATATGAAAAACATTAACCAAATCTTCAAAACACAACATCTCCCATTCTAAATAATGGCTCACCAAACTATCTCCCCCTTTGCCATCAGCAAAAAGAAACATAGTTTGATACCAAGGATAGAATTTAGGAGATGAGCATATGAGGTCATAAGAGAACAAATTTAAAGGTTCTAGCAGATGATGAATTTCAGACAGAAATCTTTTCATATTGCAATAGACAACATCAAAAGCATCAATGAAATGAATAAGGACACATCAAAAGCAGTAGTGTATGAGTGATATGAATGTATGCAGATTTTCAGACCAAAAGATGTCAATGAATATAGAATTTATGCAAGCAGATGAGTCACGTTAAGCATGTACTGAACACCAAGAGATGAATCTAATATCAATTTGATAACTCTGCCAGACAGGTGAGGAGCAAAGGACTCTCGCATGGAATCAAACAGCACTCTTGAACCAATTATTTAAAGAGTTGTAGCAAAAATAAATTGTTGGAAGAATTATTGCAGGCATGAGATTTCCAACAAGGATTAGGACAGAGAAATTTAAAGTCTGGTACATTTCTCATAAATGCAGAGTTATGTATTTTCATAGTCTTTTGTTATGCAGCCACTTGTGATTACCCTTATTTTTCAGAATGGTTTAAGGATAATAAACTATGAGTTCGTTATTTGAAAGCTTTGAAATACTCTGCACACAGGCTTAATAGAAATTAACCAATATAAAATTATACAGCCCTGTTTAACCTATCTTTTACTTACCCATTCATTTCCATTAACCCCTTTAGAAGTAACTATAATTAGTATTGAGATTAAACATTCTTGAAATTCTGAGCATTCTTAGAGTCAACCATTTCTTCATTTTTCAGATTTTTTCTTTTCAGTACATGTTTCGTGAGCATTCAGGTTTTAGCACACACTTTTACGCGAGGAAACATGCTTTTTACATGCCAGAGTCTCCGGTTACTCAATATGGCTAACCATTCTGCCTCACAGATTCAGTGCAGAATTTTTGACATGAGATTTCATATTTTTTCTGAACACAGTTAACTTAGTACTTCATGACATACATGCCACATCACTTCTTTTGGTGAAGGATAGCAGTTTCTCACTACCTAAGCCATTGCTCTGCCATAATACATGTTGTATTCCCTTTTAGATTTCAGAAGTTGAAATTTTTAAAAACAATACTTATCTTATGGTTTCTCAACCAAAGAGGCTTATGTACTTAAACTTTCAGTTTTCAGAAGACCTAGTAGGACCCCACATTTTAATGTCGGTTTAGGTCTATTAAGGCTTTATACAGTTAATTTCAAAACTTTTTATCTTTTAACTGCTTGAGATTATTAACCCTAAACCACCATTTTGCTCTTGGGTTTTCACAGAGTTTCATAAGAGAACATTCTTATTAAGGATTTACTCTGATTTATGAATTTAATGCACAAACAGAGAAACTCCTTCTGAATTCAAGCACAAAGTTCAAAGAAGTTTGTCGTAAAAGAAAATCAGAACTCCAATGGAACAGAATTGGAAATCAAGAATTTACAACTGCTCACATGGATCAATGAAGTTCAGAACAAATTGAGCAAGAGAGTTTATCAATTTTAAATGAGCGCAGATAGTAGATTTTCAAGGAGTAAGTTGACTAAGAATGAGGCCTCTTAATGCCTTTATTGAACCAAATGTTTTTACATGAGCTCCCCCTGAATGAGATATGCATGAAATGCAGTGTGCAGGAGGATTAGCAGGATATACAGTCAACTTATGCAATGCATGCATGTAGCCAAAGTGCATGAGCAAATAGGGAGAAATGAATTAGAATGCAGACTCCCCCTAAGACATTAGTCTAAATGTATGCAGACAAGACATCTATTGAGATATGCAACTAGAATGCAAAATGTACTGAATGCATGAACATTAAGTATGTAATCATGAAGAAAACTCCCCCTGATAATATGCAATGATTTTATGTGTGTATGATACCAACATGAAACTTTTTCACAATTTTGTGGATTTTTATAAAGACACACTTGATGGGAGGGTTAATGGGAAAAAGACATGTTAACATCTCAGCTCTTTCACGTGAAATTTTTAACATGCTAAACTATGCAGCTCATGGTTGTTATAATACCAATTGTTCTAAATGCATGACTGAGATGCAATGATGAAGCATTAATTAATAGATTTATTTGAAACTCCCCCTCAATAGATGACATATAAGAATGTTAGTAAGAAAGAGCCATAGAAGTTATGCGCATGAGGGTATGGTGATCGTAGTTTAATTTCAAGATAAAAAAATAACAAGACAATTAAGTGTGAACTGATGTGTCAACACAGGGATCATAATGCGTCGACACACAGTGGCAGACAAAGCACAATTTTCTTAAAGAACCACTTGCTATGTCGACACAGTCTTTTGAGTGTGTCGACACACTGATATTTTTTAGAACAACAAATTTAACACAATTCAGCTTCCTTTCTCCTAGCATTTTCAGCCCAACTCCTTATTGATCAATTCAAATAACTTCAGTTCTCAAGCAGCAATTATAACATCAAAGTTATTGCAGTTTAAATGCATGATTCAAAAGCTAATTTGACTTGATGATGCTGAAAACCTAGAACAGACATTATGTAAACGTGCAAAGCAGACTTTAGTGCTGACTCCAAATAAGACTAGAAGCATCAACTCCCCCTGACTACATGAGTTGACTATCTTCTGGTACAGGGCGGAGAACTTGATCTGAAGATCATCTCGCGTATAGTGGTAGTTTTCAGTTGGACCTAATCCAACCTTCCACAAACCATCATTTTATATACCAAATGGATAGTTGTGCACAAGCAGTAGAAGATGAAAGTGCTTGACAATTGACAAGATAGAAATCAACAAACAGACTTTCCTTTACTAAGTTCACTAGACTAAACCAAACATAAGGAGTATGTAGATGATTAGGCATTCCAGACAAATTTGAGCAGATAAGAGTGCAATCAGCTCATTAAAGATCACAGAACAACAAAGAACTAATGATATCAAATTTCAGACAGGTGGGTCGACCTAGAATTCTTAGTGCGTCGACACAAGTTGGTTTGACAGAAGGCTAGATTCTGATCTAATGAACTGGTGTGTCGACGCAATCTGAACAGTGCGTCGACACTCATGCATTAAACAGAACAACTTTCAAAGCATAATTCATTATATGACAAAATCACATTTTTGCAATTATGAAGCAATAGTAAAACATGCAACTAATGCAAAAATTTAACATTCTGACTCCCCCTAAATGCATGCATAAACTTTGAATGATCTTTTAACAATGGGGTATGCATCCTATAATCTAAATGCACTTTTGACTCATGGTACAAAGCGGAGGCATATTCTCTCGCATGGTGAAAGTTTTTAGACAGAAGTGATCTGCCCTTCCTCATGTCACCATTTGATATACCATGAAGCCATGCAATGATGATGCATTAGAAATGCAGTGTATTGACATGAAAACATATTGTGAAAATTCAGCATGATATGCATCTAAACGGCATGAGACCATAGACAACAAATGCAATATCTACAGTGCAAATGCAGACACTTTAATCATGCATGCTGACATGTATTACTCATTCAACGCAGGGAGTAAACTAAGAAAACTCTCAAAATAACAGTTCAGAATACATAACCAGCCTGAATGCATAGGCTTTATTCGGAGAGTGTGAGAATAAATTTACCTGCATTTTTAATTTCAAACTTTCATCTATCCTAGAAGCACATCAATTTCTTCTTACCCACTTTATTTGTGTGCCTTGCCTTCCTTGAATGGATGAGCATTTCATTCCTTTTATTCCGAAGGCACACCTTTAAAATAGATTCTCATTTTGCATACAAAGGTACCCAAGACTTCTTGGGTCCTTGTGGGTTAGCTGCACTTCTAACTAGTGCTCTCCACTTCCAAGCCACCAGGTCATCCTTCTTCATCAAATAGCAGTCACACATTTGGTGCCTTAGCTCACCATAGTAATGACAACAAACAGAAGATTTTATGTCTTTCTTACGCATGGCATAATTGAACTTTTGTTTGTTAACATGAAATTTCTCATTTTCAGACCTAGGGTTTCTTCTACCAATGGCAAGCCAGCATTCAAAAATCGTGTGGCCTGACTTTCCACAGTTATAACACACACAAGGCCTACCTTTTGAAAAAAAAATTGTGTTCATTAAAAGCATGTTTATTTATAGAGTATTTGACTGGTTCAGAGTGTAATGTTCCGGGTTTTTCAGACATTTTTCGGATCTGGATCCGTGGGTTTCGGATCACTTTCGGGGGTCCCGGAGCGTGTTTTGTGATTTACGTGTGTTTTTTTCCTGACGGACTTACGAAACCCCGTATCGGGTGAACCGTCACGTTCTCCTACTCCGGGACGGTACCAGCGTGTCGAGCGTGTTCTAAGGATCGAGAAAATGATTTTCTCTAATTTTTTGTATTTTTTGCATTTTTTGGATTTTCTATAAATAACCTATTTCTTTTTCTCTTTTTCTTCTTCCTTCTTCTTTCTTCTTCTCCTTCCTCCCATGAGCGCCCCCGACCGTTGCGGCCCCTCTTCCCCCGTGCGAGAGCTCGCGGCCCCTTCCTCCTCCGGTGACGGACGGTGGACGACGACTACGGCGCAGTGACGACGGTGGCAGCGAGAGGAATGTGGCGGTGCCTTCTTTGAGGCGTGGGAGAGGAGATTGTGTTCGGCCAAGATTTGAAGATCGGTGGCGATCCGGCAGATTTTGGCCCTCCTTGAGGTAGGGGGACGGATCCTTACCCTCTTTACATCATTCCCCGTGATTTGTAGGCCGAGGAGAGGCCGAGAGGGGGGCATTTTGAGCCGGAAGGGTAAAATTCCATGCTTTGGGGTTGAGCGCCAGATCTCCTATTTTACGGAGTTTTTGACCGATCTAAGGGCATAGATGCATGCTAGGGTGCTTGGAGATTGATTCTCCTTTGTTTCTCCCTCATCGGGCGATGATTGGGACGTGGATCGGGCTTTTTGGGGTTTTCTCGCCGTTTCGTGCTTAGGTGAGAGTAGCGGTCCTTCCAGGAACCGCTACTCCCCTTGGCGGCCCTCAGGGGGGCCGCCTGAAGACTTGCTATGTCGGTTGGTTTAGCGGTCCCCAGGAGACCACTAGGTTCAGGTGCGGTCCAGTGGCTGACCGTTACCCATTAGGTAGCGGCCTGGCCTTGACCGTTTTTCCCCGTCAAACATGATTTTGACCGTTAGAGCGTCGGTTGGGCTGGGCGGTCCCAAGGGGACCGCTAAGCCTATGGAGCGGTCTCGCGACTGACCGCTACCCTTAGGGTAGCGGCCAGTCCTTGAGCATTTTTCCTTGTTGGGTCTGGGCACCCTTGGGGTGCGTATTTTTGACCGATGGAAGTCTCAATTGAGTTGCGATCAGGGCGTGACCATTTCTTGGTCCTCGTGGTCCAGGGAGGACCGTTTTCGCTTGGCTAGCGGCCCGGCGATAGACCGCTAGGCCCTTCGTGGATTTTCCCCACTAAGCGGTCATGCTGTGATCGTTTGGTCTTGCTTGGCAGTCTCGGGGGGATCGCTAGGTTTGCCTTACGGCCCAGGGAGGACTGCTAGGCATGTTTTGCGGTCCGAGGAGGACCGCTAGGTTCAGGGTAGTCCCGGGAGGACCGCCACTCAGTTTCCTTTTGATCGGTGGTTTTCGTGAGTCGAGTCTTACCTCCGGTGACACGTGCACTAGTCGTAGCCTTCTTACGGCATGCGTGTGCTGACCCACCCGGGAGTGGTGGAGCAGCTTACCCGAGAGAGACGATTTTTAGGCTGGTTACCGTAGGGCCCCCACGCGCAGCCGAGTTCGGGCTTAGGGGGAAGAACCAGCTAGAGGATCTGACCTAGGACGCATGGTCTGTGTGTGCACACTTGGTTGGGGGCGTCGGACCCGCGCTGACGAGCGTGACCCTAGCTAGTCCTTGTTCGTGGTACTTGTTGTGTGTCTCAGTCTCCGCCTGGGGCGTTGTAGGGAGACACTGAGGTGCGGTGTAAGATGTCAGGGGACGCATCGGACTTTGCTTCTAGTGGGTGGTGCTCCTATCTCCTGGCAGGTACGGACTTGCTTTTCTGCCAGTTCGAGGTCAATTGGTGTGGTACGGTTAGTTGTAGAGAGCTTTTCCATTTATTTATTATTGCTTGTCACTTCTACCGTACTCTTGTTAGGTAGCGTTACCTTCCGCGTCCGCTGTCTTGTTTCTCTCGTGCGAGGTTGGGGGTTCCGCGAGATCCCTACTGAGTCAATGAAATGAGACTTACCCCTGCATTTTCAGGTGAGGCGGGGTCGTCGAGAGGCGCGGTAGAGTTTCAACGTGGTTCCAGTAGCCAGGGTTAGTCGCCAGTTGCCAGAGTCGTGATATGCCTCGTGTACTTGTACTTTTCTTTCTGTGGACTGTACTTAATTTGGACAAGAGATACACTGGACCTTGTAGTAGTTTAGTTATTTATTTAATTTCCTGCATTATTATTTAGTTGTTTATTGTGCTATCTCTGTAGTTATTTTAGCTTCTCTTGTGCCCTCACACCATCCTTTAACCCTTCCGAGTCTTCGGGCTCGTGGGTGGCGGGCCGATGCTCGAGTCGCGCCGGTTCCTTTCCGGTACTCAGATCTCGGGTCGTTACACAGAGTAAGAATTTATTCTTCCCTGAGCAGACCAATAATGTGCAGCAATGTGTCCTACTTTACCAAGCAATAACAATCATAAGAGTGATTTTTCTCTATGGATTTGTTGTTATGACGAAAAGCAAATTTATTTTTACATGCTCTAAAATTATCCTTTTTCATAATAAAAGAATTATACATAACATGACCAGGTTTACCACAATAAAAGCATGAGACTTTCTTTCTGGGTATATGTGTGTATGTAGCAGAATTATTTTTAACATGCATGGTGGTACCAGTAGCAACATTTTTGGGTCTTTACTGCAGATTGGTTTCCCTTTTCAAATTTTTATTCTATTTTTAAATTTTCTGAGCGACAGATTGTTTTAGGGGTGAGTTTGAGGTGCTGGCTTCGTTTGAACTCCTAACAAATGAAGTGAACAACTTACTCTCAAATGATTTTTTGTTTTTAGGCTTGTAACCTAACCCCTCTCTTTGAAAATTAACCTTGCTCCCCAGAAGTTCGTATAAGTTTTCCTTTCCTTCAATAAATTTAGACAGGGAATTATTCAAATCTAAAATCTGATTTTCCAATGATAAAATATGCAATTCAGAACTAAGAATTTCTTCCTCATACTCAGCGATTCTGTTATTCAAAATCTCATTAACAGTTTTATGGCTTTCTATTTCCTGCTTTAACTCATGAAGATTTTCAGACATGTCAACATCCACACTGAATTTTCCCTTTTCAAGAGCAATTAATCTTTCAGATATGGCGCAGTTTAATTCTTTCAATTTTTCATTTTCTTTAATAAGCTTTTCATTCTAAACTAGTTCATCCTGTAGAATTTGATCAGTGGACATCGAACTTAGTTTTTCATTGAGCTCTTTTTCTATTTGTTGAAGTTCAGAAATTTTGGCCAAAAGTTCTTTATTTTCATTTCTTAAAGCCGCAAGTTGATCTTCATGAATTTCAATATCAAACACATAAGCCTCACTTAATTCCTCTAAATGTGAACATTTTTCGCATGAGAAATTACAATTGTTCTGTTCAATTTTCTTTTTCAATTTTTTTATTTTTAGACTTTATTTTCTTGTATTTACCTAACAATTCATCATACAGATCCATTAAGTCTTCGAAGGAAATCTCATCAGATTCAGAGTTTACCTCTGCGGTATCCTCGGTTGTATGATCACTCATGTTGTTTGCCATCAAACACTTCTGCTCCATCTTCTTCTCATGGATTATGGTCAGATTATCCCAGATTTCCTTGGCTGACCTGCAAGTGGAAACAGAAGGAAACATATTAGCATCAACTGCAGCCTTTAGAATGTTTAAAACTGTGAGATTATCACGGTTCTTCAGTCTATCCTCATCAGACCATTTGGTCTCATGTTGAGGCAGTTGATTTGGACCGTGTGTAATCAGGTTCGAGAAGTTTGAATCAATAGAATTAACAAACCTACACATTTTGCCTAGCCAAGTAGTAAAATTAAAACCGTCAAAACTGGCAAAGAAATCATTAACACTAGTTCGGGGAAAGAATCAATAATTGTAAACGCACAGGGATCTTCTCTGCAGATCGTTGGATCTGAATATGTCAAAGACCCACTCTGATACCAATTGTTGGGTGCGCAATCGGATCTAGAGGGGGGGTGAATAGATCCTTTTCAAAAACTATCCCCAATTAAAAATGAATGTGAACACAAATTGTCTAGATACCAATTAAAAACAATGCCACCAGTAACTCGAATGCAGAAAGAACACTAATAGATAAACAGATAGTTAAACGAGTGCAGACAGAAAGGAATTGGTGCTGCTCATAATGAATAACTAAGACACTTGAAGGGAAACCCAAACAGAAGGTGGTAAATAGAAGATGGCTCTCACGGAGCCTTGATCGAACACTCAACAGATATGTATGATGACAATGCAGAAGAGAGCTAGAACTTAATAAAGCATGTGATCAACAAATCATTCTATGAAGGGAGAAAGGAGAAAAGGATTCAAACACACCAAATCACAGAAACACAAAATTTTTAAGGTGGTTTGGTCTGCAAACCCACATACCTACGTCCACCCCTCACTCAACCGAGTGAGGCTTCCCTTGAACGAGCAACAACATGGAGAACCTCCACTACAAACGCTGCCAAACAACTTGAACGAGGAAGAACTTCCTCTCACTCACACACTGATCACACAGTGTGCAAATGTGTACAGCAACCTGTTGTACACAACCCTGATCTTGCACCCAGCAAGATCAAAAATGCTGCTTACAGTAGCAAACGGAGGAACACTTCCTTTCACACTCTGATCACTCATAGTGCTCCCGTGCGCAGCTACCCGCTGTGCACAACCCTGATTATGTAACACAACACAATCAGAACAGCTGCTTATAGCAGCCAACGAGGAACACTTCCTCAACGTTCTGGTCACCGAGAACAAACACACGCACAATAGAGTTCTGTGCACAAACACCTATTGTGCTTCCAAGCACGGTTAGGCAAAAACTGAAGTAATATAGAAGTAACAAGAAAAGGAAAAATACAGCGAAACTGAAAAAACACAAAACCAGTGGAACCAGAGACGAAAGCAAATCAATGTAGCTTCTGATGTCTTCAATTAGAAATCTGGTACTCTGTTTTCCTTCTTCCTCCTCTCTCTTGATCTCTTCAGATTGCTCATAAATCTCTCTCTCTCTCTGCTCACTCTTTACTCTTTTCTTCTCAAACTCTTCTTCTTTTTCTTCTCTATACTCTTTCTTTTTCTGGGACGAGCTAACCTAATTTTCCTCTGAAAACTTCTGCTCAGCCAACCTTCACATGAAGGCCATCGTGATGTATTTATAAGGATAGAATCAAATCTGAACCTTTCATCACTGGAAGAATTAATCTGGATCGTTTAGACCTTGGAGGGCTCCATATCCGAGGTACCAAGTGTAGAAACAAATGACCAATGATTGGTCTTCGAAGATGATAACTCAGGTGAGGCCCACGTGACTGAAATAAGGGCTTTTGCAAAATCTTCCCAACTGATGGACATTTTGCTGTTAAGTCCAAGTCAAGAGAGAAAATACCAACCTAGGACCTTTCCAGAATAGTGCCACGTGTCCTTGAGGTGTGTGCCAATCATTGGAGGTTTGATCATGTGCCCAGGAAGGCCCACCTTCTTGGTTCGCAAGTACTGCTCCAAGGGTCTTAACGGAAGGGGTCGACACCTTTTCTAGAGGGGGTGTTGACACCTTTTTGGAGATGCTTCTATATGGCCCTGGAAGCTGAGCAGGGGTCGACACCTTTCTGGAGGGGGTCGACACCTTTCTTAGTCTGCTGGCTTGGAGTTCCAGACGATCAGCTGACTTGTTGTTCAGTTACATGGCTTCTGCTGGCGTATGCTACAGAACTCTGTTGAATTGCTGCTGACTTCTGAACTGTTGAACTGCATAAGCCGTTGGCTTGAACTTGTTCTTCAAAGAATACATCTTCACTTGAGCAGTTGACCTTTGCTGGCTTGTTCTTAACATCTGTTGTTGCTGTGAACAGCATACCTTCGAACACCTCAAGTGTAGTTCTCTGTTGACTAAATTCTTCATACTTTGATGGCTGGAAGACTTGAGTGTGTTGACGCAATGGTCTATTGTGTCGACACAGGCTTCTAGACATCTATCGTGAAAATCTTCTATTGAGTCGACGCAATGGTCTATTATGTCGACACAGGCGTCTAGACATCTATCATAAAAATCTTATGTTGAGTCGACGCAATGGCTTCACTGAGTCGACTCATCTTGCAAAATTCAGTCGACTTCAGGAAATATCAGTCGACTTACACGACATATTTGTCAACTGAATTCTGATTCAGTCGGCTAACTTTTTCCAATTCTGCCTAGACTTAACTATTTCAGTGCCCACTTGAAAAATGAATTGCTCTACTTAACTTCATTAGTTCTGAGCACACTTCCAGCTGATATTTTCAATTTTTTTATTTTTAGACTTTATTTTCTTGTATTTACCTAACAATTCATCATACAGATCCATTAAGTCTTCGAAGGAAATCTCATCAGATTCAGAGTTTACCTCTGCGGTATCCTCGGTTGTATGATCACTCATGTTGTTTGCCATCAAACACTTCTGCTCCATCTTCTTCTCATGGATTATGGTCAGATTATCCCAGATTTCCTTGGCTGACCTGCAAGTGGAAACAGAAGGAAACATATTAGCATCAACTGCAGCCTTTAGAATGTTTAAAACTGTGAGATTATCACGGTTCTTCAGTCTATCCTCATCAGACCATTTGGTCTCATGTTGAGGCAGTTGATTTGGACCGTGTGTAATCAGGTTCGAGAAGTTTGAATCAATAGAATTAACAAACCTACACATTTTGCCTAGCCAAGTAGTAAAATTAAAACCGTCAAAACTGGCAAAGAAATCATTAACACTAGTTCGGGGAAAGAATCAATAATTGTAAACGCACAGGGATCTTCTCTGCAGATCGTTGGATCTGAATATGTCAAAGACCCACTCTGATACCAATTGTTGGGTGCGCAATCGGATCTAGAGGGGGGGTGAATAGATCCTTTTCAAAAACTATCCCCAATTAAAAATGAATGTGAACACAAATTGTCTAGATACCAATTAAAAACAATGCCACCAGTAACTCGAATGCAGAAAGAACACTAATAGATAAACAGATAGTTAAACGAGTGCAGACAGAAAGGAATTGGTGCTGCTCATAATGAATAACTAAGACACTTGAAGGGAAACCCAAACAGAAGGTGGTAAATAGAAGATGGCTCTCACGGAGCCTTGATCGAACACTCAACAGATATGTATGATGACAATGCAGAAGAGAGCTAGAACTTAATAAAGCATGTGATCAACAAATCATTCTATGAAGGGAGAAAGGAGAAAAGGATTCAAACACACCAAATCACAGAAACACAAAATTTTTAAGGTGGTTTGGTCTGCAAACCCACATACCTACGTCCACCCCTCACTCAACCGAGTGAGGCTTCCCTTGAACGAGCAACAACATGGAGAACCTCCACTACAAACGCTGCCAAACAACTTGAACGAGGAAGAACTTCCTCTCACTCACACACTGATCACACAGTGTGCAAATGTGTACAGCAACCTGTTGTACACAACCCTGATCTTGCACCCAGCAAGATCAAAAATGCTGCTTACAGTAGCAAACGGAGGAACACTTCCTTTCACACTCTGATCACTCATAGTGCTCCCGTGCGCAGCTACCCGCTGTGCACAACCCTGATTATGTAACACAACACAATCAGAACAGCTGCTTATAGCAGCCAACGAGGAACACTTCCTCAACGTTCTGGTCACCGAGAACAAACACACGCACAATAGAGTTCTGTGCACAAACACCTATTGTGCTTCCAAGCACGGTTAGGCAAAAACTGAAGTAATATAGAAGTAACAAGAAAAGGAAAAATACAGCGAAACTGAAAAAACACAAAACCAGTGGAACCAGAGACGAAAGCAAATCAATGTAGCTTCTGATGTCTTCAATTAGAAATCTGGTACTCTGTTTTCCTTCTTCCTCCTCTCTCTTGATCTCTTCAGATTGCTCATAAATCTCTCTCTCTCTCTGCTCACTCTTTACTCTTTTCTTCTCAAACTCTTCTTCTTTTTCTTCTCTATACTCTTTCTTTTTCTGGGACGAGCTAACCTAATTTTCCTCTGAAAACTTCTGCTCAGCCAACCTTCACATGAAGGCCATCGTGATGTATTTATAAGGATAGAATCAAATCTGAACCTTTCATCACTGGAAGAATTAATCTGGATCGTTTAGACCTTGGAGGGCTCCATATCCGAGGTACCAAGTGTAGAAACAAATGACCAATGATTGGTCTTCGAAGATGATAACTCAGGTGAGGCCCACGTGACTGAAATAAGGGCTTTTGCAAAATCTTCCCAACTGATGGACATTTTGCTGTTAAGTCCAAGTCAAGAGAGAAAATACCAACCTAGGACCTTTCCAGAATAGTGCCACGTGTCCTTGAGGTGTGTGCCAATCATTGGAGGTTTGATCATGTGCCCAGGAAGGCCCACCTTCTTGGTTCGCAAGTACTGCTCCAAGGGTCTTAACGGAAGGGGTCGACACCTTTTCTAGAGGGGGTGTTGACACCTTTTTGGAGATGCTTCTATATGGCCCTGGAAGCTGAGCAGGGGTCGACACCTTTCTGGAGGGGGTCGACACCTTTCTTAGTCTGCTGGCTTGGAGTTCCAGACGATCAGCTGACTTGTTGTTCAGTTACATGGCTTCTGCTGGCGTATGCTACAGAACTCTGTTGAATTGCTGCTGACTTCTGAACTGTTGAACTGCATAAGCCGTTGGCTTGAACTTGTTCTTCAAAGAATACATCTTCACTTGAGCAGTTGACCTTTGCTGGCTTGTTCTTAACATCTGTTGTTGCTGTGAACAGCATACCTTCGAACACCTCAAGTGTAGTTCTCTGTTGACTAAATTCTTCATACTTTGATGGCTGGAAGACTTGAGTGTGTTGACGCAATGGTCTATTGTGTCGACACAGGCTTCTAGACATCTATCGTGAAAATCTTCTATTGAGTCGACGCAATGGTCTATTATGTCGACACAGGCGTCTAGACATCTATCATAAAAATCTTATGTTGAGTCGACGCAATGGCTTCACTGAGTCGACTCATCTTGCAAAATTCAGTCGACTTCAGGAAATATCAGTCGACTTACACGACATATTTGTCAACTGAATTCTGATTCAGTCGGCTAACTTTTTCCAATTCTGCCTAGACTTAACTATTTCAGTGCCCACTTGAAAAATGAATTGCTCTACTTAACTTCATTAGTTCTGAGCACACTTCCAGCTGATATTCCTCTGTTGACCTAATTGATATAGTCTGATGACTTACTTTTTCTAAGCTATTAAGAATTCTGAACTTCTGATGGCTATGCTGAATTCCAGTTCCAGAATGTCAAGATTTGACCTAAATTACAGAAGTCCTGAAATGCAACATGTCTTTGTTGACATCATCAAATCATGTTAGACACATTAATGAGTCATAGTTTGACATCATCAAAATCAGGGACACAACAAGACTAGTTGAACCTCGGGTGTTTTTATGAGGAACTGGATGTAGGTGTGACAGGAAGTCACGACCGAACCAATATAAACCTTGTTGTGTTCAATTGTGACTGTGTTATGACTCAAATTCCTATTGCACTTTACTCAACATTTCTGCTACATCTTTGTGATATAATATTTAAGTCGATTAACTTTAATTACCCATTCACCCCCCTCTGGGTCATAGCCATATACTGGGCAACACCTTTATCACAATACTTGCTACCTTCCTGAGATGATGTAGTAGGGATAATCTGCTTACCTCCTTCTTTAAGCTTCTTGTCTCTTTGAAATCCATTTTCTCCATTTGACCTTTTCTTATCAAATGGAGGCTTGAAATCTTTAGAACCAGTGGCTTGCTCCTTCTTCACAACCTTCCCTTTAAGCTTGCCAGCCATTTTCGTAGCATCTTATAATAATTGGGCCTTCCTAACCATCTCGGCATAAGTTTGAATATCCGTGGGTGTCAATTGTGGAATATAATGAAGCCTTAACCCATCCATGAATCTCTTAGCCTTCATCCTCTCAATGCTAACCAGATGTGGAGTATAATGGGTCAGACAAGAAAACTGGGCCTCATACTCCGATAAAGACAAACTCATTTACTTAAGTGATGTAAACTCCGTCGCCTTCTTCTCTCGGACTCTCTCTAAAAAATACTTATTATTAAAATGCTTCAAAAATTCATTTCAAGTTACTTGATCATAGGGCAAAAATTTTTATATACACTCCCACTAAGCCCTAGCATCTCTCTTCAATTGGAACGTAGTTAGTAACACCTTCTCTTGGTCAGAACATTGCATGACCGTAAATAGCCTTTCCAACTCCTTGATCTAATGCTCAGCTTCATCAGGGTCAGTGGAACCATTAAATCTTGGGGGATTCATTCTTATAAATTTTCGGTGCAAGTCCTCAACTCCATGATGAACTCCACCTCGAGCAACTTGTTGCAGAACTTGAATCAATCCTTGAATAGTCCTTTACATCTCCCACCATTGAGTACCCTCGGCTGCCATCTTAACAACAATCTAACTCCTACAAAATAACTCCAAAAGTTAATTATTTTATTCCTTCTAGAATTAATCATATTTTAGCACTTAACCCAAGACTCTATCTAATCTCACTAGTTGCCTAACAAGGTACTGACATAAGGTTATAGCTCCTAATACACACGACAACCTAAACTTATGGTTAAAAACCTAGGGGTCTTAATAAATCTAGGCTCTAATACCACAAAATTGTCACATCCCGAGGGCGGAAGAAAAATCGAAATCTGACAGTTATATCAAGCAATCCGAGCAAACATTATAAAACATCAACATTCCATAAAAGAGACAATTCCAAATATACCAGAATTAGACAAAGCCATGATCTTATTATAAATCTCCAAAAATAATTAGTCTATTACAATTGACCTCTCAAAGACTCAAATTTTCAACTCTAAAGAAAATGAAAAATACATAGACTCTCTCTCATTCTAGACAAGACTCTTAAACAGACACACTTCTAGGGATGTCGGTGCTCCCGATCGCTCTTTACCCGTCCCATCTGAGTGGATTACATCTTCAAAATTATCTAAAAATTATTAAATAACACTGGGTGAGCAAAAGCTCAGTAAGAATTATATCTCTTAACCATACAAATATAAGTAATTAATATGTTGGCAATAATACAAAGGTATTAAATGATAAAATAGTATGAGTACATCAAACAAATTCATAGAGCCATAATCAATTGACATGAGGGTCTAATCATTATGGATAGAAAAATAAAGCTGATGAACTTTAGAGATCAATATATAATAAGTCAAGAGATATCATAGAGTTCAATTTCAAAGGAATATAACTTGCAGTATGAGAGGATCTTAAAGGTAATTAATACAAGCTCAAGAGATGGCTCCCACTATGTAACACTTTACTCTATACAGACTCAAAAGTGGCTCCCACAATTAGCACTTTACCCCGTATGGCACATAGTTATCAAAGAACCAATAATAAGATATAACGTATATCAAACGATGAACATGTAACAATGAACATAACTATTGATTGGCCATATAACAATTGAATTCCAAAAACATATATATATATCCTTTCGGGCCAAAAATGTAAGTAGTGAGTCAAGCAATCATTCATATAACACGAGTATCAATCAATCAATCATATAACATGTAGGTTAATTGTCTAGATCAAATCTTGCATATCAGATGGTGCAATGCGACACTAATCATTCACACTCCCATGGACACAAATACTTTTAGACATTCCGTTCAAGACCATATCGAGCCATCAAATTGTCATTATTGAGTATTAAGTGAACCCAAAGTCTCATATAAATCACCGGACAATTCCATATAATGGCCAAGTAAATTCAAGAAATTCATGTTCAGGTAATGCGAAGTAAATCAAATAGAGTGCATGATTAGAGCAAGTGAGAATTTTACTAAGACGAATATGAGTTGATGAAAAACTAAGTTTAAAACTTAGTAAGATTAAGGCATCAGAAGATCAAGTTTGCAAGAATAGAAATCTTTTATTTTCACAAAAAATTGAGAGAGGTTCAAATTTACAGAGACGATAATAACCAGATTTCGCATAAAACCACACCAAACATAGGTCTAATCGCATCTCAATAGTCAAACAAGGATTAACAGACATTTGATAAAATGCGGTCAATTGCAGGATGGCATTAAAAAATATTCGGATAGATCATGGTCAGTCTCATGGACGTGTTCAGAAGTAATCAAGTAGAACACTGTTAGGCTCACGGCCGCGTTCAAAAGAAACTGGGTGAAATATGATTTGGGTCATGGCCACGTTCAAAACAAGCTGACCAGAATGCAGTAGGGTTGTCAATGGGCCTGGTCGGCCCGATAGGCCCGCAGGCTTGGCCCGATTTCGGGCTGGGTCGCAATGTCTTTTTCGGCCCGCGGGTTTTTAGTCGGGCCTAAAAGCCCGGCCTGACTAGACTCGCGGGCCGGGCTCGGGCTTTGAGTCCGGCCCGCAGACCGGCCCTGCCCGATCCCTTTTTTTATTCTCACTTCAAAATTTAAAAACTATTTAGTCAAACTTATGTTATTTTACTTAATTAGAAATTTTAAAATTCTATTTTCACACAAATTATGTAATAAATATCAAAATTTTAATTTATTTAGTGAGATTATAAGTTTTATAGTATTAAATCTATCAATTTTTATTATTTTATTTAAGTAGTCGGGCTGGGCCTTAGTCGGGCTTTGAATTTTTTACATAATGTCTCGGGCCTTATTCTTGATAAGTCGGGCCCGGGCCGGGCCCGGCCCATTGACAGCCCTAGAATGCAGTCTATCGCAATGCCGCGTTCCAAAGATAATAGGATGAACGCGGTCTCTGGGTGAACCACGTTCAGAACAAACAGAATAGAACCGTGTCCCAGACATGGAACACGTGTCCAAAGACCGGTTGAATCACATCTTGGACAGTAAGACGAGATCCAGAAGTGTCTTGAGGATTTTTTTGGTACAACAAGCTCAACGTGTATATTGAAATCTATGGCTCGTGGAGACTTACGGAGGCCTTAGTGGAGAAATTCCAGCCCGACAGGAGGAATATCCGATGGAGGGTCTTAACTTCACCAAGAAAAGGTTTACGAGAATCAAATCAGAATATAATCGATAGATATACATCACTAAAGTGACGCGATCTCAAGATAAAACATTAATCTAAATCTTCATACATCTAAAATGCCGATCGTAACAAGTAAAGCAATTAAAAAATAGAGGCTAATCATGGAGAACGAAATCTTATAATACAAGTAACAATGTTAACATTATAAGTTGAAGATCTAATCTTTTTAGACATGAAGAGATTAATTTAGAAGAGGAATCAATGCATGATGTAGAAATAAGGATATAAAGGTAGAATCAATCAAATAAGAAACTTAGGAAGAATTAGAATATAATTATCAAGAAATTTAACACGATTTCATAATTTTATTACTAGTCAGTTTTATTCCAGATGGCATAGTTTAGGAAATATATGATTTTTGAAAAAAAAATTAATAGTTTAAAATATTATTTTAAAATTGAAATATCACGTGAATCGGGTCTGCACGTATGTGGTCGTCTCAGGTGCTGCGTTCAGGACGATGAATAGAAGATCACAGTTTCCATAGAGGGCACGATCTAGACAAAAAATGTAGATGTGATCTATTGCACGGTCGCGTTCAGAACGTGGTCTCTACGACGAACGCATTCTTAGTCTTAAAAGCAGAAACTCATATAACACGTCAGAACTTCGGTATTTCATGATTTTGAAGGCAAAATTGACAATAAATTCAAGAGCTTTCAAAACAAAACTTGCATAAAAATCGAAACATGTATGATTTTTGAAAACAAAATTAATAGTTTAAAATACCATTTTAAAAATTGAAATATCACATGAATCGGGTCTGCACGTATGTGGTCGTCTCAGGTGTTGCGTTAAGGACGATGAATAGAAGATCACGGTTTCCATAGAGGGCACGATCTAGACAAAAAATGTAGATGTGGTCTATCGCACGATCGCGTTCAGAACGCGGTCTCTACGATGAACGCATTCTTAGTCTTAAAAGTAGAAACTCGTAGAACACGTCAGAACTCCGGTATTTCATGATTTTGAAGGCAAAGTTGACAATAAATTCAAGAGCTTTCAAAATAAAACTTGCATAAAAATCGAAACATGTATCTGACTAAACATATCTTGGGATTTAATTAGATTTAGCATGAGAGAAAACATACTAAATCGAAGAACAAAGGAAGACGAAGAATCGACAATGAACTCAGAGAACTCACACGAATCTCCCCACGAATATGCCTCGATCATGTCCAATAGTCTTTCCACAAATGATTAGGGTTGACTGAGAAGGGATTACGAGGTACATATAGATCTAAACCCTCCTAGAGTCCTAATCCTCGAGATAACAAAGGGATTATATCAAATACCCAAATTTTCAATTTTTCTCCAAAATAATCCACGAAGGACTCTTCTAAAAGTGATTTTGTCGCACTCAAAACCTTAATTAGACGAGGACAAACCTAACAAGGTCGATCTTATCCTCAATGTTCTAGAGAATTTTAGGCCATGTTTGATAACAGTTACACCTGGGTAGGATAGCTTAATCGGGGCCGGTGGACTATTCTTGTTTTACATTTTTTTTAACCGAGGTCGGATGGGGTTAAAGTTGATTAACTCATTCCTAGAAAATAGGTGGAATGGGTTAACCAACCCCGATTAGGATTAAGGCGGGTGGGCCACCTCAGGTAGACCACCCGCCCCTAACTCACTCCGTTATCAAACTCGCCCTTAGGGTTTAGCCCACTAACGGCCCATGAACCTAATTAGATTTAGGGTTTTTATAAAACTAGGGTTTTAACACCCTATAAGGACTATAAAGTTTTAACATTAGTCTAAATTAAGTTAATATTAGTTAATTTAAAGACTTATGTAAATTCTTGCAAATATAAATTTAGTCGACATTATTTTATTTAATTTTTTACAAAAATAATATTTTAATCTATCACTATATTGTTTATTATTTATTTTAGGTTTTTTACATAAATACCCCTCTAAATATCGGTTATGTCAAATATACCCTTCATTTGAGTATATTATCAAAAATATCCTCTATTTCATCTTAAATGTTGTAACTATGCCTCTACCGTAACCTTCGTTGATTTAACTTGAGTTAAACATGAGTTAAGCAGTAAAATTATTTAGGTTTTTTAAATAAATACCCCTTTAAATATCGGTTATGCCAAATATATCCCCCATTTCACTGCAATTAATGATGATAGATAGGATATTCCACGGAATATTCGCCTCCCGTCGACGTCAGTAAATTACAGGGGCATAGTTACAACATTTAAAATTAAATAGAGGATATTTTTGATAATATACTCAAATGAGGGGTATATTTGACATAATCGATATTTAAAGGGATATTTATGTAAAGAACCCATTTATTTTTTATTATCAGCGCTTTCATTATATTATTTTTTCTCATATATAAATATTATTATTAAAATTTTATTTATTATTTTAGGCGAGTTGTTACAATTGCCCTCACCGTTATCCGTAGGGGCTGTTCTTTCTTCTGTTGTTGCTGCGGAATTGCAGACGTCCTCCACTCTGTTGAACGAACCATCATGGCTTCCGACTTCAAGACGATCCCCGTAATTGGTGAGTCGTTGTCCTGCTCTCTGGGCTACCTTCTGTTCTCGTCTCAGATAGGGATCCTACTCAACTCTGCTGGTGCAATTATCGCTTATGCAGTTTTTGAAGGTGATTCCTCCGCTGACGAAATTGTGGGCTGGGGTATTTATAGTTTTATTGTCAGTAAGCCTGATCATTTCTTGACAAGCGGGTAGTAAGCCCGATCATTTCTTGAATGGGATCTTATCAGGTCTCAAGGTTTGAGTTTTAACAGGAGCAAGAGTAGCACATCGTTTCTATGCATTTCTTTGGGGGCATCTTGGACATTTGTGTGAGTGGGTTTATGATTCCCCATCCCCCCTCTCCCCTTTTGTCTTATTTTTAATTTGCTTTTAACCCCCTCAAGAACTTGGGGACGTTCGCTTTTCTTTATTTCGCTTCGATGAAGTAGAACAGTTGGAATTCGATTTATGACTAAGAACAAATCCAACCAACTACAGCAAGCTAGCAAGACCCATAAAACAATGTTCCCTTGAATAATTAATCAAATCAACAACATGCTCAACTGTATTTATTAAACTTGGTGAAAGAATGCATATAATCTGCTCAATTGCAATCACACTTCGGCATTCCTTTAGCACAGTGATAGTATGCAATGGTAAACATCTTCCCAAAATAATCTGCAACTGCCTCAGCATTATTTTCTAGTATTGGAATGTCACCTGCATGTTCGTATCGTCCGCAACTTGCGGCTCCTTTGTTAACATTTTCAAACTTTGTTCTGTCATTTTGACTCCCAAAACCTTATAATCAGACATCTATCCACAGTCTATAAACGGGCATATATCTTGTTTTCCAAATGGCATCTAATGTGTCATCCACATTGGACGAGTGCGTCACACTGCACATCAACCATGCACCATTGACATTTGGAAGGCACCTTCATATGCATATAGCATTTGTCGCAGATCATCCAATGTGGTTAGAAAGGTCTGTTGTGTCATTGCGGTTATGTGCATAGCTTGCACATCCAATGTGGTTAGAAAGGTCTGTTGTGTCATTGCGGTTATGTGCATAGCTCGCACACCTGGTTGATACCTCCGACTCTACTTGCAATTTCATAAAGCTGGAAGTGTTGCCTTTGCCTTGACTTGGATATCTGAGTCTTTGTTTAGGCCTGGTTCTTCCTTGCTTTGTTGGCCCCAATAAGTGGATACCAAATACTGGAATCCACATGTACATGGAATATATAATGTTAACAAGGAGAAAAAGATTAAAGAGAAACAAAAAAATTGCAAGGGAGGAATTCCTGGTCACACAACCTTCCCCACTATATATCTTCACTTATGGACTGCCTTTTGTGTCAAACCTGATTTTAGATGTTGAAAACTGATGCAGCTGTTCCAATCTCTATATGATAATGTTGGGGATTGATCTAGCCATTTTCAATCTTAGAAACATGAAGGGGGATAGCTATCATGCATTTGGATGGTGGGCCAGCTTATGCATTCACTATGGCTCCGAAGTTAGCGCATGACCTGGAGAGCATTATCATCCTTTTTAACGTAGATGGACACCAGAAAATGGATAAAAGAATGGGATATTGTAAAAGTGAGAACAATCCTACAGAAGTAGAAAGAAGAGCTAAGTTGCCTTGTAATGATGAAAGCTATGGTAACTAATTCACTCAATTAAAAGGCATATTGTCACTATCATTTTTTTTGTAAGTTTTGCAATGATTTTAAATGTGTCAGAAGAAAACATGCAATGATACAAAGGACTGGAAAATCCACAAAAGCTGTATTTTGTTTATGAGATGGGTGTGTTTTGGTGCATTGTCTCTCTTCATCTGTTGCAGAAATAGGTGAGCACTACACTGTACTTTTACATTGTTTATAATGATATTTTAATATTAATAATCTTACATAGGTTGTGGAGAATATGGTTCTATAGCTGGACAAGAACATGGCTTCCTAGGCCTTGAATGCACCGCAAAGCGGAATTTCTTTGTTGGATCTTGTAATGAAGACAAGGTGCATAGGTTTGAAGTAGTCTGTCTTAATGATTAAAGTGTAATTCTGTTTTTTGCAATGGTTTTAAAGTGGTATTCTTTTATGTAGTGAATCCAAAATCATTTGATTTTTAGAGTTCCATTTAAAAAAACAACTATGTATATAGATCCTCTTTAGAACATTATAAGCTGTTACATGAATTCCTGAGGTAATTGTATTTTCTCCATTCAAATTTTGACCCAGTGGGACATAATGCCAGATTTTGCTTTAAAAGAAAAGTAAGAAACACTGTTGTGGCATATACAGTTTGAAGTACCTAGGTATTATCTGTTTCAAGACTTTGTACAGCTAAAGTATTGCCAAGTATGTCCAATGTACAAATGTTGTTTACTGAGTTTAGAAATATTTCATAATCAAAAGATACAAATATATGATACCTAGAAGGAAACTAGTATGACCAGCAAAGGCCACCCTATCTAGACATTGATTCTTCACACATTGATATGATCTTCAGTGGCCAAATAGTTTTGATAAATGGCATCAAGCTATCATTGCCTGCTTTTTCTGGTGTCAACAGCAAATATTAGGGGAAAATGTTCTTCTATTAAAATATCAGTTCTACGTTCTTGGTATGGTTTATATAGTCAAGTAAACTATGTGTTTTCTGGGCAAAGGCATAACTAAAGATTCTCAATATCTAAATGTGAAGCATTTGAGTTTGAGAGAATTTCTAGATGAAATTACACGTGTTCGAGCTGTTTAACTCTTGGGACTTATTTTCATGATGAGGAATCATAGTCGGTGTCCAGTATGCCCTGGCCTATTTGAGAGCTTCCTGCATGCTTTCCTCTCTAAGGATTGCTCTTTTGAATTTTGGTGTCATCTAGGCATGTTGGATAGAAGAGGTCTTGGAGAAATATCAAAGAGACCTATTATTATCCTCATCACCTCCTCCTCTGTCAGCATCATCTCCTCCTCTTCCTTCCTTTAACTCCTCATCATTCTCCTTCTTGTTCTTGATCGAAGTGGAGATTTCAGTAGAGAATTCTTCTTTATCTCATGGACTTCTCTTCTTCCTTTTCTCCATCTACTACCACTACTACCCTAACCTCTGACTCGGACTCCTTTTTCTCTTTCACTGCAGTTGAAATTTCTTCTCCTCCTCTTCTGCCTCCTTTTTCTCTTGTGCCACCTTCTCCTCCCCTTTCTCCTGCTCCTCTCTAAGCTCTCTTCCATCTATTCCCCTACTAAGATTTTATCTTGGGACTCTTCGGGAGACAGAGATCTCTGAGAGATCTTAGAGATGGCAAACCATGCTCCATCCTCTGTTTCATGTGCCCATCAGTGTTGAACTTGGGAGTTACACTTGCCACAGGGGATCCGCAGGCCAACGGTTGTATAGGTTGTGAGATTGGTTATTTTGGGAGATGGAGGCCCAAACATTAAAGATTTGAAGCAAGTTTCTTGTCAATTATGGGCATGCTGTGGGATGTGTACAAAAATATGGTGGACATCTGTTGACATGTTGGTGAGATGCCCTTATGGAAGATGCCAAATTCTTAGCTGAAATAGTTAGCTTGTAATAGGTTCTGCTATAGTTGAATAAAGTATGACTTATTGGACTTATTATTTCCATCATAGGGCAAAGAAATGAAGAAAAATATGCAAAGTTTACATGATCAATGATAACTAAGCTCTTCTAATGTTAACCTCCAAATAGCCTAAATATATCGGAAACCCTCTGTCATTAACATTAATGATGAATTTCATCGCTTATAGCCTAAGCCACAAATCGCTAACAATGGTTGTTGAAAAGCACAAATAGAAGGAAACTGAGACCTAATTTCCAATGGGAGTCAACTCCGGCTACTAAAACATGAAATAATAACTAACCATGATTCATCCTCCTACATCTTGCTGCCTCTGTTTTTATTCATTCTCTTGGTCTCGATTATGTTAAAAATTCTTAAAGGCCATGTTATGTTTTAATTCAATTGAGCATACCCATATAGTTTGGGATATAGTGATCTGGCATCATTCTTCTACTCTCCCCTTTTTCCTTCTGTCCTGTTTGTGAGGTGGATCTTAGATGTTCGTTAAAGTGCAATGCTCCATTCTCTTTGCTAGTTGTCCTGCAGTTATTTTTAGTAATATTTGTATTAAGTTTTGGTGAATTCATAAAACCCTTTTGGCATATCTCTAGATTAGTTTACTAATATTTATTTTTCTTTATGTAGATATTGGTCCTCTCTTAGACAAGTGTGATGAGCCGAACATGGAGCAAGACCCAAGTGTACTTGAAGTTGTACGGCTCCTGGACCAGGCGTGCAAAGTGGCGGGATTCTTTTATGTGGTACCTATTGATGCTATCATAGTGATGCAATCAACACATGCTATTAATTTCTGAGTATGCTCTGTGCTGTGGTTGCTTCCATGGATGTATGGGTTGACTTGGAAATTTAGGAGAATTTGGAGCCAAAGAAAGTAAAGGGTCTACTATCCATCATTTAGTTCATGCATTTACATGCTATAAACAAAAAGTGCATATACATGTTTTCTCATGTATCCGATTCCCTTTATCAACATATATGGCAAGTGTCTCATCTTTGACAGAAATTTCAAAAATCTTAGCCATCTCATAGCTCTATGACATAGGAGATACAACTTAAATGTAAGAGAAGAAGGCAAGTGCTTCTTTTCCATTTTTCTCATGGCTGATGGCATTGCTACTAATACTTCTATTCTTTTGATTTCTTTTGTTGTGGAGTGAAAGCATAAACAGGACAGTAGAAGCTGGGAAGAGGGACCTTGCCAAAAATTGTGTTCTCATTTTACTTTAAGATAATGCCAGATAATATCATGAGGGGACTAAAATAGAAATCATGGTCATGCAGAGGGCATATCTGCCATTGATCACATTTTCAACATCACTTGGGAGGATTATGTGCTGTTTTTCACATGACAAGGATGTTAAAGATAAGCTAACAATAAGAGACATTTAAAAATGCAATTGAGTTTACATCATTTTCGTTTAGTTACTTTCTTCTCTTGGATCAAATTAAAAAATTTGAAGTCAAGCTTTTTGAAGTTTAGATTCATTCTTTTGGGCATTTGTTCTGATGAATATTACTTTTTGAAAGAAGTCATCTTATTTTAAAAAAAATGCTGGTTTGGACTGGAACTGGCCAGAAAAGAACTGGGCCAGTTTTTGGCCACAGGAAAGCAACCGGGCTGGACCAGTCTCATTCCTAAAACCGGTTTTTTAAAGACTTGCATCTTAATATTACAATTATGAATTAGTAACCACTTTATGTCATGCAAGTTCATTGTCCATGAAAACTAGGCGCATGCTTGTTTATTGAAGAACATATTTGTATTTTATCTACTTTATTTTGAATTAACTATGGACTCTTTCCATTAATAGACAGGTCATGGAGTCTCTAATTTACTTATCAAACAAGTTAAAGATGTGACACACAGATTTTTTGAACTGCCCTATGACGAGAAAGTGAGGATTAAGATGTCATCAGCAACTGGTTTCAGGTTTGCATCTGCAAACCCATTTGACATTACGATGCACTTCCTTTCTTGGTTAGAAGTATTCTTCATTTATCATGACCCAGCTCTTTGTAAAACCATTGTCTGAGCAGAGGGTATCAGAGAATTGGAGAAAACATAACAAAGGGCAGACCTGACATGCATGAAGCTATAGATGTATGTCCAAAATTTTCTTGCTCTATTGTTACCAATGAAAATTCTGTTTGGTTAGATTTACTAATCTTTTTTATCCTTTATCCTTTGATTCATTTTTTTATTGCCTTAGTGTTATAGAGAGGTGGGACCTGGGATGTATGGGATACTTGGGAGAACTATGGAAGGCTCTAATCTATGGTATGCTGATTTTGTTCTCTTGATCACATCTGCATATTGTTTTAAAAGTAAATTGTTTTTGTTGAAACATGTTTTCGGAATTACCTGAGGATGATAGCTTATTCTCACTTTCGACACCAGATTGTGCATTCTGAACTCAGCGTGTATAACCTTCTATCTCCGTATTCTTGAAATACAGAGAAGCTTGAAGTATAATTTCCCCTCTATTTCACTGGTGAATGCTTGGTAGACGGTCAGATGTGCACATCTAATGAAACATTTGTCAATATTTTGTGAGGCCATTTCTGTAAAAGCTTATCATAATCTGCATGCCTTTTTAAGGATATGTATTACCCACTCTGAGCCCCACCTAACATGTGGATAGTTTGCACCGTAACCGCATGCCACAATGTGCAGCCATCAGACACCATTGCCCTAATGGGGCAGCTCTAGTAAAAGCTCCCAGGTTATGCACACTCTCACCGGGCACAGTATGTTAAAGCACACATCCAGAATTTAAGGCACAATATGTGTGCATAGATGGAATACATGTCTGAATACAAATACAACATGTGTTCTTCAACATTTACAAGTACTAAGATGGGGACACCAAGGCTAATGTATTCATGACCCGTACACTGCCAAACATGAGCATATATGTGCCAGGGGCTGCTACTGAGGCTGAAACCATCATCTCATGATGAAATGTCTGGAGAAAACATTCATGGATCTGAGAAGCAGAAATATAGTATGATAGGGATCATCTATATATAGCCATAAAATGAAAGTACAATGTATGAATTTAACAAATTTATAGCCATTCGAGAAACAATTACATATCCCAGAAATAGATGAGGGCACCCACAATGTAGGAGACTGAGGGGGCACTTTTGCACTAAACCACAATCTGCCTGTAGGATGCTCTAACAAAGGGCACGATTCTCACTGTCGGACTCAAGAAGGATGATCTGCTATACCCTGCTGCACAAAAATGAACAATTTAAATAGAGAATTGTACATGTCACCCAACTTTCATCATCTTTGTCATATTATTAAGCTAACCATGCAAGTGTATGAACTTGATCATTTCTGGGGCTAAAGCCAGTTTTCACCATGTAGCAAGTGTCAACCATTCTTCTCTTTGTCACTCCCTTGCTTTATCACCAATCCTAAGTCATAGAATTTATCAGTGTCTTGAAGCTAAAGCAAGTTGTGGGAGGATAATGAATTACTTAAGTTTTATCATAGAATTTCATCAGTGTCTTGAAGCTAAAGCAAGTTATGGGAGGATAATGAATTATTTAAGTTTCAAACAGCACAGTTTATGTGTGTTCAATCATTAATATAACTCCTAGGTTTGTGTTCTGCAAGGTACTCTACAAAGGTTGCAGTGACTCCTGCTGTAAATGCATTGGCATCTGAAGGCATCAACTTTGATGTCTAGAGTCCAACATCCGGAACATTATGTAGATCTTCATTGCATCCATCATATTTCAGATAGCATGAAAACTAGTAGGTCATAAATCATCAAAATTGCATTCTGTAAGCATTAAGGAACTTCTATAATACGAAAAGTTACTGGAAGATTGCATGCCACAGGAATTAGAATGAATCCTGACCATTTTTGTGAGATCATCTTTAACACTAGCATACGTGCTCACCTTCAAACTACCTGAATAAAATTGGTGGTATAATCTACAGCTTGTTTTGGAAAAGAAAAGCTCACGTTCAACATGCACATGCTAGCATGTATGCTTTTCATCATCGACACCTTCAAGTAACCATGTTATCATCATGGAAATTCATGGTGGATATCTGGAAGAGGCATAATCATGCGAGAAAACTGCAAGAAGTGGGCTTTCTTTGTGAAATCTTCCCATTCCTTATGAGAAACTCAAATGCTTGCATGCTATTGCCTTCGTTAGAGTTTTCCTTATGGCTCATGCCATATGTATCCTTATCATCATCCATTGCTATAGGCATTCATTTGTGATATTCGTCTTACATTTGAAAAAGGAACTGTAAATCATCATAACTTTAATCAAGGTGTAAATTCCACATTAGCATTTAGTCATCTTCCCTTTCATGACTCCCCTGGCTCCTCATCCTGGTCATCATCTTACAATTCTTATACTGAATAAGAAGTATGGCAATCTGTTCCATTATTTGTGTCACAACAAGATATAGGTTAAGCATAATAATACAAATAATTATTCATAAATTAATGTTTTGTCATTAGTTCAAGATTTGGGGTGCTATTACACTTGATTTTACTAGGCCACTCAATAGACAGTCCTTTATATGACATTGGAAGATTTTCATCATTGGACGTTACGATCTAGTACACTTTTCCCTTTATTTTTTAGTGAAATTCTTTTTATAAAAGGCTAGGGAATTTCTGTCACTTTGAAAAAAGTAAATTTTTAATAAAAATTTTCTGAAGCAGTATTATCTTTTAGGTATTTCAAATAGTAATGCCATTTCAATAATTATAAAAATTGAAGGAGCTTCTTCTAGATACTAAAATTCCAAGGAGTGTTCTTTCTTGATATTACGTGATATTAATGCTTGTTGATAATTACAGAAAACCCTGGGTCCCTTTTAGATATTTTATGATCGAGGACATCAAAGTCAATATCACATAGATTTGGACTAGGAAAAGCTTTTTGTAAAACAAGTAAGGGCATTTTTGGTAATATGTTAGAAAAAAAGATTTTTAGTTTTCAATCCCTATAATCTTTCATATTTATGAATTAGCCCCTCCAATTTACATATTTATTTTTAGGGATTTTTACATATTAGTCCCTATAATTTGTCTAATTCCAAATAAATACCTGTAATCTTCAATATGTCAAATAACTTCCCCAAATCTCTCTATGTTCTAAGATAAGTCCTTGGAGATAAGAAACATCTGAAAAAAACATCTTTGTACTTTGACAGAATATTCCTTCTTTGAAATAGAAAAAGACCTAATTACCCTTGATAAATTACAAAATTTCTCTCTCTCTCTCTCTCTCTCTCTCCGCCTCCCTTCCTCCCTCTTCTCGCCCCCTCCCCCCTCCCGTTGACCTCTTTGGGTGGAGGTGTCACAGTTGGAGGGTGTAGAGAAGGTTGAGGGTAGTTTTGTCTTTCTCATATTGCTTCTGTTTTATTGTTTTAGTTGTTATTGCTGGTTATTGGGTGTGCGGCCCTTGTAATCCTTAGATAGGGGTATTTTTGTCACACCTTGTAAAGAGGGCTGTTGCCCTGTCCTATAAATATAACCTATTGGGCTGTGGCTGTTGACATACCATAGGTTGACAGCCGCCACCTATTTTTGGCTCTCTCGGTGGGTTCCTCTCTCCTTTCCCCTTGTTCTCCTGATTTCTGGTTACAACATGGTATCAGAGCAGAAGGAGATCTGAAACAAGGGTAGGGAACTGCACCGTTAGCCTCCTTGCTGTCTCTTCTACCAGGAGAAATCCTCTACGGCCTTTCTTCCTCTTCGTAAGGTAGGGTTTCTGGCCCAGGGATTGTCTGCGGCCCTCTTCCTTCTTGCAAGGAAAGGTTTGCTCTGCCTCCTTTCTTCCTACCGCGGAGCTCTGCTTGTGAGGTTGTAGCCGCGGCCTGTTGCCTAGGGTTCTAGGCTGTTTCTTGTCCATCTGGGAGTAGCGGGATCTTTGCCATGGCCAACCAGCAGTCTTCATCAACCTCCAGGTCTACATCTACAAGTGCTGAAGGGGCTTCTGTAGGAAGAAGGGTATCAGTGTCTGGCACCGTGTCAGGCCATGAACACCATGCCCTGCAGATTACTCCTGTCAAGCTGAACAAAACCAACTATGTTGAATGGTCAGCAGCAGCAAAAATGTACCTTGGAGCAAAGAGGAAGTCTAGCTACATCAATGGTAAAGTTGAGAAACCTGTTGAGGATGGTGTTGAGCTTGAAGATTGGGTTGAACAGAGCAGCATTGTGATGACCTGGTTAGTCAATTCTGTTGAGGATGCTCAGAGAAAACTGATTATGCGAAAGGAGACAGCTAGAGACATGTGGGTGTTCTTAGAAAAAATGTATGGTGAGAAGAAGAATGCTGTTAGGGTATACCAACTGGAGAATGCCCTATATGGAGCAAGACAAGGTACACTTTCTGTTACAGACTATTTTACTACTCTTCAAACTATGTGGGATGAGCTTGATTATTATGCTGTTGATGACTGGGATACCCCAGCTGATCATAGAAGACACCTGAAGTTCATTCAGAAGGGGAGAGTTCTGAAATTTCTGGGTGGTTTAAACCCGTAGTGGGAATCCCTCCGGGGGCAGATTCTCAATGACACTAGTGCCCTATCCCTTGATGAGGTATATCAAAGGGTGCTGGTTGAAGAGAATAGGAGGGAAGCTATGTCGGTGGATACTCAAACAGCAAGTGGGGTTTCACTGCACGATCATTCTGCTCTGGCCAGCAATGCCTCCAAGTTTAAGAAGGGCAATAGTAACGGTCAAGAGGATGAGGGGAAGGTAGTCAGGAAGTGTAGTCACTGTGGCAGACCTAATCACTTTGTGGATGACTGTTGGGAGCTTTATCCTGACAAGAAGCCTCTCAAGTTTCGTGGCAAGAAGGGCAACAAACAGGCCAGGGGAAATGCAACAACTACCTTGGTCCCTCACCAGGAGAATGGATCTTCAGGTGTTCAAGTAAATAACACCAAGAGTCTATCTCCAACTGATATTACTACACTCCAAAGGATTCTCTCACAGCTGGACACATCTGCTTTTGCTTCCACCTCCCTGGGTAAGTCCAATGTTGAGGGGACTGCACTTAGTGCTACTCTTCAACCAACAGACACATCATGGATCATTGACTCCGGAGCTACTGATCACATGACTGGTAACCCTAGTTTTTTTTCTACCTATTCTCTTTCTTCCGGTTAAGAAAAGGTGATGGTAGCTGATGGGACTCAAGCCACAATAGCAGGCAAAGGAACTATTAAAATGGATGATCATCTTTCCTTGTCATCCACCTTGCATGTTCCTTCTCTGCCAATAAACTTACTGTCCGTTAGTAGCCTCACCAAATCCCTCAATTGTTCCATAACCTTCCTTCCAACTCATTGTGTTTTTCAGGATTTGAAGACCAAGCAAACGATTGGGAGTGGTCTTGAGGACAGGGGCCTGTACAGGCTGAACATAAAAGGGAAGACAACTTTTCAGTCCAAGAAGGCTAGTGATAATTTCAATCAACTTCAGCAACTCAAGCTATGGCATTGTCGTCTGGGACATCTCTCCTTCAAGTCTTTAAAACTTTTATTTCCTACATTGTTTAAGTCTATTAAACCAGAGTCATTCCAGTGTCCTGTTTGTCAATTGGCAAAACATTGTAGATCTCAGTTTTTAGCTTCTATAACAAAGAGCATCGCTCCTTTTGACTTGGTCCACTCTGATGTTTGGGGTCCTTCCCCTGTGCGGTCTGTGAATGGCTATCGTTATTTCATCACTTTTATTGATGATTTTTCCCTGTACACTTGGGTGTATCTGTTGAAGTCAAGAGAAGAAGTGCCTCGGGCAGTCCAGGTTTTCTCCAATATGGTGCTGACTCAATTTGATAAGAAAATTAAGACCCTTCGGTCTGATAATGCAAAAGAATACTTTACAAGAAGTCTGAATATGTTTATGCAAGATGAAGGAATGGTTCATGAATCCTCTTGCTCGTATACTCCACAACAAAATGGAGTGGCAGAAAGGAAAAATAGGCATCTTATGGCAACTGCTCGAGCCTTAATGTTTCAGCACAAGATTCCCAAACAGTACTGGGCAGATGCTGTCCTCACTGCAGCATATGTCATTAATAGAATGCCATCCAGATCCCTAGGGTTTCGTATTCCTGTGACACTCCTACAACCTGATCATCCTATCTTCCCCTTGACTCCTCGGGTATTTGGGTGCTTGTGTTTTATCCATGTCTTGGGTCCTGCTCAATCCAAACTTGACCCTAAATCTGTGAGGGGAGTTTTTCTTGGTTATTCTCCTACACAAAAGGGGTATAAATGTGCTGATCCTGTCACAGGGAAAGTCTATTATCAAAGAGATGTTACTTTTTTTGAGTCACAGTCATACTTCTCCTCGAATCTGCCTGAGGGGGAGATTACTGTGGACTCATACCTTATTCCCTGTCGTAGCTCTGTTGATGCTCTGGGTTCTTCCTCATTCTCTCCTATTCGGGATGATGTCCAAGATGCCAATGCCGAAGAGGAATTCAACACTGGTGAAGGAACCAATCCTAGGGAGAAGACAAGGTTTGGACAGGTCTACTCCAGAAGATCAAGAGGAGAGGTTGAACAGCTTGAAGAAAAGACCCCTACCGATGACCACTCTCATGAGAATGCTGGGTTCTCATCTCCTGCTGTCCCTGAGGTTACTTCCGAAACTGACAATCAAGTGACTCTTATTGACCTTGATAAGCCTATTGCCTGCAGGAAAGGTGTGAGGGAGTGTACCAAGCATCCTATTTCCAATTACCTGTGCTACTCAAAAATTTCTCCATTCTACCATACCTACCTCTCATCTATTTCCAAAACCTCTGTACCTTCCTCTTTTTCGGAAGCTATGAAGGACCCAAGGTGGGTCAAGGCTATGGCAGAGGAGATGGAGGCCCTGAGGAAGAATGACACTTGGGACTTGGTTGATTTGCCTTCCGGAAAGAAGCCTGTGGGATCAAAATGGGTATACACCATCAAATTTAAATCTGATGGATCTGTGGAAAGATACAAAGCAAAGTTGGTTGCTCAAGGATTTACGCAGACCTATGGCATTGACTACCAAGAAACGTTTGCTCCAGTGGCCAAGTTATCTTCTGTCCGGGTTCTAATGTCTCTTGCTGTCCACCATGACTGGGAATTGCATCAGCTAGATGTTAAAAATGCATTCCTAAATGGGGAATTGGCTGAAGAAGTGTACATGCAACCCCCTCCTGGCTCAACTACAGATGGGAAAGTCTGTAAGCTAAAAAGGGCATTATATGGTCTGAAACAATCCTCTAGAGCTTGGTTTGAAAATCTGAGAAAATTTATGCTGCAGATGGGGTTTAAACAAGGTAATGGTGATCACACTCTATTTGTGAAAAGGAAGGGTGGACAGGTTGTTATCCTCCTTGTATATGTGGACGATATGGTGGTCACAGGTGATGATTCTGTTGGCATCATGCAGCTGAAAGACAGTCTCGCAAAGGAATTTGAGATCAAAGATTTGGGCCTCCTGAAGTATTTCCTTGGGATTGAAGTTGCTAGATCCCATGGCAGCATTTTTATCTCCCAAAGAAAGTATGCCCTTGATTTACTAAGAGAGACAGGGAAGATGGGCAGTAGGCCGGCTGATACCCCACTTGAACTGAATCACAAGCTGAGTAGTCTTGATGGAGAAATTCTCTCAGAGGTTGAAAAAGGCAGGTATCAAAAGATAGTGGGAAAACTCCTCTACTTATCCTTGACCAGACCAGATATTACATATGCAAGCAATGTGGTCAGTCAGTTTATGCATGCCCCCAGGAGCAAGCACATGCAGGCTGTTGATAGGATCTTGAGGTACATCAAAACATCTCCGGGAAGAGGTTTGTTATTTAGGAAGAAAGGTCATCTGAGTTTGGAGGGGTTCTCTGATGCTGACTGGGCTGGATCACAAGATGATCGAAGGTCAACATCTGGGTACTGTATTTACCTGGGTGGAAACCTCATTACCTGGAGGAGCAAAAAACAATCTGTCTGTGCAAGATCAAGTGCAGAAGCTGAATATAGAGCTATGGCACAAGCTGTAGCAGAACTACTGTTGTTAAATATTCTGTTAACCGACATTGGGATTAGGGTTGTGCTTCCCATGAAGCTCTATTGTGACAACAAGGCAACAATCAGTATTGCCAACAACCCTGTCCAACATGATAGGACAAAGCACATCGAGCTGGATAGACACTTTATCCGGGAGAGGCTAGACACTGGAGAGCTGTGTTTGCCCTATATCCGGTCTACTGATCAAGCTGCAGATGTGCTTACCAAAAGTTTGTCAAAGGATGATTTCAAACGAATGTTAAGCAAGCTAAGCATGTTAGACATCTATGCTCAGCTTGAGGGGGAGTGTAGAGAAGGCTGATGGTAGTTTTGTCTTTCTCATATTGCTTCTGTTTTATTGTTTTAGTTGTTATTGCTGGTTATTGGGTGTGCGGCCCTTGTAATCCTTAGATAGGGGTATTTTTGTCACACCTTGTAAAGAGGGCTGTTGCCCTGTCCTATAAATATAACCTATTGGGCTGTGGCTGTTGACATACCATAGGTTGACAGCCGCCACCTATTTTTGGCTCTCTCGGTGGGTTCCTCTCTCCTTTCCCCTTGTTCTCCTGATTTCTGGTTACAACAGAGGGGAACCACCCTCTGGATCTCCATCTCCCTCCCTTCTTCCTCCCTGGCTCTTTCTCTGCGTCCACCAGCTGTTGCCCACTCCGCTAGTACCGCTTCCTCTCGAGCAATGTCGAAGCAGCCATTTGCTTGCTCCCTCTCCCCATGGCAGACGACTGCATTTGCTTCTCGAACTTCTTGCAACAACGCCATGATGCCGCTCCCCATTGCTCTACTTTTGGGGCCAACCGTGCTAGTGAATTAAAGCTACTGTCCTCTTCTTCATCTATGGCGTCCTTTGGCCACTGATCATCGCTCGCTATTCCCAGACCAAGCCCGCCCAAGGCGGAGTGGGTTGCAGCGGCGGAGTACACAGACCTGCAGTCTACTCCAGATGCGGGAGACTGACATGGTACTGGGGCATGATGTGGAGGTGGGGGAACTACACGGCGGAGATATCGGATCCGAAGCGCCATGGGTCGAGGGTGTGGTTGGGGATGTACGAATGCCATCAAGCCTGTGCGCACCTACGACCATGCCGCATTCTAGATGTGGGGCAGCAAGGCCATCCTCAACTTTGGCTAGAGCTCAGCGGCGCCCCTCTTCAACCCAACTCAGCTGGGGAGAGAGGGAGAGTGTGTGTGGGTGCAGGTAGCGCGGCTGGGATGCCAGCCCCCTCCCTTCTCTCTTGGCACCCCCACCTAGCCCAGCCTGGTGCCTCCTCTCAAACTTCATTAACAATGGGTATTTAGGCCATTTTATATAGAGTTCATTTTAACCAAATTTTACTTTAACCACAGTGACAGAATCATTCAAAATTTGACAGCGGAGACATATTTTGGAACGAAGGGAGATTTGGGGGAGTTATTTAATATATGAAAGATTACACAGATTTATTTGGAATTAGGCAAGATTATAGGGACTAATGTGTAAAAATCCCTTATTTATAACTGCTTTAAATCTCTAATAAAATGCCCTACATCATGATGAATATGCCCCTCAAGGACTTACAAAGAAGCCCTTGAAAAGGGTGTTTAGTCCCTACAAACTTATGCAATTGCCGATTGGTCTCTGAGTTATAACTATTTGTCTAAAAACCCCTACAATCTTCCAACTCTTATTAAAAAGCCCCTATGGTTAACGGATGGCAAAAAAAGGAATATGCTGTTAAAGATGGAATGAATATTATGTTCAAGTAATAAATTTACCAAAATAACCCTCCCTCTCTCTGACCCCACTCCCCTCTATCTCTCTCACCTCTGGCGCCGGCTTTAGCCTCACCACCGGATGCTTGAGCGACAGGTGCCAGCTCAACCTGAGCGGCCTCCAAGAGGTCACGGACTGGACAGTGGTGGCACCGTGTTGCCCTGCACACTGCCTCTCGCCATGGTTGGCAGTTTCGGCCGAAACCGATACGTTTCGGCCGAAACGTATCGGTTTCGGCCGGTACCGATCCGAAACCGGACCAAAACACTGTAGCAGGTCCGAAACAATTAAAAAAATATTATTTAAATAGTTTCGGACGAAACTGGTCAGTTTCGGTCCGAAACTGGTCAGTTTCGGTCCGAAACTCACCAGTTTCGGTCCGAAACTGGTCAGGATTATTAATTTTTTAAATTTTTTAACTGGTTTCATCCGGTTTCGGCCGAAACCGAAACCGATACCGAAACCGAGTCGTATCGGTTTCGGACCCGGCCGAAACCGAGTCCGAAACCGACACTGCCATCCTTGCCTCTCGCTGCTTGCAGCCCTGCCAGAGGATGGGGGGAAGGGAGATGGAGGGGGAGAGAGAGAGAGAGAGGATGGGAAGGGCAGAGGGAGAGAAGGGGGAAGAAGAGAGAGAGATCAGCAGGAGGCGGAGGGGGTTTCTGGCCACCCCCTCCGCCTCATGCTCCTCTTACGCCGGAGGGGGGGGGGGGAAGAGAGAGCAACAATAGCAGCAGGCGGCGACACCTTCTCCATCTTTGCCGCCTCCACTCACCCCTGTAGCATCGTCAAGTATACCCACCCCGCCGGTGCTGATGAGAGGACCTGAACGACACTGACTCCCTGGCGCCACTCGATCCCACAATAATGAACTCGCTGTCGTCGGTTTCGCTACTCGATCTCATTGTCGCAGAATGCAGACACTGCCCACATAGACGTCCCGCCGTTGCTCAATACCGCAGACACCGCATGGCTGCCTCCGTCCCACTGCTCTCACCCCCACCCTCTCTCTCTCTCTCCTCTCCCTGTCCTCCGACTGCCTGGGAGCAACAGGAAGAGGGGGTGACCGGAAAACCCCAGCCACTCTCTCTCCGTCTATTCTCTCTCTCTCTCTCAATAAACAAGGGCAGTTTGGTCTTTTACTAGACATGGGTAGAGTTAACCACATGTGGGCTAACATTTTAGTGGGCTGTACCGTATAGAGGGAAAGACAGGGACTTCTTCGCATAACGCCGAAGATTGTTGGGGCTTCTAGACAAATAGTTATAACTCAGGGACTAATAGGCAATTACGTAAGTTTGTAGGGACTAATAAGCAAAAATCTCATCTGTAATTGTCAGGGCTTATAAATGATATCTGGATTAGAGGGGGTAATCTGTAAATATGAAAAAGTATAGTGGTTAAAAACTAAAAATCCCTAGAAAACATATGACTTTTGCCCTTTATGGATAACTTTAGAAAGATTTCCTTTCTAGACATTTTAAACTTAGAGTGTCCTTTTTGATATTTTGGAAGTTTTTAGCCCTTTTTTGTAATTTTCTCAATTAGCTATTACAAGTGAGTAATTTTCTTGCTTGAAAAATGACAAAGGATACAGATCCTGCATTTGATCAAATCCCATTGGTTGGGCAAATGATTAGAGTTTCCATCAAGGTCACCTTGCAAACCTTTCATACTACTAGCTTTCAATGTGATCTTGTCTACTTTTCTCATCATTTCAAAATAAGTTCTGAAAGATGAACAAATGCCTCTCATGATGTGCACTTTTAGTTGTCACTTTCCAAGTATTATTTTTATTAGTCTCTGTTTACACGCGCGTAAAAAATAAGTCGGAAAAACATATGCACATATATTTAGGCTTTGAGCTTGCATATAATAATTTCCACGTGTGTGTTTTATCAGACGATTTAGGGTTCGTGTACATGGACCTTTCCCCGTGTTAATTTGCATCGGACTGAGTCCGAACACCTTTGATTAACTGCCTAAGATCTTTTTGCCTTTGCGGTACCGGCTTTGCCAAATTTTTAGTCCCAGGGAAGAATTTCCTTGCCGTAAGGTCGGGTGTTATTGCAATTATCCCCTCACTTGAGGGTTTATTTGTAATTTTTCTTTTTAGAAGGGCTTCGATACAATTATCCCCTTTTGGAATAGTTTAGTTGCGATTTACCCTCTTGGAGAGACTTATATGCAATTTTCTCCTCTGGAGGGACTTGTATGCAATTTTCCCCTTTAAGGGGATTTATATGCAATTTTCCCCTTTGGAGGGGCTTATTTGCAATTTTTTTCTCAAATCAGGGCTTTGGTGCAATTTCTCCTCAACTTAGGGTTTTTTAGCCATTTCCCCTTTGACATAGGGTTTTTATGCAATTTCCCCTTGATTTTGGGTTTTTATGCAATTTTACCCTCTATTTAGGGTTTTTATGCTTAGATTAGTATTTTTCTACAATTTACCCTTAGATTAGGGTTTTTATTTGAAGAACATGCCCATTTTTCTGAAATTTCAGAATTTCACATAGATTTCTCGGATATTTACGCAATTTCTTGAACTTTGAGGGCATAATTGTAAAATTCAATTTTCTGTAGACTATGCATGATTTTTCACCAACTTTGGCCATATTTGGAGAGACTTGGACATTTCCCACAGAATTTTCAGAATTTTGGGATTTTTGCATAATTTCTTGAGGACATCTGCATAATTTTGTAAAAGTGTGCAGGTAAAATCGCAATTTTACAAATGTTGGGGTTTGCCCAAGATTTAGACATCAATTTCACATAACTTTGGCATTCTTGGGATCAATATAACCCTTTCATGACTTTGGTCCATTTGGAATCATGATACAATTTCATTTTCTCACATAAGGGTATTTTGGTAAAATTCCCTTTTAAGTGAGTCCTTTGTATACAAAGTAGGGTTTTTAACATAACAAAACACCAAAGAACGGGAGCTGCTCCTTGCTGCTGCACCCTGCTGCTCCTACTGCTGCTTGTTGCCTCTTCTTCAGTCTAAGGGGGCTGCTCCCGCTTCCTTCTTTTCTTCTCCTGCTGTTGCCTCCTATTTATTGGAGTGAGAGGACACACCCGGAGGTAAGAAACTCCAGGTAATCCCTGTCCTTTCACCTCCCTTTTTCCTGTTCTGTTTGTTTGTTTGTTTTGATACAACCATGTGTGAGAGAGGGAAAGATAGGGGCGGAGGAGGCAACCCCCGGGTCTGCAGACCCCGGGGGGCCCTCGTCCGGGTTCTCCTCCTTTTATTTTTTTTTCCATCCTTCTGCTACTGCTGCTCCTCTTTTTTTTGCTGCCCACCATACAACGGAGAGAAAAGGGGGAGAGGCCTGTGGGCCCTCCACCCCTCTGCATAACCCGGAGGTGGGTAGCTCCGGGTTTGCAGGCCCGGAGGTGCCACCTCCGGGTCTTCTTCCCCTTGCTTTCTTCTTTTTTTTTTGTTCTGTTTCTTTCCTTTTTTTTTGTTCAAACTGCAAAGAGAGGGGGAAACCTGGGCCTGCAGACCCGGAGGTGGCACCTCCGGGTGTGCAAAACCCGGAGGTGGGCCTCCTGGGTCTACTCAAGAGAGGAAAAAAAGGGGGCGGCCCTGGTCCTTAGTTCAGTCAACTTAAAAAACTATAAAAGCCTGCCCTTGCTATCCTTTTCTAGAACTTGCGTGGAACTTTTTTTTGTTGACTTGGAGGGCTGCCCAAAGTTTTTTGTTTGATCTTTTCTTGGCTTGTTGGACCCCTATCTTGCTGTCATTGGTGCCGGGGTGAAGATACATATTTGTGACACCTTAAAAAATGCTCCTCGGACACCAGGGACTGCCATTAACTTGTCTTCTTGCTGCGTAGGTGTGTATTTTTAACACGCCCGCCATGTGTTCGATGAAATTTCTACGTTTACAAACACGCTAATTCTTGTGTAAAACTTCACCCAATGGGATGTTGAGGGCGCTTGAACTTAAACCCACCATAACGATCGCGATTTAAATCGCTTGATACCGTCATTTAGCGGGGTTGACTTCAGGTGTTTGATGAAATGACTGTGTCCAAACACGCAGTCTTTTTGTGTCAAACGTTGCCCGGCGGGATACCAAGGGCATTTGAACTTGATCCATGTGCGACGGTCGTGGAAAACATCACTTCGCGCTGTCAAGAGGATCGAATTTGTTTAAATTTCTTAGTTGTGAAATTTAATCAGAAACTTATGGCATAATTATTGTAGGGCTCAACAAATGTCCCCCACGGGACGCCTGTCGGAGCCGAAGGCGACGGCGGGTGGCCCGTGCACCTTGTTAACTTACTCGGCGTCTATAATTTTATGCTTTCAGCCTTGATGAGTTGATTGCTTGCTCTTATATGATTCTGGGACTGATTGCTCTTGTTTTCTCTTTTGCAGACTTTCACCATGTCTCGCATCCGTGAGAGCCGTGCTCGTGGAGGTGCTAGGAGAGACAGGGATTCCGCTCCCTCTTTATCAAAAATCTTAATCCCACCGCTGGGTCCTCCCCGGATGTCAAAACATAATATCTTTTCTCTTGATCGCGGCTTAGACATGGTTGCTGAAGGGCCCCTTCCTGAAGATACCTCTGAAGGAGGAGAGGTTGACCTTTCTCTGATTGTGAGACACAAAGGGATCTATCAGTACCAGTGAGTTGGGGACTACCCTCGGCACTTCCCGCTGGACAAGTACCTATTTGCATTCATTTAGAGTTATGTCCTAGAGCATATGGATGAGGACGATCCTTGTTTACCGGATGAGCGCTGTCACTTGGAGATGGCTATTCTAAAGCGCCGAGATAGCATGCTGGGCACCTGCGTCACTTCATTTCCGAGCTTTCCCTTGGGCTTCACACGCCAGGTTTAGTTTCCAGCGGCTGATCAGGTTGGGTTCTTCAGTTCTGGTATTGGTTGTCATACCCGCTCGCGCAATCTGACACCCTCTATTTGGGAGTTGTTTCGCCAGCACAGGCCCGACCCTACTAGTGTCGCTGGATTGTTCTTGACCCCTTCAGGCTCACAGTTTGCCGGAGAGGGGTACGAAAAATCATGCTTACTAGATCGGATAATGAGTGGGTCTTCTCCCAGCTGGTATGGGAAATGGTCAGTGATCCCTTTACATCAATTTCACTTGGGGGCCACTGAATGGCTCTTTGGCATTTTGCATCATTATGGCGAAGCCCTAAATCTTGTTGGGATTCACCATGCGATCACTACTGCTTTGTATGATTATCCCTGCCACACCGGACTTCTCCAAGCTTTAGCAGAAACATTTAATAGCCGGTGGAATACTTTTGTCACGGCTGAGGAAGAAACAACACTTGACTTATGGAGTTTTCACAAAATTTTCGGTTTGCCCACTCCGGGCGCCCTTATGAAGAGGTGACATTGAATGATCTGCACAGAAGTCAAAGCACTGGTACAGGACAGTACAACCTCCCATTCAGCTTCAGATACTTGATGAAGGTTTGGCGGGATCTTGCCCGGGCAGGGAAAGAAGACACTCTTTCGGCCTCATCCAGCACAGTGAGAGTGAGTGTTAATGCTTGGGTCCGTTTCTTCTATAACGGGCCATTTTGCTTTCATGAGACATTTGCAGAGGACGACATGCCCCTTGATCAGTATCGTCAGCTGATTTTAAAATTGCAACGGATCAAGAGATACTTGGCTGCACCAGAGAACAAGGGATTGAATCCCCGTGAATTGCCAGATCACACCTATCTAGCAGCATATCTTATATACTGGCTTAGTACTTATGTTATGCTTCATGGGGAGGAGGAACTTATACGGCCGGAGTTGATATACCAGGGATGTCTTCTTGCTGACAGCCACAGGCTTGCTATTGCGCCAGCTGCACTGGCGAATATTTATCTTGGCTTGGGAAATCTCACCGCCCATAGTTCTCCGCGGGACAGGAATGTTGTGATGACCACCCATTATCTCAGTGCATGGGCTGGTTTACTCTTCCCTGGACTATGTCAATATGTGGACTTTAGAAATGTTGCGGCTCCATTGATTTTCTTATTCAGGAACCGCTCCAATCAAAATTCCTTAGAGCAATTAATTGGTGCCCGTAAGACACTTTCTTTCCTACTGACCGAGGGGCGAGTGGGCCTACACTTTGCTCATAGTTCTCATGATTTCAGGCCGTATAGTATTGACGGGCCAGGAGGAGTCACTTATCACTTGCCTCATCACGCCGGCCCCAGCCGGTCATTCTATGACAATTGGCTTTGTTGTATTAGGCCCAGCATGCTTGTCTTTCGCCGGGGGCGATAAGTGCTTCTAGAGCCATCTTATCCTTTCAGATTTGTGTAGAACTTTGACTATGATCAATCGGTTCTGCCCAAGGATGGCAGTGTCGGTTTCGGACTCGGTTTCGGCCGAGTCCGAAACCGAAACGACTCGGTTTCGGTTTCGGCTGAAACCGGCCGAAACTCAGTGAAAAGGTTAAAAAAATCAAAATAAATCCAAAAAATCAGAAACAAATCAAAAAAATACAAATAATCACATAAAAATCAGAAAATTCATTAGACATGCATTTGAAGAAATTGGATTAAGTGCAATAAACATGAAATAGGCATTGGACATGTTAAACTAATATTCTTGAGTACATATTAATCATGAAATAGGTTCAAGCAGTACAATAAACCTAATTAGGAACAGTAAATGTTACAGAAATTAAATGATCCTTACCTAAATGATGATGCACTAATATGGATAATAACTCGAAGAACCTTCTCCCTCATCGTCTGGCTTCTGATGTTGATACCCATAAAAATGTTGCATGTATTCTGTATATTCACTACAACCAAACAATGAGGTAGCCAAGTCCTGCATCCCTCTTTGGATCCCTCTTGGAGTGTAAGGTTGTTGGCTTGATTGGAATCCAGAATCAGCATAAGAATCTTGAGGATGAGAAGAGGAACTGGATGGAACTGGAATTCTGGTTGATGACCCCACCCATAAATGACTGCTTCCTGTTGGCCACCGCCATAACCTAATGGATGCCCATATTGGCTCTGTGAATCATATCCTCACTCACTATGACTGTATCCTCTGCCTGTGTCTGTGTGGAAGGAGGAAGTAAGTGCATATGTGCCACCGCCAGTAGTGGCACCTGCAGCTGCACTGGGATGATGATGATGATGATCATCATCATCAGAACCATAAGAAACCAGTCGCCTTTTAGCTGGGGATACTTTTTTCTCTTTTGGTGTGATTTTTTTAGTCATTTTTGACATGAGTCCTTTTCCCCTTGGCGTGTGCCTCGCATAAATCTGCTTCAACTGCTCAATTGTCAGGCCCTCTCGAGCAGCAGGACTAGTCCTCTCAGTTAGCTCATATACTGATGTACTTCTTCTTAAGGATGGAGGTGGCTCGACCATTCTAGGAGTGACTGGCCTGCTATCTGATTCTAAGTGTCTAGCTGGCTTAAACTCAGGTTGTTGATCAGTGTCATGAACAAACAAAGCTGGGTCCCTTCTCTGGTACGCATGAGTATCTTTGGCCCTCTTTGTTGCTCTTCTGAATTCTGGATCTCTTGGCTCATCTTCATCTAGTATGCCCTTTGCCCATATTCTATCATCAACATCAAAAACGGGCTCATCAACCTACTCTCGTGTCTCCACCCAAGACTGCAAGGGATTGTCATCATCAAATAAAGCGTCTGTTGGCCACGGAAATTATATATAATATAAATATGTTCTTTTTGAAAAGAAACATTCCTCTATATGTGGAGGTTTATTCCTTCGGTGCACATCGTATCAGACGATTTGGGTTCAGGTGCTGGATCTTTCCCTACTGATCGCAGTCAGTGTTGATTTATATCGGTGTAACGTCCGAACACCTTTGTTTAACTGTCAAAGAAAACCTTAAAATCCCCTTTATAGGTCCTGATGTTGAAGACTTGTTCACTTGGGCATCTCACAGTCACCACTCGTTCACCACCAACAGACTGATAGGGCTGAGGCTTTATCAGAGGCCTCTTAGGCATAGGCAAAAGCCTTAAGTGTCTCGGGGTATGGATGCAATTTTGCAGGGGCCACCGGCATTTTGAAGTGGTAGGATGTTTCCTGGCCCCCCGGGGTATTGTGACAATTTTACGTTCCTAGGGGTATTTTGGTAATTTTACCAGGCCAGGGGTATTTCTGAAATTTTTGGGTTAGAAAGGAAGTAGGATAAGGTCACTAACTTCCCAAGGCGCTGAGGCCATTTATGGAGGGTTTTATGGGCTACTAGGCCATTTCTAGGTCGCAAGAGTATTTTAGTAATTTTACCAAATCCTACATAGACCTAGGTTTGAGGCGGCACCCAAGTGTCGGGCTGAGCTGACAATGTCCTCGAACCAAAGGAATGGCATGAGACTTCATAGAAGGCACACATGTGTCAATTTTGCCGAAGGAGAGGTATGTATGTAATTCCCAAAAGTTGGGAGGTTTTTCTTATAATTTTCCCGATCAATGTGCAGAGGAAATTTGAAGAGTACACCAAGTACATTTAAGGCCCAAATGAGTATAAGGGTTGTCGGCGAGTTGTCGACTGTACAGCACAGAAATCCGCACTGACGTCGGAAGTAGGGGCGTAGCCCCAATTACAAGAAATTGTAAGGTAAAACTGCAAACAACAGGACTTTCGTTTCTCGTCATCCCAGGGAGGGCATTTCCGTAATTTTCCTTTTTATAGGGGCGGACCTACACATTTTAGTCATCTCGGGGCGTAGAAACTTACAAACATAGCCCGCAAAGGGCATAATTATAAAAATGCCCCTCAGGGGCATAAGTACAAGACCCGTGGATCACCTACCCCTCACGGGTCAATACAAACGAACATATGTCTTCTTCAGATGCTTGATGCTCCGTGGATGTTTTTCGTCCTCGTAGATGCCTAGCCTAGGGGGCTATTTATATAAGGTAGGGAACCGACCTTGACAAAAATATGAGGATTTGCCTCAATTCTGACAAAAAAAATGGGTCTTAGCCCCAATTCTGACAAAAGTATGGACTTTAGCCCCAATTCTGACAAGTTGGGGTGGCCCATTTTTTTCTTTTTCTTTTTTTTAATGGGAACACGACCCCGAGGGGTCGTTTGACCCGCGGGTGGGACCCAGTGGGGTCAAGTGACCCCGTAGGGGTCACGTTGACCCCGCTGGGGTCCAACGGGGTGCCACGACCCCCTCGCACCGTCGGCTGCCCCCGCTGGGTCCAGCGGGGTTGGGTCGATCCTCCACGGGGGTCGGTCGACCCCGCTGGGGCTCAGCGGGGTGGGCGCGACCCCCGCGGGGTTGGCGGAACCCACTGGGGGCCCAGCGTGGTCATTTGACCCCCGGGGTAGCCTTTTGGCCCCTCTTCGCGTCTTTTCTCCCATTTTTTGTGGCCCTGGGTTGAGGAGAAGCTGCCGCTCTGCATTTATTGCTCCCGAGGCCCGCTCTTCGCCGCGTGACAGCAATACGTTGGTGGAGACTCGGGCGGGAGCGAAGGATTGTCCGTTTGTTGTTTGGTTGCGTGCCGCTCGCCTGGAGAGGAGTCTTTGCACCCGTCCATGCCGTGTGATACATAGTCGTTCAGCCACTTTGACAGGTGTGCGTGCATAGTCCCTCTTGATTTTCCATGCTGCGACGCCGCTTGTGATTATATGGTCGGGCCAATAGACCCTAAACTGTGGAGGTACTCCGCGGACCGACGATATCGGCGCCACGCCATATTTTTCGTCGATCGTTATGAAATAAAATTCTCTAAATATTTCGAGAGAATTATGGGTGCAACAAATGTCCCCCACGGGACATCCGTCGCTGTTGGAGGCTGGGGCGGACGGCCCGTGCCCCTTGAAGGGAATTGTGATTATATGTCTTTTGTATAGACTTATGGGCTTTGTAGGACTGCATTTAATATTTATAGTGCTGTCCTGGAGTGTTTGACCTGACATTGCTCTCCTATCTTTTGTTTCTTTGCGTTTGTAGGCATGGCTCGCAGTAGCGGAGATAGTAGTCGGTCGAGGAGGCCGAGGGTTAGAGGCACGGATGAGTCTCGGATTGAGCGCACTGACCAGCGCATGCCACCTTTCCCTCCCCGTGTCATTGATGAAGACAATTTCAGCCGGATGGACTTCGGCTACTTGTGGGTTGCTGAGGGCCCGACCGAGAGTGTCGGTGACAATGAAGGCCTCATGGATGTGTCTCGCATTACGAGGAGAGACATCATTTATACATATGATCGCTCGGGGGGATATTTGCGTCACTACCCGTTGGATCGTCACCTTTATAGGTTCCTCCAGAGCTTCGCACTAATCGGCATGGAGGATGATGACCCCTCACTGCCTGAGGAGAGGCGCCGCCTTGAGCGGGCCATACTGGCGGGGAGGGACAGCATGCAAGGTCTATGTTCCCTGACATATCCGAGCTTTCCAGATGGCTTCACTCGGCAGACACAGTATCCAGATCGGTGGAGCCTGGGCTTCTTTCAGCAGCATGACAGCCTCACAGTTCGGACTGCACCGCTGGCTCCAACGATCTGGCACATGCATGGACAGTACAAAACCGTGGATCAGATCGTGGATGGTCTCTTCCTGATGCCTTCAAGGGCGAGTTTTGCACAGGAGGAGTATGCTCATGATTGTATGGTTGAGAGGGTTTTGTCGTTGAAAACCCTCAGTTGGTACGGGAAGTGGTCAGTTGTCCCATCTCATAGCTATCACCGGGGCGCGACAGAGTGGCTCTGGGGCATCCTGACTGTCTACTAGTCAGTACTGGACAGGGTGGGGATCCGTCATGCAGTGACGGCCGCTTTGTACTCCTACCCTTGTCATACAGGCCTTGGCAGAGAGATCCAACCGCCGGTGGAACACCTTTGTCACTGTTGGAGGAGAGACTTCTTTGGACCTCTGGGCTTTTTAGAGGATTTCTGGTCTTTCGATTTGCGGGAGGCCTTACGAGGAGTTGTCACTTGATGATTTACACCTTAGCTCCACTGATGGCATCGGGCGGTATACTATGCCATTTTGTTTCAGATTTTTGATGAAGACCTGGAGGGACCTGGCTCGAGTTGGCACAGACTGGATCCCCCGTACCCCGAGGGTGACTCTGAATGCGTGGGTGAGCCATTTCTATAATGGCCCTTTCTGCTTCCATGAGGAGTTTGTTCAGTCTGGCACTACTTGGGAAGAATGCAGAGAAGTTAGAGTAGACCTTCCTCCACATCCACGCCACTTGCCTGCTCCTACACAGGGATGGAATTCGAGGGAGCTGTCTCCCCTCACATACTTGGCGGCCTATTTGGCCTATTGGTTGGCCAGTTTTGTAGTTCCCCATGGAGAGGACGGGGTCTTGCGGCCTGAGGTGATCTATCCAGCCTATTTACTGGCATGTGGTCAGAGAGCTCCAGTAGCCTTGGCGAATATCTACCATTCATTTGAGGCCTTGTCTTCTCATTCATCGCCGCGGGAGAAGAATATTATGTTGCCCACTCATTACTTGAGTGCATGGGCAGGGTTATTGTTTCCACAGCTCTCTTGGAGGACTCCAGTTGACAATCTGGCAGCACCGCTGATTTTTCTGTTCATAGGACAGTCGTCACAGGATGCTGTGGTTCAGCTTGCAGGGGCCCGGCGGGCCTTATCTTTTGTCCCAGTGAGGAGAGGTGAGGGCCTAGCCCTTGACTACTTCTCCTACTTTTACTGTCCTTATGTTGGGCAAGAGGGAGGCACTGTTGTCAGCAGAGTGTCTTCACATGCTTTACTCTCCTCTCACGGCTTAGCGAAGTGGGTTATATGCATCCGCCCCAATGTATTAGTCTATCGGCACTTCAGCACAGTTATACTTGAGCCCTATTACCCACATCGGTTCGCCAGGAACTTTTGGTATGATCAGGGCATCCCTTCGAGTGCAGAGTTTCCTCTGGCCCTTCGACTGTACAGGCACAGGGACGTGCACTTAGTAGCGGCAGCGTGGTAGGACTTTCTCTGCTGCGAGGTGAAACATGGGTACCCTATTCCAGAGCAGGGGCGCAGAGGCCAGTTTGACATACATTATGCATGCTGGTGGTTCAAGGCTAGCAATATTTTTCGGGAGCATCGCGATGCCATTCGGGCCGTTGAGGAAGAAGGATCTGCCTCCTTTGTTTGTAGACCCAGCCTTTATTAGATCCCATTTTTTAGGGGCCGCCCGGGCCATCAGTGACATTGGGGAGCGGTGGCGAGAGAGAGGCTGGACGGTTCCTGTGGATAGAAGCCAGTATAATAGGGCTCTGAAGCCCTTAAAGAGTACACTGGCAGTAGCATCCACAGCCCCTTCCTCCTCTGCCTCAGGGGCAGCCCCAGGCCCTTCAAAGGCCTACTCTTGGTGAGAGGACTTGCAGGCATCCTGCGGGGTGAGAAGGAAGTCTCAGTTGTCTCAGCCGATACCCGAGGGAGCACTCGGGGGCAACACATTTGCAGAGTGGAGGGTCCACGTGATCGACACCGTGGACTGTGCAGGCCTGCTGGAGTATATTTCCGGTCTGGAGATGGCGGTGACTCCTATTGTCATTTTCGAGATTGTAAAGGCGGTAGCCCATGTCCTCCTATTGAAGTCGAAGCAGATACTTTTAAAGCCCATGAAGCCTATAGAAGCCACAGGTAATTATCTCCTTTGCTGGCCTTTCAGTATGCATGTATATTCTACATATCTTAGAACGTGTATTATACACATTTCTCGGATGACTGCAGGTGGAGCTGCTAGGGTGGCCGGCGCTGGCCCATTGGAGGGTCCTCCCGATACGGGGCCGGAGAAGGATACCACAGCATCAAAGAGACCTCGCACTGAGAGTCTCGGAGGGGACTTGAGATCTTCGTCCCGCCTTCGGCTCGAGGAAGAGTCTTCCGCGATTGAGGCTGTCTCCAGTGAGTGGCATATTTTGATATTCGTTACCTTTAGGCTTATATGCAGTGTTATAAACATGTTTTGCTTTGTCTAATGCAGCTCCTCCGGAGGGCAGGGTCGGCATGAGTTTCTCTCCTCCTCAGGCAAACACCTCTGCGGGGGCGGATATGCCTTTGGATGAGTCTAGGCCGAACAGTATTTTCAGCTTTGAAGAGTTAATCTCTCCCACGGATGATTATACGCCGATGACAATTGGCTCCCTCTCTCCTGTCACGACATGGGTCCCGGGTATTCAATCTTCAGGTAATATACTCAGCCTCGCCCCTTCATTGATACATGAAAAATTGGAAATCACTAACTCTTTAGTGTCATATCTTGGTTATGCAGGGGTCCCTGATACTGTTCCTCCTGTCTCAGCAACGGGATACAACGCCAAGTCCACTTCTCGGAGTGGGGGTTCTGTGGCTTCTGACTCCCTTACTGGAGGGAGTTCGAGTTCCTCTTCAGGCGCCAGGACTTCGAGCTCTTCTCCAGGCGGGAGAAATTCCTCCACCACATCAGGCTCCCGCGAAGGTAGAGAGTTGGAGGCTACTTGTGGTGAGCATAGATGCATTCTTGCATCTTCAGCCTCACCTCTTCTTGTAAAGATTTGTTTGGCTTATATAACCAATCATTATACAGGAGTTGATCTAGCCGGCTCTATGGAGGAATTCTCGCAACTCGTTGAATCCGACTCATTTATGGACCTCTTGAATTATGACGATGCCCCAAAAGCTGCAAGGGCTATGGAGGTGGCGGGTGTTGAAACCCCAGCGTCGAGGGACCCTGATATTGTAATGCCAACACTTCCGCCCGAGAATTCCCCTTGTGCCGGTACCGACAAGGCCAGCGTGGTTGATCCTTCAGGTAAGAGATCTGCAGACTTGTGTTACACATTTTTATTGCTTCATTGCTGAGTTGACTAATACCTGTCACATTGTTTATGTGAATAGCGGCGAGCCAGGTTGTTGAGGATGGCATACAACAGCCTGATGGGGCTGCCCCGAGAGGGGAAGTTCCTCAGGGCTCGCCAGAGGGCCAGTGCAGCCCCAGTCATAGCGCCCTACCAATAGACCTGCAACTTACAGGTATTCCCCTACATTTGCCAATGAGTGACCCAGCTTGTGTCCACATTTTGTTCATGGTATTAACCACTTCCTCATATCTGTCTCGCAGGTTCTCCTTCCTTAGAGCCGGTGGCTGAGATCCCTGCGACAAAGGAGTCTCCATGTGAGGCCAGGCCGATCTCTGTGAGTGAGCCATTTGACTCCAGAAGGGTCCCCGATACGGAGTCCATCCCTCCTAGCATAACTGAGGGAGGCGATGTTGTTGAGACAGGTACGTGGTTGCCCTTTGGAGCTCAACATTCTTTGTATGCCACTTTGTACATGGACAATCATGAATACATGTTGCTATTTGAGTTGCAGGGAGCCGGGCTACAGATACATCGCCTGGTGGACCGGCATTAGGCCCCATGAGCGCCCCCTTCCCGGCCGTTGGGGAGGAACATGTTTTCGTAGCTATTTCCACCCACGAGGCAGTTTCAGGTATATTACCATGTCGTGTCCTTCGTGGCTTCCGTGCCTATCCTCTTTGTTGGGTCCCGTAGTGTAGCAAGGTAGATCTAGAGGGGGGGGGTGAATAGATCCTTTAAAAACTTTGCCCAATTAAAAACAGTTCGATCAATATCCCACTATTTTAATCCCTGAGATGCTGAAGAACTTAAGGAAATGCTGAAACTCAAGGAACACATACAAGGCTAAAGCACAGCGGAATTAGTTCACCCTCTTAAGGCCAATTGAACAAACCTCTAAAACACCAACTGTTAGATAGATATGTGTGTGAGAATCAAATGCATGTTGCAATAGATGAGCACAACGATTGGCAAACCATCCTGTGAATGGGGGTAGAAGATATGGAGCAATCACACAGGCATTCACAGTGACACAATGATTTTTAAGGTGGTTCGGGACCACGACGGGCTCTCTACGTTCACCCCTTACTCAACTGAGTGAGGCTTCACTGCTGTTAAAACAGCACGGAGATAAATCCCGCCCCCCCCCCCCCCCCCCCCCACACGGAGCTACGCTCCAACACACACGCAGGACGACGCCTGCACACACACGTGGGATAACTCCCAAACACACACGGGGAACAACCTCCCCACGAGGAAGACTCTCCTCACGCTGTTAACACAGCAACAACGGGGACGAACCCCAAACCATGCACACGCTGCTAAGAAGCTGCAATACACGGTGACGACTTCCCCAACCGATGACAAACACTCGGAGATCAAATCTTCGAACACCCACACTGAATATTCGTTCAGAATTTAATAAAATGTTCACAGATGGATACAATGAACCCAAGAGATATTCTAAAGACTGAAACAGATAAAATCCATTGAGTATAAAGCTCCCCTTCTCTAGATGATCCGGTCCTTCTTGGTTCGTCGAAGGATGATCACGATCTTAGCATCATCTTCTTCCTTTCTTCATTCCGCTTCACTTTTCCTTCTTCCATGAACTCCAGAAATCCCTTGAAGCAGATGAGAACCCCTTCCCTTCTTCTCCTTCTCTCCTTCTTCCCTTTCTTCTTCTGCAAGATAGAACAAGTTAGCACAATAAGGGTTATTTTTCTGAAATTCGGAGAGCATGTATATATATAACTAAGAGTGTCCAAAAGACCAAGAAGCCCATGCAAAAACCCTTGAAAACCCCTCTAAGATATGTATGAATAACCTAGGGGCAAAGGGGTCAAACTAGGGTCCAATAGGATTAGGTTTAATAGGTTTAGAGAGAGATTCGTAAACCACGTTCCGGAACTGCCTGAAGGGGTGTCGACACTCAGTGTCGACACTTGTATACACCCCAACCAGTAGACAGAAGTGTGCCAAGCAAGAGTCGACTTTGGGAGTCGACTCTTGTAGGTTGCCCTTCTGGACAGACTCCAGGCCAGCATGAGTCGACTCTTGTAGGCTTCCTGGCCAGTCTGCCCAAGGCAGACAAAAGCAAGAGGGGGGTCGACTCTGTGAGTCGACCCTTGCAATAGTAGGTTGTAAAAAGGCTTCAAACCCCTTCTAAAACTCCATTTTTCACAACTAAAACATAAGATCAAATAGCCATGCATTTATGAAATATGTATGAGCATTAAAAACAAGGACTTCAACCCTATGAGACATGAATCTTCATTTTAAAATAACCACACTTTACAATCTGCATAACTATAAATCAATTGCATATTTTATGGCAAGGAAGCAAAGATGTTTATTCACAAGAAAACATGAAAGAACCATTCAATAGGAAGACCAAGTCGACTTTGTCAGTTATACAAGTCGACTTGCATTGCCAATATCAAAGTGGTGAACAAAACAGCTTAACCATAGTTTCACCCTTGAAAGATTTGAGAAATTCAAAGCCTTACCAATGATTCTTGAAGAAGATAAATGACATTTACCACCTATTTGACTCATGGACAACAAGATACTCATTCAAGCACTCATTTAGCTTCCATGTGATGTCCACCAAGAATTTTGTTCCTGCAATGCAAAATGACCCAAGTGGTTTGCATAGGTGTCAAGACTTCTTCAGTAAACGTGCTCCATAAGAGCTCGTTCACAAGCATCCAACTGAACTCAGCAGTTCAGAAACTCAACCAAAACAAGTTGGTCGACACAGCCACATGTGTGTCGACGCACACAAAGAGAGTTCTTAGCTTGAGACCAATATGCAAACATATATGAGTTGACTCATATCAATCATGAAAGCTTGGAAACATAGATGAGTCGACGCATACAAACCATGAGAGCAAGTCCATACAACATAGTAGGAACTGAAGAAGTTCAAGCACATGTATACATTAAAAAACCAATCAACATAAAACCAAGTCGACTTCCAAAGAGGCAAGTCGACTTGTATCCCAGACAGAAACTTGGAAGCCACAGGCTCCAGCACCAAGTCGACTTGGTCAGCTATGCAAGTCGACTAGGTCTCCTAGAAACCAATTATTCACTAGTTCATAACAAAAACAATTCCAATGATAGATGCACTTGAAAAACACCTTTGACAAATAGTAAAGAAACATTTTGAAACATTTTGTAATTAACAAAATCACACACACAACACTCTTGATTAGGAACAAGCACTTATTCCATTTTTATTTGATTGCAGCTCCCTTGAGAGAGGTTCCAGAGATGCTCGTGGACTTCCCTGCCCTCGGGGTTGAGTGGCCTGACACCCCTCAGCCTGGGGTGGTGCTGGCAGATGCCGATACGGCTGTCCAGCTTCTCCAGGGTCTTGAGCAGTTGATCAGGGTCGACCCCTTGCCGACTGCGGAGGCTCTGAGGGGCAGCCTGGAGGCTTTTACCTGGGGTTGTCACACGTTCTGCCTCCCCAGAGATGCGTGGATGGCGAAGCTGACAGCTTTGTGGAGCGAGTTCGCCCGTCTTCATGTCGCGCAGGAGCAGAGACGGAGGACTCGGCTAATGATTCAGCAGGAGGAAGAGTAGCTTGGCAGACTTCGGGCAGTTCAAGCCGAGGTGGGTGCTCAGGTCGAGGCCGCTCACGAGCGCGAGCAGGCGGCCTCCCGTAGAGTAGAAGAGCTTTTGCGAGAGGTATAAGAGACTGAGGAGGAGCGCAGTCTCGCGCGCGCCGAGGCTGAGGCTCTCCGCCGTAGGCTTGAGGGGCTCCAGGAGGAGGCTCTTCAGAGTGAGACTCGCCTTGTTGACTTGAGGCGGGGCGAGACGGGTGCTTGATGAGCTTTGGCCCATTCTTGTACACAGGGCTTTTACACTTTGCCCATTTTCACATTGGTTACCCCAAGGGCTTGTCTCGGACTCCTTTTCTTTTGATGACATAAATGAATAAAGGACAGAGCTCAATACGTATTTTTTTTGCTTCCATCCTCTTAGCATATATGCTCTTTTTTTTTTCACTTTACCAACCTCACCACCCTTTCGGGTTTTCGCCGAGGTTGGCCCCCTTTAGCTTTTTCTAGTGCGCCCTTGCGGGTTTATACACTGAGGGGTACCCATTTTTGCCTAAGGTGCCTTTTCAGGTTTTCACCTTGGCCAGTTTAAAGCCTTTTTGCCCTCGATTGCGCCCCTAATGGAAACAACCGAGTCCATTGGGGCACCAATATTTTTAGCTTCATTTTTTTTTTGAATACCTATTATATCAAGAGGCAGAGAGGTTTGGTACTCCCAGAGGGACATGTGTGCCATATCGGTGGGACAAATGGGTAGATTTGACAGTCCTGGTGGGACGTGGTTAGTCAAATCCAAAAACCGATAGGTCGAATGGGCTGGCCACCTAAGGTGGGCGTGCATAGGCCAAGCCCGGTTGGGATAGCAGATAAGTAGGTTTAACAGTCTAAAAGGGACATACGGGTTAAACCTGGAAGCCGATAGGCGGGATGGGTTGGCAGCCCGAAAGGGGCATACATGGGCCAAACTCGGTAAGGTGAAAGAATGGATTTGAAAGCCCAGGTGGGACATATGAATCAAATCCGCAGGCCGATAGGCAAATAGGGTTGGCAGCCTGAGAAGGCATGCGTAGGCCAAGCCCGAAAGATGGTGGATTTGACAGCCCTAGTGGGACGTGTGAGTCAAACCCGAAAGCCGATAGGCGAAATGGGTTGGCAGTCCGAAAGGGACATACATAGGCCAAACCCGGTAGGATGAAAGGGTGGATTTGACAGCCCTAGTGGGACATATGAATCAAATCTGCAAGTTGATAGACAAATAGGGTTGGCAGCCTGAAAAGAGCATACATAGGCCAAGCCCATGGAGACAAAAGAATGGACCCGACGATCCCATTGGGATACGTGAGTCAAGCTTGAAAGCTAAGAGGTGAGATAGGTTGACAGCCCGAAAGGGACATGCATAGGCCAGACCCAAAGGAAGGAAAGAATAGATTTGACAGCCCTAGTGGGACGTGAGAGTCAAACCTGAAAGTCTATAGGCAAGATGGGCTGGCAGCCCTAAAGGGGCATGCATAGGTCAGACCCAAAGGAAGGAAATGTGGATTTGACAGCCCTAGTGGGACGTGAGAGTCAAAATCGAAAGCCGATAGGCAAGATGGGCTGGCAGCCCGAAAGGGGCATGCATAGGTCAGACCTAAAGGAAGGAAATGATGGATTTGACAGCATGGATGGCAGTATCGGCCGAAACCGATATGTTTCGGCCGAAACGTATCGGTTTCGGCCTATACTGAAACCGAAACGGGCCTTGTTACTGTAGCAAGTCCGATACCAAAGAAAATGATTTTTTTAATGGTTTCGGACCGAAACCGTCAGGTTTCGGACCGAAACTGACCGAAACCGGACCGAAACCGTCCGGTTTCAGCCGAAACCGGACCTGCTCAATACATTTTTTGCCTTTTCTGACTGTTTTGAACCAGTTTCGGCCGAAACCGAAACCGATACCGAAACCGATACTACCATCCTTGTTTGACAGCCCTAGTGGGATGTGAGAGTCAAACTCGAAAGCTGATAGGCAAGATGGGCTGGAAGCCCGAGAGGGACATACATAGGCCGGACCCAATGGGACAAAAGGTAAGTGGATTTAACAGTCTGAAAGAGACATGTAAGTTAAATCCGACAGCCAATGGGCGAGATGGGTCGGCAGCCCGGAAGGGATATGCACAGGCTGACCCCGATGGGACAGCAATGACGGATTGAATAGACCGGAGATGCACAGGATCCAAACCCGGGAAGTCCAAAATATGGGTGGAGCTGACATGCCGAGGGACATATAAGTCAACTCTTGAAAAGGAATGGATAGACTTGACAATCCGATGGGACATGAGAGCCAAATCCAGAATTGAAAATATAAGTGAGGTTGGCTAGCCAAGAGACATGTGAGTCAACCTGGTAAGAAAAAGAGATGGATTTGACAGCCCGGATGGGGCATATGAATCAAATCCAAAGGTTCAAAATGCTGGTGATCCCCGTGGGATAGAGTGTGACAGTGTCGGGACAGGTCGTAACGCCCTGGTGGGACTGGGTGTCGCACGACGACATGGGAAATATAGCTAAGGCATCAATATAATGCCCTTGTCATTATAGGGTGAAGTCACTGACTTAGGACCACCCACAAGACATATTAAAAGATGATTTTTTTTAACATTACCAACCTCACCGCCCTTTCGGGTTTTCGCCGAGGCTGGCCCCCTTTAGCTTTTTCCGATGCGTCCTTGCTGGTTTTCACACTGAGGGGTTGCCTATTTTTACCCGAGGTGCCCTTGCGGGTTTTTTGCCTCAGTCGGGTCTGTGGCCTTTTTACCCTTAGCCAACCCTTGAAGGGCGACTAAAGTCCGCCGGGGCATCAATATTTTTAACCATTTTTTTATTTTTTTATTTTTTTGTTTTGAACTTGAACCTTCACTGGGGAGAGGGATGTCCTATGAGGACTGCTGCAGAAACTCTTGCGGTGGCGCATGGTAGAGCTTCATGTGCTTGCCATTGAGAGGGGGGGAGGGATTGTTTCCCTTGTGGTCGACGACCGTATAGGCCCCTCCTGCATAGACCATGACGAGGTCGCTTTTCTTGAATGCTCTTTGCCTGACTAGCTTATCATAAACACGTGTCATGCGGGCTTGATACACTTGTAAGTGTTTATAGGCTCTGAGTCTTTCACCTTCAAGGTTGGACAGTTCCTCGAGCCTTCTTTCTATTTCAGATTGGTCCTGGCCTAGTAATCCGGCGTGAACAGGAACACGATAGGACATCAGCTCGATTTCCACCTGGACTACCGCCTCAGCTCCGTAGACCAAGGAGAATGGGGAACAACACGTAGGGGTTTTGTAGATAGTCCGCTAGGCCCATAAGGCTTCGTGGACCTTCTCGCCCCAATCTCGTTTGCAGCCACCCATTATTTTGGACAGCAGCTTACAGAGGGTTTTGTTGAAGCCCTCGGCCAACCCGTTGGCTTGGGGATTATAGACGGACGACATCCTCCAGTCAATATAGAACTTAGACTTCAAAGCATAAACAATATTGTTCCTGAAAGGCGTGCCATTGTCCGAGATGATCTGACTGGGGGTGCCGAATCTGTATATAATGTAGTGCCTCACGAATCGGGCGACTATTTCCCCTGTAACTTCTCGTAGCGGGACAACTTCTGCCCATCTGGAGAAATAGTCAGTGGCGGCCAATATGAACTTGTGGCCTTGAGATGATGGCGGGAACGGTCCCACAATGTCCATGCCCCACTCTGCAAACGACCAAGTAGGCGCAGTTGGATGGAGCGGGTTGGGCGGCCTCCGAGGCACTGACCTGAATGGTTGGCATTGGTGACATGTACGAGCATATCGGTTGCAATCTTCGTACTTGGTGGGCCAATAAAACACCATGAGCTTAATGCTATTTTTCATTTTAGCTCCTGCTTGGTGAGCCTCGCACAATTCGGAGTGGATCTCGTGCATCACGGTTTTTGCTTCCTTAGACGAAAGGCACCGTAGGAGGACCGATCAGTCCTTTTCATGGACGAGCCTGAAAAGTAAGCCGTCAATTTGCTGGTAGGATGTTGCCCTGCGTAGCAGTTGCACCCTCTGAGCTCGATCAGGGGGAAGCCGGCCGTTCTTTGTTTTTTTAATCGGCTCGCGCCAGTCTTCTTCTTCAGGAGCATTCTCCTCTTGAATGTTATTGACCTCATAGACAGTGAGGCCAGATTCTTCATCGAGCACACTTGGTATGAGCCTTCGGTATCTGACAGTAATATTCAATTCTCCCTCAGGTGGGAGTTTCAAAGTTGCTGCCAACTTTGCCAAAGCGTCCGCCTGGGAGTTACTGCCCCTTGGGACATGGCCTATTTCGAATAGGTAAAATTTTTCCTTCAGCCTCATGACGGCTGCATGGTAGGGAATGAGCTCCTTTTTCCAGACATCATAGTCGCCCAGTACTTGTCGAATCACGAGCTGAGAATCCCCGTATACTCTAATGCACTTGATGTCCATCTCCAATGCCAATTGAAGCCCAATAATTAGCGCTTCATATTCCGCTCCATTATTAGTCAACGACTTCATGAGGGCAGAAGAATTATGAAGAATGCCGCCTTGTGGAGATACAAAAACTATCCCCGCGCCCGAGACAAAGTCTGTGAGGTCGCCAGCCCTCTTGATTGTTCGAGAAGCGCCATCAAAATACAACTCCCACTGTGGGTGGTCAAGGGTGAGGACGTCCGGCTCTATTTGTGGTGAGATGTTTTCAGAATGCTCCCCGGCTTCTTGTGAAGGTACCAACACCTCTTCATCGGGCTTCTCGAAGTTGAGTGGCGAATCTTCTGGCACAGGATGCGCAACTAAGAACTTGGCCATTCCTTTTCTCTTGATCGCCTTACGTGGGACGAAGGTGATGTCGAACTCTATAAGGATAAGCGCTCACTTGCCAAGCCTCCCGGAGAGGACGAGCTGGCTGAGCAAGAACTTGAGTGGATCGCATTTGGAGATGAGCTCCACTCTATGAGCTGGAAGATAGTGCCTTACTTCTTGACAGCAAATACCAGAGCTAAGCACACCTTTTCCATAGGAGTGTACGGATGCTCAGGCCCGATCAGCTTTCGACTGAGGTAGTACAACGGCTGCTCTTTGCCCTCTTCATTGATCTGCGCTAAAAGTGCTCCCAAGGAGGCATCCATGGTAGCAATATAGAGGATAAGGGGCTTCCCTCTGACAGGTGCCCCTAGGACTGGAGGAGTCAGTAGATACTCCTTAATTTGCTCGAAGGCCTTCTGATAGTCTTCGTCCCATATGAAGGGTGCTCCTTTCTTCATCAGTTTGCCGAAAGACAGGCATCTTCCTGAGAGGTTAGAAATGAACCGCCTAATATAGGCGAGTCTTCCTTGTAGAGATCTGAGCTCTGTCAAGTTCTTAGGCGGAGGTAGTCCTCTTATGGCCTTGATTTTGTCAGGGTCGATTTCTATACCTCGATACCTGACGATGAAACCAAGGAACTTGCCACTGGAGACGTCAAAGGCACATTTCATCGGATTCATCTTGAGCTGGTACTGTCGAAGCCATTCGAAGACTCGACGCAGGTCGGCCAAATGATCCTCTCGCCTTCTTGTCTTGACGACCAAGTCATCGACGTAGCATTCAACGAGGTCATGCAGCATCTTGTCGAAAATCTTGGTCATTGTCCTTTGGTAGTTTGCACCGGCGTTCTTCAGGCCAAACGACATCCTTTTATAGTTGAAGATCCCCTTAGGAGATCGGAAAGCCGTACGGTCCTTGTCTTTGGTGGCCATGCGGATTTGATTATAGTCCGACGACCCGTCCATGAAGGACAAGGATTTGATTATAGCCGTATGGTCCTTGTCTGGACAAATTGCATAAATACTCCCAATGACGGGACAATTGTAGAAATGTCCCGAAAAGGGGAAATTGCAAAAATACCACCAAAAGTAAAAAATTGCAGAGATACTCATGACGGGTCCGAAGTTGCAAATACATACCAAAAAAAAGGGTTTGATATTTATGAGACTCATTCAACGGCCTACTCTGATTGTGGAATTTAGGCCACATGTAAATCAATGTATTTTGTGAGGATGAATCCAAAGAATAAAATATTAATTTTCTCCTGCAAATGTGTATCTCTAATAGGTGATCTCCTTGATCAAATATATTAGATAAAACTCCCAATATCACAGCTAATATTGTAGAGGCCAAAAAATATATTTTCTTTGACAGTTAATCAAGGGTATTCGGACTTTACGCCGATGTAAATAAACATTGACTATGATCCATGGGGAAATGTCCCGTACCCGAACCCTAATCGTCTGATAAACCTAAATTCGCGGAAATAATAATACACCTATTACCTAAATAACCACGAATGTGCATTTTCTTTTTCAAAGGAGAAGTATTTGCTTATTTATTTATTTATTTCCGTGTGTTAAACAACACTATAACGAGGATACGAGATGCCTGAGCAAGACATCCCGTTCTCGCAATAATTCTTGGACAAGAGACTTCAGTGCTTGGTTTTCCCGCTTTAAACTCTCCAAAGTGGTGGCCGGGTCCTCTCGCTGTTCATTTGCGGGGGCATTAGTGATGGCTAGCGTGGGGTCCTCTTGTTCCCCAAGGTCAAGACTAGCCATTTGGCCTAAAGCCACTTGTCCAACATTTTCGAGTTCTCGCACGGCGGGTTGTAATATGATAGAATCTTCTTCGCCATCAGGACCGGCTGCGTGGATGTCCAAGGTGCCGATATCGGGTGACTGAAGCTGGCCATTGTGATTTTTAGGTACCGGTTTCCCTTGATGTTTAGTTATGCAGGCGTCGACCTTCTGACCGGGGCTTGAGCCGCTGGCAGAGGGTGACAGCCCTATGGTGTTGACGGCACAATAGACTTTGATGTCTGCCTCTGGATCCTAGCCCAACCAAGGATGGCAAACTCGGTTTCGGTCTCGGTTTCGCCCGGGTCCGAAACCGAGTCGACTCGGTTTCGGTTTCGGTTTCGGCCGAAACTGGCCGAAACCCATATAACAGGTTAAAAAAATTAAAATTAATTCTAAAAAATCTGAAAAAAATCATAAAAAATATAAATAACTACTTAAAATCATAAAAAATCATAAAAATCATTACACATGCATTTCATTGTATAAGTTAGGGCAATAACCTTGAAGTAGACAACTACAAAAATTCAACTTCAAACATTGAACATGTGTAAGTCATATTCCATTGTACATTAATAGAAGCAGTACAATAAACCAATTTGGACAAAATAAATGTTACAAAAATTCATTGATTCTTACCTAATATGGATAATAATTACTAGAAGAACCTTCTCCCTCATCGTCTGGCCCTTGATGTCGATACCCATAACCAGGTTGCATGTATGGTCTATATTCACTATAACCAAACAATGAGGTAGCCAAGTCCTGCATCCCTCTTTGGATCCCTCTTGGAGTGTTTGGTTGGCTTGATTCGAATCCAGTATCAACATAGGAATCTTGAGGAAGAGAAGAGTCACTGGTCGAATATGGATGGAACTGAAATGATGGTTCATAATTCTGGGCCCCATAAATAGCTGCTTCATGTTGGCCACCTTCGTAACCTGGTGAACCATATCCGTGCTGACCTTGACTATATCCAGTAGTACCACTTGCAGCACCTGCACCACCTGTACCACCTGCAGCACTAGTACCACCTGCAGCACTAGTACCCCCTGCAGCACCTCCGGGATGATCATCATCATCATCATCATCATCAGAATCATAAGAAACCAGTCGCCTTTTAACCTTTGAGGATGCTTTTTTCTCTTTTGGAGTGCTTTTTTCAATCAACGTTGACACGAGTCCTTTTCCCCTTGGCGTGTGCCTCACATAAATCTGCTTCAACTCCTCAATTGCCGGGTCCTCTCGAGCAGCAGCATTTGCCCTCTCAGTTTGCCCATGCACTGATGTACTTCTTCTTAAGGAGGACATTCTAGGAGTGACTGGCCTGCTATCTGTATCTGAGTGTCTAGCTAGCTCAAACTCGAACTGCTCCTCAGTGTCATCAACCACCCTAGACTGGTGCGCATGAGTATCTCTGGCCCTCTTTGATTTGCTTCTTAATTCGGGATCTCTTGCCTCATCTTCATCAAGTATGCCCTCTGCCCATCTTCTATCATCAACATCAAAACGGGCTCATCAACCTGCTCTCGTATCTCCACCCAAGACTGCAAGGGATTATCATCATCAAATAAGCCATCCACATCAATCTCTGCGGCGGCATCCTCGGCGACGCGTTTGTCTCGCAGCTGTTGTCTCAACCTCATATTCTTTATTCTCAACCTCATATTGTAGTGGCAGTACACTAATTTCTCTAACCGATCAGCCTTTAGCCGATTGCGAACCTTTGAGTGTATAAGGCTGAACGTGCTCCAATTCCTTTCACATTGGCTTGCTGATGTGGTTTGACTCAACACCCTGATTGCAATGAAAGCCAATGCAGAACTGCCCGATTGTCTATTGTTCACCATGATCCACCAGTCAGCTGTTACACCAACCAACCATAAACAAATAAATATAAGATGTAAATAAAAATTAATTAAGGAAGATGTAATTGCAAAGAAAGCACAAAGATGAAGTATACCTGGGCTCACTCTTCCCACTGCGTATTGCAATTGGGAGTCAGAATACGTCCCACTTTTCATTCTATAGGAGGTCATCTACAAAAATTACATAATAGATTAGCATTACTACGTAAGTAAATTCTATACCTCTTATTCATGAAATCAAACAGGCCAACCTCTACTTCCGCCTGAAGCCTCTTATCTTGTGTCCTCGATAAACGACCAATGACTCTTAAAGTGCCTTGAAGCACCTCGGCATCAACATGTGCATTGGCATTGTACATTAATCGAGGGTTCAGAAAATAACCTGCATTTGTATATAGTTAATGTATGGTCAATAATATATGAATACAAATAATCACTCACCAGCTGCATGCAAGTCGTGGTGTAATGTGGTGTCCCATCTATGGTCAATAATCTTCCACCACTTTGCATGTTCTTTGGGAATGGACTCCTGCAACTCCAATTTCGCACGGTCCATGGCCTCATATAGATATCCCATATCATTCTTGTCATCGCCATCCACCAATCTTAGGACCTTCACGAGGGGGGTGACTACTTTCATGTATCGTGTTACTCTGCCCCAGAATTTGTTGTCGTCCACGATTCGACAGACATCCAAATAATCCATCTGAGCATCAACATTGCCCTTGTCGATGTATTCCCGCAGGGTATTATGGTACATGAAAGCTTTCAACTCATTCTTATACCTGTGCAAAGAAATAAAATTTGAATCAAATACGGATCATAACTATAAGGATAAAGAAGTAATAATTGAGTTCAACAGTATACCCATGTAGAGACTCCAAAGAAATGAAATTTGAAGCAAATCTGGTTGGCCCTGCACGGATAATATCTCGCCCCCCACTTGCATGCTCCCTGAACATGTTCAATATCCTAGGATGGCCATAAATATACTGGGTAATCTTTTGTGCCCTTTCAACCGTCTTCTTCACATGTTTGTCCTTCCCTATGTCTTCAAGTATGAGATCAAGACAATGTGCTGCGCATGGGAGCCAATATAAATGCCTGCGCTTATGCATCAATTTCCTCCCTGCAGCCTTATAACTGGCTTCATTATCAGTCACAACTTGTACAACATTTTCTTCACCAATTTCGTCTACCATGTTGTCCATCAAATGAAACAAATAATTGGCATTTTTTTCAAAATTTGATGCATCTACAGATTTTACAAATACTGTACCTTCGATGCAATACACCAAAAAGTTAATCATGGACTTTTTCGTGGTACCAGTCCAACCATCACACATAATAGTGCATCCTCTCTCCATCCATATATGCTTGAAGCTTTCAACCCACTGATGGAGCTCCTCAACCTCTGCCTCAAGGCCACGCCCGTATATGTCCCGACGTGACGGCGCCTTCAACCCAGGGCCAGCATCTGCTATGGCATCCAACATAGGTTGAAAATATTCACTTTCAGCAGCATGTGCAGGGACACCTGCATGAAAAAACCATTTACAGATGCTTTTAAATGCATGCCCTGCAACTTCTGCAGATTTTTTGACCCCTCTTAATGCACTTTTGATCTTAGGTTGTGTAGCCTGGGGCCTTCTGTGGAGATAACTGTCCATGGGGCCTGCTCTCTGCGTCTGCGGGGGCGGGGCAGCAACATCAGGACGTCGTGCAGCTGTACTGGAGTAGGTCCCTCCTGAACCCATGGGTGCCTTTCCTTTCCTTCGAGCGGCTTCTTCACGCTCCCTTGCTTCAGTCAGTTCCGGATCAGAATCTTCAGTGCCTTCCTCATCATCATCCCTCCTAACCCTTCTGCCAGAAATCTCCTCAGCAATTTCCTCCTCATCCTCAGCCCTTTGTTGCACCCTCTCCTTTTTCCCCACAAGGCACTGGCGCATCTCCTCTCGCACCTCTCGTGGACAGTGGTCGCATTGTCTCACCTCTCCTCGTACCCCTGCCAAATGTTGCTTGCCTCTGGTAATTCCGCCATACATCTCCTTACGACAGTAATTACATTTAACCTTCCTTCTCTTAGCATCAACTAAGGACATGTGGGCCCACCCCGGATCCTCCTGCCCTTGCTGCTCATGTGTTTGCTGACGTCTAGGCATGATGCTGCATTAAGAAGTTACACAGTCAAAGACAAACAATTGTAAGTACAAAACAAAAGACCCAAATTTATGAATGAATTAGGGCTTAATTACCAAATAACCCTTAATCATGTGTCATAAAAATATAATCCCAGCATGATCCTACCCCACATTCATCAATGAAACTTAATTAACGTTCAATTGTGGCTAAGAAACTCGAATTAGACAAAAGGCCCAATTTTTATGAACTAATTAAGTCTTAATTACTAATTAAGCCCTAATTACCCTTCATAAAAATACAATCCCAGCATGATCCCACCCCACATTCATCAATGAAGCTTAATTAACGTTCAATTGTGGCTAAGAAACTCGAATTAAATAAAAGGCCCAATTTTTATGAACTAATTAAGTCTTAATTACTAATTAAGCCCTAATTACCCTTCATAAAAATACAATCCCAGCATGATCCCACCCCACATTCATCAATGAAGCTTAATTAACCTTCAATTGTGGCTAAGAAACTCGAATTAAACAAAAGGCCCAATTTTTATGAACTAATTAAGTCTTAATTACTAATTAAACCCTAATTACCCTTCATAAAAATACAATCCCAGCATGATCCCACCCCACATTCATCAATGAAGCTTAATTAACCTTCAATTGTGGCTAAAAAACTCGAATTAGACAAAAGCCCCAATTTCTATGACCTAATTAGGGCTTAATTAGCAATTAACTATTAATCACCCTTGGGAAAAACTAATTACCCGCATGATCCAACCCCAAAATCCTCAATGAACCTTAATTTAACTTCAATTGAGCCTAAGCAAACCAATTTAGACAAAAGCCCCAATTTTTAAAATCTGATTAGGGTTTAATTAGCAAATAACCCTTAAGCCTTTAATCACCCTTGGAATAAACTTAATAAGCAAGACTTGCTTACCCCAAATTTTTAACCCAACCAAAAGAACACAACAAAATAATCAAACAAAACCCAATGAAATTAACCTCAAACAAAATAATCAAACCCTTGAAGTTGAAGTTGTGTTGGCGCAAGAAGGCTCCCTCAGACCTCAGTCCCTCTCGGCCTCTCCCTGTCGGACGGCCTTTCACCCTTGGTCGGACAGCTGCCGGCAGGCAGCAGCTGCAACAGCCAGCAGGAGCAGCCGCAGGCAGCAGCCGCAGCACAGCAGCAGCAGGCCGCCAGCAGCAGCAGCAGCAGCAGGCCAGGCAGCAGCAGCAGGCAGCGGTAGCAGCGGCAGCAGCACAGGCGCGGCAGCGGCAGACACCACCCGCGACTGTCACAGCAGGGGGGGAAGGTTTCGGCCGAAACCTGTGGGTTATGGGGTTTCGGGGGCCAACATTGGCCATAAAGTCACTAGTTTCGGCCGAAACCAAACGGTTTCGGGCCGAAACCGTTTGGTTTCGGGCGAAACTCGTATCGGTTTCGCCCGAAACCGATACCCCCCTTTAGTTTCGGATTGCTACAGTGTTTAATGTGTGTTTCGGATCGGTTATGGCCGAAACCGATACGTTTCGGCCGAAACGTATCGGTTTCGGCCGAAACTGCCATCTATGAGCCCAACCCTCCTGTTGTTCTTGTAGAAAGGGGGTTGTCCTCTGACCTACGAGGGGTACCACAATTGTTGAAAGTGATTGCGCCGGGAACTTTCCTGCATTTGCGGGATGTTTTGCTTCCGACACATCTCTTTAATATATTCAGGCATGTCATCCATTTCTTGGACGAGTTCGAGGGCATTCTTAGGGATCTCACTCCAGCCAAAGTCATCGTCGGGAGGCGCTTGAGGCACTAAGTCTCCCTTATAAAAGATGATGGGCTTAGCGGCCTTATTAGTCTTCTTTTTTCCTTTTCTTTGATATGTGACAATAAACATCTTCAATTGCTCAACCTTGTGTTCCTGCCTTTGGAATGGCAGCTGCATGCACGCCGAAGGTAAGGAGATGCTCTTGTCAATTGCCTGATTGATGAGGTTGGCTTCAAAATTAATTTTGCGCTTTTCTAGCCGGACTGGCTTGGCATTGGCGGTGTTAGCTTGTATATTCAATTAGTGTAACTTAGCGAGATCCTCATTTATCCCGAAGAGCTCTTCTTCATCTTCGTCTTCTTCTTCTTCTTCTGCAAGTACTTTTTGCTTCCCTTTGTCCTTGACTTCAACGGGAGGCTCGATGGTGGGTTCCTCGAAATATAATTGAGCGTCTGTCAAGTTGCACTCATTTGGACGAAATGGGGCTCGATCAACAAAGATTGTATATTACTCTTCGCCTTTTGCATACTTAATACATTGATGAAGTGTTAAAGGGATGACTCAATTTTCATGCAACCAGGGTCTCTCGAGCAAGGCCTATGACGTGTTAGCATCAATAATGTAGAAGGTGGCCTTAGTGACAAAATTGTCTATGGTCACTTGCACTATACTTTGCCCAATGCATCCTTTGAATTTTGGTTGAATATTGAGATTCTGACATTGTTGACCATTTGCAAATAGGGCACGAGAAATAAAGACTTGAAGTCTTAAGCGACATTATGTTGACGGATGCCCCAGCGTCCACTAGAATTCGGTTCAATTCATGGCCATTTATCTTCCCTTGCATATACAGAGGACGATTGTGGCAAGAGAAAGACAACAACATATCTTTATCTGTGAAAGTGACAGTCGCTGCAAGAGCTTCGTATGCTTGAGCCTAAAGCTCGGCCACCTAAGCCTCATAAACTTATGGCTCTTGGAGTATTTTCACGAGGGCTTCCCTCAGCTCTTTACTCCAAACAATGGCTTCCCATATGGTGACATAGGTTGGCATCCGCTTCATGTCCTGGATGATCTTACGATCGGCCCGCACACGGGATTGATCCAGCGGGGGGATCATCTTTGAAAGGGGCTTAGGTTGATAATTAGGCTTCTTACTTTGCTCAACTTTCGCTTGATCATTTGGCTCTTCTTGGAATAATGGAGCCAGGGCATCTTCTGGCGGAGGCGGCTCAAGGTTGTCCTTGCCAAAAGGACCTGCTTGAGCTGGATCGGTTGGTTTTTCTTGTGGGGCTAATTTTGTAGGCTTATCTTCCTTATCTGACAAATCAAAGAAGGTAGCAGCCCAAACTTGAGTCTGAGTTGGATCAATAGGTCTTTTCTGCGAGGCTAGCTCTGCTGGCTCATCTTCTTTATCTGAGGGGTCAAAGAAGAAGGTATTAACCCGAACTTGAATCTCGTGAATGGGTCTTGGCTCTTCTCCTCGGAAGACAATGACTCTTTGAAGATATGTTGAAGTAGAGCTCTCCCCGTCAGAGGATGTGGGGTGCCTTCCTCGCCTACGGCCACGACCTCTAACGCGATCGCGATTTCGGAGTTCTGCGTTACGACGGCGGTAGGTGGCCATAGTGATCCTATCCCCAGCTATAGAGGCGGTGACATTGTCTCCGCTTGGTACCCGTAGACTTTCTAACGGGGGTATCGACACCATGTTACATGAGAAGTTCTTCAACATTCCTTCTAACTTCTTTATGGTGAGTTCCTCATCTTAATAGAAGATGGAAAGTTCCTCCGGGATAGGAAGCCTCTCGCCCTGCTATGTTCGCTGGTACATTTGTTGTAGCCAGTTCTTAAGCCGAGTCTTTCGCCCCAGTACTTCTCACGAGATATATTTATCTAGAGGAACAACTTTGGTGGGTGTGGAAGGAATGTACTCCTCGAGCTCATCAATCAAAGCTTTTGTAGAGGAGTTATCTCTTTAGGGGTCTCCATCACCTCGGCCTATTCGGCCTGTCGTTTCAATCTTCTGTTTAAATTCTTTTTTTTATTCTTCTCTTGCCTTTTAGCTTGCGCTAATTCTATGGGAGAAGCAACGTTCATTTTTGCTGGAGGTTGGTAGACGCCCCCAACATTGGAGCTATTGAACCTGCCTTTTCTTTTTGGTGGTTTGGGGTGACCATGTTTCTTTGGGGTCACATTGACTCAGCCGACTTTTTCTTTCTGCCCCTGGAACGTGACATTAATTGCTTGATTGACTATCTCGGGCCGCAATTCCTGAAATTCGGCGATACAAAGGCCCAAGTTTTGGGGTGTTGAAGGTGCGGAGGGCTTCTTGCCTACCTGTCGTTGGATCGGCCTAAGGTTCAGCTTGGGGGACTCTCTTTTGGCTTTTCCATTGTGTCTTTGCTTGGGGGTTACTGTGGGATCTCTCTGCCGAGGCTTGCCTTTCTTGCTTCGCTCAGGCTCCGCTTCGGGCTTTTACTGCTGGGGCTCGTCTTATGAGGTAGGGTTGGTCCTTGATTCAGGATCTCCCTTACGGGGTTTCTGACCCACCTTATGCATGCCACAGATGGCATTTGACCTGAACCTCCAAGGGTTGATGTGAGATGACACCTTGGAGGGTCACAGACTAATACTCTCTTCCACCTAGAAGGATGCCAAGAAGCCTCCGGGTCTCCTCTTTTGAGAAAGGTAAGGACTTTACATCCTCCCACGACTCCCAGTTAGAGCACTGGGCTGTGAAGTGATCTCGACTAAGTGTGTCCTTCTCATTCAGCCTAGTGGGTGTCTGAGGGGTTGATGCATGAACGACATTTACCTAGAAAATTGATTGGCCCCGCGGGGGAGACCTTGAAGGTCCCTGGAGGAGACCATCTATATTTATTACCCGCCGGGTAATTGAATTCTCCGCAATGTCTTTGAAGGCAGGGCAGTCATAGATGACGTGGCCCATGGCTCGATGGTACAAGCAATAGGCATGCTGATGCCTTATGCCAGTGCCTGGATCATTGTCCGATGCGGGGAACTGTATCAATCCTTCTCTTCGGCACATATGAAATATCTCCAAAGTTTTATACCAAGGGAAAGAGTATAACTTTTGTAGGGCCTCATTGGCGGATGAGTCCACTGAATCCTCGGACAACCACCCTCCAGATCTTGGCAGCCTTCGAGGTTCTACCGTGTTCTCCGAGTTGCGAGTAGAGGCTGGGACGGACTGTCTCGTTGAAGGTGCCGGGGAAAGTGCTGACAACCGGTCATCAATATGTTTCACAAGCCGCAGCAAACTCTACTGGTTGTGCTGTGGTTGTCTGACCTCCTTTTTAATTTTTCGAGCAATCTTCCGAATGGCTAGGCATTCAGACATTAAGAGAGATATGTCCCTTTGTGAAGCTTCTTGTGGCCCAATAGGGAGGGTTGGCTGAAGCTCGTTAGCCATAAACTCGCTTGGCTCTTTCCCGAGACTTTATGAATGACATTTATCGAGAAGTTTAATTCTTCCCGCATGTGAGGCCAAGGCGGGCATCCCTCGATATAGCCTTGATTTAAAATTTGCTCGACAGCTTCTTTGAGACTTTTTCTTGTCATGCTGTCTTCTTGAATATTGATCTCCCCCTTCTAAATGAGGATTTCGATACAGTCTTGTACCTCCTTACATTCCCCGGTGGGGTGAGATATGGTGTCGTGGTATTCATAATACCGAGGATGTTTTTTCTCGATCTCCGTGTGATTTGGCGGCGGGTCATGTGCATGATTCGACCCTCCTTAAGTAGGCGGTCAAATATCTTCTTGGTATTCTCTTTCGGAAAGGAGCACCGATGGGAAGGCCTCCAGCCTAGATACCAGACAATGGGTTTGGTTTGGCTGGGGCCGGCTTCCACTATTTTTGGCTCAGGGAATGTGAAGGTTGCCGCCATGTGGTTCCCATCAATTGACTGGTGGATTGCATTGTGGGGGATCCATCAAATTGCTTTTCATCGTGATGAGTCGGTTTTGGATCATCTTCTCCGCCTCATCCTTGAAAACATAACAATTTTCAATAGTATGACCCAATATGTGGTGATATACGTAGTAATTGGGGTCATCCGATTTATTTACGTCCTCTAGTTTCTTGGGATTCGGTAGGGATATCAGCATGTTCTTAAGGCAAAGATTGAAGAGTCTTTTGGTATGCTCCTTAAAGGAATAAGGAGTTTTCATACGCTCAGAAAATCTTGCTGATGCCTTCCCTACGGACTTCTTGCCGGAGTTGCTTGGAGTCGTCGCTTCATCGGACCCGTTTGCGGGGGAGAAATCGATAGCATTAGCCTCCTTGCCCGCAGCACTGTGCTCCTTAGGAGCCTTACCCTTCGAGGGGGTGAATGTTGGGTTATCGGCGAATAACATTTCTATCTCTGCAACGACCGAGTTTAACTGGTCGAAACCTTTGATATTTACCCCCAAAAGCTTTTCATTGATTTCTGCCGATAAGCCCCTTCGGCATATTGTTATTGCATCCTCTTGAGAAGGAGGGTTATCGCATCTCATGCTGAAGTCCCTCCAGCGCTTGATGAAATCGAGCGCAGTTTCCCCCATTTTTGCTTGAGTGAGCATAGCTCTGCAAGGGAGACTTTTCTTTCGGCTGCTTGAAAGCGATCAATAAACTTCTTATGCAGATTGGCCCAGTCGGCCACAAAATTGGGCTTCAACATTGAGTACCATTGGAAGGCACTGCCCGTGAGAGAGGTCGCAAAGTAGCGAAGGAGGTACGACTCCTCAAGTGCTAGATCACCCATGGCCGTTATGTAATAGGCCAAGTGTTCATGTGAGGACCCCAGCCCGTTGAACTTTTGTAGCTTTGGTGCTTTTGGGCAGTCCGGCAGAAGCTTTTTGAATTGGTGGAGTGGGTATGGTACACTGTATAAGTCAACAGTGGCAATACCCTCGTCACGCTGGGCGAATTTATCTTCAACTATTTTTTCTATTATACGCTGCTGGGCGATGACATCTTCAGTTGCCGGTGTCTTAGAAGATTGGACATTGAGTGGAGCACAAAACGGTTTAGTCCCTGCTTCAACGGTTACATTAGAGGGTGCCGCTATTTGTTGATTGGCAACGGCGGGAATACCCAATCGTTGCTCCCTTCAGAGATTCTGATTGTAGACTGGTGTTGGAGGTCTTTGGGCATTCACATTCATTTGCCGCTTCATCTCGAGCATGAGATTCGTCATCTTTATGTGCCAACGCTGCATGGTCTCAAACTTGGCATCGTTCGGACATTGCTTGGAATGCGACCCTCGTGGGGGGCTCGAACACCGGGTTTGCATAACCACCGATGGGTTGAGCTCCCCCTTCTCCATAGATGCTAATGACTTCATTAGGGTCATTTTCTTCCTGGGGTAGATTTTCTTCCTAGTGTAGAATTTGCTCCTGAATTTGTCCCTGATGTTGACCTTGGCTGGAAGTCCCTACTTGGCAACTAAGTTGGGCTTGAAGGCTTCTTTGGGTGACATTGCGGGTATTAAGGTACACCGCATCCACCGTGGGATTTTCAGCAGGTTGATTGGGGTTGGCTGGGATGCCAACGGCCTCCACCGGCTCTTGGCGAGAGACATAGCAGGTATACACCTTCATGCTATCCCCGGTGCCAAACATTTGAACCACCCTTTTTTTCTAGGTGGTTGGGCCGTCGGGGACACTGAAACGCGTGCTGTAGAAGTTTCAGCCCAGGCAATTTGTTCTGCTCGGATTGGGGCCACAGTTTGAGTAACATTGGGCTTCTGATAGGCCCCTTTTCTTTTTTATCCCCGGGGGCACGAAGGCGTGACGTCTCCGGGTGACGGAGAAGGGTCTTGTTGCCATTCCTGAGCTTGATCGGGCTTAGCTTCCCGAGCTCGTTTGAGGGCACAGGCCTCCTGTTTGGTGACTCACATCTGTTTCATCTTTTGGGGGCATTGCTTGGCTATGTTGCCCCTGTAGTTAACCTTGGAGCCTTTTTTGAAATCGGATTTGTCCTCGCACACCTTATGGAGGAGCGCGAAACGGTTGGAGGTTGGAAGGGTTGGGATATAGTTGTCCAGTGGAAGTATCAGCTTGCCGTCGTCAAGTTGAACATGCAAGTTCTCGATGAGGACTGTCTTACCGGAGCGAGAAATTATCATTGTGGGCTTCTTATTTTGGCGTGCCCGGTGGCGCCCCCATTTAGTACGGACGGAGTTGTAAGATATTGTGTTGACCGAGAAAACTCGGCCCTGTAGGAGGCTGGGCTCAACGCCTCTAGCTGACATAGTGTCGGCCGGAGCGGCCGACTCTTCTTGTGGAGCCGGGACGACCCCTAGGAAGAAAGGAGAGCCCACGACTGGGGTAAAATCCCCGAAAGCAATTGAAGTTGTGAGATAGCCACATCTGGCATGAGTGGCGACGACAAGCGGTCCGTACGTCACGACAACCATTGAGGATTGTTGGAGATCACTTTCTTTCGAAATTAGCGGCTAAGCCAGAAGCTTTTCTACTCCCGCCTGCTAGGGCAAACGAGGGGAATGAGCACCTTCACAAAGGCATTTAAAGATCTTTTGGCAGAAAGATGAAAGGCAAAAAAAGTCCCATCGGACGTGCCAGTCTGTTTACACGCGCTCAAAATATAATTCGAAAAAACATATGCACATATATTTAGGCTTTGAGCTTGCATATTATAATTTCCGCGCGTGTGCTTTATCAGACGATTTAGGGTTCATGTACAAAGACCTTTTCCCACTGATTGGAGTCGGTGTTAATTTACATCGGACTGAGTCCGAACACCTTTGATTAATTGCCTAAGATCTTTTTGCCTTTGCGGTACTGGCTTTGCCAAAGTTTTAGTCCCAGGGAAGAATTCCCTTGTCGTAAGGCCGGGTGTTATTGCAATTATCCCCTCACGTGAGGGTTTATTTGTAATTTTCCCTTTTGGAAGGGCTTCGATGCAATTTTCCCCTTTTGGAAGAGTTTAGATGCGATTTACCCTCTCGGAGGGACTTATATGCAATTTTTCCCTTTGGAGGGGGTTGTATGCAATTTCCCTTTCGGGGGACTTATATGCCATTTTTCCCTTTGGAGGGATTTATTTGTAATTTTCCCCTTTGGAGAGACTTATATGCAATTTTCCCCTTTGGAGGAGCTTATTTGCAATTTTTTCTTAAATTAGGGCTTTTGTGCAATTTCTCCTCAACTTAGGGTTTTTTAGCAATTTCCCCTTTGAAATAGGGTTTTTATGCAATTTTCCTTTGATTTTGGGTTGCTATGTAATTTTACCCTTTATTTAGGATTTTTATGCAATTTACCCTTAGATTAGGGTTTTTCTACAATTACCTTTAGATTAGGGTTTTTATTTGAAGAACATGCCCTTTTTTCTGAAATTTCAGAATTTCACGTAGATTTCCCGGACATTTACCCAATTTCGTGAACGTTGAGGGCATAATTGCAGAATTTGATTTTTTTTTTTTTGTAGACTAGGCATGATTTTCCACCAACTTTGGCCATATTTGCAGAGACTTGGACATTTCCCACAGAATTTTTTGAATTTTTGGATTTTTGTGTAATTTCTTGAGGACATCTGCACAATTTTGTACAAGTGTGCAGGTAAAATCACAATTTTACAAATGTTGGGGTTTGCCAAGGATTTAGACATCAATTTCACTGAACTTTGGCATTCCTGGGATCAATATAACCCTTTCATGACTGTGGTCCATTTGGAATCATGATACAACTCCATTTTTTCACATAAGGGTATTTTGGTAAAATCCCCTTTTAAGTGAGTCCTTTGTATACAAAGTAGGGCTTTTAACATAACAAAACACCAAAGAAAGGGGGCTGCGACCTGTTGCTGCTGCTCCTTGCTGATGTGCCCTGCTGCTTGCTGCTCCTACTGTTGCTTGCTGCCTCTTCTTCAGTCTAAGGGGGCTGCTCCCTCTTCCTTTTTTTCTTCTCATGCTGCTGCCTCCTATTTATAGGAGTGGGAGGACACACCTGGAGGTAAGAACTCACCTCCCTTTTTCCTGTTCTGTTTGTTTGTTTGTTTTGATACAACCATGTGAGAGAGAGGGAAAGACGGGGGCGGAGGAGGCAGCCCCCGGGTCTGCAGACCCCGGGGGGCCCTCGTCCGGGTTCTCCTTTGGTTTTTTTTTCCCAACCTTCTGCTACTGCTGCTCCTCTTTTTTTTGCTGCCCACCATACAGGGGAGAGAAAAGGGGGAGAGGCCTGTGGGCCCTCCACCCCTATCTGCATAACCCGGAGGTGGGTAGCTCCGGGTTTGCAGACCCGGAGGTGCCACCTCCGGGTCTTCTTCCCCATGCTTTCTTCTTTTTTTTTTCTGTTCTGTTTCTCTCCTTTTTTTTTGTTCAAACTACAGAGAGAGGGGAAACCCGGGGCTGCAGACCCGGAGGTGCCATCTCCGGGTGTGTAGAACCCGGAGCTGGTACCTCCGGGTCTGCAACACCTGGAGGTGCCACCTCCGGGTTTGCAAAACTTGGAGGTGGGCCTCCCGGGTCTGCTCAAGAGAGGAAAAATAGGGGGCGGCCCTGGTCCTCAGTTTAGTCAACTTAAAAACTATAAAACCTACCCTTGCTGTCCTTTTCTAGCACTTGCGTGGAACTTTTTTTTGTTGACTTGGAGGGGCGGCCCAAGGTTTTTTGTTTGACCTTTTCTTGGCTTGTTGGACCCGTCTTGCTGTCATTGGTGCCGGGGTGAAGATACACATTTGTGACACCTTAAAAAAACATTTGTGACACCTTAAAAAATGCTCTTCGGATACCAGGGACTGCCATTAACTTGTCTTCTTGCTGCGTAGGTGTGTACTTTTAACATGCCAGCCATGTGTTCGATGAAATTTCTGCGTGTACAAACACGCTAATTCTTGTGTAAAACTTCGCCCAATGGGATGCCGAGGGCGCTTGAACTTAAATCCACCATAACAGCTGCGATTTAAATCGCTTGATACCGTCATTTAGCGGGGTTGACTTCAGGTGTTTGATGAAATGACTGTGTGTCAAAACATGCAGTCTTTTTATGTCAAACGTTGCCCGGCGAGATTCCAAGGGCATTTGAACTTGATCCATGTGCGACGGTTGTGGAAAACATCACTTTGCGCCGTCAAGAGGATCGAATTTGTTTAAATTTCTTAGTTCTGAATTTTAATCAGAAACTTATGGCATGACTATTGTAGGGCTCAACAGTCTCCTACTGAGTGGACATGCATTTTCTTGTGCCGTAACATCCGTGGATATCAACATTGCTTGGGCATCATTGCTTTATCTATTACTGGAAACCTAAAACCTTACACTGCAGGCCAGAATATCCTTCAAACTTTAAACAGCTAATGGAGGAATATGTAAGTCTACTACGAGGTTTGTTCTCCACCATTGCCATATTTTTTAATTCTTTTAAGGACACCATCAAATTTACACTTGTTTCTTTTATTTCCTAAAATGCTATTAATACTTGCAGATCTTTCAAGAAAAATAATGCGTGGAATTGCTTTGGCACTGGGTGGGCCAGCGGATGCCTTTGAAGGTGAAAGAGCAGGAGATCCGTTCTGGGTAATGCGCTTAATTGGATATCCAGGTTCTTCTGATACCAAAGATGACCAGATGCAAGATAATGACGTAGGATGGTATTGCTATTGTTTAGTATGCTCGAATTTGAACTTTCCTGCGTCAACTTCACAGACAACTTATTTGTTTATTTGTTTTTCTTGTTGCATGCGTCCTTGACAAATTGATCCAGTGGTGCTCACACAGATTACGGTAAGAGGACTTTAATATTAGTGTGATTCAAGAATAAGACTGAATGTGAGTCCAGCATAAGCTTAAACATAGGGGCAGATTTTTTGTGATACTTATCACTGGTCATCTTTTCTCATCCTTCACATCTGTTACAGAAATCTTCTCCAAATCACTCAATAAAAGTTACGTTTATCTGTCCCCCATCTGCTTTCCTCAGTTGTGCAGTCGAAAATGGAAGCTTCCAACTCCAACCTGAGGAATTGCTCAGCTTATAACATTGTGGCATTTCAGGCAGTTCTCCTTAGTTTGTTTTAATGGTTGCCCAATGCTACTTTTTTATGTTCATTCCCATTTCCATCTCAACATTTTAACTGTTGTTTTCTTCTCTGATGTTAAAGTTTAATTTTCTTTCTATTATTTTTAAGGCTGACATCATTTTCTTTGTACACCGCTGGAGATTACTATAAGTAGCCAACATGCATTTTTCTTTTGCGTATGTGGGAGAATGAGATGATGATGATTTTGTCTCTAACTTACCATTTTTCTACTTGATAGGTCTTTTAACACTGGTCAACCAGGATTCTGACATGACTGCCCTTCAGGTGAAGCTTCTATTTCATGCGTGAGTTGAAGGTTCTTCATGTAGATACATTGGGCTGTAACTGCAGACTTTCCATATGTCAATGTTTACTTTTGTTCCATATGTCTATGTTTGTGAGGAGTCAGATAGGTTGAAGGATTTTGATGGACCTTTACAACTTGCCATACTCCTGTCATTGTTAGGTGATGCCAAATTTAAGGCGAACTTCATCCTCCAAGGTGGCACACGTCTCTCACGGTTTGATATGATGAAAGACATTGTTTGGTCTAGGCACTAAAAGAATCCTTTAGACTTCAAAATGTTCTGCACAAAATAGAGAAAATCTGGGGTTTCGATATAAGGGACTTTTTGAATGTCTGCCAGAAAGGGAATGAGACTGAAAATGCTGCTGCTTTCGAATGGCTTTACAGTTGTATTTTTGTGAGATTCAGGAGGGACTTGCATTTATGGCTGTAGAGAAATAGGTAGGTAAGGGTATATTTGTAATTTTCAGTTTTTCAGGTTTCATGTTGTAACCAGAAAACAGGAGAGCAAGGGAAAAGGAGAGAGGAACCCACCGAGAGAGCCAAAAACAGGTGGCGGCTGTCAACCTCTTGTGTTGTTGACAGCCGCAGCCCAATAGGTTTTATTTATAGGACAGGGCAACAACCCTCTTTACAAGGTGTGACAGAAATACCCCTATCAAAGGATCACAAGGGCCGCACACCCAATAACCAGCAATAACAACTAAAACAATAAAAACAGAAGCAATATAAGAAAGACAAAACTACCCTCAACCTTCTCTACACTCCCCCTCAAGCTGAGCATAGATGTCTAACATGCTTAGCTTGCTTAACATTCGTTTGAAATCATCCTTTGACAAACTTTTGGTAAGCACATCTGCAGCTTGATCAGTAGACCGGATATATGGCAAACACAGCTCTCCAGAGTCCAGCCTCTCCCGGATAAAGTGTCTATCTAGCTCGATGTGCTTTGTCCTATCATGTTGGACAGGGTTGTTAGCAATACTGATTGCTGCCTTGTTGTCACAGTAGAGCTTCATGGGAAGCACAACCCTAACCCCAATGTCGGTTAACAGAATATTTACTCACAGTAGTTCTGCTACAGCTTGTGCCATAGCTCTATATTCAGCTTCGGCACTTGATCTTGCACAGACAGATTGTTTTTTGCTCCTCCAAGTAATGAGGTTTCCACCCAGGTAAATACAGTACCCAGATGTTGACCTTCGATCATCTTGTGATCTAGCCCAGTCAGCATCAGAGAACCCCTCCAAACTCAGATGACCTTTTTTTCTAAATAACAGACCTCTTCCCGGAGATGTTTTGATGTACCTCAAGATCCTATCAACAGCCTGCATATGCTTGCTCCTGGGGGCATGCATAAACTGACTGACCACATTGGTTGCATATGTAATATCTGGTCTGGTCAAGGATAAGTAGAGGAGTTTTCTCACTATCTTTTGATACCTGCCTTTTTCAGCCTCTGAGAGAATTTCTCCATTAAGACTACTCAGCTTGTGATTCAATTCAAGTGGGGTATCAGCCGGCCTACTGCCTATCTTCCCTGTCTCTCTTAGTAAATCAAGAGCATACTTTCTTTGGGAGATAAAAATGCTGCCATGGGATCTAGCAACTTCAATCCCAAGGAAATACTTCAGGGGGCCCAGATCTTTGATCTCAAATTCCTTTGCGAGACTGTCTTTCAGCTGCATGATGCCAACAGAATCATCACCTGTGACCACCATATCATCCACATATACAAGGAGGATAACAACCTGTCCACCATTCCTTTTCACAAATAGAGTGTGATCACCATTACCTTGTTTAAATCCTATCTGCAGCATAAATTTTCTCAGCTTTTCAAACCAAGCTCTAGGGGATTATTTCAGGCCATATAATGCCCTTTTTAGCTTACAGACTTTCCCATCTGTAGTTGAGCCAGGAGGGGGTTGCATGTACACTTCTTCAGCCAATTCCCCATTAAGGAATGCATTTTTAACATCTAGCTGATGCAATTCCCAGTCATGGTGGACAGCAAGAGACATTAGAACCCGGACAGAAGATAACTTGGCCACTGGAGCAAACGTTTCTTGGTAGTCAATGCCATAGGTCTGCGTAAATCCTTGTGCAACCAACCTTGCTTTGTATCTTTCCACAGATCCATCAGATTTAAATTTGATAGTGTATACCCATTTTGATCCCACAGGCTTCTTTCCGGTAGGCAAATCAACCAAGACCCAAGTGTCATTCTTCCTCAAGGCCTCCATCTCCTCTGTCGTAGCCTTGACCCACCTTGGGTCCTTCATAGCTTCCGAAAAAGAGGAAGGAATAGAGGTTTTAGAAATGGATGAGAGGTAGGTCCGGTACAATGGAGAAATTTTTGAGTAGCACAGGTAATTGGAAATTGGATGCTTGGTACACTCTCTCACACCTTTCCTGCAGGCAATAGGCTTATCAAGGTCAATAAGAGTCACTTGATTTTCAGTTTCAGAAGTAACCTCAGGGACAGCAGGAGATGAGAACCCAACATTCTAATGAGTGGTCATCGGTAGGGGCCTTTTCTTCAAGCTGTTCAGCCTCTCCTCTTGATCTTCTGGAGTAGACCTGTCCAAACCTTGTCTTCTCCCTAGGATTGGTTCCTTCACCAGTGTTGAATTCCTCTTCGGCATTGGCATCTTGGACATCATCCCGAATAGGAGAGAATGAGGAAGAACCCAGAGCATCAACAGAGCTACGACAGGGAATAAGGTATGAGTCCACAGTAATCTCCCCCTCAGGCAGATTCGAGGAGAAGTATGACTGTGACTCAAAAAAAGTAACATCTCTTTGATAATAGACTTTCCCTGTGACAGGATCAGCACATTTATACCCCTTTTGTGTAGGAGAATAACCAAGAAAAACTCCCCTCACAGATTTAGGGTCAAGTTTGGATTGAGCAGGACCCAAGACATGGATAAAACACAAGCACCCAAATACCCGAGGAGTCAAGGGGAAGATAGGATGATCAGGTTGTAGGAGTGTCACAGGAATACGAAACCCTAGGGATCTGGATGGCATTCTATTAATGACATATGCTGCAGTGAGGACAGCATCTGCCCAGTACTGTTTGGGAATCTTGTGCTGAAACATTAAGGCTCGAGCAGTTGCCATAAGATGCCTATTTTTTCTTTCTGCCACTCCATTTTGTTGTGGAGTATACGGGCAAGAGGATTCATGAACCATTCCTTCATCTTGCATAAACATATTCAGACTTCTTGTAAAGTATTCTTTTGCATTATCAGACCGAAGGGTCTTAATTTTCTTATCAAATTGAGTCAGCACCATATTGGAGAAAACCTGGACTGCCCGAGGCACTTCTTCTCTTGACTTCAACAGATACACCCAAGTGCACAGGGAAAAATCATCAATAAAAGTGATGAAATAACGATAGCCATTCACAGACCGCACAGGGGAAGGACCCCGAACATCAGAGTGGACCAAGTCAAAAGGAGCGATGCTCTTTTTTATCGAAGCTGAAAACTGAGATCTACAATGTTTTGCCAATTGGCAAACAAGACACTGGAATGACTCTGGTTTAATAGACTTAAATAATGTAGGAAATAAAAGTTTCAAAGACTTGAAGGAGAGATGTCCCAGACGACAATGCCATAGCTTGAGTTGCTGAATTTGATTGAAATTATCACTAGTCTTCTTGGACTGAAAGTTGTCTTCCCCTTTATGTTCAGCCTGTACAGACCCCTGTCCTCAAGACCACTCCCAATCGTTTGCTTGGTCTTCAAATCCTGAAAAACACAATGAGTTGGAAGGAAGGTTATGGAACAATTAAGAGATTTGGTGAGGCTACTAACGGACAGTAAGTTTATTGGCAGAGAAGGAACATGCAAGGTAGATGACAAGGAAAGATGATCATCCATTTTAATAGTTCCTTTGCCTGCTATTGTGGCTTGAGTCCCATCAGCTACCATCACCTTTTCTTGACTGGAAGAAAGAGAATAGGTAGAAAAAAAACTAGGGTTACCAGTCATGTGATCAGTAGCTCCGGAGTCAATGATCCATGATGTGTCTGTTGGTTGAAGAGTAGCACTAAGTGCAGTCCCCTCAACATTGGACTTACCCAGGGAGGTGGAAGCAAAAGCAGATGTGTCCAGCTGAGAGAGAATCCTTTGGAGAGTAGTAATATCAGTTGGAGATAGACTCTTGGTGTTATTTACTTGAACACCTGAAGATCCATTCTCTTGGGTAGAGACCAAGGTAGTTGTTGCATTTCCCTTGGCCTGTTTGCTGCCCTTCTTGCCACGAAACTTGAGAGGCTTCTTGTCAGGATAAAGCTCCCAGCAGTCATCCACAAAGTGATTAGGTCTGCCACAGTGACTACACTTCCTGACTACCTTCCCCTCATCCTCTTGACTATTACTACTACCCCTCTTAAACTTGGAGGTATTGCTGGCCAGAGCAGAATGATCGTGCAGTGAGACCCCACTTGCAGTTTGAGTATCCACCGGCATAACTTCCCTCCTATTCTCTTCAACCAACACCCTTTGATATACCTCATCAAGGGATAGGGCACTGGTGTCATTGAGAATCTGCCCCCGGAGGGATTCCCACTACGGGTTTAAACCACCCAGAAATTTCAGAACTCTCCCCTTCTGAATGAACTTCAGGTGTCTTCTATGATCAGTTGGGGTATCCCAGTCATCAGCAGCATAATAATCAAGCTCATCCCACATAGTTTGAAGAGTAGTAAAATAGTCTGTAACAGAAAGTGTACCTTGTCTTGCTCCATATAGGGCATTCTCCAGTTGGTATACCCTAACGGCATTCTTCTTCTCACCATACATTTTTTCTAAGAACACCCACATGTCTCTGGCTGTCTCCTTTCGCATAATCAGTTTTTTCTGAGCATCCTCAACAGAATTGACTAACCAGGTCATCACAATGCTGTTCTGTTCAACCCAATCTTCAAGCTCAACACCATCCTCAGCAGGTTTCTCAACTTTACCATTGATATAGCCAGACTTCCTCTTTGCGCCAAGGTACATTTTTGCTGCAGCTGACCATTCAACATAGTTGGTTTTGTTCAGCTTGACATGAGTAATCTGCAGGGCATGGTGTTCATGGCCTGACACAGGGCCAGACACCGATACCCTTCTTCCTACAGAAGCCCCTTCAGCACTAGTAGATGTAGACCTGGAGTTTGATGAAGACTGCTGGTTGGCCATGGCAAGGTCTCTCTTCTCCCAGATGGACAAGAAACAACCTAGAACCCTTGGCAACAGGCCGCGGCTACCTCACAAGCAGGGCTCCGCGGGAGGAAGAAAGGGGGCAGAGCAAACCTTTCCTTGCAAGGAGAGGAGGGGGACCTTTCCTTACAAGAAGGGAAGAGGGCCGCAAACTTTCCCTGGGCCAGAAACCCTACCGTACGAGGAGGAAGAAAGGCAACAGAGGTTTTCTCCTGGTAGAGGAGACAACAAGGAGGCTACCGGTGCAGTTCCTACCCCTATTTCAGATCTCCTTCGGCTCTGATACAATGTTGTAACCAGAAAACAGGAGAGCAAGGGAAAAGGAGAGAGGAACCCACCGAGAGAGCCAAAAACAGGTGGCGGCTGTCAACCTCTTGTGTTGTTGACAGCCGCAGCCCAATAGGTTTTATTTATAGGATAGGGCAACAACCCTCTTTACAAGGTGTGACAGAAATACCCCTATCAAAGGATTACAAGGGCCGCACACCCAATAACCAGCAATAACAACTAAAACAATAAAAACAGAAGCAATATAAGAAAGACAAAACTACCCTCAGCCTTCTCTACAATTATGTAATTCTTTCTTTTCTTTATGACTGCCCTCCTTATGAGGGGTATTCTTGCAATTTTATTGGGGAAATGCAGAAATATAAGAGAGGAGGTTTGGCCTGTGTGAGGGCATCGTACTCTTCTCTCTCTCTCTCTCTCTCTCTCGTGGCCCTACTCTCTCTCTCAGTCCTGCTCTCTCTGTCTTTCATGGTATCAGAGAATAGGATGCTGGGATCTTGGCAGAAGCCATCCTTCCTTGGGCCGCACCACTTCTAAGGGATCCCCCTTGCTAGTGCAAGGCTCCCTCTCTCTCTTTTCTCGTCTCTCTACTCTGTGCAGATCTTACAAGCACCGGGAAGCCCTAGATAGTGCAGGGTTCCTGTTCACAGAGTCTCTTCCACAGTGAGGTGTATCCTCTGGCAGGCCAACCTGTCTGCCCAGGCTACAGCCCAGCAGACCAGGCTGCCCCTTCCCAGGCTGCAACACTAGCAGGCTACCCCTCTCAGGCTTCAGCCCAACCGGCCAACTTGCTACCTCGCTGTTGTGTTGTTTCGGATTCCGGCAACAAACGTCTGATCTGCGCATCTCCAATTTTCTTTTCTTGGACTGCAAGATCTTCTCCGGCAGTGGTTATCAGCGGTTACCCATTCCACGACCCTGCATAACCGTTCTTCGGAGTGTCTCACTTAGCAGATAATACCTCCACAGTGTCGGAGACCTTTTCTCCCCAGGTTCAGCTGATGCCTCCAGCCGTCATGGGTCAGATTACTCTGAAAATCACCTCCTAGAAATTGATGGAAAATAACTAATTATCTTGGGCAGTTGCAGTGGAGCTCTATATTGTAGGGTGTGATAAGCTAGGGTTTATGATTGGTGATCAGAAGATGCCGACTCCTCTAGACCTACTTTATTTGGCTTGGAGGCGTGATAACAGTATGATCATGTCATGGTTGCTCAACTCTATTAGCCTTGCAATCCGACCTACCATTCTCTATAAGTTGACTGTAGTGGATATGTGGAAGACTCTAGCTGGTCTCTACGGTCGCATGACAAACAAAGTTCGCCTTTATTAGCTGAGTCACAATATCCACGAATTGAAGTAAGATTCTCTGTCGGTTACGCAGCATTTCTGTGCTCTTGCTACGTTTTGAAATGAGCTACATGTTTATCGTCTAGCCATGGTATGCAGTATTGCCTAGTAAGTACCGATACGGGGTGGTACGTATCGGTACCTGACCTGACTGGTCCAGTTCGGCTAGTTCGGTACCGATATTGACTGGTACCTAATTTTTTTTTAAAAAATGAGATGGTGGCGAAGGGACTGCGGATGGCCGGGATGGTGGCTGTGCGGGTCGCCGGCAGCGACGGTGGACAGGTGGAGGGAGGGCCAAAGGGGGGGAGAGAGAGAGAGAGGAACCTCGGTAGAATCGAGCGATGGTCGTTGGCGACGGCGGAAGACGACAACGGCGGCTTCGGACGGTGGCGACGGCAGTTGCAGAAAACTTGGGATGGCGACGACTCCCAAACCCTAGAGGTAGCGTAGTAAGGCATCGGGAGGGAGGGGACTGGGGAGGAAAAGGGGGTCAGGGGGCGTCGGGGGTCGGGGGCGGAGGGGTTTTAAACTTTTAATGACCGGATCCGGTTATGGACTGTGATTTGGTTTGCAGACCCTGGCGGGCGGGGAAATGGTTTGGGGAACTGGAAGGGTTATTAGGGAATCGCCCGCTATTGAGCGGTACGTACTGGTACTGGCCTTAAACGGTACCGGTTCTAGTACTGGTACTGTAGACCTTGCCTCTAGCAAAGTGGTCTTCTCTCGTTGATTAGCAGACATATCTCTCACTCCAGGAAGATGATCAGATTGTGAAATTTTTGAGCTAGTTAAATTCTGACTATGATGCTCTTTGGGGCCAGATTCTCAATATGGACCTAGCATCATTTCTCGACGAGACTTATTTCAGAGTCTTGAGTAAGGAACAATGGTGTCAGGTCATAGGTAGCAAGGGGTCCCATCTTCCCGCCTCTGATGTTAGTGAATATTCTGCATTTGCTACCACTGTCAACAAGCCTAGGCAGGGAAATTCCTAGCCGTGGGGTGGGAAGAAATGCAAGCATTGTGGCCGCACAAACCATGATAGCGACTTTTGTTGGGAGAAGTTCCCTGATAAGAACCTCTACAAGTTTTGCACTCGGGAGGAAAACAACCCAAGGGCAATGTGGCTATTGCCCCATCTCCCCTCTCTTCAGAGGGTGGATCATCTACTTATCCTGTTTCTGGTTCTGTTGCACTTACCTCTTCTGATGTGGCTACTCTACAACGAATCCTCTCATAGCTTCAGGCTTCCACTTCGTCTCCTTCACCTTCAGGTATACACAGTGCTGCCCTGAGCACCTCTACCAAAGTCTCAGAGCAAGCTTGGGTCATTGATTCAAGTGTCACAGATCACATGACCGGTATACTTATCTCTTTCACTTACTTATTTCTTGTTTTCCGGCCATGATAAGGTTACTATTACTGATGGCACCTGCGCCACTATCGCTGGGAAAGAGTCCATTCACTTATCTGATCATCTGACCTTGTCCTCTAAGCTTCATGTTCCTTCCCTTTCTATCAATTTGCTTTCCGTTAGCAGTTTTACCAAACAACTACAGTGTTCAATGACCTTTTTTTTTCTGATCATTATGTTTTCAGGATTTGCAAACAAGGCAAACGATTGGGATTGGCCGTGAAATGGATGGTCTATATATCTTCAAGTTGCATGAGCGAAGTGCACTTCAGTCATCTGCACCCCCCAGTTAGGACATGCGATTACAAGAGATTCAGTTGTGGCACTGTCATTTAGGACATCTTTCCTTTCAGTCTTTGGGAAACCTGCTTCCCACTTTATTTGAGTCAGTTGATGTCAAGTTGTTACAGTGTCAAGTCTGTCAGTTGGCAACATATTGTAGGACTCAATTTTCTTCTTCTATAAATAAAAGCACTTCTTCATTTTTAGTTATCCATTATGATGTGTGGGGTCCTTCCCCTTGCTCCTCTTTGGATGGCTATCGATTCTTCATTACTTTTATTGACGATTATTTGCACTATACTTGGTTATACATTCTGAAATCTTGAGATGAAGTTCCTCATATTATTCAGGTGTTTTGCAATATGGTCAGATCTCAGTTTGGTAAATTGGTGAAAAGATCTCAGTTTGGTAAATTGGTGAAAGTTCTTCGTTCTGACAATGCTCGCGAGTATTTTGCTCACAACATCAACATCTTTCTTGAAGATGACTCAATCACCCATGAGTCATTCGATGCTTATTCACCTTAACAAAATGGTGTCGCCAAGTGTAAAAATCGTCACCTTCTTGAGATAGCCAGATCACTCTTGTTTCAACGCCACCCATGGTTTGCCATATCGGATCTCGGCTTCGTCTCGGGGGGGTTGGAGAGAAGATATCTCGGAGAGATCTCGAAAAAATCTCGGGAGATCGGGTTCGGGGATTTCGGAACATTTTTTCATATATATAGCCTATTTCTAAGAAAATCCTAATTCTTTTATACTAACCACTCAATTTCACAAACATGTTTTTGTAATTGACAACTCAATTTTACCAAATAAAGAGTAATGATAACAATAAGAAATCCATTCACAAGGACTAATATCAATATGCATCAAAAGTTACACAAATCTAAAATTATACCTTATAAAATTTAAATAATTCTTCAAGAATTCACTATTTTCCCAAGACTGCTACCACCTTGATCGCCCATTTCGACAAAATGAACTAAGACAATTGACACAAACAATTAACATGAAAAAGTCAAATGAAGGCATGACTCGTGAGGACTCGACGAGGGTCGGGGGGTGGGGGTTTAAGGCTTTTAGGGTAATCGCCGAGATGCGCCTACTCGGGAGGGTTTCGTGCCTCGCGGACATGCCGAGATAGAGATCTCGACGAGATCTCGCCTAGATCTCGTGAGACTGCATACCATGACGCCACCTCCCTAACTTTTTTTTGGGCTGGTGCTATCTTGGCTACAAATTTCCTCATCAATTGAATGCCATCGAGAGCCTTATAAAATCATTCTCCCTTCACTATTCTTTATCCAGAAAAACTCTTGTTCTCTCTTTTGCCGTAAGTCTTTGGTTGTCTTTGTTTTATTCATTGACTTGGGCCTGGTGGCTCTAAGCTTGACCCGTGCGCTATTCAGGGTGTCTTTCTTAGTTATTCTACTACTTAGAAGGGTTACCGTTGCTATGATCCTTCTACTGGTCGCTCTTTTGTTTGCAGGGACATCACCTTTTTTGAGTCTGAGTCCTATTATTCTCCCTGGCTTCATTCTCAGGGGGAGACTATGGTGATGGACACTGACACTACTGTCACCTCTCTTCTTCCACCTTTACTATTTTCCACACCTTCTACTTTTGCTACACTGGATGTTCCATCTTCTAGTCCTACTGATGGTGGGCCACATGATTCGCAAAAGTTCCTACTCACATATAAGAGGAAGAATCTCAACAACAGACCAATTGTTGATTGGCCAACTCTATTGGTTGCTATGCCCACAAATCCTGATCAGTCACATCCTGGGATTGACTCAGATCTACCCATTACTGTTCGCAAGGGTGCTCGTAATCGTGCATAGTATCCCATTTCTGATTTTGTGACTTACATTTGCATTTCCTCTCATTATCAGACCTATTTATGTGCCTTGTCCACTATTTCTATTCCTCACTCTTTTTCTGAAGTTGTTAAGGATCCTAACTGGTGACAAGCAATGGAAGAGGTGCTAAGTGGCTTAGTAAAAATAGGATGTTGGATCTAGTTAATCTCCCTAAAGACAGGACACCAGTTGGGTCCAAGTGGGTTTACACTATTAAATAAAATGCAGAGGAAATGATACAGAGGTACAAGGCCAGACTAGTTGCTAAAGGATTCACTCAAAGCTATGGGATTGATTATCAGGAAACTTTTGCACTTGTAGCGAAACTTAAATCTATCAGGGTGATTCTTGCGCTTGCCATGCAGTATTCGTGGGATTTATGTTGGATGTTAAAAATGTCTTTTTGAATGGTGATCTGCAGGAAGAAGTTTATATGCTACCTCCTCCCAGTGTTGATAAGAAAAGAAAGGTCTTTAGACTTAGAAAGGCTTTGCATGGGTTGAAACAATCCCCCATAGCATGGTTTGATTGACTTTGACATGTTATCATCCGGTTTGGATTTTAACAATCCAATGTGGATCACACCTTGTTTGAAAAATGGATTAGCTGTTGAATTTGAAATCAAAGACCTAGGAGAATTGAAGTATTCTTGGGTATAGAAGTTGCCAGATTACAGGAAGGAACTTATATTTGTCAGGGGAAGTTTGTTCTTGATTTGCTGATCGAAATAGGGAAATCGGGTTGTAAATCGACGGCTACTCCAATTAAACTTAATCTTGGTATAACAGGACAAGTTGGTAAAAGGCTCTCTCCATAAGAAAATGGTTTGTATCATCGGTTGGTTGGCAAGTGTTTTTATCTTTCCTTGACCCGGCTTGGCCTCTCATATGCTGTAGGTTTAGTGAGCTAGTACATGCATGCTCCCAGGACCACTCATATGAAAGCTACGGAGTGGATTTTGAGGTACTTGAAATCTTGTCCAGGGAAAAGTATTCTCTTTAAGAAGACTAACCATCTGAGAATTGAGGGATATATTATTAATGTAGACGGGGTATGATGCGGAGCAAAGCCCGTGACAGACGTGGAGCGAGACTCGAGACATCGGGCAACAAGTTTGATTGGCGTTTCGTGCGATGGTGATATTTACGTAGACAATGTTTGGAATCACATCGAGTCAATCTTATTTTGTATTTTCATTTATTTGAGTCCAATCTAGTAGTCGCAACGGGGTAGGATTAAATTTCTAATTTTCATAGTTTACTAGGCTCATGTGGAGCTAATGTCACATCTTTTTTTATTTTTCTATAATTTTTGGTGTGATTTTTGCACTATTTCTTGAGTCTAGGGGTAAAGTCATCCAAAAGGGTGTTAGGGTCAGGGTTAGCCTAACTCCTATAAATAGTCCTATAATCCCACTTTTTCAATTAATGATGATGATTAAGAATTTTGGGATGGAAGTTGCCAGTCTTTGTGGGGTGCGAAGCCCTAGGTCCTGAGGGGTGCGAAGCTCCGGGATGTGAAGCCCCTATCTTCTTCCTCCTCTTTCCCTCCCCCTTTTCTCCGCAGACCCCACCCTCGACACCCTCTTCCTCCCTTCTTCTTCTTTTTCTTCTTATTTGTGATTGCTTGCCTCGCAAACCGAACCCCGCAGCCTCCTTACACCACCCATGCCGCCGCCTCCGGACACCTCGCCACCGCCACCGCCACCGCGCAACGCCCTCCCCGGCCACCTGCCCCCTCACATCTCGCTACGAATGCCGCCCCCTCCCCTGCGGTAGCCCACGGCCACTGCGAATCCCTCCCCTCCCCTGTTTCGGTAATGCCCGGCCGCCACCGGCCTCCACCCTTCACTTTCTTCTACTCCCCGTGCCACACTGCCGCCGCCAACGGCTCTGCGACTAGTCGAAGGCGTTTCCGGAACCGCCATCTCCACTCCTCTGATAGCTCTGCTCCTTTTCCTCCCTCATAACCAAAAGATCGTTGCTCATTTCTTAACTTCAACCCCTTATTTTATGCATCTAGTATTTAATGCATCCAAGCCTTCCCTTTTAATTATTCCAAGATCTGGCCGCCACCCACCTTTTCTTCCTCCTTCCCTCCCTTCCCTGAGAGTCAGATCGCTCTGTCCCCAGTCCCAATGTCCTTCACGCACACACAGACCCTGGGGCGGTAGCGGCCTAATGGGCCCTCTCACACCGGACGGTGGCCTCAGTCTGGCCTAATAGCAGGCCCACCAACAGCGGGAGATGTCCAATACGGCTTAGAACAAATTCATTGCTCCGTCTTGCATCAACTTTGATACTAAGTTGATGCGGGATGCGAAATTGGATAGGAGGTGGGAGTGTAGGCTTCGCGCCCTACCCTTCGTAGGAACCACTTAGGGTTTGCCTCTTCTCAAGGCACTCTCAACTCCATCACTGAGAGAAAAAATTTTGTAAAAAAATCGTACTAAAAAATTATTTATTAATTCAAAAAATGAGATTACAGGACTATTTATAGGAGTTAGGAAAACCCTAACCCTAACATAACCCTTTTGGACAACTTTACCCCTAGACTCGAGAAATAGCGCGAAAATCACACCAAAAGTTACAGAAAAATAAGATGCGACATTAGCTCCAAATGAGCCCAATAAACTGTGAAAATTAGAAATTTAATTCTACTCCATTGCGATTACTAGATTGGGCTTAAAAAAATGAAAATACAAAATAAAAATGACTCGATGCGATTCCAAATGTCGTCCACGTAAATAGCGCCATTGTACGAAACGCCAATCAAACTTATTGTCCGATGTCTCGAGTCTCGCTCCGTGTCTGTCACGAGTTTCGCTCCGCATCAATCTCCCCTGATTCGAAAAAACTCTTCCTCAAGTTTTGAAGTGCCAAAGTATCCAAACAACAAGCAGGGAAGCGACAAATCCATGCATCGCAAATGACTCCATAGAGATAGCCAAACTGAGAAACTGGAGTTGGCGCAAAAAATGTGTCTTAAAATCACACCATATCATATCAAAGACACATTCAACCACACTAAAATCTGTAGCTGTACCGAGAGGAGTAGAACACGAAAGCGACTGGACCTCAAACAAATGCTCAGAAAGTAGGTCCAAACCAACGTCAATCATGAGGGTCTAATCCTATAAAACAATATCACATGGGTCACGAGTCATTGTCAATAAGGAGTCCACCTCGCACACTGTGTCATCGATCAAGTCTAACTTGGACATAACAAATAAATCTTAATCCCAAGCATCCTGTAACATAGACCATTCTCGCATTTGTTCTTTATACTCCTCGGCCAATGTGGGGTCAGCCTCATATACCACGTCCTGAACTATTGGTTTGGCAAAATCGAATGGTCGCCTCTCCATGACATGGAGTCGCCTCTCTATATTCTTGAAACACTCATACAAATGGAAATAATTGGTTATGATGAGACTGTACCTGAATACCTATCGGACCTCAGCTTGTAAGGATAAGCCGATTCCCTAAGTTCTGGACAAAATGAGGGAGGATCAAGCATGGGCTGAACTGGGCCTAGCTGGCGCTGTTGTTGGCTCCGAACTGTTATAGTAGCCGCGGGCATTGTTCACGGGTAGCTTTCAGGTGGTGACAAGGTGGGCTTGCGAGACCTTGATAGGCCGATGGAATGTTGCTGATGTGGCCCAATGGACCATGTGTGATGAAGCACCCGGCCCAGTCTCAATGACGGGCGCAATTCAATCAGGGAGAGAGGAAGGGGAAGAGACCAACGGGGTGTTGCAGGGCCGGCGGTAGATCTCCGGCGGCCTGGAGTTGCAGGTGGGTGGGGGGTTTCAAGTGGGTGTGCAGAGTTGGAGGCTGTGGGTCGCACTGGTATGGCCGCTGGGGAAGTTGCCTGCTGCTGCAATGGCTTTGTGGTGAGGCAAGGAGGAAGAATGATGTGCAGGGAGGGGATCTGACGCGGAGTGAAACTCGTGATTGACACAGAGTGAGACTCGAGACATTGGACAATAAGTTTGATTGGTGTTTCGTACGATGGCGATATTTACGTGGACGGCATTTGGACTCGCGTCGAGTCATTTTTATTTTGTATTTTCATTTTATTTGAGTCCAATCTAGTAGTCGCAAGGGGGTGGATTAAATTTCTAATTTTCATAGTTTATTGGGATCATTTGGAGCTAATGTCGAGTTTTTTTTTTCTATAATTTTTGGTGTGATTTTTGCACTATTTCTTGAGTCTAGAGGTAAAGTCGTCCAAAAGGGTCATATTAGAGTTAGGGTTAGCCTAACTTCTAAAATAGTCATGTAATCTCACTTTTCGAGTTAATGAAGAATTTTTTAGTATGATATTTCTTTTAACAAAATTTTCTCTCTGTGATGGAGTTGAGAGTGCCTTGAGAAGAGGCAAACTCTAGGTGGTCCCTACGAACGGGAGGGAGCAAGTCTACACTCCCACCTCCTATCCTTCTTCTCCGTCCTGCATTAGGATCGGTGGCCTGCGGTTGGGTGCCTGGTGGGTAGAGGAGGGCGAACGGGGTGGAAGGCAGCAGCGGTTGCGGGTGGAGGAAAAGGGGGACGACGCAAGGAGGAAGTCGGCAGTGGTTGATCCTGCTGTTGCGGTTGAACAGGGGGGTGAATGACAACGATGCAAAGTGGCCGCAGCTTGGGGCAATGATGGCGGGGCTGGACCGGCGGCCTAGAGTGCCGACGAGGCGGGGATGCGGGGTCCGGTGGTGTTGCTGCTCGCGATGGGGTAGATCGGCCTTGCCCTGTTGCGGTTGGGGTGGGGAGAAGGGTGGCGGCGCTCGTGGGCGGCGAGGTGCGGTAGTGACGGGGAAGAGAAGAGGGTGGCATATGGCAGAGGAAGGAGGGGAAGGAGGAGGAAGAAGATGGCAATTAGGGTTTCTGACCAGAGGAGGGAGGACGAAGGGTGGGAGAAGAAGGTGACAACAGAATAGTGGAGAGAGGAAAGGTTGACGACAGAGATGGCAGCGGCACTAAGCGGCAGTTACGACAACACAGATCGGATCTCGACTCCGTAGAAGAAGCTGAAGCCGGCTCTGATACCAAGTTGATGCGTGATGGGGAAGAACGCTAGGAGGTGGGAGTGTAGGCTTCGCGCCTGTTGAACCCATTTATTTTCTCTCGAAACAATCGGAGAAAATAAAACTCAAATTAATCCCGTGACAGTCACAAGAAGACACAAAGTTCGTACCGTCATGGCGTTGGGTCAAACACGTCTTGGGAAAATTTCGTCGGGTATTTGGAACAACAAAAAATACCCACGCAATAAGCAAATCTCGCAAGGAATAAACCCTTTGCAACTCACGAGGTGAACAAGACCTGTGGGGAGTAAAACCGGAAGTTTGGAGCCTCTCCACACAACAAATGGCGTGAGAAGCCACCAAACAAAGGCACGGAACACGTGGGGAATGTTGTTTTCCCTTCTCCTACATGGACCAATCACAAAAATTTAAAGAAGGAACAATAAATGAGCCCTTTTATAGGTTAAACCCCCCACCTTGGGGGTTTGGGCAGGTTAAACCCCAAGGTGGGGAGTTTTGACTGGATAAACCCCCATTTGGGGGGTTTAGACTAGTTAAACCCCCCCAAATGGGAAGTTTGGACTGGATAAACCTCGTAATGAGGTATTTGGTCTGGTTAAACCCTAATTGGGGTATTTAATCCAGGTAAACACCCTCATTTCATGGGTTTGGGTCAGGTAAAATCTTGGATGGATACATTTGGACCGGTTAAAACCTTGGATGGGCACCTTTGGACTGGATAGAAAGTGTAACCGCACCTCTACTCTATAAATACCCCCCAGTGGGACCTAAAAGGACACAAAGAAGGAGGAGGACGGAAGGCGTGCTTGTGCTTTGTGCCTTGTGCTTGTATGCCTTGTGCTTTAAAAAGCTAGGAGCTAGGGTATGTCTCCCTCCCAGAGTCTTGCACACATGTTCTTATGTTGTGATTAATGTAACCCCTTTGTAAATGCCTTGGGAAAAATGGTGTGATTATTTGAAACAATTAGGAATCCCATAAATACCCCGACTTTTACAAAAAGGTCCAGGATATTTCTAGGGTTTGTATACAAGTCCTATACATTTGCGGAAAAGATCTTGTAAAGTCTGAAATTCGTCGAAAAGGTTTTGTACTTGCAAAAGTTGTAGCCATGCCATGTATTCTTCTGGAAAATTTATAGAAGTGTCCTGGGTTTGCAAACCCCGTGGATTTCCAGAAATTTGTACAAATGTCCCTGTTAAAAGTGTAACCGCCCCTGCACTCTATAAATACCCCCCATTGGGACCCAGAAGGACACACAGAGAAGAAGAAGGACGGAAGGTGTGCTTGTGCTTTTGTGCTTTGTGCCTTGTGCTTGTATGCCTTATGCTTTAAAAAGCTCGGAGCGAGGGTATGTCTCCCTCCCGGAGTCTTGCACACATGTTCTTATGTTGTGATTAATGTAACCCCTTCGTAAATCCCTTGGGGAAAATGGTGTGATTATCTGAAACAATTAGGAATCCCATCAATTCCCCGACTTTTACAAAAAGATCCAGGATATTTCCAGGGTTTGTATACAAGTCCTATATATTTGCGGAAAAGGTCTTGTAAAGTCCGAAATTCGTCGAAAAGGTCTTTTACTCGTAGAAGTTATAGCAATGCCATGTATTCTTTTGGAAAATTAATAGAAGTGTCCCGGGTTTGCTAACCCCGTGGATTTCCAGAAATTTGCACAAATGTCCCTGTTAAAGGTTGCTATATCTTGTGCTGCGTTCAAACAAGGACGAACTCCAAAAATCGACTCAATAGTGCCGATTAAAGGGGAAACCTTTCGACTTATCCAATTTTGATTGGCAGGCTAAGGGTCAAAACCAAACCCTAGACAACATCAAATTGCCATTAAACCCTAGTCTTCGTTGAGCCCCGATTCAACCCTCCCAGTCCGTGCTAAGCCGCAATTAAATCTCAATGAGTGGATAAATTGCAAATAAACCCTAAATGTTCCAGAAATTACTCAAATATACCTACCTAGCAGGGACATTGTAAAATGCCCCATCTTACCTTAAAATTACAAGCACACCCCTACTCAGACCAAATGTTTCAAAAAACACCTTGGTTTACTCAGAATATTGCATGTGGATCCTCGACAAACTAAGGGATCACAAAGCAACTTAGCTTTGTTCAAAAATTTCAAACGAGTCTATAAAACTCCCAAAATATCCCAAACCTTCCTAACAACCAGCATATCGCCTTCCCCTTTGAAAAGGTGTTACACGGCACCGCAATTATGCCTTTGGTATCACAACTAATATTGTGAGGCCAACGTTTTTTTCTTTGGTAGTTAATCAAGGGTATTGGGGCTTATTACTGACATAATAAACACACACTGCGGTCGGTGGGAAATTGTCTAGTACCCGAACTCTAATCGTCGGATAAACTCAACACACGGAATAAATAACACACATGTTATTTAAATAGCTAACAAATGTGCATCAATGTTCAACCAAATGAACATTATATTTTCTTTAAAATTTTCTGTGTTAAACAAACTGACACATCTAGTGGGACATTTCCCGCCCTTCTTTTTTCTGCTAAAGAATATCCACATCTTTATTAAGGTTGTGATGCCCTTTTTTCTCTGTTTCAAGAGGGAATACGAAGGGAAGGTTGCGCAGACGCACCAAACAACAACAACAACCAACAACAACATGATGGCCGCGGTTACTTATGGCCCTTAGGTCGTCGCTGCTCATGCTAGATTCAGATACTTGACAACCCCGCTGGTGTTCAGGGATTTTCCTACCGTGGTCGGCTTGCCCTACTTCCTAGGCATGATACTTGTGGCTAAGGAAGCTACCCCGGCACCATCTCACATTGTTGACTGAGTTTTCTCGGTCAACCACATTACTATTAGCTCTGCTTCCGCAAAACAGAAGTAGCGTTGCAACCGCAAGGGCAAGAAGCCTATAGCGGCAACTTTTAACTCCGACAAGACTGTTATTGTCGGGAACCTCCATGCCCAGCTCAATGGAGGCGAGGCGATCACACCACAGGTCTGGTATGTGCCGGCCATCAATACATCTAATTGCTTCAACCTTCTCCGAAGAACTTGGGAAGATAAGGCGATCTTGATGAAATCGGGCGCTCCGAAACCAAACTGGGGGGAGGTGCGCTGATTCAAGAACAACACTTCCAGGCCCAAACACGGGAGCAACCAGGTGGAGGAGCGACAGCTCCGTCTGAAGCAAATATGGGTCACCAAAGAGGAGGTCCGCACTCTCAGAAGAATTAGGGCAATGTTGCTCCCGTTATTTTTCTCAATTTAATCGAGACAATTTCCTCAGATCAATCGAGGTAAATTACAGTACACTTCGACGTCGGAATACGGCACAAAGCCAGCATCATCACTCCATGGAGTAATCTTCGCAGTCCGAGACTCCCGGTCAAAATTTACATCAATCATAAATTCCTCGCAGCAATCGAGGTGATTGAAAATAAATCATTCCCACAATGAGCTGCAAACGGCGCGAGGCCAAGCATCGTTGTAATCCCGGACAAATTTTCGAGTCCCAGGAATTCTTGTTGGATGTCCGGGATAAAATAAAACAACATCGCAGCAAGAGTATACATGTGGAAGATGCTCGTTTGCCTATCGAAAGTTCGGCATGCGTATACGAGACGATCCCAATGGAAGCAAACTTCTCCCCTCGATCAATGACGCGAAGAAAACCAAAGAATAAGTGAAGGAGACGCCTTTTTCCTCTCCAAGCACGGCTACGAGCGAACAAGCAAAAAAGGGCAAAATCGGGGTTTTAAAAGGGGCCACCCTCCTTTTTCAGCCTAGTATGACAGGGTGGGGACCTAACCTCGCCAAGTGGACCCACGCGGGGTCACTTGACCCGGGGGGACCCACCGGGGTCAAACAGACCCCACGTGGGGTCGTTTGACGCTGTTGGCTCGTGCCTGGGCTGTTTGACTCCGACGGGGCCCGCGTGGGGTCAAATGGAGCCCTGTTGGGTCGTTTGATCCCGGCGGGACCCCACCGGGGTCGCACGCCCCGCATAGGGTAATTTGATTATTTGACCCCGGTGGGGTTGTCCTGGGTCATTTGACCCCGGGACGCCCCCAATTGGGCCCACCGCCCTCCTCACCCAGGCGGCCACTCTCTGGCGTCATTTGACCCCGGTCCCCTCTTCTCTAAAAAAGAAAAAGAAAGTGGGAAGAAAACTCACCTTGTCAAGGTGGGGTCCAAAAGCTCAACCCACCTTGTCAAGGTGTGCCCGATACCTTCTATATATACCCCATGGGTCCAGAAGGAATGGAGAAGATACAAAGAAGGAGACAGAGACACAGACACAAAGCAAGACATTCAAGGCGCAAGGAGTCCTTTGTTCTTCTGTGTGGCCCACTTTAGGGTATGAATAATAAATACCCTGGGTCTTGTATTTATGGCCCTAGAGGCTATGATTGGTAGTTTTCTGTGCGTTTGGGTGGCTGTTGCACCCGTAATTTATCTCACAAAATTCTGGGATATTATTCTCGCATTGGCCGAGGTCTCTATTCGGCGTATCGCCGTCCTATGGAGTATTTCCACACGGAGTTCAACATTAGGCGTATCGCCTCCCCACGGAGTATCCCCCCCATGATAGGGCTTCATAGCCCACATACTTCTACAAATTATAGACCTCTCGCAGCAATCGAGATGGTCGGGAGCCGGATTCAATCTACTACGATTGTCAGGATCGTGTAGTTCCGGGAAAATCCCTAAGGGATGAAGTCTCCCTCCTTTGAACGTGCAACTACGGGCAAGGGAAGCTTTTACAAGGAGAAAGGAGATACAAAGGAAGGTTCACGCACCGCAAATGAAGCCTTGCACACGTGTACCATGCTGTCCGGGCAAGCATGGATCTCCCTCTTGTGGCCTACGGCGCGAGGAAGATGACAAACGAACAAAGGAGGCGCGCCCTCTCCCCTCTCCACGCGGTGCAGCGAGCAAACAACCCTAAAAAAGCCTGGGGGAGCCCTTTTATTAAAACCGGATTAAAGGGGGGACGCGTCCGGGGTCGGAGGGATCCGTACGGGGTCGCCCGCCCCCGGACGGGTCCGGGCGAGCACGGGCCGGGCCGCGCGGGGCTGCGCGGACCCGGACGGGACCCGCCCTGGGTCAACCGACCCCGGGGGGACCTGCCCGGGGTCATTTGACCCCGGGTGGACCCGGGTTCATCCACCCCGGGCCGCCCCCTCCTTCCCCGTGCACGGAACCAAAAAAAAGAGGGGAAAATGGACCTCCCCCGGGTCATTTTCATCCCGTTTAACCCGTACGGGTTCAAACACCACCCCGTTTAACCCGTACGGGTTCAAACACCCCCGGGTGGCCTCTTACTTCTATAAATAGACCCCCAAGGGTCCAGAAGGAGGAGAAGAGAGCAAGGGACAACCTACGAAGCATCCACTATGCAGCGCAAGGATTTTTGTTCGTTTGTCTTGACACGTGAGGAGTAAGTCCCCGGGTCTTGTGTATATGCCCTAAGGGATATTTTTGTAATTAAGCCTCTCAGTGGGCCATGTTTGTAAGTTTCTACGTCCCAGGGCGACTAAATTAAGTAGTTCCGCCCACATAACGGGAGAATTGCGAAAATGTCCTCCTCGGGTCCGCTAGAAACAAGTGTCCTGTTATTTACAGTTATGCCTTACAACTTCTTGTAATTGGGGCTACGCCCCTACTTCCCGCGTCAGTGCGGATCCTTGTACAGTCGACAACTCGCCGACAACCCTTATACCCAATTGGGCCTTAAATGAAGTTGTGTATTCTGCAAATCTCTTTTGTACACCAATCGGGGAAAATTATAAGAAAACCCCTCGACTTGTGGGAATCACATATATACCCTTCCTGCAGCCAAGTTGACATGTGTGAGCCTTCTACGAAGCCCCTCATTATTCCTTTGGTCCGAGGGCATTGTCAGCTCAGTCCGACGCTTGGGTGCCATCTCAACTTGGGTCCACGTAGGGTGTGGTAGAATTACCAAAATACCCCTAACTTAGAAAAGGCCTAGTAGCCCCCGAAACCCTCCAGAAACGGCCTCAATGTCTTGGGAAGCCAGGAGCCTCATCCTACTTTCCTTCCAACCCGGAAATTTCGGGAATACCCCTGGCCTAGTAAAATTACCAAAATACCCCTGGGAGTGCAAAATTACCTAAATACCCCTAGAGTCCAGGGAACCCCCCGTGACTCTAGATATGCCTACGACTCCTTCATAATCACCCTTCTGCTTCTAAATTTTAGGGTTTTGCCTAAATATAATGGGCCCCTGTTGAAACCCTAACTCGGTTATCCTATCGATTGGTGGCAAGTGAGTGGTCCTGATGAGCCCTTCAAACGAGCTAGCCCTCAACATCAGAACCCCTACTGAGGAGATTTTTTGACTTCCTTGACAGTTAAACAAAGGTGTTCGGACATTAGGCCGATGTAAATCAACACTGACTTCGGTCAGTGGGGAGAGGTCCAGCACCCGAACCCAAATCGTCTGATACTATGCGCACGCACGGAATAAACCTTTATACATAGAGGAATGTCTCTTTCCAAAAAGAACATTAGAATGTTTATTTTTCTATGAAAAATTCTGTGGTCCACAGACTGGCACGCCCAGTGGGACCTTTCCTGCCTTTCTTTTTTCTGTCAAAGTCAGTCCCCAAAACCTTCTTCAAGGTTCTGATTGCCCCTATTTTTCTTACAGGACGGGAAGAGGAGGGCACATCTCTCTGCTCATCTGAGAGCTCTTTGTGCATCTGCGCACTTCTTCATTCGTGTTGCGCACTACCACCACCACCAACACCGGCGACGATGGCAGCTGTCACCTACGGCCCTCAGGTCATCCCCAACCATGCCAAGTTCGGATACCTGGCGACTTCGCTGGTCTTCGGCGACTTTATAGCGGTCGTCGGCGACTTTCTAGCGGTCGTCGGCTCGCCTTTCTTTTTGGGCGTTGTGCCCGTGGTTGAAGCCGGTTCAGCCACGCCGGCGGCAGCAACTACTGAGGGTGTCAGGCCCTCTGCTTCATCAACTGGCCGGGTCCGCCCGGTCAACAAGCCAACTGCTGGGGGTGTCAGACCCTCTATTGTAGCAGCGGCCCGGGTCCGCCCGGTCAAGAAGACAACTGTCGGGTGTGTTAGGCCCTCGGCCCTAGTAACTGGCCGGGTCCGCCGGGTCAACAAGATAACCGTTGGGAGTGTCAGGCCCTCGGCTTCAATGATGGGTCGGGTCCGCCCGGCCAACAAGCCAACCGTCGGGGGTGTCAGGCCCTCTACTGCAGCAGCCGGCCGGGGTCGTCCGGTCAACTCTTCAACTGTTGAGGGTGTCAAGCCCTTCATCCCGATAGCTAGCCGAGTTTGCTCGGCTGCCATTACAATCAAGGATGGCAGTGTCGGTTTCGGACTCGGTTTCGGCCGGGTCCGAAACCGATACGACTCGGTTTCGGTATCGGTTTCGGTTTCGGCCGAAACCGGATGAAACCAGTTAAAAAATTTAAAAAATTAATAATCCTGACCAGTTTCGGACCGAAACTGGTGAGTTTCGGACCGAAACTGACCAGTTTCGGACCGAAACTGACCAGTTTCGTCCGAAACTATTTAAATAATATTTTTTTAATTGTTTCGGACCTGCTACAGTGTTTTGGTCCGGTTTCGGATCGGTACCGGCCGAAACCGATACGTTTCGGCCGAAACGTATCGGTTTCGGCCGAAACTGCCAACCATGATTACAATGGCTGAGGGTGTCAGGCCTTCTGCCATAGCAAACTGCCGAGTTTTCTCAGTCAATCAAGTCACTGCTAGCATTGCTCCTGCACAACGGGGGCAACGTCGCCGCCGTAACGGCATCACCTCCACTGCGGCCACCCTCAGAGGGATTGCTCCTGCTCAACGGGGGTAGCGTTGCCGCCGCAATGACGTCACGCCTATGGCAGGCGTCCTCGGCGCCGCTCCTGCTCAACGGGGGTAGTGTCAGAGCCGCAAAGGCACAAAGTGTAACACCAGAGAATTTTAAAATAGAAATATATATAAAAAATTATATATATATATATTTAATTATTGAACTCATATTCTAATTCTATTGGATTAACCATTTAAAACATTTAATTACCAATAGATGCTTTAGAAGATGCCAAATTATATTTTAGGAAATGCCAATTTATATTTTCAATCACTTAGGAAATTAATATTACACTATTCCAAAGAAATAGGAAATAGGTTATATAGATAGTGTTTTAAAGGATAAACATTACTTTTACAAGATGCCAATTCATATTTTCATAATTTAGAAAATTTCATATTTCAACTTTTACATTATATCATTATTTTGAAGAAATAGGGGTATATAGATGAAGTGTTAAAGGATAAACATAATTTAGAAAGTGAGAAAGGGTATATAGACAATTTTAGTTAGTGTAGAGTGAATACAAAAATCTCCGTTCAAAATAACGACATACGTTAAGTCGTTATTTCCTAAACGTGAATAGTGACATGAATAGTGCCACTTTTTATTTAAACATAATTTTTTTAAAAAATTTATATGTAAAAATAGAGAAAAATGTAAGGGTCTCACCCCTGAAATTTCACAAACAAATTCTATCAATTTTTAAAGATAAAAATCTTTGAAGTTTAACATGGAAATCTTAATTTATGAAATACACGACCCTCTCTTGGGCGTCATTTCTTTTCCGACAACTATCACTATCATTATATCCCTCCAGCCTGTGTAGGCTGTAAACACACTAAATATTCTATAATTCTGGATCTTGTCCCCCATCCTATCGACCCTAAGCTTATAAAATACACTCTATTTTCCCCCTATTTGATTAGTTCGAAGGCTAGATACGGGAGCAAGCTCTGAAGAGTTGCAGAGGAAGGGAAGGGCTGCTTCTTCCTCTTCTGTCAACTCCTGTCACTTCACAGAGGTAGGTGTTCTCAAATCCTTGCCTAATTAGTAGCTAAATAAGTTAATTGATGTATGTTTAGAGTTCGATCAACTAGTCAACCATGCTATATATATATATATATTCTGGATTTACCATGACCAAGAATAATACCATGTTATACATATGTTAATAGCTTGTTACATACTGTTACCATGATTTTTATGAGTTTGAACTTAGTTATTAGCATGATTTCATGAGTTTTTGAACATATTTTATCACACTAGTTTTATAGTATTAATAACCATGTTTTAAATCTTAATATATAGTCTCTGTTAACATAATATGTTCATGGTTTAAAGACACGGAGGCTCTCAGCCCTCTGGTAAATGGCGCCCCTGACCAGGGCGCCATTTTAAAAATTGAAGACTGTTCACACAGTCGTCATTTAAATGAAGACACCCCCAGTGTCGTCAATTCGATTTCTGAGATTTTCAGTAATTGATAATTCAACACATTCAATAATCCATAACTATCAAACTAAAACACGAAATTTTTGCATGAACATGTTTCTGGAATCCTGACATTTTTCTCAACATATTCGTGCCATTACTTCCTGATTCAGAACTTTTTCACACTGATGAATAGTAGACACCTCACTGTAATTGGCGCCCCTGACCAGGGCGCCAATTTCCAAATTGAAGACTGCCCGAGAGGGTGTCAATTAATTGAAGACATGCACCATGTCGTCAATTCAATTTTCTGTAATTTTCAGAAATTAGTAAATCAACGCATTCAAAAATCTATAACTAATAAACTGGACCTTGAAAATTTTGACAGAATATACTTCTGTGACCCTGAGATTTTTCTCCATCTGACCATGTCTTCGGATTCTGATTCAGAGAAACTTTTTCGAAATGAACAGTGATTTGAGTTACAAAACATATCTGCCAGGTGAAAATCACTGAATTGAAGACGGCCCTCAAGTCTTCAATTACGGAATTGAAGACGGCCCTCAAGTCTTCAATTACGGAATTGAAGACGGCCCTTAAGTCTTCAATTTCAGAATTGAAGACGGCCCTTAAGTCTTCAATTTCAGAATTAAAGACGACCCTCAAGTCTTCAATTAATTGAAGACTGCTCACAGGGCCGTCAATTCCGTTTCTTGAGGAATTAAAGTTATAACATTAGAAAATTCATATCTGTGAAACCAAAACTCAGTAATTATATCTGAACATGTTTATGGACTCCCGAGGAATTATACTAAGTATTCATATCCTTACTTTCGAATTTCGAGAAATTTTTTCGAAATGAACAGTGCTTTGAGAAACAAAACGTATCTGCCAGGTGAAAATCACTGAATTGAAGACGGCCCTCAAGTCTTCAATTACTGAATTGAAGACGGCCCTTAAGTCTTCAATTTCAGAATTGAAGACGGCCCTTAAATCTTCAATTTCAGAATTGAAGACGGCCCTTAAGTCTTCAATTTCAGAATTGAAGACGGCCCTCAAGTCTTCAATTAATTGAAGACTGGGTAAAGGGGCGCCAATTTGATATATATATATATAATTTTTTAAAAAAATTAAAAATTTGAAGGATTAGCAAACCCTCAGATGTCAACTCAGTAATTACAACTTCTGATCTTGATCTGTCTCGAAAATTGTGCAAACACAACCCTAATCCATACTCCTGCGTATGATGAGTTCTTAAAATTCCGTTCCATGAAAAAAAAATATACTTGTGTATACCCTACATGGTCAAACCTTGAATCTCTTAAACTATCATTTGGGAGTGTAAGAGTTAAGTGCCATACAGGGCAAAGTGCTACGTTGTGGGAGCCACCTCTTGAGGCCGTACGACGCAAAGTGTTACACGACGGGAGCCACCTCTTGAGCCTGTAGGGGTCACCTCTAGAATCCTCCATAACCAAATGACTAGTTAATCTCGTCTGAAATACTACGTTTCTAAATTCTTGAAATTCCATATTGGCTATAAATGAGAGTGGATGTCAAAGGTGATACATGAAATGCTGTGCATATAGGGCCCGGTCTGGTCCTGGGAGGAGCACCCGAAGGTACTTGTGCCCATGGGAGTTTATTGACCACGGTGTTTAGCATTGCACCGGAGTACTTGCTTGACTTGAGACACTCCACCCCTACTCTCTCTCCTTACTTGACTTGCGTGGCCCGGAACGGGCAATACTTGACTTGTGGCCCGAGAAAGGGCAAAATACTTACGTGATAATAGCCAATTCTATTGATACGTACTTGACAATACTTGCTTGAATTGAATTTTTACTTGATATACTTGTACATGAGTTCCTTCTCATACCTGCGTTCATACTTGTACACGAATCCCTGCTTGCCCGAAGTGGCATTTACATCTGTAAATTCTTGATACTGCTTGTCAAATACTTGAAATCTTGTTATACTCTCTTTATACAGTTCTTGATCTCTTATTGTTCATCATGCCTAGATTTACCTGTATACCTGATTTTTTATTATACGTACATCATGCATAGCCATACTGATAATACATGCAAATTGTAAATCACGTGAAGATTGCTCGTATTTGAGATGTAATTCCTACTGAGCAATTCGCTCATCCAGTTGTTTCCTAATATTTTCAGGTGATTCGGATAGCGACAAGAATGGGTTTGAGGCCGAGTGAAGAGTGCTAGAACGCCATCCATTTATCATTAGCTAGTCGAGTCTTTGAATTTATTTGAGTCTACCTTGTATTCCCAGTTATATCAGTTAGTGGTATAAACTGTGTTAAGTCGTGTAACCTAATGTTTGGCTTTCTAAATTTGGAAATTTGTCATGGACTATCTTTATTTCCTTTGGTTAATCAAATAAACATCACTTGGACTATTGGAATTTATTAGATTTTTAGTCATTTGCGCACTCCGAAATTTTGTATGTTAAAATTCTTATCCCTCTAATGACACGATCTATATAGACCCGTCACGTATCCGAGTATCTTCCGCGCTCGGGACGTGACAGTCTTCGTGGTATCAGAGCCTAGGTTTTCAAACCTAGGGAACTAGAAGAAATAAAAGGTTAGAAATGGAAATCTAAGTAAAAACTTGAGTCCAAGGATAGGTAAAAACCCGAGTCCAAGGATAGATATACCTTACCCGGTGAGATGGATAGAGCCATGGGTTAAGTTTTATAAAGACTTTTTGACCTTACAAGAAAACCTGATCTTTATCATACTTAAACTCTTTTGTAGAATCATGGCTGCGGAAAGAGCACAATGGCGCGAGATGCAGCGCACCGTGCAGGGCCTTACACAGGCACTACAGCAAGTGGCCCAAAGGCGGAGCAAACAGTGGAGCGGGTGATCTCCACAGGAGTTTCCGTAACATGAACCCACCCCGGTTCACGGGTTCGTCCAACCCCGAGGATGCCGAGAATTGGCTGAAGGAGATGGAACGAATCTTCCGTGTGATGCAATGCGCGGACGAAGAGAAGGTTTTACTGGCCGTATTCCAACTAGAGCGGGACTCTCGATGCTGGTGGGAATCCATAGAAGCAATACTGCCAGAATACCATGTCACATGGGATGAATTCACGGAGCATTTCAACAACAAGTACTTCTCCGACCATATCCATGAGAAGAAGGCCGCAGAATTCGCCGTTCTAAAACAACGGGACTTGAAAGTGGCCGAGTATGAGGCCCAATTTTCCAGATTATCTAGGTATGCACCCCACTTGGTGTGTACAGAAAAGATGAAGGCGAGAAGGTTCCTCAACGGGCTTCGGCCCCACTATATTACACAACTTGCACCGATGGACATCTAAGCTTATTCGGAGATAGTTCGGCATGCCCAATTGCTAGAAGATGCCACCGAATTATCCGAGAGAATCCGAGGAAGAGACAAGAAGGAACCCGTCACAAGCCCAGGAAAGTTCAAACAATCATTCAACAAGAAAAGGTTCTTCATGGGAGGGGAGCCCTCCAAGGCAAAGAAATTCCAGAAGACTGACAGGCCATTCACCACTGCCACACCCTCTAAGGAGATTTGCAAGTATTGTGATAAAGCTGGTCATAAGACCGAGGAATGTTGGAGGAAGTTAGGAGCTTGTCTTCGATGCGGGAGCCGAGAACATCGAATCCCAGACTGCCAACTGATGAAGGAGCAAGACATCAAAGACGAGAAACGTCCGGTAAAGAAACAAGGCCGTCTGCAAGCTCTCCGAGAGACGGAACCCACTGAAGGCGGAATTGTGGAAGGTACTCTCACCATTTGTTCAAAAACTGCTCAAGTTTTATTTGATACCGGAGCAACTCATTCATTCGTTTCCAAGCAATTTGCTGCTTCATTTTCTAAGAAACATGAACTGTTAGATTTGGTCATATCTACACCTCTTGGGAATGAGTCTGATATCACTTATCACTATCCAAATTGTGAAGTGATGATTAAGGGAAGCAATTTACCTGCTGACTTGGTATGCCTAGATATGAAGGGTTATGACGTCATACTAGGTGCCGACTGGCTATCCACATACCAAGCAACTGTAGATTGCCGGCATGGCAAGGTAACTTTCGTGGATTTCCCAGAGCTAGTTTACAATAGTCCTCGGAGTAAATCACTTCTTATATCAGCACTCCGAGCTAGTAAACTTATGAATAAGGGATGCATGGCTTTCATAGCATTCGTGACTGCCACGGAAGTCGAGAAGGTTAAACTTGAAGACATCCGTGTAATTCGGGATTTTCCCGATATTTTTCCAGAAGATTTAACCGGCTTACCCCCAGAAAGGGAAGTGTCGTTCACAATCGACCTTGTCCCTGGTGCTGGTCCTGTCTCTAGGGCACCATACAGAATGTCCCCTGCTGAGCTGAAGGAACTAAAGGAACAACTAATGGAGTTATTGAAAAAGGGTTTCATCAGGCCGAGTACTTCCCCTTGGGGAGCACCCGTGCTGTTCGTCAAAAAGAAGGATGGATCGATGAGACTATGCATCGATTATCGACAGCTAAATAACCTTACAATCAAGAACAAATACCCGCTGCCGAGGATTGACGAGCTGTTCGATCAGTTATCAGGAGCTTCATATTTCTCCAAGATTGATCTTCGTTCTGGTTACCACCAATTGAAAATCAAAGAAGAAGACATTCATAAAACTGCATTCCGAAGCAGGTATGGGCATTACGAATTTACTGTTATGCCTTTCGGACTAACAAATGCCCCCGCAGCTTTTATGCAGTTAATGAACAGCATATTCAGGCCCTACTTAGACCAATTCATTGTGGTCTTTATTGATGATATTATGATCTATTCCAAAATCAAAGAGGATCATGAAGAACATCTCAAGAAGGCACTGCAGATATTAAGGGAAAATAAGCTATATGCCAAATTCAGCAAATGCGAGTTCTGGCTCGAGGAAGTATCTTTCTTAGGCCATATTATTTCGAAGAACGGAATTGCTGTTGACCCATCAAAGGTCGAAGCCGTGAAGAATTGGGAACGACCCACAAATGCAACGGAGATTCGAAGCTTCTTGGGTCTAGCTGGTTACTACCGGCGTTTTATCAAGGACTTCTCCAAGATTGCCGTTCCTCTGACCAGGTTAACCCGCAAGGAAGTGCCTCATGAGTGGAATGAAGACTGTGAAAAGAGTTTCCAAGCTTTGAAGGATCTCTTGACCACTGCTCCAGTCTTATCATTACCAATTGAAGGAGAAAAATACGAGGTATATACCGATGCCTCGGGTATTGGCCTCGGATGTGTATTGATGCAGAATGGAAGAGTCATTGCATACTCTTCCCGACAATTGAAGAAACATGAAGAGAACTACCCGGTTCATGACTTAGAACTGGCCGCGGTAGCATTCGCATTGAAAATCTGGAGGCACTATCTCTACGGAGAACAATTCACTGTGTACTCCGATCATAAAAGCCTCAAGTACTTATTCTCCCAAAAGGAGCTGAACATGCGGCAAAGGCGTTGGCTCGAGTATCTCAAGGATTTCGACTTCACTATACAGTACCATCCTGGTAAGGGTAATTCCGTAGCTGATGCCCTTAGTCGAAAGCCGAGAACAGAAATTATCTGAGCTTGATATCAGCACAGATGAGAAGAACATGTGTATTATTCTATCTCATATGAGTCTACATCCAGATTTGCTACCTGAAATCAAGAAGCTACAGGAAGAAGATCCCTCACTAGTGGAGATAAAGAGCAAGCTGGACGAGAGACTGGATTTCAAACTGGCACCTGATGGCAGATTGCTATTTCATGAACGGACATGTGTCCCCTACTGTCCCGAATTGAAGAAGAAGATTCTTGAAGAAGCTCATCGATCGAGGTACACGATCCACCCTGGAGCCACTAAGATGTACCAAGACTTGAAAAGAACTTTCTGGTGGCCTAACCTGAAAAGGGAGGTAGCAGACTTTGTGTCTCGTTGCCTCACATGCCAACAAGTGAAGGCGGAACATCAAAAACCCGCCGGAAAGCTACATCTGCTGGATATTCCCAAGTGGAAGTGGGAAGACATTGGCATGGACTTTATCATGGGTTTGCCCAAGTCTAGGGGCGGATATGATGGAATTTGGGTAATTATTGACCGGTTAACTAAATCGGCCCATTTCTTACCCATCAAAAGTCGATGGTCAGTCGACGTACTTGCTGCCCTGTATATTAAGGAGATGGTTAGATTGCATGGAGTTCCCGTCTCGATCGTATCTGATCGAGACCCGCACTTCACCTCTTATTTTTGGAAGGGTCTACAACACTCTCTGGGGACGAAACTTAATTTCAGCACTGCTTTTCATCCCCAGTCAGATGGTCAGACTGAAAGGACAAATCAGGTTGTTGAAGATATGTTAAAGGCATGTATTATAGATTTTGGCGGAAGCTGGCACGACCACTTATCCCTAGCCGAATTTGCCTATAATAACAGCTATCAAGCTAGTATTCAAATGGCACATTTCGAGACGCTTTATGGTAGGAGTTGTCGTTCTCCAATATGCTGGGAAGAAGTCGGTGAAAGACAAATTCTAGGCCCAGATGTGGTTAGAGATTCGACTGAGAAGATACACCTTATCAGAGAGAGACTCAAGGTAGCTCAGTGCAGGCAAAAATCTTATGCTGATAATAGAAGGAGAGATTTGGAGTTCCAAGTTGGTGACCATGTATTTCTCAAGATATCTCCTGGCCCAGGTATTAGAAGATTCGGTGTTAAGGGCAAACTTACACCAAGGTTTATCGGTCCATTCGAAGTATTGGAAAGAGTGGGCGAGGTGGCCTACGTATTGCTTTACCTCCTCTATTCTCGGAAGTGCACAATGTATTTCATATATCTATGCTGAAAAAATATGTGCACGACCCTTCTCACGTCATCGACCATGCTGATTTGGTGATTCAAAGAGATCTTACTTATGAGCAAAGGCCGATGCGGATCCTCGACCGCGAAGTCCGAGTTATAAGGAGCAAGACGATCCTTATGGTAAAAATCCAATGGAATCGATGCGCGGAGCAAGAAGCAATTTGGGAGACCGAAGAAGCTATGAAAAGAAGATACCCAGAATTATTCTAAACTGTAAGTATTTTATACTTTCCACAATATCTTTATACTGTTGAATTTGGGGACCAAATTCTTTTAAGTAGGGGAAGGTGTAACACCAGAGAATTTTAAAATAGAAATATACAAAAAAATTATATATATATATATATATAATTATTGAACTCATATTCTAATTGGATTAACCATTTAAAACATTTAATTACCAATAGATGCTTTAGAAGATGCCAAATTATATTTTAGGAAATGCCAATTTATATTTTCAATCACTTAAGAAATTAATATTACACTATTCCAAAGAAATAGGAAATATGTTATATAGATAGTGTTTTAAAGGATAAACATCACTTTTACAAGATGCCAATTCATATTTTCATAATTTAGAAAATTTCATATTTCAACTTTTACATTATATCATTATTTTGAAGAAATAGGGGTATATAGATGAAGTGTTAAAGGATAAACATAATTTAGAAAGTGAGAAAGGGTATATAGACAATTTTAGTTAGTGTAGAGTGAATACAAAAATCTCCGTTCAAAATATCGACATATTTTAAGTCGTTATTTCCTAAACGTGAATAGTGATGTGAATAGTGCCACTTTTCATTTAAAAATAATTTTTTAAAAAATTTATATCTAAAAATAGAGAAAAATATAAGGGTCTCACCCCTGAAATTTCACAAACAAATTCCATCAATTTTTAAAGATAAAAATATTTGAAGTTTAACATGAAAATCTTAACTTATGAAATACACGACCGTCTCTTGGACGTCATTTCTTTTTCGACAACTATCACGATCATTCTATCCCTCCAGTCTGTGTAGGCTATAAATCCACTAAATACCCTATAATTCTGGATCTTGTCCCCCATCCTGTCGACCCTAAGGTTATAAAATACACTCTATTTTCCCCCTATTTGGTTAGTTCGAAGGCTAGATACGGGAGCAAGCTCTGAAGAGTTGCAGAGGAAGGGAAGGGCTGCTTCTTCCTCTCCTGTCAACTCCTGTCACTTCACAGAGGTAGGTGTTCTCAAATCCTTGCCTAACTAGTAGTTAAATAAGTTTATTGATGTATGTTTAGAGTTCGATCAACTAGTCAACCATGTTATATATATATATATATTCTGGATTTACCATGACCAAGAATAATACCTTGTTATACATATGTTAATAGCTTGTTACATACTGTTTCCATGATTTTTATGAGTTTGAACTTAGTTATTAGCATGATTTCATGAGTTTTTGAACATATTTTATCACACTAGTTTTACAGTATTAATATCCATGTTTTAAATCTTAATATATAGTCTCTGTTAACATAATATGTTCATGGTTTACAGACACGGAGGCTCTCAGCCCTCTGGTAAATGGCGCCCCTGACCAGGGCGCCATTTTAAAAATTGAAGACTGTTCACACAGTCGTCATTTAAATGAAGACATCCCAAGTGTCGTCAATTCGATTTCTGAGATTTTCAGTAATTGATAATTCAACACATTCAATAATCCATAACTATCAAACTAAAGCACGAAATTTTTGCATGAACATGTTTCTGGAATCCTGACATTTTTCTCATATTCGTGCCATTACTTTCTGATTCAGAGCTTTTTCACACTGATGAATAGTAGACACCTCACTGTAATTTGCGCCCCTGACCAGGGCGCCAATTTTCAAATTGAAGACTACCCGAGAGGGCGTCAATTAATTGAAGACATGTACCATGTCGTCAATTCAATTTTCTGTAATTTTCAGAAATAATAAATCAACGCATTCAAAAATCTATAACTAATAAACTGGACCTTGAAAATTTTGACAGAATATACTTCTGTGACCCTGAGATTTTTCTCCATCTGACCTTGTCTTCGGATTCTGATTCGGAGAAACTTTTTCGAAATGAACAGTGATTTGAGTCACAAAACGTATCTGCCAGGTGAAAATCACTGAATTGCAGACGGCCCTTAAGTCTTCAATTTCAGAATTGAAGACGGCCCTCAAGTCTTCAAGTACTGAATTGAAGACGGCCCTTAATTCTTCAATTTCAGAATTGAAGACGGCCCTCAAGTCTTCAATTAATTGAAGACTGCTCACAGGGGCGTCAATTCCGTTTCTTGAGGAATTAAAGTTATAACATTAAAAAATTCATATCTGTGAAACCAAAACTCAATAATTATATCTGAACATGTTTCTGGACTCCAGAGGAATTATACTTAGTATTCATATCCTTACTTTCGAATTTCGAGAAATTTTTTCGAAATGAACAGTGCTTTGAGTCACAAAACGTATCTGCCAGTTGAAAATCACTGAATTGAAGACGGCCTTTTAAGTCTTCAATTTCAGAATTGAAGACGGCCCTCAAGTCTTCAATTACTGAATTGAAGACGGCCCTTAAGTCTTCAATTTCAGAATTGAAGACGGCCCTTAAGTCTTCAATTTCAGAATTGAAGATGGCCCTCAAGTCTTCAATTAATTGAAGACTGGGTAAAGGGGCGCCAATTTGATATATATATATATATATATATATATATATAAATTTTTTAAAAAATTGAACATTTGAAGGATTAGCAAACCCTCAGATGCCAACTCAGTAATCACAACTTCTGATCTTGATTTGTCTCGAAAATTATGCAAACACAACCCTAATCCATACTCCTGCGTATGATGAGTTCTTGAAATTCCGTTCCATGAAAAAAAAATATACTTGTGTATACCCTACATGGTCAAACCTTGAATCTCTTAAACTATCATTTGGGAGTGTAAGAGCTAAGTGCCATGCAGGACAAGGTGCTACGTTGTGGGAGCCACCTCTTGAGGCCGTACGGCACAAAGTGCTACACGACGGGAGCCACCTCTTGAGCCTGTAGGGGCCACCTCTAGAATCCTCCATAACCAAATGACTAGTTAATCTCGTATGAAATATTACGTTTCTAAATTCTTGAAATTCCATATTGGCTATAAATGAGAGTGGATTTCAAAGGTGATACATGAAATGCTGTGCATATAGGGCCCGGTCTGGTCCTGGGAGGAGCACCCGAAGGTACTTGTGCCCATGGGAGTTTATTGACCACGGTGTTTAGCATTGCACCGGAGTACTTGCTTGACTTGAGACACTCCACCCCTACTCTCTCTCTTTACTTACTTGACTTGCGTGGCCTGGAACGGACAATACTTGACTTGTGGCCCGAGAAAGGGCAAAATACTTACGTGATAATAGCCAATTCTACTGATACGTACTTGACAATACTTGCTTGAATTGAATTTTTACTTGATATACTTGTACATGAGTTCCTTCTCATACCTGCGTTCATACTTGTACACGAATCCCTGCTTGCCCGAAGTGGCATTTACATCTGTAAATTCTTGAAATACTGCTTGTCAAATACTTGAAATCTTGTTATACTCTCTTTATACAGTTCTTGATCTCTTATTGTTCATTATGCCTAGATTTACTTGTATACCTGATTTTTTATTATACGTACATCATGCATAGCCATACTGATAATACATGCAAATTGTAAATCACGTAAAGATTGCTCCTATTTGAGATGTAATTCCTACTGAGCAATTCGCTCATCCAGTTGTTTCCTAACATTTTCAGGTGATTCGGATAGCGACAAGAATGTGTTTGAGGCCGAGTGAAGAGTGCTAGAACGCCGTCCATTTATCATTAGCTAGTCGAGTCTTTGAATTTATTTGAGTCTACCTTGTATTCCTAGTTATGTCAGTTAGTGATATAAACTTTGTGTTAAGTCGTGTAGCCTAATGTTTGACTTTCTAAATTTGGAAATTTGTCGTGGACTATCTTTATTTCCTTTGGTTAATCAAATAAACATCACTTGGACTATTGGAATTTATTAGATTTTTAGTCATTTGCGCACTCCGAAATTTTGTATGTTAAAATTCTTATCGCTCTAATGACACGATCTATATAGATGCGTCACGCATCCGAGTATCTTCCGCATTCGGGACGTGACACTCTTCGTGGTATCAGAGCCTAGGTTTTCCAACCTAGGGAACTAGAAGAAATAAAAGGTTAGAAATGAAAATCTAAGTAAAAACTTGAGTCCAAGGATAGGTAAAACCCGAGTCGAAGGATAGATATACCTTACCCGGTGAGATGGATAGAGCCATGGGTTAAGTTTTATAAAGACTTTTTGACCTTACAAGAAAACCTGATCTTTATTATACTTAAACTCTTTTGTAGAATCATGGCTGCGGAAAGAGCACAATGGCGCGAGATGCAGCGCACCGTGCAGGGCCTTACACAGACACTACAGCAAGTGGCCCAAGGCGGAGCAAACCGTGGAGCGGGTGATCTCCGCAGGAGTTTCCGTAACATGAACCCACCAAGGTTCACGGGTTCGTCCGACCCCGAGGATGTCGAGAATTGGCTGAAGGAGATGGAACGAATCTTCCGTGTGATGCAATGTGCGGACGAAGAGAAGGTTTTTCTTGCCGTATTCCAACTAGAGCGGGATGCTCGATGCTGGTGGGAATCCATAGAAGCAACACTGCCAGAATACCATGTCACATGGGATGAATTCACATAGCATTTCAACAACAAGTACTTCTCCGACCATATCCAGGAGAAAAAGGCCGCGTAATTCGCCGTTCTAAAACAACGGGGCTTGAAAGTGGCCGAGTATGAGGCCCAGTTTTTCAGATTATCTAGGTATGCACCCCACTTGGTGTGTACAGAAAAGATGAAGGCGAGAAGGTTCCTCAACGGGCTTCGGCCCCACTATATTACACAACTTGCACCGATGGACATCCAAGCTTATTCGGAGATAGTTCGGCGTGCCCAATTGCTAGAAGATGCCACCGAATTATTCGAGAGAATCTGAGGAAGAGACAAGAAGGAACCCGTCACAAGCCCAGGAAAGTTCAAACAATCATTCAACAAGAAAATGTTCTTCATGGGAGGGGAGCCCTCCAAGGCAAAGAAATTCCAGAAGACTGACAGGCCGTTCACCACTGTTCACACCCTCTAAAGAGATTTGCAAGTATTGTGATAAAGCTGGTCATAAGACCGAGGATTGCTGGAGGAAGTTAGGAGCTTGTCTTCGATGCGGGAGCCGAGAACATCGAATCCCAGACTGCCCACTGATGAAGGAGCAAGACATCAAAGACGAGAAGCATCCGGTAAAGAAACACGGCCGTCTGCAAGCTCTCCGAGAGACGGAATCCACTGAAGGCGGAATTGTGGAAGGTACTCTCACCATTTGTTCAAAAACTGCTCAAGTTTTATTTGATACCGGAGCAACTCATTCATTCGTTTCCAAGCAATTTGCTGCTTCATTTTCTAAGAAACATGAACTGTTAGATTTGATCATATCTACACCTCTTGGGAATGAGTCTGATATCACTTATCACTATCCAAATTGTGAAGTTATGATTAAGGGAAGCAATTTACCTGCTGACTTGATATGCCTAGATATGAAGGGTTATGACGTCATACTAGGTGCCGACTGGCTATCCACATACCAAGCAACTGTAGATTGCCGGCATGGCAAGGTAACTTTCGTGGATTTCCCAGAGCTAGTTTACAATAGCCCTCGGAGTAAATCACTTCTTATATCAGCACTCCGAGCTAGTAAACTTATGAATAAGGGATGCATGGCTTTCATAGCATTCGTGACTGCCACGGAAGTCGAGAAGGTTAAACTTGAAGACATCAGTGTAATTCGGGATTTTCCCGATGTTTTTCCAGAAGATTTAACCGGCTTACCCCCGGAAAGGGAAGTGTCGTTCACAATCGACCTTGTCCCTGGTGCTGGTCCTGTCTCTAGGGCACCATACAGAATGTCCCCTGCTGAGCTGAAGGAACTAAAGGAACAACTAATGGAGTTATTGAAAAAGAGTTTCATCAGGCCGAGTACTTCCCCTTGGGGAGCACCCGTGCTGTTCGTCAAAAAGAAGGATGGATCGGTGAGACTATGCATCGATTATCGACAGCTAAATAAGCTTACAATCAAGAACAAATACCCGCTGCCGAGGATTGACGAGCTGTTCGATCAGTTATCAGGAGCTTCATATTTCTCCAAGATTGATCTTCGTTCTGGTTACCACCAATTGAAAATCAAAGAAGAAGACATTCATAAAACTGCATTCCGAAGCAGGTATGGGCATTACGAATTTACTGTTATGCCTTTCGGACTAACAAATGCCCCCGCAACTTTTATGCAGTTAATAAACAGCATATTCAGGCCCTACTTAGACCAATTCATTGTGGTCTTTATTGATGATATTCTGATCTATTCCAAAATCAAAGTGGATAATGAAGAACATCTCAAGAAGGCACTGCAGATATTAAGGGAAAATAAGCTATATGCCAAATTCAGCAAATACGAGTTCTGGCTCGAGGAAGTATCTTTCTTAGGCCATATTATTTCGAAGAACGGAATTGCTGTTGACCCATCAAAGGTCGAAGCCGTGAAGAACTGGGAACGACCCACAAATGCAACGGAGATTCGAAGCTTCTTGGGTCTAGCTGGTTACTACCGGCGTTTTATCAAGGACTTCTCCAAGATTGTCGTTCCTCTGACCAGGTTAACCCGCAAGGAAGTGCCTCATGAGTGGAATGAAGACTGTGAAAAGAGTTTCCAAGCTTTGGAGGATCTCTTGACCACTGCTCCACTCTTATCTAATTGAAGGAGAAAAATACGAGGTTATACCGATGTTCTCGGGTATTGGCCTCGGATGTGTATTGATGCAGAATGGAAGAGTCATTGCATACTCTTCCCGACAATTGAAGAAACATGAAGAGAACTACCCGGTTCATGACTTAGAACTGGCCGCAGTAGTATTCGCTTTGAAAATCTGGAGGCACTATCTCTACGGAGAACAATTCACTGTGTACTCCGATCATAAAAGTCTCAAGTACTTATTCTCCCAAAAGGAGCTGAACATGCGGCAAAGGCGTTGGCTCGAGTATCTCAAGGATTTCGACTTCACTATACAGTACCATCTTGGTAAGGGTAATTCCGTAGCTGATGCCCTTAGTCGAAAGCCGAGAACAATATTGGCCAACTGCATGATACAAGAATGGAACTGTTGAGAAATTCTCTGAGCTTGATATCAGCACAGATGAGAAGAACATGTGTATTATTCTATCTCATATGAGCCTACATCCAGATTTGCTACCTGAAATCAAGAAGCTACAGGAAGAAGATCCCTCACTAGTGGAGATAAAGAGCAAGCTGGACGACAGACTGGATTTCAAACTGGCACCTGATGGCAGATTGCTATTTCATGAACGGACATGTGTGCCCGACTGTCTCGAATTGAAGAAGAAGATTCTTGAAGAAGCTCATCGATCGAGGTATACGATCCACCCTGGAGCCACTAAGATGTACCAAGACTTGAAAAGAACTTTCTGGTGGCCTAACATGAAAAGGGAGGTAGTAGACTTTGTGTCTCGTTGTCTCACATGCCAACAAGTGAAGGCGGAACATCAAAAACCCGCCGGAAAGCTACATCCGCTGGATATTCCCAAGTGGAAGTGGGAAGACATTGGCATGGACTTTATCATGGGTTTGCCCAAGTCTAGTGGCGGATATGATGGACTTTGGGTAATTATCGACCGGTTAACTAAATCGGCCCATTTCTTTCCCATCAAAAGTCGATGGTCAGTCGACGTACTTGCTGCCCTGTATATTAAGGAGATGGTTAGATTGCATGGAGTTCCCGTCTCGATCGTATCTGACCGAGACGCACGCTTCACCTCTCATTTTTAGAAGGGTCTACAACACTCTCTGTGGACGAAACTTAATTTCAGCACTTCTTTCTATCCCCAGACAGATGGTCAGACTGAAAGGACAAATCAGGTTGTTGAAGATATGTTAAGGGCATGTATTATAGATTTCGGCGGAAGCTGGCACGACCACTTATCCCTAGTCGAATTTGCCTATAATAACAGCTATCAAGCTAGTATTCAAATGGCACCTTTCGAGGCGCTTTATGGCAGGAGTTGTCGTTCTCCAATATGCTGGGAAGAAGTCGGTGAAAGACAAATTCTAGGCCCAGATATGGTTAGAGATTCGACTGAGAAGATACACCTTATCAGAGAGAGACTCAAGGTAGCTCAGTGCAGGCAAAAATCTTATGCTGATAATAGAAGGAGAGATTTGGAGTTCCAAGTTGGTGACCATGTATTTCTCAAGGTATCTCCTGGCCGAGGTATTAGAAGATTCGGTGTTAAGGGCAAGCTTACACCGAGGTTTATCGGTCCATTCGAAGTATTGGAAAGAGTGGGCGAGGTGGCCTACCGTGTATTACTTTACCTCCTCAATTCTCGGAAGTGCACAATGTATTTCATATATCTATGCTGAAAAAATATGTGCACGACCCTTCTCACGTCATCGACCATGCTGATTTGGTGATTCAAAGGGATCTTACTTATGAGCAAAGGCCGATGCGGATCCTCGACCGCGAAGTCCGAGTTCTAAGGAGTAAGACGATCCCTATGGTGAAAATCCAATGGAATCGATGCGCGGAGCAAGAAGCAACTTGGGAGACCGAAGAAGCTATGAAAAGAAGATACCCAGAATTATTCTAAACTGTAAGTATTTTATACTTTCCACAATATCCTTATACAGTTGAATTTGGGGACAAAATTCTTTTAAGTAGGGGAGGGTGTAACACCAAAGAATTTTAAAATAGAAATATACAAAAAATATATATATATTTAATTATTGAACTCATATTCTAATTCTATTGAATTAACCATTTAAAACATTTAATTACCAATAGATGCTTTAGAAGATGCCAAATTATATTTTTGGAAATGCCAATTTATATTTTCAATCACTTAGGAAATTAATATTACACTATTCCAAAGAAAAAGGAAATATGTTATATAGATAGTGTTTTAAAGGATAAACATCACTTTTACAAGATGCCAATTCATATTTTCATAATTTAGAAAATTTCATATTTCAACTTTTACATTATATCATTATTTTGAAGAAATAAGGGTATATAGATGAAGTGTTAAAGGATAAACATAATTTAGAAAGTGAGAAAGGGTATATGGACAATTTTGGTTAGTGTAGAGCGAATACAAAAATCTCCGTTCAAAATAACGACATATGTTAAGTCGTTATTTCCTAAACGTGAATAGTGACGTGAATAGTTCCACTTTTAATTTAAAAAGAATTTTTTTAAAAAATTTATCTGTAAAAATAGAGAAAAATGTAAGGGTCTCACCCCTGAAATTTCACAAACAAATTCCATCAATTTTTAAAGATAAAAATCTTTGAAGTTTAACATGGAAATCTTAACTTATGAAATACACGACCCTCTCTTGGGCGTCATTTCTTTTTCGACAACTATCACGATCATTCTATCCCTCCAGCCTGTGTAGGCTGTAAATCCACTAAATACCCTATAATTCTGGATCTTGTCCCCTATCCTGTCGACCCTAAGGTTATAAAATACACTCTATTTTTCCCCTATTTGGTTAGTTCGAAGGCTAGATACGGGAGCAAGCTCTGAAGAGTTGCAGAGGAAGGGAAGGGCTGCTTCTTCCTCTCCTGTCAACTCCTGTCACTTCACAGAGGTAGGTGTTCTCAAATCCTTGCCTAACTAGTAGCTAAATAAGTTAATTGATGCATGTTTAGAGTTCGATCAACTAGTCAACCATGCTATATATATATATATATTCTGGATTTACCGTGACCAAGAATAATACCATGTTATACATATGTTAATAGCTTGTTACATACTGTTACCATGATTTTTATGAGTTTGAACTTAGTTATTAGCATGATTTCATGAGTTTTTGAACATATTTTATCACACTAGTTTTACAGTATTAATAACCATGTTTTAAATCTTAATATATAGTCTCTGTTAACATAATATGTTCATGGTTTAAAGACACGGAGACTCCCAGCCCTCTGGTAAATGGCGCCCCTGACCATGGCGCCATTTTAAAAATTGAAGACTGTTCACACAGTCGTCATTTAAATGAAGACACCTCCAGTGTCGTCAATTCGATTTCTGAGATTTTCAGTAATTGATAATTCAACACATTCAATAATCCATAGCTATCAAACTAAAGCACGGAATTTTTGCATGAACATGTTTCTGGAATCCTGACATTTTTCTCAACATATTCGTGCCATTACTTCCTGATTTAGAGCTTTTTCACACTGATGAATAGTAGACACCTCACTGTAATTTGCGCCCCTGACCAGGGCGCCAATTTCCAAATTGAAGATTGCCCGAGAGGGCGTCAATTAATTGAAGACATGCACCATGTCGTCAATTCAATTTTCTGTAATTTTCAGAAATCAGTAAATCAACGCATTCAAAAATCTATAACTAATAAACTGGACCTTGAAAATTTTGACAGAATATACTTCTGTGACCCTGAGATTTTCTCCATTTGACCATGTCTTCGGATTCTGATTCAGAAAAACTTTTTCGAAATGAACAGTGATTTGAGTCACAAAACGTATCTGTCAGGTGAAAATCACTGAATTGAAAACGGCCCTTAAGTCTTCAATTTTAGAATTGAAGACGGCCCTCAAGTCTTCAATTACTGAATTGAAGACGGCCTTTAAGTCTTCAATTTCAGAATTGAAGACGGCCCTTAAGTCTTCAATTTCAGAATTGAAGACGGCCCTCAAGTCTTCAATTAATTGAAGACTGCTCACAGGGGTGTCAATTCCGTTTCTTGAGGAATTAAAGTTATAACATTAGAAAATTCATATCTGTGAAACCAAAACTCAGTAATTATATCTGAACATGTTTCTGGACTCTCGAGGAATTATACTAAGTATTCATATCCTTACTTTCGAATTTCGAGAAACTTTTTCGAAATGAACAGTGCTTTGAGTCACAAAACGTATCTGCTAGGTGAAAATCACTGAATCGAAGACGACCCTTAAGTCTTCAATTTCAGAATTGAAGACGGCCCTCAAGTCTTCAATTAATTGAAGACTGGATAAAGGGGCGCCAATTTGATATATATATATAAATTTTTAAAAAAATTTAAAATTTGAAGGATTAGCAAACCTTCAGATGCTAACTCAGTAATTACAACTTCTGATCTTGATCTATCTCGAAAATTGTGCAAACACAACCCTAATCCATACTCCTGCGTATGATGAGTTCTTGAAATTCTGTTCCATGAAAAAAAAAATCTACTTGTGTATATCCTACATGGTCAAACCTTGAATCTCTTAAACTATCATTTGGGAGTGTAAGAGCTAAGTGCCATGCAGGGCAAAGTGTTACGTTGTGGGAGCTACATCTTGCATGGATGGCAGTATCGGCCGAAACCGATACGTTTCGGCCTATACCGAAACCGAAACGGGCCTTGTCACTGTAGCAAGTCCGATACCAAAAACAATTATTTTTTTAATGGTTTCGGCCGAAACCGGACCTGCTCAATACAATTTTTGTCTTTTCTGACTGTTTTGAACCGGTTTCGGCCGAAACCGAAACCGAAACGTATCGGTTTCGGTACCGGTCGAAACCGATACCGAAACCGATACTGCCATCCTTGACCTCTTGAGGCCGTACGGCGCAAAGTGCTACACGACGGGAGCCACCTCTTGAGCCTGTAGGGGCCACCTCTAGAATCCTCCATAACCAAATGACTAGTTAATCTTGTATGAAATACTACGTTTCTAAATTCTTGAAATTCCATATTGGCTATAAATGAGAGTGGATGTCAAAGGTGATACATGAAATGCTGTGCATATAGGGCCCGGTCTGGTCCTGGGAGGAGCACCCGAAGGTACTTGTGCCCATGGGAGTTTATTGACCACGGTGTTTAGCATTGCACCGGAGTACTTGCTTGACTTGAGACACTCCACCCCTACTCTCTCTCCTTATTTGACTTGCGTGGCCCGGAACGGGCAATACTTGACTTGTGGCCCGAGAAAGGGCAAAATACTTACGTGATAATAGCCAATTCTACTGATACGTACTTGACAATACTTGCTTGAATTGAATTTTTACTTGATATACTTGTACATGAGTTCCTTCTCATACCTGCGTTCATACTTGTACACGAATCCCTGCTTGCCCGAAGTGGTATTTACATCTGTAAATTCTTGAAATACTGCTTGTCAAATACTTGAAATCTTGTTATACTCTCTTTATACAGTTCTTGATCTCTTATTGTTCATCATGCCTAGATTTACCTGTATACCTGATTTTTTATTATACGTACATCATGTATAGCCATACTGATAATACATACAAATTGTAAATCACGTAAAGATTGCTCGTATTTGAGATGTAATTCCTACTGAGCAATTTGCTCATCCAGTTGTTTCCTAACATTTTCAGGTGATTCAGATAGCGACAAGAATGTGTTTGAGGCCGAGTGAAGTGTGCTAGAACGCCATCCATTTATCATTAGCTAGTCGAGTCTTTGAATTTATTTGAGTCTACCTTGTATTCCCAGTTATGTCAGTTAGTGGTATAAACTTTGTGTTAAGTCGTGTAGCCTAATGTTTGACTTTCTAAATTTGGAAATTTGTCATGGACTATCTTTATTTTCTTTGATTAATCAAATAAACATCACTTGGACTATTGGAATTTATTAGATTTTTAGTCATTTGCGCACTCCGAAATTTTGTATGTTAAAAGTCTTATCGCTCTAATGACACGATCTATATAGACGCGTCACACATCCGAGTATCTTCCGCGCTCGGGACGTGACACAAAGCCTGCTGCGGTGGCTTCCCGCTCCGACAAAACCATACTTGTCGGAGATTTTCGCATTTTGCTCGATGGGGGTGAGCCGAATTTGCCTCGGGACCGACACGTTCCGACCATCCCTACCTCCAATCGCTTCGAGCTTCTTCGGCAAGTCCGAGAGGACAGAGCGAAAATGAAGAAGCCCGCCGCACCGGCGGCAAAGCAGGGTCCAGGTACCCAATTGGGCCTTAAATGAAGTTGTTTATTCCGCAAATCTCTTTTGTACATCAATCGGGGAAAATTATAAGAAAACCCCTCGACTTGTGGGAATTGCATATATACCCTTCCTGCGGTCAAGTCGACATGTGTGAGCCTTCTACGAAGCCCCTCATTATTTCTTTGGTCCGAGGGCATTGTCAGCTCAGTCCGACGCTTGGGTGCCACCTCAACTTGGGTCCACATTGGGTGTGGTAAAATTACCAAAATACCCCTGTGACTTAGAAAAGGCCTAGTAGTCTCCGAAACCCTCTAGAAACGGCCTCAATGCCTTTGGAAGTCAGGAACCTCATCCTACTTTCCTTCCAACCCGGAAATTTCGGGAATACCCCTGGCCTGGTAAAATTACCAAAATACCCCTGGGAATGCAAAATTACCTAAATACCCTCAGGGTCCAGGGAATCTCCCGTGACTCTAGATACGCCTACGGCTCCTTCATAATCACCCTTCTGCTTCTAAATTTTAGGGTTTTGTCTAAATATAATGGCCTCTGTTGAAACCCTAACTCGGTTATCCTATCGATTGGTGGCAAGTGAGTGGTCCTGATGAGCCCTTCAAACGAGCTAGCCCTCAACATCAGAACCCCTACAGAGGCGATTTTGGGACTTCCTTGACAGTTAAACAAAGGTGTTCAGACGTTAAGTCGATGTAAATCAACACTGATTTCGATCAGTGGGGAGAGGTCCAGCACCTGAACCCAAATCGTCTAATACTATGCGCACCCACGGAATAAACATCTATACATAGAGGAATGCCTCTTTCCAAAAAGAACATTAGAATGTTTATTTTTCTATGAAAAATTCCGTGGTCCACAGCGGTAGAGTAATATAATTTCTCGAACCAATCAAGAATTACAGAAATGCCCATCCCAAACTTACAAGAAAACCCATAAGTCCTATAATTCCAGTCATACCCTGCAAATTTCTCAAACTATTGCTATGCCCCTATGTCCCGCATTTATGCGGAGACCCTTTGTATAGCCGACAATCTACCGACAAATCCTTGTATTTACATGAATGATGAATACACTCAAATGATTTTTTCCCCTTTCCTGCATGTATTCCAAGGAATTGCAAATGAACTCCGGTTGTCAGGAAATTGTGTATATGCCCCTCTTCTGTCAGGGATGTCTGTGTGTGCCCTTCTTTCCAAAGCTCATGGCTGGCACTTCACTAAGGGCGACTTTGATAATGAAATAAGGGTAGAATAAGGTGAATTATTCCGCCTACTTACCCTTAACCGAGTTTGGTAGCAGGGTTAAGTTACCTGGGATCGGTTAGGGTTAAGGCGCTTATTTCGGGGTTAACTTATTCGACCCTTTCATATGGAATGAGTTAAATCCTAGAGTAAGGGTAAGTTATCAAACCCAAAAACAGAAAACCTAAGGAATAACTCACCCGAGCTCACCTCGGGTAACATATTCTAACCTGTTATCAAAGTCACCCATAGGAGTCTTGTTAATCCACACTTATGCCTGAGTGTTACCTGGAGGTCTAAACTTGTCCTTGGTCCTCATCAAATTACTAAAATACCCTCGGGGTCTGGAAGTGGCCAAATAACCTTGAACCTTCCAGAAATTGCCCGAGTGCCCCTGGAAGTTAGAAAGTGCATATAGACATGCACCCAGCCTAGAAATTACGCAAAGCCCCTGGCCTAGCCTCAAATTACCACAATGCCCTTGGAACTAAAAAATTACCAAAATATCTCTAGGATCCAGAAACCATCAGGGCGCCCTAATATGTCTTTGACCTCTTGTAAATTACACATATACCCTCAAATCATAGGGTTTTGCTTAACCAAATAAGGCCCTTGATAAAACCCTAATTTTACCAATACCTTTTGTTGTAGAGGGGAGTTAATTGTGAGCAATTCAAGTGAGTATGCCCTTAGTGTCCGAACCTATGTAAATGACTCTAGGGATTCTTTTGACAGTTAATCAAGGGTGTTCGGATTTTATGCCGATGTAATTCAACACTGATTACGGTCAGTGGGGAGAGGTCTCGCACTCGAACCTAAATCGTCTGAGTAAACCAAACCCACGAAATAAACCACACACAGGATATCTGAATAGCCCAATATGTGAACCAGTATAAATTTCCCTTTTCTCCGAAAATGGTAGAAATTTATATCTATCTCTCACCACGTGAGAAAATTTCGTGACCAACAGACTGGCACGCCCGATGAGACCTTTCCTGACTTTTTTCTTTTTATCAAAGAAGTGCTAAATCTTTTTCAAGGTTTTAATTGCCCCTTTTCCCTTTACAGGACGGGAAGAGGAGGGCATTCATTTGCTCCCATACTTGCTCACTTGCGCATTCACACCTTGGATGGGCACCTTTGGACCGGATAGAAAGTGTAACCGCCTCTGCGCTCTATAAATACCTCCCCAGTGGGACCCAGAAGGACACAGAGAAGAAGTACGGAAGGCATGCTTGTGCTTTGTGCCTTGTGCTTCAAAAAGCTCAGAGCGAGGGTATATCTCCCTCCTGGAGTCTTGCACACACGTTCTTATGTTGTGATTAATATAGCCCCTTTGTAAAATGCCTTGGGGAAAATGGTGTGATTATATGAAACAATCAAGAATCCCATAAATACCCCGACTTTTACAAAAAGGTCTAGGATATTTACAGGGTTTGTATACAAGTTCTGTACATTTGCGGAAAAGGTCTTGTAAAGTCCAAAATTTGTCGAAAAAGCCTTGTACTTGCAGAAGTTATAGCAATGCCATGTATTCTCCTGGAAAATTTATAGAAGTGTCCCGAGTTTGTAAAGCCCCATGGATTTCCAAAAATTTGCACAAATGTCCCTGTTAAAGGTTGCTATATCTTGTGCATCAAATAAAGACGAACTCCAAAAATTGACTCTACAGTGCCAATTAAAGGAGAAACCTTTCGACTTATCCAATTTTGATTGGCAGGCTAAGGGTCAAAATCAAACCCTAGACAACATCAAATTGCCATCAAACCCTAGTCATCGTTGAGCCCTGATTTAACCTCCCAGTCCATGCTAAACTGCAATTAAACCTCAATGAGAGGATAAATTGCAAATAAACCCTAAATGTTCTAGAAATTACTCAAATATACCTACCTAACCGGGGCATTATAAAATGCCCCATCTTACCTCAAAATTATGGGCACACCCCTGCTCAGACCAGATGTTCCAAAAAGCACCTTGATTTACTCAGAAAATTGCATGTGGATCCTCGACAAACTAAGGGATCACAAAGCAACTTAGCTTTGTTCAAAAATTACAAACGAGTTTGCAAAACTCCCAAAAATCCCAAACCTTCCTAATAATCGGCATATCGCCTTTACCCTCTGAAGAGGAGTTACACGGCAGCAATTATGCCTTCGACATCACAACTAATATTGTGTGGTCAACGTTTTTTTTCTTAGCAGTTAATCAAGGGTATTCTGACTTAGTACCTATGTAATTAAACACCGACTGCGGTCGGTGGAGAATTGTCCAATATCCGAACCCTAATCGTCTGATAAATCCAATACACAATAAATAATGCACACGCTATTTAAATAGCTAACAAATATGTATCAATGTTTAAAAAAATGAACATTTTATTTCCTTTAAACTTTTATGTGTTAAACAGTGCCCTCCCCTTCGCAAGGATCATCTAGGGTTTGCCTCTTCTCAAGGCACTCTCAACTCCGTCACAGAGAGGACAAATTTTGTAAAAAAATCGTACTAAAAAAATTCTTCATTAATTCGAATGGTGAGATTACAGGACTATTTATAGGAGTTAGGCTAACCCTAACCCTAACATGACCATTTTGGACGACTTTACCCTTAGACTCAAGACATAATGCGAAAATCACACCAAAAATTACAGAAAAATAAAAAAAGACGCGACATTAGCTCCAAATGAGCCCAATAAACCATGAAAATTATAAATTTAATCCTACTCCCTTGTGACTACTAGATTGGATCGTCCACGTAAATATCGCCATCGTACGAAAGACCAATCAAACTTATTGTCCGATGTCTCGAGTCTCGCTCCGCGTTCATCACGAGTTTTGCTCCACATTAGTGTAGCTCTAAGGATGACAGGTCAACAATTAGGTATTGCACTTTACTTGGGGACAACTTAGTCACCTGGAGAAACAAAAAGTAGACTGTGTATGTCAGATCTAGTGCTAAAGCAGAATACATAGCAATGGCACATGGTCTCATTGAGATGTTATGGCTAAAGCCTCTAAGTGATCTAGGGGTTTAGTCTGAGCTACCCATGAAACTTTATTGCGACAATATGGCTGCAATTAATATTGCTAACAACCTAGTACAACATGACTGAACCAAGCATATTTGAGATCGACTTGCATTCTATAAGAGAGTTGGATTCTGGAGGGTTATGCTTACCTATGTGAAGTCTCAAGACCAGGCGGCAGATCTCTTCACCAGGGCATTAACTGAACTCTAGTTTACTTCAGCTTTAAGCAAGTAGAGTATGTGTGATATCCATCCTCAATTTGAGGGGGAGTGTAGAGAAATAGGTAGTTAATACATTTGTAATTTTTAGTTTTTCAGGATTCATTATGTAATTCTCTTTTCTTTATGACTGCCCTCCTTATGAGGGGTATTCTTGTAGTTGTAAATTGGAGAAATGCAGAAATATAAGAGAGGAAGTTTGGCCTGTGTGAGGGCATCAAACTCCTCTCTCTTTCTTACTCATGCGGCCCTATTTTCTCTCTCGGCCCTGCTCTCTCTGTCTTTCAATGGCTTTACAGTTGTATTTTGTAAGATTCATGAGGGGTTTCCATTATTGGATTTCCCTGGGAAATGAAGATTTATGGTAAATATTCTCCCAGAACATAAAATTTCTAAATGATTCATGAGAAAGAAAAGAGTACATGTTTGTAAATTTTGCTGGAAAATCATTATAATATAGGAGGGGGGAGAGAGAGGGAGTTCGGTTCTATTTCCCCATAGGGGGAGGTGCGAATGTAGAACCTGGGGAAAAAGAGACTATTCTGAGTATCTGGGAAATATTTTCCAACTATCATTGTCATTTTTTTGCAAAGCATAGAAATTAGTTGTGAAAATAAAAGACGGAAATTTCTCCGATGAAAACATCCCCTCAATGTTTCCTATGATTGTGTTCTTCAATCAATCATCATCGAAAATTCTTTTCCTCTCTCTTATCTTATGTTGTATTGTAGATTGATTCTGGTACTTATGACAGCAATCATTTTAGGGCAACTTTTTTTTGTTGTTACATGCATTCTAAGGTAACCATGTTAATAATGATTTTTTTCCAGGTTTTTCTCACTAAAGTGCATTTTTTCTTCTTGTTCGTTATTCTTATTTTTGGCAGGTAATTTGCTTTCTCACATCTTTCTCCTGTTGAGATGGCTTTTGCAGGTTAGGAATAAATCTGGTGAGTGGATAAATGCAGTTCCTATTCCTGGCACCCTTGTCTGCAATATCGGTGACATGCTGAAGGTTGTTATCCTGTTCTTGGTGTGTTTTACAGTTGCGTTCCATATTTCATGGCGTTATATACTTTGAGATGTTGCAGGTCTTATCTAATGGTATCTATGAGCCCACCCTCCATAGAGTGATCAACAAGTCTTCAAAATATCGGACATCTGTTGCGTTCTTCTATGAGGTAGACTCCATCTGATCTTAATTGTTGTTGCCTTAGTTTTGATAATTATATTATCCATTGCATGGACAGCCAAACTTTGATGTCCCTATGGAGCCATTAGACTTCTGCAAGCAAAGAACAGGTGGAACTGCGAGGTTTGACAAGGTCATATATGGGCAGCATCTAGTCAATAAAGTTCTTACGAACTTTGTGATGTAATTTTTTGTCGGTTTTTGTCATCTGTTTAATGATCTCCCAATGTTTTTTACAGTGTGAAATGGTACTTTCTATGTTGTTGCAGTAAACTTATTTCCTTCTTTGACAGTTGGACTTTTTACATAGTCATTTGAGCATTTATAGTTCATAATCTTTGACAGTTGGACTTTTTACATAGTCATTTGAGCATTTATAGTTCATAATACTAGTATTAGTGTTTTCATATAGTTGGTGAGCATTTATATCTCATATGATGATATGTGAAGGTTTAGGAGTGAGGCTTGGGACTGAACAAGTAGGTTCCCAACTAAAATATAACATGTGAAGGTTCAGGACTGAGGTTGCTTGTAAACAAATACTGAATTTGTGGCATTTCAATCTGTGATGTTAGGTTAACTTGAATATACACAAGCTAACCAAACTAGGCCAACATGTTAAACCCCAACGTGTGTGTCCCTGGAAATTGGGAACCTATAACCTATGTTGAAAGCCTTTATACTTGATCTCTGTAGCATCCATCCACTTTCCTCTGTCCAATAATGACGAGGAGGAAAAAGTACTGGTAGGCTTGTGCAATCTTTCTTGGTGCAAAATATATTTATGACCTTAAGTGAGCCCTTGATTTTTTTTTTTTATGTAGCTCAAATAAAGAATGTACCCACAAGTGATACCAAAAAAAAAGAAATAGTACCATGCCCCATCCCAAAGAATGGAATAGAGGGGAGCCTAGTTTTATCATGGGTGAGGTTGCCTCTCACTTGAAAAGATAGCTCAGCGGGGAGTGTGAGATAGCTGATGTGATGTGGAATTAAGATACTGATGAGAAGGCGTTTGAAGCATTATAGGCGATAGCATGATTGGAGTTGCAGAGTGAAAGATTGAGATTTTGACTCCCATTTCATATCTTATCAGCCATTTGATGTATTAGGTATTTAGGATATTATATGCTTTTTGGGGGGTTTAGTTCAGGCACATTTGTCATTGTTAAATCAATTTTGACATTTGGTCGTTAAGATGTTTTCCCCCTCTGTAGAGAATGGTTAAGCCTCATTTTGCTGGTTTGCTCTTTGGTTCACTTGGTTTGACACCACACTCGTTCTGCATCCTGTCACCGGCATCCTGTCACCGGCATTTCTCCATATATCAATCCAGGGCCTTTTCGACATTTTGATGGTAGTTGTGTGACCTATTTTTCATCTGTCGCCCATTTACAGATGTCAGGTGTTCTTTTCCATCTATCAATTCTCTTTCAATCTTATTTACTTTGCACCCTGCTAAGGGTTCTTTTAGCATGCTGATCAAGTGTAGCAGATTGTTTCTTTATCTAAAACTCTCTTTGAACATTTTGTGGGCCTTCTTTCCAATGAACTTCTTCTTGCCCAGTTGCTTCTGCATCTATGGTGAGATCTGCATCAGGTTCACTTGCATCTTTTGGTTGCATCTTTTGGTCATTGTAGCTCATTTCATCCCGGTTAATGTTCATCCACTCATCTATGAATGAAGAGGCTATCTCATCCACTCATCTATGAATGAAGAGGCTATCTTATCTGTGACTATTCCTGGCATTCTCAGACCTCTCCTACTTTGTGCCTTACGATTGTTGTTATTTATTTTGAGCCTTTTTTTTCCTTCAGTGAATTTTATTACCACTATTGTAGCTATAAATTTATTTTGTCTAACAAAGTTGGATTACCAGTTTGCTCTGGTAGATTCTGCAATTGCTTTATTTAGTAGTTCAACTTTTTTCTACAATTATCTGGCTGTGACATTTTCTTCATGATTGAATTGCCAGTTAACTCATGCAACTATACATTATGTGAGGAATCCTTTCTTTTTGAATAGATGAAGCATGTCAAGATTGACTACCTCTTCATCTGCTTGCTCCATATCTTTGGCACAATTATTCCTCCTTTGCCGCTCCTTGACTTTGCCATTCATTGCATTCGTCCCTATTGAAGCCAGAGGACACATGGGGCCATCTAGTTATGGGATTTTAGATTGGATGGGAAGAAAGTAGTCCACCACATTACCTGATTTGTTCCAGTTCAACAGAACCAAAAAAAAAAAAAGTGTTCAGTTGAGGTCAATCGAATTATGTTTGGTGGGTCCTACCGACTAGTGGTGATGAGGCCTAACATGCATCTATACAATTCCTTTAATTCACATATAATGCCAGATCGGACCATGCCCGTTGCTCTCGCAACTGGGGCGTGTGTAGCACACACGCGTACACAGATTTTCAAACAGGGTACCATGGATCTCGGTTTGGGGGGGGGGGGGGGGGGCAATCTCCGTTCATTCTCCAATTTTCAATCCAGGTCGATAATTCTTCTTCTCTATTATCAAACTACTCATAGATCAAAGGTCATCTGGTTATGACATTTATCATCAGATGAACATAAAATCAACAGCTTAGATAGTGCAATTGATGGCACCATGTGATATGTGGCTCTTTGACATTGGATTTGAATGTTCTTTTTTTGGTAGTTTAATTTATGATATTGAAGAACATTTAATAGTGTAAATTGAAAATCGAAGAGTGAATCGTGTGATTTTAGAGTAGGTTATACCGTTCATATTTTGCCATCAATGACAATGAATGAAATCTTCCTCTTTCTCTCTCACGCACATATACACACCTTCACGTGAATCGATTTTATAATGGAAAGGACGTCCACGGGGAAGAAAATAATGGCGTTCCCCCGTCGCGTTCTAAACTGCAAAGCTGGATGAGATTGGGTGCGGGCACTGCCCTTCAAAGTTTTCGGCATTTGTATATCTGAATTGACGTGATGGAAGGGGGGAGAAGGGCGGCGGCAGTTGTTGTGGGTGCTATCCTAGTGGCTGTCGGGATTCGGTACCCCCGTGTGAACTGCTACTCTACGATGAGTCTGTCCTGCAGCCAGCCACGAGAAGGTCAAACAGATAAACACAGATGTGGCCCCAGCTGAAGAGTCTACATGCGACTGAAATGTTGCCTATCAATCCAGGTAAAATGTTGATTACAGGTTTTAAAAAAAAAAGAGACCAAAAGAAACGTCACTTCTCAGTCAGGTTAGAATTAGCATATAACCAACACAGCTAGGGTTGATTTAGACAGGTGGCCATTTGATCAGTGGTCTTATGTTATGAGTTGAGGAAGATCTGGTCCACAACGTCATGGGTGAGTTGGGGGTTGGGGGGGGGGCGGGGGAAGAGAGAGAGAGAGAGGGACGTAAACATATGCATGTCATCATGATTCAAAGCTGGCGTTGGACTTGTTTGTTTTCATATTTCGTAGGCCCATCTAACCATTTCATAGTCTCTTAACATATGGGTTTACAATATGGAAAGTTTTTTTCTTCTCTCTCCCCCCTCCCTCCACACACACACACACGCGGACACATATATGGATAATATCTTGAATACAACATTTATTTCTTAAATTTCACTATTAGTTGACTATTATCTTACATACCATTCTTGTAAGGTAATATTTTCATAATGTCATCATCGTCACCATCATTTTCACTTATCTAAGGTGGGCTAAAACTTAAAATAACATATGAGCGAATTTGAGAGTTCCAGGCCATCGGAAGGGAGGTTTGGCTAGTGTTGAGATGTTCCACCAGCACGAGGAGTTCCACCTGGCGATTCTGCAAGAAGAACATCTTTTCAAACGCCCGAAGAAAAATGAGTTGTGGGTGTAGTTATGCAGGTTGGCAGAGGGTTTCACAGAATTTCGAAGGGTAGACCCTTTTGATAAACTTAGAAGCAAAATAAAACTAAACAGCAGAAAAACAAACGGACCCTACGGAGGCTCGACAGAAGAAGACCACTAGAGCATACCCACTAGAGGGGAGAAAAGGATCAAACGCCACCACCGGAAACAAAGAGACACACACAGATACCAAGCCAGATCACAAAAGGTTAATAAGCACCTGGGAGCTGCTCCTGGGAATATTATGCCTGATGACGCCTGAAGGTATACTGGGGAGCTATCTGCCTCGTATGTATCCTGGGTAAATCCACCGGGTATTCAGAATTCCATGTAACTGACTCCCTGGTAACCCGCCCTTGAATTACCAAGTCTCTCTCTCTCTCTCTCTCTCTCTCTCTCTCTCTGGATGCGAGTCACTTCCTCGGGCAATCCAGGAACTTTTTTTTTTTTGGGTTTCATCTTCGGCGCAGAATGCCTCTAATATCAATTGGGCAGAGTCCGGGTCTTTCAGGTTTTGAATAATAATAGCCAAAGTTATCTCCTTCGCACCAGATATACCCTGTGTGCCTCTCTGTGGATTTTATCACACGGTGCCTCAACCCCATCAATAACAAAGTCGGATCCTTCAGCGTTATTGAGAGCGGACGAATGTTCCTAAGAGAATTGGGCCTGCTTGTACCACCCACTTGCCCACCCCAATTCCTCAAAATCAAAACCTGCACCTGCATTCCCTGTTGGAAGTGTCTCTTAGCGCCATCAAAATCGAGTCTCAACCACCCCGCAGGTGGTACTTCCCATTGTATCCATCTTTCTTCAACATGCTTGATTGGGATTATTGAAGTCCCCACCTTCTGCACTAACTCTTGCTCATCCGAGTCCGTCACCCCATGGGATTTGCAGTTTCATTCGTTATTACATGCCGTCTTCCAGCTGCTAGCATGTCCTTCATAAAGTGTCTGCAGGGATTAAATGTGGTGCAGGGATTAAATGTGGTGCCTTCGAGTACCCAATTATTTCTGCTCCTCCAAATGCTGTCCAGGTCACCTGCCACTATTGCCTTGCAGTATGTAGCACTGAGACTCGCTTTTGGGTTTCTCTGTCGCCAAATGCCACTACTTCCATCAGATCCCTTTGGACGCTCCTTCCCCCCAGAAAACCAAGCGGGCGACGGTTTGAGCCCACATGGAAGGGGCTTTCCTGCACAACACGATGGCATGGTTCCGATCTTTGACTGCCTCTCCACGTCTGGGACAAATGGAGTGGGGGCGGGATCCCTAACCTCATCAATCTCCTTACAAGTTGGCAGCCTCGCCCAGCTAATTTTCCAAAACAACTTTTATTCTCCGTAGGGTAGGCCATTTCCATACGGTTTTCCAAACTTGTTCGTTCTGCCCCCACTGTCCTGTCCTTGAGCTTAGACTCTCTCGCCTCAAGATAGGCACTCTCAGTGGTGAAGTTCCCTCGCACATCAGGTAGCCATATCCTGGTATCAATCTCACTTTTGCCTTGGAAGGTCAACAACGCAAGCTTTCGATCGTAGATGCAGCGGAAGCCACGAAACCTTATGTGTATATCTATGCCGGCGTTCAAAATCAAACAATAAATAGCAAAGCCGGCGATAGGAATAATAACTCTTTACCTTTGCAGAGTTGAGAAACTTCAAAAAATGTAGAGATGAACGAGTGGTAGATCTCGGAGTTGCGAGCCATTTAGGTATACGGCCTCTAGACGTATTCACACGAACACCAGACGCAGACGAAATCTCCTTTGCGATCTCTAGATGTCGTCCCGATCTCAGCTCCACCATTCACAGGAAAGAGGAAAGAGAGAGAAGGGGGAGCTCTCAGGAGAGAGAGGAGGAGAGGGGGGGGGTCAAGGCTAAACCAGAGGAGCTTGGCCTAGGGTGTAACCCTTCAGTGTATATTCATAGACATCTGGCATTTTTCATAAAAATTTAGTAATTATTTATAAAGTCTATCCAACCCAGTTTGCCTAGAACTCTATTGTGTGTGACCCCCTAGGTCTAAATATCTATTTGATTTTTCAGCTCATTAAGTTAAGAACCTCCTTCTTAACTTAATAAACACAGTCCATTATCCAATAATAAAATTAGTAGACTTTTTAATCGTGAAAATTATCAAGCAACACCTCGTGGTCTTAAATGACACTACGGATAAGCAACCCATTTTTGAACATTTCCGTCTGATGGGTTAACACCTTATATTCAAGTGAAATCATTTAGTGTTAAACCAAAATCATGCCATTCATTTATGTATATTAATTTTGGTGATAACAAAACCTCCGGGTGAATTCTAGTGATAATAAAGTCCGAGGCTTAATCATAACAAAACTTTATGATAAATCTTGATGACAATAAAATCTTGAAATAGTCTTGGTAACAAATAAACTCCGGTTCTATAAGAGCAAATCCTTGGGGTCAATCTTCATGTAAAATAAAATATTAGGGTTAATTCAAATAAGAATAAAAATCACTGAAAACAACAAAAGTCTTCATAAATAAAATCATGTAAAAGTTAAGAATACCTGAAATTCTTCTAAGTGTAATATAGTCGCAAGACTATTCACTTAGGTGCAAAAATCTCGACTACTCACATAGGCACTCACATAGGCGTAAAAATTCACATAGACGCTTACATAGGTGCATGAATTCACTTAGACGCATAAATCTCACATAAGTGCTCACATAGGTGCAGAAATTCACATAGACACTTACATAGGTGCATAAACTCACTTAGGTACATAAAATTCACATAGACGCAAAAACTCACATAGGCACACTAAAACTTAACATAGTCGAAGTACTTAAAAGGTAAGGTGACTTAGTCGCTGGACTTAGTTGCCTATCTTAACATAGGCGACTATCTTCAAGTCACATATGCGCATGAAATGAAAGTAACATAGTCGAATAACTTAAAGCTAAGTTGACTTAGTCGCTTGACATAGCCGATTATCTTAAACATAACCGACTATCTTCAGTTACACAGGTGCACTTCTATCGCCTATCATGACATCGCCCATCTGAAGGAAGCACTTAACATAGGCGCATCCCATCGCCTATCTCATAAATATAGGCGCACAAATAATCGACTATCCCATCCTTCAAACGCCTATTTGTTAACATAGTCACTAGGATATCAACTATCTCAATGATAAAATAAGTTGAACTAAACGATCGTCTATCTGAACATAGTCGAGTTATAGTAACAACTATCTCACCTTTACTTCGACTATCTAACATTTAAACTATCACATAGTCACATGAACTATCAACTATCTCAAAAGATGTTGCCTATAATATCTGTGATAGTTGCAGAATCAAAATATGGCTATGTCTAAAATAAATTAGTCGATCATTCAGATTAAAATTCACTCCTAAATTGACTATGTCAAACACAAGACAAAAATAGTCAAACAAATATCTACCTTTAGTTGCAAGGAACATCAGCTATCCGAAAGATCAAGACATTCTCATAAAAATGATAGCTGCAGTTCAATATTTATGTTAAAATTAACTTAGTCGTTGTTGTAAGAAAAATTTCATTTCCTAAATGACTAAGATAGTAGTTAAGCGACTATTACACTGAGATTCAAATTTTAAACATATTCTATTGTGCTGTATCACACATTAAATGCTACATGTACAGTATGAAAAAGTACACGTAAACTCTGTTTCCTTTTCTGTGAAATATACTTGACCAAAGACCTAGCAAGGTCAGTATCTTTAACTCTATTTCAGGAAGTAACAGATTGGAAAGCTACTGCCAAACCAGTAGGTACAAATGCATGTCAACTTCAGCAAAAAGAAGGGAGTACTCTATGCAGTAATTCTTGACCTTATCTTTTCATAGAATAAACAAAACTTTTGCAATGTTACAGCTCTAGGAAAAAAGAGCACTCTCAAAAAAGTAGTATACTACAGATACAACTGTGTAAGGAAGATCTCCAAGAGAAACGCACGAAGTCAACGAAACTATCCTAGGAAGGATCTATCTCTATCTTTTCATTCAAAGTAGTGCTTTAATTCCAAGATAGAAAAGATCTCTCTACAGACAGTTGCACACTACATGTAGAAATGGGAAGCTCTCTAATGAATACAAGGATGTGTCTAACGAAAACCTGGATGAGTCTAAATGATCATCATGATGTCTCTAACTGAACCATCCTCTCTAAGAGCTATAAATACCTGCTATGACTGAACAAGAAATCTCTCTCGGAGAGAGCCTTAGTTGAGCATATCTATTATCCAATGAGCTACAGAATGCAATAGCAAAGAAGTGAGTGTACCAAGCACTACATTTAGTGAACTCTAGCCAGTAGAAGCATGAAGCTTAGTGTTGAGCGAATAGCAAAGCCAGCTTCTTCCTTAACTGCATCTACGGCATGCTGAAGCAAAGGAGAATCAGAAGTATTTTTTTAACTACAACAACATCCTCAGATTCCTTACAAGTGCCTTCCGTGATTCTCTGAATTTATCTTTGAAGGCTTTTCTATTGTAGTTCAAGATAGCCATGCTTTCACTGTCATTTTTCTGTCTTGAACAACTTGTAATTCATTGTACACAACCTGCCTAACTAAGAGGCAAACTCCGTGTAAACCCCACTTATAAAAGTGGTTTACTTATCCTTGAGGGGAGAAGTCCCTTGCTTGATGGCAAGAATTCTTACAAGAGACTGATATCCTAGTTTACCTTGCTTGCGACAAGAGTGCCAACAGGAAGCTTGAAATCCTAGGTTTGGTTGTGCTATGAACTCAGCTGGGGATCCAGTGAGTGAGTGCCCGTGGTGTGACTGAACATCTGATAAAAAATGGTCAATGTAACTATTCCTTGTAGGGAGGTAGTGGAAATCCCAGTGGTTGCTGGGCACTGGATGTAGGACTGGCTGAGGTCAGGGCCGAACTAGTATAAAAAATCTTTCTCCTTGTGTGTGATTGATATTCTGGCTACTACACTTAAGTTTCATTCTGCATGTATTTAGAGCATAATTTTTCTATTGCACACTAATCTAACTAACATTTATCATGATCAAATTTTAATAACCCATTCACCCCCCTCTGGGTTAAGCCATGCACTGGGCAACAAGTGGTATCAGAGCTCAGGCTCTCTATACTTTAAAAATCTCACGATTTGAGAGCAAAAGATCATACATGGTTAAGATGACAGAAGGTCATTCTAGCAATAGTTCTCCATTGGTTGATGATTCTGACCATCCCTCATATGGAGATCTTTTTTAATGAGTCGGAACAATGATCTATGGACAACAAATTGGCTAGAGAGACCTTGTTGACACCAGACTCAGAGAAAAATTAATGTAAACTATAAACTAATGTGTCTTTGATTGCAAGGGTCCGAATACCAGCTATCTTGTATAATATTCAGGACAGATTTCATGATTCAAAAGAAGCAGTTAAAGAACGAGGACACCAGCATCTGAAGAAAAGTCAAACCTAACCCTGATGGCCAAAAAATAATGGTAAATTAAATCAGGTATCCAACTCCTCCCTAAGAAATAATTCTGATTTTGATTACCTGTTAAAAACTACAATATATAGACTATATGATAAATTCAAAACAATTAACCAAGTGTTGACACCTGAAATATCATCATATGGCAAGCACGCCCTGGTGGCCAAGAGCACAACCGACCAGTGTGGAAAAGTTGAAAGAACCTGAAATGAGGTCCACTCGGACTACTGCAGCCCCGGAGTGCTTGATAGAGTACCAGGGACCCCATAACTCATCGTCTTGGGATGTTTGAAGAGATTCTGCAACAACTCGGAAATGTCATACGGCAAGTCGAAATTAACAGACTTAACAAACCGGCATCGACTTGTTTGTGCCAAACAAACCCCACATTCCGTCCGACGAGGATGAAAATACCCCTGGTGGATCGCCACTTGATAAGGACACCTCCCAAGATGAAGAAATGTTCCTGGTCTCACAAAATAGGGTTCCGAAGGCGATATCAACAGAAGAACCCGAGTGACCTGATCAGGGTACAGATTACGCCGGAAAGATCCGTAAGAGGTCGAAGAATTTCCCAATGAGGGTGAAAATATTTCGAGTGGTCGCCCACTTGACGAAGATGCTCTGCACATCCACGGGGCAGGCTTGGTGGCACAAACGACAGTGCCAAAGGCCGAATCAGGCTAAAACTCGAGCAATCTGACACGGGTACGGTATGTGTCAGAAATCACTTGGAAGTGCGAGCCGAAGCCCGAAGACCTTGAGATCGGTGCTCCAAAGGCATCTCGTCAAGCCTGGAGCAGTCTCGGACATCAAGCATCTGTCTAGACCAATCTAGAGCCAACGGGGAGGTGGAAATATTAGAATTTACCAAAATATACCTTAAGTGGCCAAGATGAGTCGGCGGCTCCCTTGCACCCAGAGAATCGGCGGGGGAATAAGGGGGCGGGCCGGTGATCCGACGCCAAACCTCCCTCCCTGTCGGATCACCAGCAACCTCATTCTGCCTATAAATAGGCCGGTTTCGGCCCAAAGAAGAAAAAAAAAGCCTAAAAGAAAAAGAAGTCAGGAGAGTTCGAAGGAGGTCCAGCTGCCTTCCCTATTCCAATTCCCTTCCTAAGAGTTAGAGGGTTTGATCAAAGAAAGGGTTCTTTGGCTGCAACATCTGAGGCGGAGTATCTTTTTGATCCCCTGTTTTCAGTTCACATGTGGGTTCCCACCGTGAACAGAGCCCCAAGGGCCACCGATCTCCCTCCCTTTCCTATAGTTTTTTTTATTATGTATACCAGGAAATGAAATTTTGAGCCAGAACTCAATAAGCTCCCTCGTGCTTTCATGCTAATGTAATCCCTATTTTTTTTCTTTTGTTTGGGCATTTGTAAGTCTGTAAAAAGCCCCTCGGTGCGATATCCTCCCCATCCCTTTGTCCAGTCATGGTTCTGGCGATCATTTCTGGTAATGAGTATTTGGAGATCTTTTAATCAATGAACATATATGATGTTGTGAGAATCGCTTGCGGTGTTAATCTTCTTTTTCCATCCTCTTCATTCTTTTATATTTTTATATCTCTACTCATCTAAAGTGAACCCACCGGAGGAGAAAAAGGGGGGGAGCCTTTCGAAGCTACATATGCTCAAGCTCTGGTCCATTTGAATAATCTTAGTGTAGTGTCTCATGTCTTCCGAAATCACGTTGGGTTTTTCAACCACCTACACTTGGCCGTGCTTCATGGCGAGTGGAAAGTCTACAGGACCGACTAACGCCCTTCATCGGCAACATAACTTCAAAGACCCCTCCCTAGGTTCATCTATGGGCCCAGACTACCCGATGGGTGTGCTCTCTGGGTGTTTGATATGCGTGTCCTCTCTGCGTGTGCAATGTAGAAATCTTGCGGAACTAGCTGTCTGCCTTCTCACCCCCACCCATGGGTTCTGGGGGCTGCGGTCCATTCCCAGACTCACCTGAAGTTACATCCCCTCCATCCAATTCTTACCCATAAGAATGCTATCACTCACTTCGCATCAATTATTTTGGCCCTTAGGCCAGTCACACACACGAGCACTCTCGTGTCTGTTTAAATGCCAGTGGGAACTTTGCCTCTGAGAACCTCCTGCCTATGGGCTTGTTGCATTCCCCCCGTGTATGAGTTAAACGGTATGCTTCGTCCACACATCCTACACTCTAGTCATCATTTAAATCAAATATTCTATGGCTCAACATGCGAGCCATACCCCTGTCTCGGATGTGCATTTTTTAACATATAGTCTGCCGATGTATCGAGCATCATGTTTCCCATCCCCGCTCGGGACATGGATTTGCTAGCTCCGTCAGCATGATCCTGATGGGGACATCACCCCCCGTGCCCACACTCACGGCTCGTCTCCTCGCCTTGGAAGCGTCCGACATGGTCTAGTCATTTATTTTGAGTCATATGTTGTATTTTCTCATTTTTATTTGAGTCATATCATTGTAATTTCTCTTTTATTTGAGTCATGTCCCTAGGTCTTTTGTTTATTCCCCTAAGTTTGAGTGTCATTAGGTTGATTAGATTAGCTATTGGGCCCAATTCAGTGGGCTAGGCCCAGGGGCGCCCCCTACCCCCTTGGTTATTTGTCATTGTAGCAAGAGTCAGGGACTTTTTGTAAAATGTGGGTTGCCTATATATAGGACCCCATTCTCCCCATTTTAAGTTAATAAAAATTGACATTTTGTGAGTTCAAAATTCAAATCTTAGTGGAGAGAATCCATGTGAGAAGGTGTGAAACCTAAGGTGAGAAACCCACCTCATTCCCATACCCTCTCTCTCTAAGGGGTTCGCCCCCTTCTCTCTCTCCTCACCCCCACCTACTTTCTCTCTCCTCCCCCTTCCATTAAGGCTACCCCAACTCTCCACACCCCTCTCTTTACTTCACCCCAACCCCAAGAGATCCCCACCCAATCCTAGCTCCACCATCCAACTCCCAACTACCCACCTCCCCTTCCCAAGCAAGCTTCCACCTTCCCAAGGTTGAACCCACCCCTCCCTAGGCCAAATTTGAATATTTTCCCACCTCTCTCACCTTCCCCTTCCCTTCACCATTAGCCACCTCCCTCCCCTATATCTTGTGCCATTGGAGCTACTCCCAGCTAGCCAGTTCACAGCTCAGGATCTGCAGAGGACCAGTAGCTTGTAGAGGCGACCCAGACTTCATCCTGGCGTCACTGGAGGCCCAAGTGATACCGACGGAAGCGTCTCCCTGTCCTCTTCGCAATGGCGGTGGTCTCGTCTCATTCTGAGATCGTGGCTGCCCGGAGGAGCCGTTCTCCCCAAACTGCGCTACTTCTCCCTGACTGTCAACCTGAAGCCGGTTGCAGAGGCTCCCACAGCCAACCTCCTGAAGCTCTGAAGGCAAGCCTTGGCTGAGAGTTTCTACACCGAGTCTACGTCCAGTATCAAGAAACGGAACCCCGTTCGGCATCCGGAGCTGTGATTTCTCATTTTTATCCCCCAGGTGCGTTGTTCTGTCCACTCTGGGACTGAACAGACACCCGATCACTGTTCAGGCTTTCTCTGTCTACTCTGACCTCCTCTGGCACCCCCGTGGGTCTCCGTTCGAAGAGGACTTGACAACAAATCCAAAGACTCTAGCCAAGCCTGAATCGGAGCTGAGGAGCGTCCGTGGTAGCCTCGTCTTCCAGCTGTAGAGGTGCAGAAGCTACCAGAACCAGCAAGCAGAGCCCCTGTTTGCGCCTCTACCCCGACCAGCACCGCCTTCCAGAAATTCCCCCAAAAATTGGACGTCTTCCTGGGTCAACTATGAAGGTTCTCCAACTGGTTTCGTCAACAACGGAGTTCGGGAGGGGCCGCAGCGGTGCCGACTTCGACCGCCTATCCCCTATTCCAGTGGGCGGACATAGCCGTTGATTTTCTTTCATTAAGTTCCTAGATTGATTCTCCCTTCCCGCCTGGCCGGCTTACAGCCCCTCCTCGTGGGAGGTAGTGTTTGAATATAATTTTGGCTTCCCTTCTCCAAGTTCAACCCCCCTTGCATGGGGCGTAGTGATGTAAAACCTTGAACATGTCGAAGCTACACCGGCGCGGGGTGTGGGGAACCCACGCTTCCCCGCTCGCCCTCGTCTCCGAACGAGATCGGTTTCTTCAAACCGGTCGAGTAAGTTCTCTACCCTTGCTCTCCTTTGGATGCCATGAACCTTCAATATTAGTTCATAAGCCCCGCTGGTCCGTGAGAGGGAGCGCCCGGTCCTCAAGCCCCATTGCTTCGAGTGACCGCCGTGGGAGAGAGTGTGACCCGTGCCCATTGACACCCGATCGGCCCCTTTGAATTGGGCCTCCATACCCTTGGGAAGTCCCTTAGCCCTGCTGGCCCTCTACCAGCAAGGGTTCAGCCCACACAACCTCGACTCGGCATCGCCGAGTTACCCCCGAGTTTGGGTGAGTGCCGAGTGAGTAGGCCGCCGATATCGGCCCGTTCGAGTTACGAATTGTGCTTGCTTGTTTAGGTCCAAGGGTGTGTCACATCAATTGGTATCAGAGCAAGTCATTGACTTGTCTCTACAAGTCAAGTCCTAGGGCATGCTTGTAAGGCCCCAGAAATTTTATAAAGTATTTTTGGTATATTTAATTATTTTCTGGGAATTTTAAAGACCCAAAATGGATTAATAAATAAATATTGGATTAAATAAATCATTATAAGGCCCAATTTATGTTAAGTAATTAATCTAGCTTTGATAATTGAAACCCAATAGGTTAAAAGACCAAGCCCAATAAGTTTGGCCCATATTCTAGAAGGTTATTTAGCCTATTCACATATTTTAAGGATAAATACTATTTTTATAGATAATTATATTAGATAAATGAATAAAAAGGTTTTATTAATTTGAAACTCTATACACGTTTGATGTAACGGTCTATCGGGCGACCGCTATAGCCATGTAACGCATCAAGCCTGGACCGTCACACGCTGTACGTCCGTGAAGAGAAGAACAAGCCAAAAGATCGGATTTTTGCTAGCTTATCTCTTAGGGATCGAGATGGGAAGACTAATAGAGGTGTTAAGGACTCTTAGAAGTTGATCTAAGCTTTAACAAGGACTCTAGAATCGATCTAATCCTCAAACCCTAGCCAAAACCCTATAAATAGGACATAGTTTTCACTTGAGCAACCCTTACTTTTGCTCGTGAAACAAGGTAATGAGTCATAATTTCGGGTAAGTTCTTTAGAAGATTTTGTTTAGTATACTTTAGACTAATAGTTCTCCAAATTTCGTGCTAGGAGATCAAGCAACCAAGGAGATTGAAGCTTCCAAAGTTACTGGTTCGACCATAGTAACCCAGGAAACTGAACGCAAGACCCCTGAAGATCAAGAGATTAGGACGTCTAAACGAGGTCAAGAGGCTGAGGAGCTAGAGCAGCGTGAAGTCGCTGAAAAGTCACAAAAAGAGAGGAACTAGGGCGGTCCTTGAAAGCTCAAATTAGAAGTTTAAAGCCCAGATTAAAAGGTAGGTTATCTCATGATTGGCAAAAACATCTTGTTAGGGATAAAAGCCCTATGATTGTGCTTGATTTCATGCATTATAGACTAGGAATTTCATGTTTTAATAGTTCTATACATTCATGCATCTCTTAGCCCTAAATGGAAAATAAAAAGATATTATCTTGTCTATTCACTAAAACCCATGCATGTAGTTGGCCTATACTTCGTTTATCATGTCTAGAACAGTTGTAGTATTTTGATTTCCAGGCATATTATGATTTCATAAACCTTTACTTTATTTTACTGCTAACAGACGACATGACGCACCAATGTAAGACTGTCACAGTCATCTAACGGTCTTACGATAAGCCGTCACACCCTCTGTTGCATTTTAATTGCTCTGTTGTCTCTGACGCACCATAACAGGAGCGTTACACTACTGTAACGGCCCCTCGATAAACCGTCACAATCACTGTGACGCCCCCGTTCTCGACCGTCAGAGTAACTGTAGACAGAATTGAAGAACAGTCACCTTAACTTATAAATATGCCTAGTTATCTAAGTTTTGACATGTTGATATGACTTTAAATTTATTAATTGGTTCATGATAAGTATCGCATGTTAAAAGCATCTTGAATTATTTTAAGGATATGTTAATTTCGTACCAAAGCATTATAGTTTGTATTAACTCCATGATTTTAAATGATGTATTGACGAAGTTTTATCATGATTTTATATTATTACACATTCTCTCTTATCAATAGAGTCATTTTCTTTAAGTACATGGCACATATTCCGATATGTTGTCCATTAGTTCACACTTTACACTATAGGAACATTATTCTTGGACATGAGGACCTCTCGATTGGATATTCCTTCCAATGGACTAGGAAATCTTATTTCAAGGCCTCCGTAATTCTCTGCGAGTCTCGGATTCTCACTAGGACGTCGAGTTGGTTGTACCATTAAAACCTAATTGATGAGAAAGCACTATCGATGTTTTCTGGTTCTAGCAATGTAACGGACCTATATTGGACCGTCAGGCCCATATAACGGCCCAATATCCGACCGTCACATTTTACTGAGTCTATTCTATCATTCTGGATTCAAACCAATGTAACGCACTACAAGAAAAATCGCGGATAGCGACCGACCTAGCGGTCGCTATTCAGTCGTAGATCGGTCGCAAATCTGCATTGCGACCGAACAGAGACTATCTAGCGACCGAACATGTCGGTCGCTATATACTAGTCGCTATATAGCGACCGACATAATTCGGTCGCAATATCAGTCGTTACCAGAGACCGATTATAATCGGTCGCCTGATCGGTCGCTAATTAGTCGGTCTCAATTCGGTCGCTATTCGGTCTCTAATTATGTTGTATTTTTAAAAATAAAATTAACCTATCGGATTTATTCGGTCTCAATTCGGTCGCCAGTCGGTCGCCAAGTATAATTATTTAATAAAAGAAATATAACGTATAGTCGCTATTCGGTCGCAATTCAGTCTCCATGCGGTCGCTAATATTGCATTATTTTTTTTTAAAAATTTATTTAAACTGATAAATAAATTACCTGATAAATAACAAATTCATAACATAAATATAAAATCAACTACACAGACAACAATATCGACAAATCTCAAATTCATCACATACAAACACCTGATAAATAACAATTTCATAAAACAATAATAAATCAACTACACGGATCACAATCTCCACGAACCTCAAATTACACACAATTAAAATAAAATCACAAATTAATCATACATCCATAATAATAAAATGACAACATACACAACTAAAATAAAATCACAAATCCTCCACATATGTCTCATCCTGGTCGTCGTCTCGTCCAACATCATCCTGGTCGTCGTCTCGTCCAACATCTCGCGACGGATGATCCTGTATATCATTTAAAAAAATTATAATCAAATCCTTAATAAAGAAATCAAGCATTAACAAGACTTAATAAAGAAATCAAGCATTAACAAGAGTATGCCAATAGTTTAAGCCAGCTCATTTTCATATATATAAATACACACACACAATATAAGTTCAAATTTCATCTTGTATTTTAAAAATGAAGTTTGAGCGCCGAGCTCAAACCGGGCATCCGATTTGGATTCCGTCAGTTCTGACAAGTCACTTTCATCTCCCCGGTCGTATTGGAATGATCGGCACGGCCATCCGACCGGTATTTCGAATTTTAGACCCCCGGACCCGTCCTAACAGTTCATTTGAACTAAGTGTATTTTAAAAATGAAGTTTGAGCGCCGAGCTCAAACCGGGCATCCGATTTGGATTCCGTCAGTTCTGACAAGTCACTTTCATCTCCCCGGTCGTATTGGAATGATCGGCACGGCCATCCGACCGGTATTTCAGATTTTAGAACCAAATGCCCCGTCCTAACAGTTCATTTGAACTAAGTGTATTTTAAAAATGAAGTTTGAGCGCCGAGCTCAAACCGGGCATCCGATTTGGATTCCGTCAGTTCTGACAAGTCACTTTCATCTCCCCGGTCGTATTGGAATGATCGGCACGGCCATCCGACCGGTATTTCGAATTTTAGACCCCCGGACCCGTCCTAACAGTTCATTTGAACTAAGTGTATTTTAAAAATGAAGTTTGAGCGCCGAGCTCAAACCGGGCATCCGATTTGGATTCCGTCAGTTCTGACAAGTCACTTTCATCTCCCCGGTCGTATTGGAATGATCGGCACGGCCATCCGACCGGTATTTCAGATTTTAGAACCAAATGCCCCGTCCTAACAGTTCATTTGAACTAAGTGTATTTTAAAAATGAAGTTTGAGCGCCGAGCTCAAACCGGGCATCCGATTTGGATTCCGTCAGTTCTGACAAGTCACTTTCATCTCCCCGGTCGTATTGGAATGATCGGCACGGCCATCCGACCGGTATTTCGAATTTTAGACCCCCGGACCCGTCCTAACAGTTCATTTGAACTAAGTGTATTTTAAAAATGAAGTTTGAGCGCCGAGCTCAAACCGGGCATCCGATTTGGATTCCGTCAGTTCTGACAAGTCACTTTCATCTCCCCGGTCGTATTGGAATGATCGGCACGGCCATCCGACCGGTATTTCAGATTTTAGAACCAAATGCCCCGTCCTAACAGTTCATTTGAACTAAGTGTATTTTAAAAATGAAGTTTGAGCGCCGAGCTCAAACCGGGCATCCGATTTGGATTCCGTCAGTTCTGACAAGTCACTTTCATCTCCCCGGTCGTATTGGAATGATCGGCACGGCCATCCGACCGGTATTTCGAATTTTAGACCCCCGGACCCGTCCTAACAGTTCATTTGAACTAAGTGTATTTTAAAAATGAAGTTTGAGCGCCGAGCTCAAACCGGGCATCCGATTTGGATTCCGTCAGTTCTGACAAGTCACTTTCATCTCCCCGGTCGTATTGGAATGATCGGCACGGCCATCCGACCGGTATTTCAGATTTTAGAACCAAATGCCCCGTCCTAACAGTTCATTTGAACTAAGTGTATTTTAAAAATGAAGTTTGAGCGCCGAGCTCAAACCGGGCATCCGATTTGGATTCCGTCAGTTCTGACAAGTCACTTTCATCTCCCCGGTCGTATTGGAATGATCGGCACGGCCATCCGACCGGTATTTCGAATTTTAGACCCCCGGACCCGTCCTAACAGTTCATTTGAACTAAGTGTATTTTAAAAATGAAGTTTGAGCGCCGAGCTCAAACCGGGCATCCGATTTGGATTCCGTCAGTTCTGACAAGTCACTTTCATCTCCCCGGTCGTATTGGAATGATCGGCACGGCCATCCGACCGGTATTTCAGATTTTAGAACCAAATGCCCCGTCCTAACAGTTCATTTGAACTAAGTGTATTTTAAAAATGAAGTTTGAGCGCCGAGCTCAAACCGGGCATCCGATTTGGATTCCGTCAGTTCTGACAAGTCACTTTCATCTCCCCGGTCGTATTGGAATGATCGGCACGGCCATCCGACCGGTATTTCGAATTTTAGACCCCCGGACCCGTCCTAACAGTTCATTTGAACTAAGTGTATTTTAAAAATGAAGTTTGAGCGCCGAGCTCAAACCGGGCATCCGATTTGGATTCCGTCAGTTCTGACAAGTCACTTTCATCTCCCCGGTCGTATTGGAATGATCGGCACGGCCATCCGACCGGTATTTCAGATTTTAGAACCAAATGCCCCGTCCTAACAGTTCATTTGAACTAAGTGTATTTTAAAAATGAAGTTTGAGCGCCGAGCTCAAACCGGGCATCCGATTTGGATTCCGTCAGTTCTGACAAGTCACTTTCATCTCCCCGGTCGTATTGGAATGACCGGCACGGCCATCCGACCGGTATTTCAGATTTTAGACCCCCGGACCCGTCCTAACAGTTCATTTGAAATAAGTGTATTTTAAAAATGAAGTTTGAGCGCCGAGCTCAAACCGGGCATCCGATTTGGATTCTGTCAGTTCTGACAAGTCACTTTCATCTCCCCGGTCGTATTGGAATGACCGGCACGGCCATCCGACCGGTATTTCAGATTTTAGAACCAAATGCATAAGTTGCTGCTTCTCGCTGCCTCCATTCAGGTTTGTTAATGTTTTCTTCTATGAATGGCATAACAAGAGGCACAATGTCATCTCCCACGGTCCGTGCAACCAAACCCAAGCATGTTCCTCCAGCCATTGCAAGATTCCAAACTCCTTCATATACGATGCAAGCTTCTCATAATACATGGAGGATATGGAGACCAAGCATTCGAATGCAGCCTGCCGTATCTTCACCTCAGGGGACAGAGTAGCTTCACAAATGACTCTCATGATATAATCCCTCTCCATATCATTCCCGAAGTTTGCCTGAGCAAATCCCAAAGAATTATGCAGAGCTCGAGTTGCAGCCAGCCTAACATCAATGTTTCCCTCAGAAGCACTCATGCCTTGAACAACCGCTGTCAATATCTTCACTTTGTTTACATTACTCTTGTTCCAGGTTTTTGTGGAGAACGTGAAACAGAGGTCACCTCTTTTGGTACCCCTCGTGTTTGCCTTGGTGGGGTGGGCCATCAAGCAAGTAGTTAACATCATACAGGTCATATTTTGCCTCTTTACATATCCTTTACCCGTTCATTTTGCTGCCAAGATAAAGATTCTTGCAAATTTTAGGTTGGTTCACCTCATGTAAGATCCTGTACACATTGTTGCTCCTGGTATATTAAAGCCCAGTGCCAGACTGAGCATTGACAAAAGCGTTTATGGAGAAAAGAGGTTGAATATCAACATTCTCTATTCGCCAGTCTCTTTGCAATGGGTTTAACTGTCGTACTGGCTAGAAGAGATATAGGCTTGAGTATCAAGAAACTTCTTGCACATTGTTGTCTGGTACGTCTAGGTTGAAATGCAACACCAACTTCATGGATTACTGACGGGATAACTTACTGTGTACTAAGTCAGCAGTTCCATGCAGCTATCTAGAACTGCCTTTGCTTTATAATCAGTGGATGCTGCATTTAGTTTCTTGATATCATGAGATCACTTCATGTTTCTCGTTTCTTTTGCACGAGTCTTATTATGTTTCCTGCCTGTTTCAGATGAAAACAGCAGCTGATGCCTGCGTTCTCTACGACATGAAGAGAAGCCAATGATGAAGCATCACTGACAACCACGGAGTAATCTTTTCCAGTGTGGTCTATTGTCGAAACAAGAAATCACTTTCTTGTGTACTGATGTTCGTGTGTTCATTAAGTAGACATGGATCGATTGTGTCCATTTTCCTGGGTCTAAAAACGTTTTTGGTTTTTATTACATAAATCAAACTGCATTGATTAAAATCAGAAAATTCTCAGTTGTGGTTATACAAATGAGGGTGCATCAAGATTATTTCCTCAAAAGTATGGATATGGAGAACAGTATTTACATGGTAGTGAAAGTAGCCAGTGCCATTCTGGGTTCTGCTACCATGTTGCAATATCATGTTCATCCAGGTTGACAAAGAGAGAACATAAAGAAGTATGGTATAATACGCTCGTGTGCAAGACATGTCAGTGATCACAGACAGCTATGACATGGAAGATGCCAAGAGCTAGCAACCGGCAGGCAAGTTTGATCGTGACCTCCATGACAGGTTGTTGAAGAGAAGCAGAAACGTTATTCCATAATCACCTTCACTGGTAGGGCTGGAGGAGCAATCAAATCTTTTCTGTTATTGAGCCTGGCGGCATTCGTTCCCATTGTTGCAATTTGATGTAGAATGCCTTAATTGTTTGGGACGTGGAGTCCTGTCTACTGGGTGCAGTGTCTCGGGCCCGTGGGAAGCGGCCGTCACAATCCTTCTTCCCAAAGTTTAGGGTGCGTTCGGAACGGATGTTGGAGGACAGATTTTGGAGATTCTAATCATTCATTGAAATTTTCACTTTTTTATAATCATTTTAAATGTTCTAACAACTCCTCAGCTTTTATTTTATAATCTGTGCGGTGTTCAATTGTGTTTTATTTATTTTATAAAGTCACATGTGATTGGACTACATGTGTATGATGATGGTGTAGATGGACTAATGTGACCGTTGATGGATTTACGTGATGCATCAAACATGTTTCGTAAGGAGAGGATATACTATCTTGGACTTGGAGTACGGAACAGATGTTAGCAATAAATAAGTCATCTAACACTTACCTTTCTAAAAAGATCATTTTATGGTGCTATGGTATTTTCAAAGCCGGACAATTCAATGCCTCCAGCTACATGGGTGAGTCGCACCTCTTAAAAGAAACCAAAAGCGTGAACATGATCATCAACAGTCTGCAAAAGCAAGATATTAAGGCAACAAGAGGAATTCAGATTTATATTATGTTGTTTTCATTTCTTGCTACAAAATAATTTTCTAATAAGAATAAGTTCCATGCAAGAAAGTATGCATACCATTGCTGGACTTTCCTAAACTCTGAAAGCACCGGATATATGTTCTCAAAAGCCGTGTATGTCTCCTCTCTCACCTGCCACATGCCAAGAATTGGCAAGTCAGAACTAACATAACAAACTTGATGACAACCATCAATCATATTCAGGAATTCCTTCACCTTTGCTGTCCTGAATTGTAAATCCGTCAACTCATGCAGCTTCTCCAAACCAATGTATTGGGTCAAACCCGTGTGCTGAAACTGTTTTGGGACCTAGGGCCATGAAAGTCTCATCAGGTTCTCTGCTATGTCTTCAGTACAGCAGATCCCATATTTACCTTCTGCCTTCACAAATCACAATTAATAGCATTCTCATAATAGTCTCATTTATTTATTTCTTTAAATGCAATCAGATGCTTACTGTTCCTTAAAAGAAAGAATAAAAGCTTAATATACTCTAATCAGCCTTATCCTCAATGCAACATTCCAAGCACAAGTTCCAGCTCTCTTGATTTCTGTCTGGAAGCCAATGTTCTGAGCATTCGCATCAATGCATGGACCGGGTAGGTGCTAGGAGCAAGAACATATGTGAGTCTCAGCCAGGCCTTTCAACTCCATCCACTGGTTGTGGCAAGCAACCAACAAGCACGCACAGATCATTCACCTCTTGGTCTGCCACAAGGTGGGACCTGCCTGACAGCTATGATGCAATGGTGTGTTCCATTGGAGACCACAAGTCAATAATGGACGGTTCCTCATGAAAATCTCCACAAACATCCACCAAGCATATAGATTATGAACAAACGAATTTTGCTCGGGCCAGCAAAGTCTCAAAGAGGCAAATTAACAAGCCTAGAAAATCTAAAGATTCAAATCATAGTTGTGGAATCCACTCTAACGAACAAAACACTTTAGAGGAAGAAAATCAAAATTGAGGAATGCAATTGCTGGATGAATGTCCATGATTCCATATGATAGCACTATCACAAAGTGGATGTAAGAAGGATGTTTCAAACTGAATAAAACACAAGATGGAAGACATGATATAGAGAGTTCTGCATTCATCAGAAGGTTTGAGGCTAAAAACGCATTTATATGACAATCACATGGCCACACAGAGTTTTGCAATCAAAGTGTCAAAGAGCATTGACCAAGACAACACAGACTGTTCAGGGGAAAAAAAGGAAACAATTCCGAAATTCTTTAACTTTCATTTTCTGGATAAAAGGCAAAGGGAAATGACAGTCAACAGAAAACACAATTCAATTCATGAACTAATTAACTATCAAGTTGGAGAATCCAACATTGTACAGCGCAGAAAACTGATCACAGGTAGTAACTGATCCATAATGGCAAAGAAATGAGCAAGGTACAGTTGGAAATGAAATTAAAAAGTGAGGTGCTGTACCGATGATGGAATATATGTGCAACAAATGCAAGATTCAGATTTGTTGAGCCGTCCACAATGTCTTTTGGAGTCAAGTACTTTTTGCAATTCATCCTCTCTGCATGCTCCAGGATCAGCTTTGCTCTTTCAGTGGGGTCTTTGGTATCCAAGGTGGTTGGGCTGCAGTGCTCAGGGGCAAGGACATTGAGGAGGTAAGCATAAGCCTCTCCATCCTGCCAGTCAAGCAACCAATAAGATGCACAAACCGGTACAAACCGTATGAACAAAAAACAGATAGAAAGGAAATTCATAACAGATACATAACACAGACCAAATAGCATCAATGACCCAGAGATGATTTACACTAGTCACTTTGCTTCGTAGAAAAGAAACTTTAAAACTTGAAAGGAGCTGCATGGAATGTTATTGCTCCTTAAGTAGTCTGGCACCAGTATGAATGAGTTTATTTATAAAAAATTACCCATGAGGAAACAAAATAAAGTTTATATTTTACTTATCCAGGCTGCCAGACATTCCAAAAAGGCCTACAGCAGTGTCAGCACAATTTGAAGCTACTTGAATGTAGAAGTAGATAAGAGAGATGTTAGCTTATGCCCGGTGTTCTTTTTCTTCGGCTACATATTTATACGTTCCTTTTATCTTTTCCCAGCAATATCTCTGGTACATTTTTTTTACAATATTTACATTGAATGTTGAATAACAATTACCTGTTCCATCATAGGTTGACTTTTGCCCGCTAACAAATAGATCTTCCTCTACTTTTGTCTCTTACCCGGCCGGCCCCCAAATCCACCTCTTTGATGAGAGATACATGCAGACTTTGTTTTCACTGCTACTGTCCCTTGCAAAGTCCAATTTTGAAGTAAATGTATGTTGTAGCTCACTCTAACCTGACCTATTCAATCTTTGTTCATAAGTTTACAAAAAAATTCATTATAGTTCATTAAAATTGTACTTAGGATGATTTTTAGATTATTCAAACACAGCAACTACGTGATAATATTTGGAAGGTAAACTTTTAACCAACAAAACAATGAACCTTAAACACGATCGAACGAATCGAACCTGGTTATCTGATGCCACTTTGATGGAGACAATGCCTGGGAGTAGCCTCTTCGGAGGATAGCTCCGCTGTCTTCTTCTGCAACACATGACCAACACAACTGGGAACAAAATCGGAAGGGGAGGGGGAGGCAGAGGGGGACACGGGAAGGGGAGGAAGGGAGGAGACCGTCGGAGGCAGAGGGGGAGGCGGAGTGGGACGGGAAGGGGAGGGGGATCAGAGGGGTCAGGCCGGAGGGGGAGGGGCATGGGGATGGGAAGGAGATCTGAGGGGGACGGGGGCGCAGGCCGCAGGGGGGAGGGGAGGGGAGCAAGCCGGCGACGGGGCCGCAGGGGGGAGGGGAGTAGGCCGGCGGGGGAGGGGAGCAGGCCGGTGACGGAGGGGGAAGGGAGAGAGAGAGAGAGAGAGAGAGAGAGAGAGAGAGAGAGGTACCTGCGGAGGGCGACGACGGCAGGGCGAGCGGCGACGGCGACTCGACGCGAGCGGCGCGGCGACGGGCTCCGGCGGAGGGGGGCTCGGGCGGGAGGCAGCACGGGGAGGGGGGCTCCGGCGGAGGAGGGGGGCTCGGGCGGGAGGGCTCGGGCGGAGGGGGGGCTCCGGCGGAGGGGGCTCGGGCGGGAGCGGGGAGGGGGGCTAGGGCGGAGAGGGGGCCGCAGGGGAAGGGGGCTCGGGAGGGGGGGCTCGGGCGGGAGGGGGGGGGGCTCGGGCGGGAGGGCTCGGGCGGGCGGGGGTCGTAGTAGGAAGTATAACGGCATCAGCGACCGACTGGAGACCGAAGTTAATTCGGTCGCAATAATAGAGACCGATTAGCGACCGATATACATGCGGTCGCTGAAACGGTCTCGGTTATGCGACCGATTATTTCGGTCTCCGAATTGGTCTCTATTTGGGACCGAATAGCGACCGATTAAATCGGTCTCTAATTCGGTCGCTATAGCCACTTTTTCTTGTAGTGACGGCCCAATGCTGGAGCGTCACGTTAATGTAACGGCCCAACACTCGACCATCAAGTGAACGTAACGGCCCAGTACAAGACCGTCACAGTGCTTGAGTACATTAACCCGATGTTTGACCAAAGGGTTGATATTCTAAAGTTCCTAGATGGCTTGATAATGGTCTAGGACTTATCATATCGATCAAGAAACTCAATATAATGAATGGAAGTTAAAGAAATGTACCGTTATGCTGCCGATTTGTTTCCATAAGCATAACATTATCTTAATTCATTCTTGATCTCTCATATTCTTAATTGAAGCATTCGTTCTTTGATAATTGTTGTCATGAGCTTATTGATTGAACTTCTTACATTCTTGGCCATACTTTATTGTTCCACTCATGGAAGTAGCTTGATTTATACGTGAAGATGTAGTTCGGGCGTTGATTGTGTCTAAGGGCTCTATGCTAGTCCCCTCGGCTAATTGTCGGAAACATACTATTATAAACCATGGGGTATGATGCTACTGGCGTCGCATTGCGCTGGGAGTACTTTCTTTTTAAATAAGTGAAATCTATGAGCACTCGTGAAAATCTAGTGAATTGCTACATGATTGACATTCTCGTGCGTAACGTTTATGGTTATGAAAGTGAAAAGTGAAAGTGCATTCTCGTTACATTCTTGTTCATGAAAGGCCAATAACATGTTCTTGTTACATTCTTGCTAGTTCATACTTGTTCATTCTATCTTACATGATCATCTTTTTACTTTGGTTTAACCGCGTGATTGATCGCATTTGCATGATTTTACCTTATTTCTTTAGAGCTAAAATGCTAATTACTTAAATAGTGCTAATCATGTTGATGCGAAGATACCTACTGGGCAAGTGTGCTCATTACTATTTTCAATATTTTCAGGAAATGAAAGTGATTCGAATTCGGATTCGGGTTATACAAGTAGAGGGTCCGAGAGCGAATGAAAGTGTTGTCAAGATGAGAGTGAAGACTTAGAAAAATCTATATTGTTTAGATTGAGTCTATGTAATTTTCTTATTTCTTGAGTCTAATCGATTGAAAGAAGTTGAAAGTTATTGTATTTGAATATTGATTATCAATGAAATAAGTTGGAGTTTGATTAAAAATATTATGCAATTGCATTTATGTGTGTGATTGTCTTGCGCTCTGATCATTCTTACTTGCAAGAGACTTACCATATCGGCTATTCACGTTTCTCGAGCGAGTCTTTCGCTGTCATAAAGGCTCGGGACGTGACATTTAAGTTGGTATCAGAGCCTAAGTCTCAGGACTTAGGGAAAAGAGTCATGTCCTAGGATAAGTCCAAGGTTTAAGGACCCCTACCTATTGTTAGGATCGGTGCGGAGGTGTTGACACCTTGAAAATGAGCAAGGGCAGAAACAGAATTGAAAAGAAGATCAGACCAACAGTAAAAGATCAATGATGAAGCTTGTTAACCATCTACCCGGCCGAAGCCTTTCCCGGCCAAGCTGATGTCCGATGCCATTGTCAGTCAGACGACGGCACTGATGAAATAGCAGTCACCTGGCTGAAGTCTTTTCAGGCTAAAGCTGATGTCCGGTCTTGTCACCGTTCCAGTGACGATACCAATGAGATGATGTCCGACTTTGTCATCATTCAGATGGCAATGCCGATGAAACCCCAGTCTACCGACTGATGAAAATCTATGAATGATCTCAATAGAAGCTGTGTCACCAGTGGAGGGCCTTCTCGGGTCCTGATACATTTGAAGGACCAAATAAAGGCCGAAGTCTATGTGAGGTCTTAAAAGCCCTAAATGGGCCTATAAAAGTGGCGCCGGCATCCCCTTGTCGAAGCCCAAAAGCGGCGCCGAGAAGCTTGAGTCCCACGCGCCGGGAGCTCTGCCTACGATTGAGGCGCGTCGGGACAAGCCTGCCGAGAGGACACCAAGGAGGGATATAAAACCCCCTCATTCGAAAAGAGAAAAAAGAGAGCCCGAACAGATAGCAAAAAAAAAGGGCAGGAGAAGAGAGCGGAGCCTACAATCTGATCCGAGATAGGAAGAGGCGGAAGGGAAAAAGAAGAAAGGAGTCTCGAAGCCTGATCGAAGGTGGGCAACGGGGAGGGAGAGGAGTCAATGCTCCGCCCTCCCCTCCCCATTTTCTGTAGTTCATTCTTTTTATTCCGATTGCTTCTACTTCTTCCCCTTTCTGGTGTATGCTGTGATATCACAGCCGATTTTACTCTGCTAGGGCAAGGCATAGTCTGCCTATACCTTCTCTTATGTATTGCCCCTGATGTGCGAGTGTAATCGTGATGTTCGAATGAATGAAAACTACAGGCTCCCGTTGAGGCATGCTGTCTATTTCTCCGAAACCCTATTGCTATCTCCCCATGTTTTCTGTTTCTTCTTAAGACTCAATAGCATGCTGTCCCCCTCCCCAGTTCGATAGATCGCCTGTTTATTCGCCCGTTTCTCGAACGCTCCTCATGCTTGCTTCCGAGCCAGGGACAGACTATCCCTTGGCCTCTGAAGCAAAGCATAGATACATAGCAACCGCCGCTCGGTTTTTAGATGTTGCATTCATGCTCATCGGCTTTGCCGAAGTCATCCCCGGGGCCAGAGACAGTCATCTCTTGGCCCCCAGATGATGGAGAGTATACCAAAATCATCCTCATGGATCATCAGGAACGTTGGTGACAGAGATACCCTAAACCGTGTTTCCCCCAAATCACTCTCCGCCTCCGGCCTTCCCTTTGAAATCCAAGCCAAAGTCAGTTGTAGTCTGATTAATTGAGCTCTTTTGATTTCCCAAGGCCCGTCTATCTTGGCCTGAATCACCAGGAAACCCCCTGAATCCTCAACAGACCCAAGAACAGGGTACCGTAAAGCTCTGTTTCCATCCCGGCGCCCTCACACCTCCCGGCCCCACATATAGTAAAACAGGTGAATAGCCCTCGGCGCGAGCCTTCCTGCGCCGAGAACCCCATTACTTTGTCCAAGCCGAAAAGGCCCTCCACCATTTCTTCTCCGCGCCGAGAAGCCTGGGCCGGGAGCCTCCTTTCTTCACGATTGGCCGCGCCGGGAACCCCCCTGGCTGCTTTGCCATCGCGCCGGGAAGCTGGACTTCTCCCTTGCGCGCCGGGAACCCCCCTTTAGCAATTCCTCTTCACGCCGTCAACCCCTTTGGCCATTTGGCCCTTGCGCCGAGAGCCTACTTCCTGGCCTCCTCCTCGTCACGCCGGGAACCCTCCATGTTACCTCGTGCCGAGAACCCTCACCCTCTGGCATCCTCCTTGCGCCGAGAGCCCTAATCATTTGGCCTCCTTGCCTGCGCCGGGAGCCTAACACCTTCACCCTTCTGCCCTGGCGCCGTAAGACCCCTTTGCTTTCCTACTTGCCTGCGCCGAGAACTACACTAACGCCAGCTTCCCGGCGCCCCAAATAGTGCCTTGCAAAGAACCCTTCTCGGCGCGGTGGTCTTCGCGCCGGGAACTCATATACCCATTCAAATCCGTGCCGAGAGGCTGCCCTGCCACCCAATGAGCCTCCAACACTTCTATCAAACCCACCTAGGGATGTCCATGAGTCACCAGAACCATCCCAAGGATAAAATTAAAGGGAGTCAGACTCCCTTATGTTCCACTGATCCGTACCGGGTTTATGAGCAACCCCTTTAGCTAAGGTGAGCTCTGCCACTGCATGAGTGTCACCGGCTCCTATAAGGGAAGAGTCAAACATTACCCCAGGGCATACATGTGCAATGTGGGAGGTACGCTCCCTCCTTTTCTCGGCTTTCATCCCGGCACTCCGTGGGTGATAGCCTATTCTCCCCTGGGCATAATCCAGATTATGGGGAGATGCTGCCGAAATGTCGATAGACGTTTTAACCCCGATAAGTCCCGGGAAGTGCACATCATACACCTCCCGTCTGGCTCGATTTTTTGGGGAATATGAATACTGCGAGGCCCTTGGCCGGATGAGAAACATGAAAGGGGACATGTCCCCGATGACTGTCCAGGCTCCGCCCTGCCGCTGCGTGGACGGTGTCCTATCTCTACCCGGCACGACCTACACAGAGGGGTCATGCCGATTTAATAACCTATCGTTCGCTCAATTATCTTCTCAGAATAATAATAGCTTCAATATCACACACTGTTATTTTTCTTTTATTATCGCCCCGAGTGGCCTCCTATTTTGGCATTTAATCAAGAGTTGTCCTTCTTAGGAAGGGCGTAATTAACGTCATAGCCTTTATGGTATGGCGGACTTTTGGTCCCGACTCGGACTTCACAATCGACTGACCAAGTCAAGTCGAGCGCACAATGAAATCGTCACACATGTGACTGGCACGCCTAACAAACCAATAAATAACCAATAAAACAATAAAAAAAATAAAAAAATAAAAAAATAATAACAACAAGCGAGATAAAAATCCCGCGTCCACAAGTCTGGCACGCCCGGTGGGACCTAGTCTCCCTTCATCTCTACGCCGAAATAGGAGGCCCAGTAGGCCCCCCTCAAATTTCTGATTCCGTGCTTTCTCTATTTTCAGGAAGCTACGATGACGGCTGGAATCATGTCTGTACGCTTTGATCAACAAGCGGTTGATGTGCATGTTCGAGAAGGCTACCTGGCGGTACCTCTTTCGTTCGGATCGATGCCGCCTACTGTCGGGATGCCCAACTGCCTGGGCCTCATCTTCACTGACTTGCTCGAGATTGACAACCAGGAGCAAAAGACTGTTGTCGAGACATTGCCGCAAGCTACCAGCCCCAAAATGAGCCAGGTGATGCAAGATACTCCTGAGGTCATGGCCTGCTTCGTCCATCACGAGGCGAAAAGGGGCACACCCTCTGCTGCTGGAAGAAGGAGGAGATCCGACAGGAGATCCCGACCCACTGCTGCGGGTCGTCGGATATCCAACTCAGGAAAGACAATGCTGATTGGAGATGTCCGGGTAAACCTTAGTGGTTGCCCAAGGGCGGTCAAGCCGGACGTGATCGTCCCGATGGTGCCTACTACCAACAGGTTCTGGGTACTAGCTGCCAGGAGGGTCGACATGAAAGAGGAGGATAGAAAGCCACTGGCACCGAAGCCGCCCAAGTTCAGACATATCTGGCGGCCGAAGAAAATCCAGAGCTGGGTCCCAGCTCAAGAGGAAGAGAACATTGTTGATACCACTGTTGTCCGCTTCAGGGCAGGAAGCAGAAGAGGAGAAGGAAAAGACATAAGAAATGCTATTGCTGTTCACCCCAGGGCTTGGGGTAGGAGAGATGAGAAAGAGAATGAAGGAAGAAATCTGACTACTATTCACCCTAGGATGAGGGGCAGAAGATATGAGCAAAAGGAAGACCTCACGGTCACCCACCCCATGGCTGGGGGCAAAAGATGGGAAAGGAAGAATTATGCTACTGCTGCCAACCGCTGCCAGGATGGGAGTAGGTGGTTCAGGGAGGAAGAGGAAATGAGAATAAGCGAACCAGTCGCTGCTGCCACTCTAATAAGACCAAGAGCCTGTGCCAGACAGGCCGATATATTCAAATACTGCAGAGCCGAGCACTTGACTGCTCAGGTGGAGAGACTAGCTTATCAGCAGAAGAGCCGGGAAAGATTGATGCTCCAACCAGAGCCACGAAGGCACAATCAAGAGGAGATGAAACAAGTGGCTCAAGACTACTTTCACTACCTGGGGAACTCCGCCCTCGGGCAGCAAAGATTATCCCGTGCTTTGGGCACCATGGATGAAGAAGAAGAAGAAACCCTTCAAGAAGTGATGCTCGGAGTCTCCTCCTCCGATTCCAATGATTATGAAGAAGGCCACAGAGCCGGGTATGGGAAAGAATACCTGCACAGGGAAGAAGCTAGAGAAAGAATATCGGTCTTTGACCGGCTCAAATACCCCGATCAGATGAAAAGGAAAGTCTACAGGCAGAGGGAAAAGATGCAGATCTTTGCCTGCAATATGGCCGGGCTTGTCAAAGGGCAGGATATGTTATCGACACAGCCAGATGAACTGCTCAGACTAGCAACCAGACCAGGCCCCGTCACAAGAAGAGGCCAGGCGGCAAAAGATAAGATGAAGACTAATGATGAAGCCTGCAAGATCACCACTATGACAGTTAATGTGGTGACAACGGAAGAGGAAGACAATCCCTTCGTTGATGATGCTGAAGGGACTTCAGAAGATATACAGATCCCGTCAACCCTGTTGGGTTTGGTGCAAGTATTCAGAGGGGGGGTGAATGAATATGTCCTTTAAAAAATGTCCAATTAAAATCTTATGCTCACTAAAAATGCTAGTTCATAAACTAAACAAGCTTGAAAACTAATGAGCAGTGCCGAACTAAATAAACACACAGTGAGATCACTAGAGTGCTAATAAAATATAGCACAACTAGAATTTCGCTCTCTTGACAGATTAAAACACTCAGAACAAAATCTGATCAAATCATTTACTCGACCTGTAAGCAAACACTTGGAGCGCCCCTATGAAAACATCTAGCGGAAGCAAAAATAGCCAAATCAAACCACAGCGCACAAGGGGTTTTTAGGTGGTTCGGTCCAGCAGACCTACATCCACCCCACACTCAACCCGAGTGTGGCTTCCACTAGCTCACGCTAGAAACCGCAGACTCAGTCTGCAACAAGTGCTGCCACATAGCTTGACTAGGGGAACAACCTCCCCTCTTCCTCCCAACAGGAGGGACACCCCAAGTGACTCCCAGCCACTTGGAAACTAGAGACACACGGTCTCTCTTCCTCCAGAGCAGGAGGGAACCTACCAGTGACTACCAGTCACCAGCAAACCAGAGGTCAAAGACCTCTCTTCCTCCAACCGGAGGGACCCCTGGACTTGCAAGCCACAAGCCCAGAATCGGAGACAAGTCTCCCTTCCTCCAAACCGGAGGGAACCCACAAGTAGCTTCCAGATACTTGCAACCGGAGATCAGATCTCCCTTCCTCCAAACCGGAGGGAACCCAACCTCAGACCAGAGGAACGGAAGTACAAAGCTAACCAAATGAAAAAGGAAAAATAAGAAAGGGAAAATACACAGCGATCAGAAAGCTGTAAAGAAAGATAACACAGATGTGGCTCGCATGGAGCTGACTGGCCTGGATTTGATCCACGGTCCAGTAGACAGATCTTCAGGTAAGCTTCTCTTCCTCTTCTTCTCTCTCTCACTTTCTTTTTCTCTTAACCCTCACGAGCTCTCTAACTCTCTCTTTCTCTTCTTCTCCTTCTGCTCTTCTTCTCTTTCTTTTCTTCTTCTCTCGCAGGCTCTCTCTGTCTCTTCTCTTCTCTCTTCTTCAATCTACTGCAGCTCTTTTCTTCTTCTACACTCTCACTCTCTCGATCTCTGCTTCTCTATTCTCTTCTGCTCTCCTCTCACTTTCTTCTCTTTTTCTTCCTCTTTTCTTTTTCTGGATCGAAGGACTTTTTGCTCTCCAGGCTTCTTCTTCGATCGCCTTCATCTGAGGACAAAGGGTTCTATTTATAGCAGCAACAGCAGGTGGATAGGGCACAAAACGCGTGTGCCTCCCACGCTCGATCCAGAATCTTCCTGCCACGTGCCCTTTTCGTATTTGTTCCTTCAGTATCGGATCATGTGCAGCCAGACACCAATGAATGTTCTTCCTCGGACCTGCAAAGAGATAAAAACCATTAACCTTGAGTGCCATAAGAACTAGAACTGCATGAGGTATGTGGACACGACAAGAGGTGCACTAAACAGAGAACGACACGAGATACAGTGGTGACAAAACAAACACTACTAAGAGAACGACACGAAGTAGAAAGAAAACAACACGAAGTAAAACGAGAACAACACGAAGTGTCACTGTAACAACAAACACTACGAAGTTACGAATACAAAAAGCAACACGAAATCACGAATACAAAAACAACACGAAGACACGAAGACAAAAACAACACGGAGACACGAAGACAAAAACAACACGGAGACACGAAGACAAAAACAACACGAAGACATGAACATAAAAACAACACGACATAACACACAGCAAAGAGAACGACACGAGCTGACCACAACACGAAGATGAAAAATAGAAACCAACACGAAGTGTGGTTTCAACACAAGAAAGACACGAGGTCTAGGAAGAACAACACGAAGATGGAAATAATAAAGAACCGACTCGAACTAAGGACGACACGTGCTGACAACAGAAACCGACATGAAGTGGTTGCAAACAAGCAAGACACGAGGTCTACGTAAAGCAACACGAAGTGTGGTCAAGGCGAGACAGACACGAAGACGAAAAACAAGATTCGACACGAAGTGAGGTCAAGGCGAGAAAGACACGAGGTCTAATGAGAGAGACCAACACGAAGAGGTTGCAAACAAGCAAGACACGAGGTCTACGTAAAGCAACACGAAGTGTGGTCAAGGCGAGAAAGACACGAAGACGAAAAACAAGATTCGACACGAAGTGAGGTCAAGGCGAGAAAGACATGAGTTCTAATGAGAGAGACCAACACAAAGACAGTGAAAACAGCACGAAGTAAAGAACAACGACACGACGTGTCACTGTAACAAAATAAACACTTTAAAGAGAGCGACACGAAGTCATATGAGAACAGCACGAGGTGAGAAAGAACGACACGAGGTACACACGATGACTACAGCACGAAACAAAGAAAATGACACGAAGTACATAAACACAACACGAAGACATAGACACAAAAGATAACACGAAGACAAAAACAGAGACCGACACGAAGTGTGAAGAAAACAATACGGACACACAACATACTACCTCATAGCAGTTTACCTGGTAGCCATAAAAATTAACATGAAGTGTTGTAGACTTAGACGACACGAAGTCTTTTCGGGATTGTGAGGAGAAACAACACGAAGACCAGATACACAAGGTTCTGTGAAGACACAATTGTGAAAACACCACGAGGTGAACAGACTATGCACGGACATTGTTCAAAGCAAGAAATGCACGAACTTTGTGGCAACCAAAAATGTGCACGGGGTTAAGTATGCACGAATCAGTATAAGCCAGAACCTGCACGAGCTTCCATAGCTCTCTTACCTGAAGACTTGCCAAGCCTACTTGTGCATGAACCTGTGATTGATGAAACGTGCACGAACTATGAAGCATGCAAGCATGCACGGACGGGAGCACGCTTAACAAAACTTACATTGACCCATTCATATCAATGCATAGACTGTACGAATTCAAGACTTTGACAGAACACAATATGCATGGACTCAAGAATATTTCCAGCCTAGAAAGCAGTAAGTGCTGACTCAGTTATAAGGCAATCAGTCAAGCGGATTTCAGTAGCCAATCAAACAACAATCCGTCATGCACAATCCATCAGTCAAATTCAATCCAAGCAGTCATAGGTTATCATTGTAATTCACAATGGCCGCTATCATCAAAACCACACAGGGGCACAACAAACCCTGGATCCCATGATCCAGATGATGTTTAGAAGATATCAACAAGAGATCAATGCTCTCAGAAGACAGCTAAATGAGAGGCATGAAGTTACACCGGTCTCCAAGCAAGCCGAGCCTGTGGGGCAGACTGCCAGCTCAACAGAAATGGCTATTCCAGCTAATCCTCTCCTGGCTGATTTGGGTAAAGCACCGAGCCAACCCGTTCTGCAGCAGACGGTAGCTCAGCCCTCTGTATCTCAGACGCAGCCTGCCGCGCCTACCTTGCGCGCAACTGTGATGACAACTCCTTACAGTCAGCAACAAGCTCACTTCTTCCCGGAAAACATAGATCCAGCCAAAGCCCAGAAGCTGATGATTGAAAAGATTGTGGAGATGAAGCTGTCTGAAAAGACTGGTGATGATGCTAGTACCTACGATGTGTACAAGGTACCATATCCTCCCCAGTATGCTGCTAAGAGACTACCTCCAGGCGTCAGTAAGCCACCGAAGTTTGAAAAATGTAATGGCCAGGGCTCTCCCAGGGAGCACATAGCTTACTACACCACAATCATGGGTGACTTGGCAGCTGATGAAGCTTATCTGCTTAAGTTCTTCGGCTCATCCCTCACCGGGATAGCCTTTGAATGGTATTCAAGCCTGCCGGCTGGGTCAGTGACCGATTGGCCTGATATGCAAAGAAAGTTCCGCGACAGATTTCACGTCACGGAAAGAGAAATTACAATAGTAGAACTATATGCAACCAGGCAAAAGCAAGATGAAACAGCACTGGACTACATCAAAAGGTGGAGGAACTTAGCTATGAGATGCAGAAGACCTCCTCATCAAGAAGATGCAGTGCAAATATGTAAGCAGAGCCTCAGGAGAGAGGTACTGGAAAAGATGATTGGTGCAGATGTCAGAACATTTGACCGGCTGAACAATATAGTGGCGGAGGTCGAGACGTTCCTGTCTAAGCGTCCGACGGCCAATGCTCCAACTGTACCGAAAGGGAAATCTAATGATCGACAACCATCGCACTCTAAGGCCAACACCGTCGATTTTAGAACCTTCGAGCAACAGAAAGGGAAGAAGGGGGCAGATGAAACTCCCCCGCCAGCAGACACAGCAGAAAGAAAAGATAAGGTCTCTCTGAGAAACAAAATGAGAAAGCCGTACTCTTTCCCGAAAGATAAAACATCCGCACTATTCAACTGGGCATACAAGTTCAACAAGGTAACATTGCCTGAACCAAAGAGACCCGATGACGCGGCAAAGAAAGGTGATCCGCTATTCTGTCCATATCACCGTGCGCTGGGGCACGCAATTGAAGATTGCTACGTCTTCAAAGATATTATGGAAGGCATGGTCAAAAAGGGCGAGCTACAGCTGGGAGATTACCAGGTAGAGCCACCTCGTCCACATGAGCCTCTGGCATTAAAAATGGCCGCCAATATGATTTCAATCTACCAGCAGCTGCCTAGGGAGGCCGTTGAAGAATGTACCATGCATACTTATGAAGCTTGCTTCCTCACCCCACTGAAGGATCAGGAAGGATGGCAGATGAAACCCATAAAGAACAGAAAGAAGACTCCCGCAGCCAATACCAATGGAGCAGTTATCCGCGGTGTCACACCAAGACATGAATCGCCTCCAGTAAAGCCAGTATGGCGCACAGCTGAGACGGGGCCAGTCATCCGGATCCCCACTCATAACCGGAGAAGACAAGTCCCCCTACCTGCACATAAGGAAGTAAGTCCTGCAGCCAGGCGTTTACAGCAGTATATTAATGGGCTCGATGAATATGAACAGAAAAAGCCCAGGCACCTGCTGGTGAAAGACTGTATACTCTGGGAACAACTCGAAGAATTGAAAATTAAAGAGCAGTCAGAGGTAGAACAAGAAAAAGCTGAGACTGAACCCTTCTGGGGGCAGGGGCCAATAAAGCCGAATTCCCAGAAAAAGAAGAGACGGCCCAAGTCCAAGAAGGGAAAGAGGGTCGTAACAGTACAATGTAACACCCTGTCGGCACTCTTTACCTCGCCCGGGGAGAATGATGAGGATGAAACATCAAATGCCCCGCTAGAAGCCAACCATGCCGAGGCCTCAACCTCAGCACATGCAACACGCTCCGGAAGAAGGTGGGGGCGCCCACCACCAGCTAATCATAACATTATGTTCAGAAGGGAATAGCCCTACCAGATTCCCGAACCGGAGGTACGAGGTGTCCAGGTTCCTCCCCCTGCCGACTTGTACCAAGTAAAGAAGAAAGGAGGTCAAACTCCAACATTTCTGGAATTTCTGTCTAGTCTAGAAAATGGGCAGTCGATACAGGCTGGGCCAGATAAAGGTAAGAGACCTCAGCAATCGGCGTCTATAGCCTACAAGCATGATGAGAAAGAAGGGGATAACTCTCTGACGGCACCAGGGGCCGCTGCTATAGAAGAAGCCCCCCAAGAAATCAGGCCAGAGGATGAAACCAGCACTGGGCAGCAGAGGCCACGGGCATCACATGAACCTCCAAAACCCCGATGGGCGGAAGAAATGAGACTGTCTAATGTAAGGGTGGGCAGCCGGATCATGAAAATGCGAAAGAAGCTCCCTACCAGATTCTCCATCTAGGAGATTCTCTCTCTGAGTGAAGAGGCTCGCCAAGCAATTATTGATGCCTTGCAGTTGCCGGCACAGTATGAGGCACTCTTGGCAGAAGTGAATTCTGGGCCGTCAGTCACATTCACAGAGGATGACATGCTGATTCCTAACTCCTGCCATAACAGACCGCTGTATATGAGGGGCTCCCTGAACTGTCAGCCACTGAGCAGGATACTGATAGATCCCGGGGCTGTCGTAAACATTCTCCCATACCGCATCTACCAAAAATATTACTTTGATCTGCAGCTTACCAAGGTCAGAGACATGAAAATTGTGGGATTCAACCAGAAATGTGAGACGCCCCTTGGGGTGGCTGATTTTAACCTCACATTGGGGGATCTCAATACCGTGGTACGATTCTATGTAATCGACTCCAACACCACATATAAGGCCCTGCTGGGGAGACCGTGGCTGCATGAATATCAAATAGTGCCATCCACGCTACATCAGTGCATCAAATACTGCCATGAAGGAAAAGAAGAGAGGGTGTTTGCGGATCTACATCCCTTCGAAGTATTCGAGTGTCATATGCTCGATGCATCCTACAACACCGAGGTGTCGCAAAAGTGTGAAGAGAAAGAGGCTGTGGTCAGCCAGAAAAAGTCGGCGACGAAGGCAAGAAACTGGTCTCCACCGCCACCAAAGGGCTATATTAAAAAGCATGAGGTATCTCACATCTCTTATGCTGGTGACTTTGCTCGGATCACCCCTCCTAGCATTCACCCGGATGATACCGATGAAGAAATGAAAGAAAAGTACACACAGGTGGAGGTTCCGCAGGGTTTAGTCAAGCCCATTGCCAGCATAGAATACCAGACGGTGCTACCATTAAAGACTATGGAGGTCCCTCGCTTCTGCGAGCCTCCTATCATATTCTACACCGGGGAGTCAGTCGAAGATGATGATCAAGACTGCATGGTCCCTGAAGAATCTACAAACCGGATGGTGCCGATCACGGGCTTGGACTATACTACCCGACGGGTTTCACAGATGTTCTCTAAGATGCAGATGCCATCACTACAACCTGTTGACCAGAAGAAGGCGTTCCAGGAGCTATGGGATCCGCCCCGGGATAATAAAGAACTGAGGAAGATCACTCAGCACCCGGGATTGGGTTATACCCTTCAAGAATACTATGAAGCTGAGGTGGACGTCATCTCTGTCTCCTACCAGCATGAAGACCCTCCCGAGGTGGGATATGACAAGTACCCCTCGGAAGATGAAGAAATCATTTATCAATCCGTAATGAACAGTGAAGCCCCAGACAGTCAGCCGGAGACGGGGACATCTGATGAAACAAAGAAAGATTGGTTCTGGGAAGACCTACCTTGCAAAGAGGATCTATTCCATGCTGAAGCAAAATTTGATACGGGAACCCCGGATGAAGACCAAGTAGCCAAAGAGCTGAGGGAATGCCTGGAGTTTGAGCGCATCCTGGAAGAAGTCCGGGCTCTACAGAATGATGACCTCTCAAGGGAGTCTGCATCAGAAGAGCCTCTAAGGGTGGAAGACTCCATTTTTGGGTTTCCTGCTAAGCCATTCACGTCCTCGGGGCAGACTGAACAGAATCCAACAATATTGGCCGTATATGATGAGCCAGCACCCGCTGATGACCAGTATGATGAAACAGAGGGTCATGAAACTGAAGAAGATTATATCCCGGGAGGCTTCATTAACTTGCAAGAAGCCCCGCCCGAGGTCGAAGATGGAGGTCAGGCCACCGTCGATGAGCTTGTGGAAATAAATCTGGGGACCGCAGATGAGCCAAGGCCGACATTCCTCAGTGCACTACTGGAGCCAGCTGCCAGGGAGCAGTATGTGCAGTTCTTGAAAGAATTCCGAGACTGCTTTGCATGGACATATGATGAAATGCCGGGACTGAGTTCTGATGTGGCACAGCACCGATTGGCAATAAACCCAGAGGCTAGCCCTGTAAAGCAGCCTTCCAGGAGAATGCGCCCTGAATTAATAAATCAGATTAACAAAGAGGTTGACAAGCTGATTGATGTAGGCTTTGTTGAAGAAAATCAATATACTACATGGCTAGCCAATATAGTGCCCGTAAAGAAGAAGAATGGGCAGATCAGAATATGTGTTGATTTCTGGGACCTTAATAAGGCTTGCCCGAAAGATGACTTCCCAGTGCCAATCACTGAAGTGATGATCGATGCGACTACTGGTCATGAAGCCCTGTCATTTATGGATGGGTCATCCGGATACAACCAAATCTGGATTGCTGAGGAAGACAGAGTGCACACTGCATTCCGTACCCCGAAAGGGATATTCCACTACAAAAGGATGCCGTTTGGTCTTAAGAATGCCGGCGCTACCTACCAAAGAGCTATGACCAAGATCTTTGATGATTTGCTCTTCAAGAAAGTAGAGTGCTACATTGATGATTTGGTAGTAAAAACTAAAAGAAGAGAAGACCATTTGCAAGACCTGAGGGTAGTATTCCAGAGGCTGCGCAAATATGAACTCAAGATGAATCCTATGAAGTGCGCCTTCGGCGTGTCCAGTGGAAAATTCCTCGGGTTTATTGTCCGTCATAGGGGCATTGAAATTGACCCATCCAAGATTAAGGCTATCCAGGAGCTCCCTCCACCAAGGAATCTGTCCGAGCTGAGATCTCTGTAAGGGCGTCTGGCCTATATCCGATGATTTATATCAAATCTGTCGGGAAGATGCCACCCCTTTCACAAGCTCATGATGAAAGATGTGCCGTTCCTCTGGGACGATGGCTGTCAGGAAGCCTTTGAGAAGCTGAAAGAATATCTCAAGACCCCTCCGGTGCTGGGGGCACCAATCAAGGGCAGGCCCTTAATACTATACATCGCAGCCACATATTGTTCCCTGGGGGCAATGCTGGCACAGATAAATGAAGAAGGCAAAGAACAAGCCTTGTACTACCTAAGTAGGAGGCTGATTAGAACTGAAGAAAGCTACAGCTACATAGAAAAGACCTGCTTGGCACTAGTCTTTGCTGTCAAAAAGCTCCGACACTATATGTTGTCACATGAAGTCAGACTGATATCTGCAGCAGATCCGCTCAAATACATATTGACTCAGCCAGTACTGAAGGGCCGATTGGGCAAATGGGCAGTGATCCTGATGGAATTCGATATTACCTATACACCCCAGCGGGCGATAAAAGGACAGGCCGTGGCTGATTTCTTCGCAGAGCATCCTGTGCCGGAAAATGATATGCTAGGGACTGAGTTACCCGATGATGAGACACTCGAGGCCTGCCAGACCCAGTCAGTTATGTGGCAACTATTCTTTGATGGAGCATCCAGAACAGAGATAGACTCTGATGGAAAGACCAGAATACGGGCTGGAGCCGGTATTGTGCTGAAATCACCAGAAGGGGAGGTCGTGCATACTTCCTGTTCTATAAACAAGCCCTGCACCAATAATGAGGCCGAGTATGAAGCTCTGATAGTCGGGCTATATATCAGCCTCAACATGGATATCCAAATGCTTCAAGTATTCGGCGATTCGATATTGATAATAAAACAGATCCAAGGGGAGTTCGAAGTGCGGAAGCCAGAACTGAATCCCTACCACCAAAAAGCTGTGCGCCTCATGGCGAAATTCTACCATATTGAGCTAAGGCATGTGGGCCGTGGACACAATGCCCAGGCTGATGCACTGGCAAAGCTGGCCAGCTCACTAGCAGTCCCACCAAATAAGACACTGAACATTGTCGTTATGAACCGGTGGCAAGTCCCTAGTATGCTAGAAGAGTGCCCCGAAGAAGACGAGGTTGCCACCATCAGCACAGAACAAGCGTCTGATTGGAGACAACACTTGCTGAAGTGGTTTCTACACCAACAACTGCCGCAGAAAAGAGAAGAAAAGATGAAACTCCTAAGAATCAAAGATTCTTATGAACTCAGGAATGGAATTTTGTTCCGAATAATGGCAGATGCGCGCAAGAAAATTCTACTCCGCTGTCTGTCCACTGAGGAAGCCTGGCAAGCGATGAAAGAAACACATGCTGGGACAGCAGGTGCCCACCAGGCTGGTCCCAAGATGAAGATAGAAATCAAGAAGCTGGGCTACTATTGGCCCACCATGTTTGAAGACTGCTGTAATTTTGCAAAATCATGCCAGAAATGCCAGGAGCATGCTACTGTGCCTAGAAGGCCTCCTACGACTCTGCACCCTACAGTTCCCAGCTGGCCATTTGCACAATGGGGAACTGATGTAGTCGGGCCACTGCCGACTTCCTCGGCCGGACATAAGTACATACTGGCCATAACAGATTACTTCTCCCGATGGGCGGAGGCTATAACATTAAGAGAAGTGACTGGTAAATTGGTCGCCAGATTCATCAAACAGAACATTATCTTCCGGTTCGGGATCCCCAGCCGAATAATATCCGACAATGGAAGTCATTTCAGAAATCAGAAGGTCTATCGGCTTGCTGAGAAATATAAGATCGAATGGAGGACCTCCACTCCTTACAATCCACAGGCAAACGGATTGGCAGAAGCTTTTAACAAGACTCTCTGCACCTTGCTGGCCAAGGTCGTCAGTTCTAATAAGAAGGACTGGGAAGAGAAAATGTATGAAGCTCTATGGGCATACCGCACCGTCTTCAAGACACCTACAGGGTGCTCGCCATACTCGCTGGTATACGGCTCAGAGGCAGTGGTTCCGCTAGAGTTGGAAGTCCCGTCACTCAGAGTGGCAGTCCAATATGGCCTGGCCCGTGGTGAACAGACCAATGCAGAAAGAAGACTAGAAGAACTGGCTGAATTGGAAGGGAAGCGCCTCTGAGCTCAGAAGAGTATCCAAATGTATCAGGCCCGCATGGCCACTGCATTCAACAAACTCGTAAAAGGACGAGAATTCAAGAAAGGCGACCTCGTCATGGTCAAGAAAAAAGAAGTCATGGCGTCCAACCCAAAAGGAAAGCTGAATGCTAATTGGGAAGGTCCTTATGTGATATAGAGGGTCTACGAAGGAGGGGCCTACGTGGTTGTTAACCATCGAGGGGAAATCCAATTCTCGCCACTCAACGGAAGACATATGAAGCTGTATCATCCAGCACAACCAACATTCCCCGAGTAATCGGGTAAAATCTACCCTTTCCTTGGCCTAGTGGTACTCCGCCCTAGCCGAGCTACCCATTTCTTGGTCTAGCGGCACTCCGCCCTAGCCAAGCTACACCCATTTCTTGGTCTAGCGGCACCCCGCCCTAGCCAAGCTACACCCTTTTCCCGGTCTCGCGGCACTCCGCCCTAGCCGAGCTACCCATTTCTTGGTCTAGCGGCACTCTGCCCTAGCCAAGCTACACCATTTTCCCGGTCTAGCGGCACTCCGCCCTAGCCGAGCTACCCATTTCTTGGTCTAGCGGCACTCCGCCCTAGCCAAGCTACACCCTTTTCCCGGTCTAGCGGCACTCCGCCCTAGCCGAGCTACCCATTTCTTGGTCTAGCAGCACTCCGCCCTAGCCAAGCTACACCCTTTTCCTGGTCTAGCGGCACTCCGCCCTAGCCGAGCTACCCATTTCTTGGTATAGCGGCACTCCACCCTAGCCAAGCTACACCCTTTCCTTGGTCTAGTGGCACTCCGCCCTAGCCGAGCTACCCTTCCTTGGTCTAGCAGCACTCCGCCCTAGCCAAGCTACACCCTTTCCTTGGTCTAGTGGTACTCCGCCCTAACCAAGCTACCCTTTCCTTGGTCTAGCGGCACTCCGCCCTAGCCGAGCTACCCTTCCTTGGTCTAGTGGCACTCCGCCCTAGCCAAGCTACCCCCTTTCCTGGTCTAGTGGCACTCCACCCTAACCAAGCTACCTTCATCTTGAGTTGGTGGCATTCCGACCAGTCACCCTCTAAAAAAAAAGAGGAGGGAAGAAGAAAGAACAAAAAGAAAGTAAAAAAAAATGGGGTTAAAAATAAAGATACCCCGCCAGACTTGCTCTTATATTAGGGACAAGTGCAAAAATGGCCCAAAACCCAGCTGTGGTGAAAACCCGAAAGGGCACTGCAGGCAAAATCGGGTACCCCGCCACGTGAAAACCCGAAAGGGCACGTGGGTAAAAGCAAGAGGGGGATGGCTCCGGCGAAAACCCGAAAGGGCGCTTGGGTCGGTAATGTGGTGATTCCAAAGAAAGCCTTACCTCCCACCATAAAGCTCCTCATTGATCGACCGGCGCTTTGCCCGATCAACGATTAAACCCATCCGGAATGGACCTTACGTCTATTCTGTTGAAGCCTTCATGCATTGCTCAAGAAAAACTCCCTCGATAATAAGCCCACCTTAGGATAGACCTTCCGTTTGTTCTGATAAAACACTTCCACTTATTTCTGTCTAAGACCCACCATGATGAAACCTGCCCGGTTTAGACCTTACGTCTATCCCGATGAAACCTATGAAATCATTGCATTGGTATAAACCCAATACTGATGATGAAACCTGATACTGATCGACCGGCACACTGCCCGATCAGCAATAAAACCTTGTCCGGTTTAGACCTTACGTCTATTCCAACTAGATCTACAGGTCTCTTTACGTCCCGCCGTGATGAAACCTGCTGTTGATCGATTGGCACACTGCCCGATCTATGACGAAACCTATCCAGTTTAGACCTTCCGTCTATCCTGGTGAAATCCATGAACTCCTTGCATCGGTATAAATCCAATATTGATGATGAAACCTGATACTGATCGACCGGCACACTGCCCGATCAGCGATAAAACCTTGTCCAGCTTAGACCCTACGTCTATCCTGATGAAGCATATGAAATCCTTGCATTGGTATGAGCCAATACCAATGATGAAACCCGCTATCGATCGGTTGGCACGTTGCCTGTTCGACGCTAAAATCCATTCAGGGTGGGCCTTCCGTCCGCTCTGACATAGCACAACACTACTCTTTGAATCGATTCAGACCCTCCGTCTGGATAGATCATGAAACTCTATTCCTTTGCGTTAATGTTAAACCCCACATTAACGATGAAACTCACATTTTCAGCAAACGGCCTCGTGCCCGAGCTGCTATCTATATCCTCTAAATCAATTCAGACCTTTCGTCTGGATAGATCATGAAACCCTATTTCCCTTTGCATTGATGTTGACGCCCACATCAATGAGCGTGTGGCCACAATAAACATATGGCGCCATGGTCCATAGGATGAAAGTTCTGGTCCCAGAAAAGACAATGAAAAAGAAAAGAGAAAGAAAACGACAAAAAGTACATATACAGAAATGGGGTTAAAAATAGAGATACCCCGCCAGACTTGTTCAGGCATTCTGGACAAGGGCAAAAATGGCTAAAACCCAGCTGTGGTGAAAACCCGAAAGGACACTGCAGGCAAAATAGGGTACCCCGCCACGTGAAAATCCAAAAGGACGCGTAGGCAAAAGCAAGAGGGGGCTGACTCCGGCGAAAACCCGAAAGGGCGCTTGGGTCGGTAATGTGGTAATTCAGAAGTTCCATGCCAATCGGCACGTTGCCCTCACCTCCCCTTCACTGATGAGGCCTTCCGTCGGTCATCTGGCTCTATGCCCCACCGATGATAAAGCCTTTCTGGGGTAGATCTTACGTCTACCCTGATGAAATCTACATACCCTCTTTCACATGTCCCACCGACAATAAAACCCGTCATCATTCTGATAAAGCCTGGCCAGTTCAGACCTTACGTCTGTCCTGATCAAACTCCTAAACCTTCCCTTGATCGATCGGCTCCTTGCCCGGTCAACGATAAAACCCTACCAAGATAGACCCTACGCCTATCCTGATGAAACCTACGTATTTCTTGGCAAAGTCCCACCCGCCATAAAACCTGCTGGAATAGACCTTACGTCTGTCCTGACAAGACCTACACCTCTACATACGTCCCACCGTTGATCGACCGGCACCTCGCCCGATCAATGATGAAATCCTCTGTCCGGTTTAGACCTTACGTCTATACTGATGAAACCTATGAAACTCTTTGTGTCGATATAAGCCCCGTATCGATGATGAAACCAACCACTGATCGACTGGCACCTCGCCTGATCAGTGATGAAACCATGTCCAATTAAAACCCTGCCAGTTTAGGCCTTTTGTCTATTCTGATGAAACTTATAACACTTTCTTTGCATCGATATAAACCCAATATCGATGATAAAACTAGCTATTGATCGACCGGCACCTCGCCCGATCAATGATGAAATCCTATCCAGTTCAGACCCTACGTCTGTCCTGATGAAAACCACGCACCCTTCAATGTCCCACCTGCGATAACCTCTACCCAGTCTAGACCTTACGTCTACTATGATGAAACCTATAAAACTTCTTTGCATCGATATAAACCCAATATCGATGATGAAATCATGTACTGGTCGATCGGCACATTGCCCCGACTAGCTTTGAAACCTGCCCGGGACGGACCATTCGCCCGTTCCGGATAGTGCTCTGAGCCTCTTCGTTCACATTCCTGCAAACCGTCTCCCTTACGGCACGTATGGCCAAGAAGGACGTTTGCTACCACCAATAGAACTCGGTTTAAAGCACCCCCCCGGAGACCGTCACGCGGTGGAGCGAGTTCCCCATCCTTTCTCTGAAGGGGTGGACGCTCTCCTGCTAGGTACGGGCTATTCCCATAGGGACCGCTGAAACCGCTGCCAAATCGCCGTAAAATATTGATGGTGCGATAAGTTAAGAACAAACCACATATGAGACTGGTATAAAGATTCCTTTCCATTGAATAAAAAAGGGAATACAAGAAGGGCCCCTGAGGGGGAATTGTATTACAAAAAGGGGGGAAACAGATATTCACGGGCGCCGGAATATCTCTTCGAAGGCCAGAAGCCCTACATGCGGGGCAGCCCCTAGCTCATGAAGTCGAGCCTCCTCCTCCTGTAGCCTAGCAGACTCATCCTGAAAGGATGCCACCTGCCCCTCCAACAGAGCTACTTCCTCCGCAAGCTGCGGCCGAGAAGTTGTTATCTGCGGCAGTTCAGCCCGGAGGTCAAACAGTTTAGCCTCCAGGATGGTTATCCGGCTGCGCACGAACTGCTCCCGCTGCGCCAGAGACTGCAGTTGGCATTGGCGCTCCTGAAGAACAGAGTCCGTCTTCTCCAGCTCAGATTTGCACTCCTTCCTTTGCAACTTCAAAGCTGCCAGTCTGTCAGACATAATATGTGTCAAGAAGTCCCGGCGATGTATAAACTTTAACAACAATAGAACCCACTGGGCCCATATTTCCATGGGACAGCCCATGGCTTGCAGGCCAGCGGTGAAGCGATTGGTAATTTCCTTCAGTTGCAGATATGTCAAGCCAGGCTGGGATTCTACCAGCTGGCGTAGCATGTCCAAATGCTTCCAGACAAAGCTGTCAGAAGAAGCAAACCCAAAGGAGACAGATGGGACAACCTCGAAAGTCACCTCGCCGTCAATGTCTGCCCACAGTGCAACATCCGGCTGAGAGGATGAAGATGGCAAATCCGCTGGAAGAATTGGCCGATCCCTCTCTGTGCTCTCCGGTTGAGCTGAAGATTCCTCCTCTACCGCTGTCTCGGGAGCTATGGCTTGAACATCCGCGGAGGGAGAACCAATGAATGATGGAGCTATCTCTTCATGAGTCTCCTGAATAAGGGCTTCATCTTCAGCTACTCTTTCTGATAATGGGGACGAAAGGTCCCTAGTCTGTAGAGGCAGAAATCCAGTCTCTATAGCCACTGTGGTAGGGACTGCTGACTCGGGTGCAATTGACATTACGACGGCCGGTATAAAAGCGGAGCTTCTAGCTGGGTCTGCTTCGGCTCTAAACTCTGAGGCCCTGACAAGGATGGAAATCTCTCCTGATGATCCCAAGTCCAGTGATGTTAAGTCAGTTGAAGATTGTATTCTCACTGGCACAGGGCGAATAACCTCAGAAATTCCCATGCAAGTTGAAGGTAAAGCAGGGATGATGACCAAGTCTGTAGATGAGACATCCATAGAGACTGCGGCCGCGTCTGAGCTGGTAATGACAGGGTCCTGAGGACAAAGTAGAATGATCCTCATCAATGAATGAAGGAAAATAAATAGAACAGCAAACAAAAAAAAAGAGAAGAAGCTTACCTTTAAAGTGGGGTCTATATCCTCAAAATGAGACAAAAGGGGAGAAAGCTCTGTAGTTGAAGCAACAAATGGAGGGGTTATGTCGACCTCGGTGTCGAGTCCGGCAAACTCCTCTTGCAATTCCTCCTCAGAAGATAGCATCAGCAGCTTAGGAGGCTGAAAAGGTGGAAGGCCTTTTGCAAATACGGGCAAGGCTTCTGATTTTAGGACTTCCTCCTTACTGTCGCTGAAAGTCACTTCCTCCTCATTATCAGGGACGGTCTCAGAGCTGCTCGAGGATACCTCCACACTAGCTATATGCTGCGGGGTCACCTCTAGAGCATGCCGGGATGCGGACCGGGTGATTATACGTCTGGCCGGGACATGGCTCCGTTTTGCTTGAATCCTGTGACCCTCCTGCGGCTGAGGTGACTCTCCCGCTGCTATCATGGCCTTAGTCTGCTCCCTGACTGCCACCTCAACAAAAGGGGAACTCTGAGGGATATAATGGAAAAGAACAACAACGAAAGTATAAAGAGAAAAGATGAGAAAGCACATTTACCCTCCTCCTCGCCAGCCGGGGTAGGAGAAGGCAGCATCGTGTCCCTTTCCACAGTCACTGCAACCTGCTCCGGGGCTGTATCAGATAAAGAGAAGCTCAGTCTCGAAGGACGCCTTAAAAGATCAGTCAAGAAGACAATGAAGATTGCATCTGCAAGTTATTTACCGCCACTCTCGGCAGGTTCCTGAGCGGCCTTCCTCTGAGACCTGAACTCATCAAAAGAGGGGATGTCTGGAAGAGGGGTTCCGGCATCCGTCGCAACTGGAGCTAACTGCTGGACCCGAACAACCTTGGCCCTCTTGGCCTTGACAACTGCAGCTTTCACCACAGAAGGCTTCCTCTTCTTGCCCGGAGGCAAGGGAGTGGTCGTAGGTGCCGCTGCAGGAATTTCAAAGTAAGCAGGCTTCTCAGCTTGAGCAATAATCTTCCTGTAAAGTCCCTGCCATTTTATGTCCGGTCTATCTGTGCAAGACACGAGAAAGGTAGTCATAGTCGACAGATGCAGAAGATAACAATAAAAGAAAGACGCCATGAGCGCACAGGAAGGGTCATACCTGCTGGGCCATCATAAAAGGTGGAAAGCGGCCAATACAGATAAGCCACCTCCTTCGAGCGGGAAGCAGCCTCCTTCACGAGCCAGCATATGTCGCCAATGGTCTGGCACTTCTCTGTCAAGGCAGCCAAGTCTTTTTGCCCGTGAAAGTCGAGGCAATGAAACATGCCGAGATAATCCATACACCAGCCGTCGACATAATGAAAAGAAATAAAAAGCGGCTTATTCAGAATGCCAGCTATCGGGTTCTCTACTGACAGCCCGTGAACATTCAGCAGTACAAAAAGCCAAGAAGTGTGCTGATAATATGTCTGGGTGCGGTCTTCCCCCCGCACAAACGTCCTATAAGGGTGAAATCTGTCCACCGGGCCCCTCCAGGGGGTTGCTATCGGGAGAGGCTCCTCCGGGGGAAATGGATACTGCACCTCCACATGAATACTCCCTATGTGGCCCAACTGCCTCAGGTCCTTTGTAAAAGCATCTTCATTGATCTCAGAAAAGACAGGAGTGGGTATTTCAGAACCTTCCTCTTTTAAGGACCGACACCTGGCAATATATGTTTCCGCCTCCTTCGGATGCTGTGAATAGAGCCTTTTCAGATGAACCTCATCAATTTCAAACACAGGCCCTGATTGCCGCTTTAAGAAAGAGCGCTCGGCCACATCCCAGAAGGCACCTCTGCCGTCTTTATAGAAATTGGTACGGGTATTCCACCACTTAATATATTCTGATGTGACACGGGGAATACGATTAGAAATAGTCGGGACCCTGAAAGTTACGCCCTCTCGGCGATGAAAGAAATCCCACCATATCCGACCGTCACTGGCAATGGAGGACCCATGCTTGGCACGGCTGTCCAAAGGAAACTGAGCAACTGATGGAGGAATATGCTGATCGTAGCCAAAGTTTCTGCTAAAACGGAATGGGTAATAGGGCTCCAAAATGAGCAAGCCTCCCTTCCTTAAGACCAATACACTGGGTCGGATAGCCATAGCCCACCTTACCAGTTCTGGTTCTAATATGGGCCGGGTGGCATTGGCCCCCGAAACAGGATGGACATAAACTTCTACCTCCTCCATTTTGCATTCCCTCTGAGGGTATACTAAAGGAGCCGAACCTGCTGCCAAGCTCCAGAAATGAATGCTGCCAGGAGCATCTACAGGCACTTTTGTCAACCTGCCCCTTATCTTAAACAGCTGCTCTGAGAAAAGACTGGGTTCGGCGCTAGCAAACTCAATCATCTGAGGGAGCAGTGTGTCTGACTGCAAAGTTCTCGGGGCCAGCTCGGGGAAAATGCTGCAAACCCAAGCATTGAAGAAATGAAATGGACCTACAGTCCGTAAGGAACGGGGAACCCGATGTCTATGCAAATCTCCCAATGATTTGTAAACTAAACATAAAACCGCCGGGCACAGAGACAGTCTCATCCCCCAGGCCATCTGACATGCCGGATATATAGCCTCTGGTCTGATAGTCGTCTCGTCCCCTTGGGGGAGAGCGAAAGTGCACAGCCAGAAGGTCAGATAAGCTACACAATGAGTAATGGGGTCAACCCCTGCTGGGTTCGGGCCGTCTACACCTGCTCAGCACAGTGAAGCCGGTAATGCTGATTTGTAACGAGGGGCTCTGATCTGCTTACCGGGAGTCGGTCCCACGGAAGGGAAGTCTGTATACTTCAAGGGACCCCCGAAGAAGTACTGTATCCACTGTCCTACACGGACTCTCAATCTGCTGCTCTTTTCCCGGGGTTGATATCCTTTGGAAGATCCCCTGCTGTAGGCCAGACAGATGGTGTGATAAGCCTTCATCAAGTACCGGTATGCGTAGCCAAAAGAATATCTGCCCTCTCCATCAGAGGCATCCTTTACAGAGTCGTCTAGACAGACCTCCTCGTATGGCTCCCCATCTATAGGCAGGCCTGAAAGCTGCGCAAGACTCCAAAGATCGAGAGAAGTCTCGCCTTCTGCTGTATAGAACGTATTAAACTGTGGGCAGAACACTTCAAGCATGCCGCAACATAATCCCCGAGAGATGGGATAGCGGAACCTGGAGGCAAATACACTATGATATACCCCAGCTCTAATCAGTAAAGGAGCGTACTCCTTCAAGACAAATTCTGTAAACTCCACTGCTCCTACCCTGAAGAGATGAGCGTCTGTCACTTTAGCATCTCCAAACCAGCCGTCAGCTAGCTGATATTTAAATTGAACGGCCAGACAGTTCAGAATAAATGGCTCGTCCCTGTAACCCCACTTCACAGGAGCTATAAAAAGTCCAAAGTTGGGCTTCTCCCAATGGACGTGATCGGCTGCATGGTCCCACCTTGCCGGGGTAAACTCTGGAGCCCGGGTCAGCATCTTCTTCTCCGGCTCTAATTCAGAAATGCCCAGCACGACATTCCAGTCCCTCTGCTCACCTGGGAGATATATAGCTCGGGCGCGATAAATAGAACCCTTCATGCTGTCTCTGTCAGCAAGTATTGCCGCTTCCACAGACCGAGCAAGCAGGAAATCCCTCATTCCGCCTATGGTGAAGGTCCGGATAAATGGCAGCAGATGATGATCCTTCGGCAGGTCCGGACGGTAGTCAGCAGCCCTTCTGAAATCAATACCTTCTGTGGAAGAATAGACTCCGGAAGACGGCACTGTGTCAGTCTCGGAATCAGAGGACTCGTCGACAGTGGCGATCTGGTTATAGCCAAAGCTCAGACTATTCACATTCAGCCAGTTGACTGAAGCCCGAGATATGTCCGGCTGAGCCGATGAACTCGCTCCCACAGTCATGGAAGCCGCAGCAGAAGAGTCGGAAGCCATGTCAGTGACTGCAATCAAGAAAAGATGAAAATAAGCATCAGAAAGATGAATGAGCATGTGATGATTAAATAAATAATTCCAATTAAATTTTGGCAGCATCTCCTCTTGTCCGGGGTCCGCCCAAGAAAAATAGGGAGTCACCCACCAAGAGGGAGTGATCCCGAGCATAAAATGGGACTCAATCCCACATAATGAACCTACCCGAGAATGAATGGGTCAAAAAGGGGGGGGGAAGGCGACAAGGCTCTCGGAGGGGGGGAGCTCACCGCCGCCGCCGAGATGAAGAGAGAGAAGGGAGAGGTAAGAAATGAGGTAAAAACCCTCTCGGGGGGGTTAAAAAGAAGAAGAAAGAGGGACTTCTCGGTGCGAAGAAAAGCGCGCCGAGAGCCCCCCGTCGGCCGGAAGAAAAGGGGGCGCGCCGAGACGCCCGCGTCGAGAAGCCCGCCGAAGACGCCCGCGCCAAGAAGGTCGCGCCGAAGATGCCCGCACCGACAACAGGCCGCGCCGAGAAGCACCCGCGTCGAGAAGGGTCCTACCTCGCGCCGAGAAGCCCAAGGCAAGGCCAAGAAGGCTCCAAAGTGCTGACAATAAAATTAGAAGATATGGAGATGAAAAACATGAAAATGAAAGATACATGTGCATAATATTACAGCAGCAACATGATTAAGCCGAAGAACAATGTCAAAGCGAAATGGAGGAAGATACCCTCGAATGATGAAAGGCACCTGCAGACCCCGTGCCGCTTATTCTGCGCTTACGCCGCCCGCAGGTGGGGGGCATTTGTTGACACCTTGAAAATGAGCAAGGGCAAAAACATAATTGAAAAGAAGATCAGACCAACAGTAAAAGATCAATGATGAAGCTCGTCAACCATCTACCCGGCCGAAGCCTTTCCTGGCCAAGCTGATGTCCGATGCCATTGTCAGTCAGATGACGGCACTGATGAAATAGCAGTCACCTGGCTGAAGTCTTTTCAGGCTAAAGCTGATGTCCGGTCTTGTCACCGTTCTAGTGACGATACCAATGAGATGATGTCCGACTTTGTCATCATTCAGATGGCAATGCCGATGAAACCCCAGTCTACCGACTGATGAAAATCTATGAATGATCTCAATAGAAGCTGTGTCACCAGTGGAGGGCCTTCTCGGGTCCTGATACATTTGAAGGACCAATAAAGGCCGAAGTCTATGTGAGGTCTTGAAAGCCCTAAATGGGCCTATAAAAGTGGTGCCGGCATCCCCTTGTCGAAGCCCAAAAGTGGCGCCGAGAAGCTTGAGTCCTACGCGGCGGGAGCTCTGCCTACGATTGAGGTGCGCTGGGACAAGCCTGCCGAGAGGACACCAAGGAGGGATATAAAACCCCCTCATTCGAAAAGAGAAAAAAGAGAGCCTGAACAGATAGCAAAAAAAAGGGCAGGAGAAGAGAGCGGAGCCTGCAATCTGATCCGAGATAGGAAGAGGCGGAAGGGAAAAAGAAGAAAGGAGTCTCGAAGCCTGATCGAAGGTGGGCAACGGGGAGGGAGAGGAGTCAATGCTCCGCCCTCCCCTCCCCATTTTCTGTAGTTCATTCTTTTAATTCTGATTGCTTCTACTTCTTCCCCTTTCTGATGTATGCTGTGATATCACAGCCGATTTTACTCTGCTAGGGCAAGGCATAGTCTACCTATACCTTCTCTTATGTATTGCCCCTGATGTGCGAGTGTAATCGTGATGTTCGAATGAATGAAAACTACAGGCTCCCGTTGAGGCCTGCTGTCTTCTCCGAAACCCTATTGCTATCTCCCCATGTTTTCTGTTTCTTCTTAAGACTCAATAGCATGTTGTCCCCCTCCCCAGTTCGATCGATCGCCTGTTTATTCGCCCGTTTCTCGAACGCTCCTCATGCTTGCTTCCAAGCCAGGGACAGACTATCCCTTGGCCTCTGAAGCAAAGCATAGATACATAGCAACCGCCACTCGATTTTTAGATGTTGCATTCATGCTCATCGGCTTTGCCGAAGTCATCCCCGGGGCCAGAGACAGTCATCTCTTGGCCCCCAGATGATGGAGAGTATACCAAAATCATCCTCACGGATCATCAGGAACGTTGGTGACAGAGATACCCTAAACCGTGTTTCCCCCAAATCACTCTCCGCCTCCGGCCTTCCCTTTGAAATCCAAGCCAAAGTCAGTTGTAGTCTGATGAATCGAGCTCTTTTGATTTCCCAAGGCCCGTCTATCTTGGCCTGAATCACCAGGAAACCCCCTGAATCCTCAACAGACCCAAGAACAGGGTACCGTAAAGCTCTGTTTCCATCCCGGCGCCCTCACACCTCCCGGCCCCACATACAGTAAAACAGGTGAATAGCCCTCGGCGCGAGCCTTCCTGCGCCGAGAACCCCATTACTTTGTCCAAGCCAAAAAGGCCCTCCACCATTTCTTCTCCGCGCCGAGAAGCCTACGCCGGGAGCCTCCTTTCTTCACAATTGGCCGCGCTGGGAACCCCCCCTGGCTGCTTTGCCATCGCGCCGGGAAGCTGGACTTCTCCCCTACGCGCCGGGAACCCCCCTTCAACAATTCCTCTTCACGCCATCAACCCCCTTTGGCCATTTGGCCCTTGCGCCGAGAGCCTACTTCCTGGCCTCCTCCCCGTCACGCCGAGAACCCTCCATGTTACCTCGTGTCGAGAACCCTCACCCTCTGGCATCCTCCTTGCACCGAGAGCCCTAATCATTTGGCCTCCTTGCCTGCGCCGGGAGCCTAACACCTTCACCCTTCTGCCCTGGCGCCGTAAGACCCCTTTGCTTTCCTACTTGCCTGCGCCGAGAACTACACTAACGCCAGCTTCCCGGCGCCCCAAATAGTGCCTTGCAAAGAACCCTTCTCGGCGCGGTGGTCTTCGTGCCGGGAACTCATATACCCATTCAAATCTGTGCCGAGAGGCTACCCTGCCACCCAATGAGCCTCCAACACTTCTATCAAACACACCTAGGAATGTCCATGAGTCACCAGAACCGTCCCAAGGATAAAATTAAAGGGAGTCAGACTCCCTTATGTTCCACTGATCCGTACCGGGTTTATGAGCAACCCCTTTAGCTAAGGTGAGCTCTGCCACTGCATGAGTGTCACCGGCTCCTATAAGGGAAGAGTCAAACATTGCCCCAGGGCATACATGTGCAATGTGGGAGGTACGCTTCCTCCTTTTCTCGGCTTTCATCCCGGCACTCCGTGGGTGATAGCCTATTCTCCCCTGGGCATAATCCAGATTATGGGGAGATGCTGCCGAAATGTCGATAGACGTTTTAACCCCGATAAGTCCCGGGAAGTGCACATCATACACCTCCCGTCTGGCTCGATTTTTCAGGGAATATGAATACTGCGAGGCCCTTGGCCGGATGAGAAACATGAAAGGGGACATGTCCCCGATGACTGTCCAGGCTCCGCCCTGCCGCTGCGTGGACGATGTCCTATCTCTACCCGGCACGACCTACACAGAGGGGTCATGCCGATTTAATAACCTATCGTTCGCTCAATTATCTTCGCAGAATAATAATAGCTTCAATATCACACACTGTTATTTTTCTTTTATTATCGCCCTGAGTGGCCTCCTATTTTGGCGTTTAATCAAGGGTTGTCCTTCTTAGGAAGGGCGTAATTAACGTCATAGCCTTTATGGTATGGTGGACTTTTGGTCTCGACTCGGACTTCACAATCGACTGACCAAGTCAAGTCGAGCGCACAATGAAATCGTCACACATGTGACTGGCACGCCTAACAAACCAATAAATAACCAATAAAACAATAAAATAAAATAAAATAAAAAAATAATAATAACAACAAGCGAGATAAAAATCCCGCGTCCACAAGAGGATTCAGAGGGGGGGGGGGTGAATGAATCCCACCCTTAAAAACTTTTCGGCTCAATAATAAAACTAGAACTCTAACAAAGCAAGACAACCAATCTGAAGAACAGGTAGAATATCCTTTTAAACCAAAGATCAAATACGTAACCTGTGCCCAAATAAACAACTAGCGGAAGCAGCACAGATATAAACGAGAATGCAATGAACCTGTGAAGTAGATAGGAGATGTGGAGCAACCAACCACTGCACAGAGATTTTTAGGTGGTTCGGTCCACGGACCTACATCCACCCCACACTGAAACCGAGTGTGGCTTCACTAACAGCTGGGCAACACAGCTTGCCAACAGACGCTGATACACAGCTTACCCAGGGGAACAATCTCCCCTCTTCCTCCTACACGGAGGGAACCTCTAGCAACCCACGGTCACTAGAAACCAGAGACTCATGTCTCTCTTCCTCTATACCAAGAGGGAACCCCACTAGTAGCAGCCCCGCTACCAATGAACCAGCCAGTAGCACTCTACTACCAGCAATACACCAGAGGCCTAGCCTCTCTTCCTCCTAGCCCGGAGGGAACCTACAAGCAGCCCCCTTGCTGCTTGCAAACTGGAGATCAGATCTCCCTTCTCCTGACCCACCCGGAGGAACCCGACCTCAGTTCAGAGGATCGGAAGAACAATAGCAATAGGAGTACAAAAAAAATAAGAAACATGAAAAGCACAGCAACGAAAACTGGAAATGAATCACAATAGTCGTTCTGGATTTGATCCACGAACGGACTGAACAGGTCTTCAGTAGACTTCTCTCCTCTTCTTCTTTTCTTCCTCTTCTTTCTTCTTCTCAGCTCACGCACTTTTTCTGTTCTGCTCCTTCTCTCTTTCTTTCTCTTCTGCTCTCCTTTTCTCTCACGCTGTTCTCTCCTTCTTCTCTTCAACTCTTTTTCTTCTTGCCGGCTCACTCTTCTTCTATTTCTTTTTCTTCTCTTTTTGTGGATCGAAGGGCTTTCTGCTCTCCAGGCTTTTTCTTCGATCAGCCTCCATCAGAAGACGAAGGCTCCAATATATACCAGCAGCGGCTAGGGCGTGTGTCTTCCACATTTCCTGCCCAATACTTGGCCCACGTGTCAGCAACTAGAGTCAGGTGGCGTCAACTCACTTGCTCCAAAGGGTTGACGCAGCCTTCAAGGACAGTCTACAGCAAATCTCAAGTCTGCTGCGTTGACTCCATCAACCTGCTGCGTTGACGCATCGGTGATCCAGTGATCAAGGCTTCAACAGATAGACATTCTGCGTCGACGCTCTCAGCATGCTGCGTTGACGCATTGGTGTTCCAGCATCTGAACTTAGATGGCTTCAGCCCTCTCACGTTTCTTGTGGAGTGCGTTGACGCATTGTGCAACTGCGTCCACCCACTGGTCACCTTGTCGATCCATCAACTTGCTGCGTCGACGCCACTTGATGACTGCGTTGATGCACCAGAGTAATCCAGTAAGCCATTGGCTCTTCCTTTGTAACTGCTGCGTCGACGCCACTTGATGAATGCGTTGACGCAGTGAAATAACTTGTGAAGGTCTCTGCTTCGTGGAGTTAACATTGTGGATATCAGTGAAGGCTTCTTCAACTGATGCGTGGACGCTTTAAGCTCCCAGCGTCGACCCTGTTCCTTTCTAGCAACAAGGATGAAAATTAAGTGAAGGTATTATTGAATGAAAATTCAAGTCATCACTGAATTAAACACATCATTCATATCTCATGGTTGTCATCATCAAAACCAGGGGCACAACAATCTCCCCCTTTTTGATGATGGCAACTATGAGGTGAATGCCATTGATGCCATTGCATCTAAACAACCATGGTTATTCAAATCAAGCAAGGAGCTTTAGATTAACAAAAAATCTATTCATTGACTGAATCGAGCATTAATTTTGTCGTCCATTCAAGTTCAAGACTTTACATCATTGAACCAGACAAAAAGAAGAAAACATATAGTTAGTCAGCAGGATTGATGCAGATGCAATGAACTCTAGATAAATTCCAGCTTGACTTCATCTAGATAAATTCCAGCTTGACTTCATAATTCTCCTCCCCCTTTGACATCATCAGAAAGGGGAGTAGATGTGGGAGAGCTATGGAAAGTAACGATTGAATTTTCTGGCAGAAGAAGGTGTTTGTTGCTGACGAGAGGATTGCCCTTGAGGTGGCTGATGAAACTATTGTCCTGAGGCAGGTTGATCTCTGGCCAGTATATTCCTGATATCCTGAGTGATTTCGCTCAGCTGGTGACTT